>OY804547.1:23297633-24497633 GCA_963680865.1 Spergularia marina | reverse complement strand
CGGGCTGATATGGCCTTCGCCCAATACGGCCCCTTTTGGAGGCAGATGAGGAAAATTTGTGTCATGAAGCTCTTCAGTAGAAAACGGGCTGAGTCATGGGCGTCAGTCCGCGAGGAAGTGGACGCCATGACTCAGACCGTTTTGAAACAGATCGGGTCTCCGGTGAATATAGGGGAGTTGGTATTTGAACTAACTAGGAACATCACGTTTCGGGCTGCATTTGGGTCGGGTTTTATCGCGGGGAAAACCACATTTATATCAATCATGCAGGAATTTTCCAAGCTATTTGGTGCATTCAACATTGCTGATTTTCTTCCATGGTTGGGGTGGATTCATGCACAAGAATTCAACAATAGGCTTAAGAAAGCAAGGGGTGATCTAGATGAGTTCATTGATAAGGTCTTAGACGATCATATGGAGAAGAGGAAGATCAAGAGAGAGAATGAGCAAGTGAACGACGTCGATAACGACATGGTGGATGAGCTTCTAGAATTCTACAAGGAAGATGGTGAGAAGAATCAGGCAGATGATTCCCAGTCTCCTATTCAGTTCACAAAGGATCATATCAAAGCAATTATTATGGTAAGTAATCATACAATGGGATATAAATCACGTTTATTTTTGGTAAAATATACGCCGTATTCCTTATCCACATTGAGATGTCGTCACTCAATTTGAGTACCACCCTTTCACGTGTAATTTATGAAATCCCACGAATATCGATTTGAGATATATTAAAAGCATCACTAGAAAATGCATCTTCTTTTCCATTTTTCAGGATGTTATGTTCGGAGGAACAGAAACAGTTGCATCAGCAATTGAATGGGCAATGACAGAGCTGATGAACAATCCAGAGGAGCTAAAAAAGGTTCAAAAGGAGATGGAAGATGTAGTCGGCCTCGAAAACAGGGTTAATGAATCCCATCTGGAAAAGCTCACCTACTTCAAATGTGTCATCAAGGAAACCCTGAGGCTCCATCCACCTATTCCTCTCCTCCATCACGAGACCGCCATAGATACCACCTTGGCAGGCTACTACATTCCTGGCCGCTCTCAGGTTATGATCAATGCTTGGGCGATTGGGCGAGACCCAACTGTGTGGGATGAACCAGATAAGTACAACCCTGCTAGGTTTACTAAGGAAGGTGCCCCAGATTTCAAGGGGAGTGACTTTGAGTTCATACCCTTTGGGTCGGGTCGAAGGTCGTGCCCTGGTATGCAGCTTGGCTTGTATGGTTGCGATTTAGCAGTGGCGAATCTTTGCCATTGTTTTACATGGACTTTACCAGATGGACTGAAGGCTGAGAACCTTAATATGGACGATATGTTTGGGCTTACAGCTCCTAAGGCAACTAGGCTAATTGCTGTGCCAACATATCGACTAAAATGCTTACTGACTTGAAATCAGCAGCAGCATCAACCAGCATACTCCGTATATCTCAGGATCGACATCGGCTGATGGAGGAATTATGAACACAAAGCTCAATTCAACTTTCTTTTTCGCTTTTCTAGGATTGTTATCGTAATTAAAATGTATTATTTCAGAAAATAAAACATCTCAGTATTCTATCTGCTACAGACCTGTCACTTCAGTTTATCATAAGGGATGTAATCTAAATTACAGAATATTTGCACCTTCAATGTTACACAAGTGGATTCTAAATTGTGCCCAAAATAACCAATACTACGAGATACGACTCTTTCTGGATATGAAAAAAAAATACCAGAAGAGAAGAACTGAGCTTTCTGCAGGGTTTCTGGGCGGTCTTTGAAAGAATAGTGATTTCACAGTCATGATGGTCATTCCGAACTTTGCTAAGGCTATGAGACCAGGTACTTACAATAGGATCCTGACCACAGCAAGACCCACGGCTGAAATGGAAACCAGTGTACCAATGCAATACTTGATGACTTCATACTTTGCAGCTTCCAGTTGTGCCCTCAGTGCGTGAATTTCCTGAAGACCAGATTTGTGAAAATATTAATCCATTGGCAGAATGCATATGATACAAAGGGGAAGAGTAAATTATTTCATATTCAGGCAACCAGTATAAAATTAACGAAGAACAGTAACGTAAGTCACAAATTTCTGAAATGTGAATTCTACGGAGGGGGAGGTTTAGAACTCTGCTGATGATTAAAATTTGGCACAGAAAGTACAATATATGAACATGTTCCACCTTCATAGAACAAAAATAAGGTACTTACTCGGTCGAGCTTATTTGTTAGGTTGGACGTTTCAGTCTTTTGATTGTTAAGTTCTTCACGTATGCGCCTGCATTCATTTAAGCCAGACTAAGCAAGAAGGGATAGCGAAAAAATGTTTTTTGGCTCCAAATCTTCTGTGACAGTAAATACAAATAGCTTGCCTCACCCTTTCTCAAGATTTAGATCCAAACGCTGTCCAGCTGTTACCTTGTCAATCTCATACCTGGTCAAAGAAAAAACTCATAAGAACCTTGTGCAGACATCAAATAGATGATAGTTCAACTCTCACATTCAATGACATATGAACGTGATAATCATAGAACTCACTTCAACTCTCGTTGCAACTTCTCTATGTCACCCTGAAGCTTTTCAGTCTCCCTTTGCAACAATGTGAAATGATGGTCCTGCAGGCAAGACCAAAATGAAAAACAGCTTCAATCGATTTTAAAATACATTACGCAAGGAAACATTCCAGCCTCGGATCCCCCCCCCCCCCAAAAAAACACCAGTTTGTTTACAAATTTTGCCAATAGAACACTCAGCATGTCCAATCAGCACCTTTCATGATTAAGCAAACTAAAATGGCTAGCACTCCCAAGATAATTTGCTAGGACTTAGATAGCATTTTTGGCTTTATTGAGGCATATATTGTGTGCCCACCTACAATTACTTGGAAAAAAACATAGAACAAGGTTACTTTAGGGCTCACTGCGTTGCTGCTGATCTGCTCTCAGAAAGATGATCAGGAAAGACTTCCGACCAGCATAGCTTAAGAAGTTTTGTGCTATATGCTAAAAGCCTTAAAAATTTATTACAACAACGAGCAGGTGGAAACTTAAATCTATTAACACATCTAGGATAGGCTAATCAATTTTAATATTCACAGATGTGTTTGAAATTCGGATTGAGGGAAACCAGTATTCAGAAAGGCAACTTCCACATTCTTGTTTGGCTTGTATGAGAAGAAACAGCGTCTTATTTTCCCTTTGAATACACGGTCGTGCTGTTCACTTTGTTTCCTATACACGACCAAAGATGAAAACTTATTCGGAACTATTTCATGCTCAAAACAGTTACCTCCTGTCCGAACCAAAAATACTCAGACAAACAGAAATCATCGTTACTAGGTAATTTAATACATTTAGACTCAGTCGATGGCAACTTGCCACTAAACTGTTTCCAAGTGTTCTTCACCATACTGGACCTCTCGAACAATACACAAAGGCTATAAAAAAAATCGACACGAAACAGCCAATGACCAGAACATAAACATTCTATCCCCAAAAGGCAAACGAGAATCACAGAGCAACGGGACATTCAACTCTAGTAAAGTACATTTAAACTCAAAATTAGCTCCATATTTCAGGATATTACCTGCGAACTTTGGACTTCGGTTTTAAACTTTGAAATATTCCCTTCCTGAATCAGCTCCGTCTATACACATCCAAACACCCCAAACTCTATAAGTCAATCGAAATACACAAACTCGTAAACCCTACAACATCATTTCGCAATGTACAACCTTAAAAGGCATATCGTACCTTCTGCATTTCACCTTTGGACACGAAAGAATACGAAACATTCTCCAAAGTATCATTAAGAACTTCCGTGATCGCAGACGTTATTGCCTCCGCCTGCTTCGACGGTATTCCTTCTTTCTCTAAACTTCTAACCTATTTACACCAACGACAATCAACATGTTCACATATTATGCATATTATTGCACTCCAATTACTCTATTCCAACTTGATACATACGAAATCATTATAATAATAATAATAATAATAATAATAATAATAATAATAATAATAATAATGATAACAATAACAAGTTCTTTCAATCAAAATTGACAGCGATGACAATCAAATTGATACTTCTCAAATACGCTACAATCAATCATCATTCTCCAATTCAAGATTGACAAAAGGAACAAAAATCAAACATATTCATATGAATTGCAGCACAACAAACTATATACGACCTAAAAGTGAAGCATACGATACCATTGCATGAATTTCTATTCAAATTGCAGGAAAATACGAAGAAAAATGCAGCGAAAAATTGAAAAAAAAAAATATTAGGAGAGAGAAAAAGAGGATAGTATACCATAGCTAAAGTATCAACAAGAAAAGCTCGTTTTCCATTGCCGCGAACTTGAAGCTGTGAGATCTGACGAAAACTGTTATTTGATTTCGGATTAATTTCCGGTAAAACTGGTCTAATACTATAACCGCCGCCGCCACCGGTGGATTTACCGGACAATAAACTCCGAGTCAATGATCCGAGTTGAATCGCTCGCCTCGCCGCCGCCATTGAATAGGCAGAAATTTGTTCGACTAAATCGATATTTATTTATGATTCTTAAAGGTTATGTAACATGAATTGAAATGCACGGGTGAATTTGATTAAGGAGAGGAGTCGAGGGATAAAAATGGCGGGGGTGGAGAAAGAGGGGAGAAAATGATGAGGCGTGAAGAGGAAGATTGTTGAGGAGAAAAGAGTAAAAGGCGTGGGGGGAGTTGGGGAAGGAAGGATAGATAGAATGTTGGGAATGGTTTGGATGATGAAGGAAGTTAGGAAGGTGTGCTAACAACTTGGAGGAAACCCGTAACGAGGAGGAGAGATGTAGTGAGAGAAAATGATTGATGGCGGAATTGGACTTTTTTTTTTTTTTTTTGGTTTAAAGGGACATTGCAATTTAGACGGAATTTTGCAACTTTCTCTCTGATTCTTTCTTGTACACAACAAAGGAAATGTGTGTTTTTTTTTTTTTTTTTTTTTTTTTTTTTTTTTTTTTTTTATGCCAAATTGCCAGGGTTGGGGAGGGTTGACCGAATTGCGAGTCTTTGTTACGGAGTATGTAATTACCACGTCTCTTCTTTTACAAGAAAAAAAAATTTAGCGTGTATCTCAAAATTAAACGAGAAAACGGAATAACAATCTAAAGTTAAAGGTAATTGAGCAGGGTTGTCTGGTAAGCTTCTATTTATCTATAATCGGGATGATATGCGGTTATGACTTAGCGATCTTCCATGGACCATAAGTGAAGCCAATGTGTTGCACACTTGCCCGAGTGGACTAATCTTCAAGGATACATAATTCACGTGGGTGATGTGAGTGTGATCTGTGTCTTGTTGTTCCCATTGCGTCTACATTAGGATTTTGGATGTAATCTCTTGGTTTAGTGGTTCATACTCCACAAGTAACAAATTACTCCGTATGTCATAAACGATCATTAGGACAAATTGGTTAGGGTACCGCCTTCTCTTGCGGCCAAGTCCTACATACACCATGTTGAAATCGGAAAAATGAAATGAAAAATAGGGCAAAGTACAAGTGAAGCATCCACGGACAAATACGGTTTTCTTCCATCACTGTATTAAGTATGACTGGAGCGCCTACACTAATTACATCCATACCACTAATCTGACAAATCTAAACACTGGTTATTGCAAGTATTGCCAACTTGTAAACCCTACAAAATCCACCAGCAACAGCGGGGAGGAATTTGCCCATAACATTATCGGGGAGAAATTTGGTGCTGGTGACTGGTAAGGGTGGCACACTGGCACTGAAAAAGGAGAAAAAAAGAAGAAGAAAAAAAGACACTACTGATAATAGTACAGATCAACCTGTAATGCTACCATACCCGATGTGGTGAACCGCACCTCCACCCTAGGCGGCAAATGACTGTACAAAGGAAGAGAAACTATCTACCTAAGGCTGCCAGAGTTTAACCATGCATATAATCACAGGACGCCCCCTTCCTGCAATGCCCGGTTTCATGGAATTTGCAGATCCTTTGTCCTCCGCTGCCAGAGGATGAGTGCCTGTTATAACTACCACCCCCGCCATTGCGATTTTGGTCACCTCCACGGCCACCTGTATTCCCTTGTTGGGCTGCCCAACCGGGATTAGTGCTTCCAGCTGATGGACTGGGCACTGCACCTGACCAGCCTGTGGTAGTGGTCCCACCTGGCATAGCCGAGCCTTGTTGCCCCACTGCACCGGCTACCATCCCAGGTGATTGGGCAAAAGCAGCTCCTGTTGGTGGCCCGGCCCATACCATATTCTGATTAACTACTTGCTGCTGCTGACCACCCCATGGCATGTTGGTTGAAGCAGCTCTCCATGCATTCTGCGCAGGTATACCTGCCATGTTGGTCGCAACATTTCCTGACCCTGCATACCCAGCACCATAGGATTGAGCTTGGTTACTTACAGAAGCAGCAGCAGTCCACTGACCATATGCAACTTGGGCAGGAACAGCATTTGGATTATTGGGTGTCATGTTTGGGTTCACAGTTTCTGGCCTTGCCGCATAACCAGATTGCCAGCCATGAGTATATATAGAAGGATTTTGCCCAGTTCCAGTGTGATTGACATTTGATAAGCCTTGAGCCGAATTTGATGGCTGAGTTCCCATCTGCACCGCTGTACGTGATGTGATCTGTACACCATTTGCGGCACCTGGGCTAGAAGATAAATCAGGTCTAGTCCCAGAAGTGGAGAAGGAATGCTGCCCAGCTGCTGATTGCACCATAGAAGATGCTGCACCACCTTTAGATTGATGGGAGAAATTGGACCTCCCTGCACCAGGATCAGATGGAGACGTAGGTGTCGGAGAAGGTAACCTTTCAATACCTCCTCGCAATTGATTAGGCGATTGGAAAGAGCTTCTCCCAGGTGTGGGGGAAGGGAGGCTGGAGGTTTCATATCTCACCCCGGTCGCAGAACTACGAGCACCTCCAGAGATTTTAGAGGTATCTATTGAAGAAAGTAAATTTGATCCCACAGAAGGCACTTCCTTGTCAAACCTCCCCGCCAAAAACTCGGTCAGAAGCATAGAATCATTTTCAGTATGGGAGATTTTCCATATCCTCAGATCAGTGGGGAAATACCCAGTGTTACTCCATTTACGAAGCTGTGACATGGAAAAAGGTCCTTGAACCTTTCCGGATGGATCTCGGTAATGCCACATCTTCTCCGTCTCATTTAGCTTTGAATCTGTTTGTCCTGCCACGCTAGATACACGAGGAGATTCTGACACAGCTACAGCAGCAGATAAGTCAGGTCGCACCACAGAACGTCCAGCTCCTAAGCTTGAGTCAGAAGCCATCCTTGGCTTTTCCCAAGATCTAGGTGTCCCCTTGTCTAGTCCATTACTCCAAGTGTGCTCACGAGTTGGTGATGCGAAGACTGCGTCTTCTCTTCCACCAGAAAAATCCTTGCCAGATGAATTCCTGTTTGGAGGTTTTGCATTAGCACTCCAGGAATCAATTGAAGCAGGACCTCCTTTACGTGACGAAAAGCTGTCCCTTCCCCTTCTACTGAATCCAGTTTCTCTTGGCCTTCTGTCACTTACTGCATGCAAAGAAGCAGAAGCTTCTGACAGTTAGCTTCCATTATTCACAATTATTTTAAAAGGCCAAATTTGTATTGATGGACATGGCGATTGCATAAAGTAAACAAACCTTGTCTTGTAGTATCCATTTCATCTTCAGATTCACAGCTTGGATCCATTTTCGGATCTGCGTGTACCACGGGGATTTCATCCAACCTTCGCTGCCGTTCCTCAGGTGTCTTCAGAAGCTGCAATTTCTCTACACATTCTCTGAGCGTAGAACAAAGTTAAGGAACTCTATAATATACTCCAGGTAAAAGTCACAAGAAATGATATAGCAACTTGCCGAACAGAATCAAATAACATGGCCAGTCCCCTCTCAACCCATAAATCCTCATTTACGCCAAAAAGGGGGAATAGCTGTGTTTCTAAGGTATGTGGGTGGGACAAACTACACATCATAATAACTTGAAGTTTTACATGACGGGACGTGTTGAAAAGAATCTACTAGTATACTTGCGCACAGTAGAATCTTAAGTGGAGTACACTAGGCAAGTCATTCAAAATATACGATCTGTCCTACAGAAGACGCTACTACGTTACAAACTTAGGACTCATTCAATCCCCACAAGCTACAACTAATTCCCAGCTGCACATCCTTCAACATGGCTACAATCCATAATCGCACAGACTACATCCCTGTGAAAAAAAGTTCTCGTAGACCTGACAGACAGAAAAGGCATAGTATAACGGGAGAAAAGAAAAAATACGAAATTCTCATATCAGACGTTATAATGATATATCTCAATAATAAAGGATATTCTTTTTTACGCCCTTTCTCACTAGCTCGATCGCGAAGATGACTAAGCCTCACTATCTCTGCTTCAAGCCACTGCATGGTCATAGATCAAAATATTATGAAAAAAAGTAACAGTAAATCTAAGAATTGAAAAGGGGGAGAGTAAACCAAAAAAAGCCACAGGAGCTGCCACGGCCAAGAGGGCAAAGACATGCTCTGACAGTCTGACCATGGGCCATGGCTGACAAGCTATATAAACAGAATCATTCGGGAGAAGGGTGGGTGCCGGGTGAGCAATGGATGGGTTACACAATCATAATCCATGTCAAAAATAAAAACAGAAACAGCACATAGTTCAAACCCTTTTAAATAGAGGAATGACAAGGAACCGATCAACAAAAACCTCACATGAACCCTAACACCATTATCCAAGCTACAATAAAGTGTTGATAAGTGTAATTAATGGAAAGCCACTAAGATACTAACATAGGCACCCAGCTCATTTGCAAGTTGCTTAGATAAAAGATTGAATCACACAATATACAGTTATAGAGTTCTGTAATCTAAGCCCCCGAAAGCACATATTCACAAATTCCAATTAACACACATAAAAGGGTTTCAAGTATCTTACATCAACTACTCTAACTTCATGGAGTTCCTTGGCCTTTTCCAGAATATTGCCCTGAAACAAGAACACAACTTATATCATTACTATATACAGTCATCAGAGATCTGCTCACAACTTAAAAACAGTTTATCTTACCACAGTCATCCGGTTGATAAGTCCACATTTGATACTCTGGCGCAATCGCTTACATTCATCCTACATGAGAGCGAGACAGATTTAGATTGTATTCAAGGATTTAAAAAAAATAATAAAGAAATAAAGAGATTGCAGCCCCATCTTAACCCTGCGCAAGCTGTACTTCATAGCAATTCTAAAAAAGCAGTGTCGGCAATGATATAGAACTATTACTCATTTCATTGACAGCTGTTGACCATAAACTTTGTTAGACAATGCACGTGCTAACTCACGTCTAACACCAACCATTGTTAGACAATCTGGCTGGAGTTTCTGCGTTTCATGAAACAGCAGCCAAGGCAGAAACTCCAGCCAAGACAGTTCATCAAGGTAACATCTTGAGCATGCACTGAGAAATCAATAAAACCATATACGCTACGTTCTGTACATGCCTTCCTCACATATTTCACAAAACCCCAGAAGTTAAGTTACCGGAACCATACTTTTCGCATGTTTCTTTGAGAGATGAACGTGATGATTCAAATGATGTACTCCCCCCATTTCATTCATTCCTTAATGTTTTTCACAATCATCCTCACATAAATTGAAAAGCATGAAGAAACAAATCAAGCAAAGGGAGTATTCCCTTTCCGCTTTGCCATCCAAAAACAGAAAAGATCTGGAAGGACCAAACATGCATTAAATTACTCACCTCCGAAAATTCCTGATTGGAAATCGTATCGATTGATATGGTCTCCGTCTTGTCCAGATTCAAGATTTCTAACATGGCGTCTGTTGTCCTTTTACCAACTTTATATGATTCAGCTGCTTTGCTTATGCCTGGTACAAAACATACAAATTTTACAATTGAATGGATATCTATATCAAACAGAATGAAATCATCATTTCGAATCTTAATACCTGTTATCTGCACCAGCCTGTAAATGTCCTGTTTCTGGCTGCTGCCAGATATTCTTATTCTGACAAAAGAACCAATAACCTTGCCATGGAACGTATCAGAATTTTCCATTAGTGCTTCCATTAAATTACGGCGCAGGAAAATTAGGTTGATGTTATGGATATCAATAGCCGCATAGTCATCCAGGTTTGACTGAGACCCCCTCTCATCGCCTCTCTTGCGTGATTTCCTTCCCCTATTTTTGCCACCATCTAGTAGCGAATCAGTGTTTTCATCAGCATCTTGTTGCCTCATTTCAGTATCAGCAACTCCTTGATTATCCTCACCATGAGAATTATCCTTCAGAAAAAAGTGAGATTCGAGTAGCTTTAACATTTCAAAATGACCAACTCGTGGCTTGCCAAATAGTTTTTGCAGCATAGAATCACAAATTATCTGACTCTGTCGGCGAGGATCGCGAAGTTTGTTTCGTTTTATATATTCTAATAGAAGCCCCTGTACATCAAACTGAGGTAAGACAGATTGGTCGCCATTTTTCATGTGCATGACAAACTCCAATAGTTCCTTTGACGCCCACTCAAAATCGCCAGGGTCATCTCCATAACCAACACCCTTGGAACGAGACTTTGCCAACCTTCTGGCTTTTTTACCCCTCCTACTACTAGTATCTGGGGAAGAATTACCTGAATCTGAATCCTTGGCCTGTGATTTCAACCTCCTTCTAGTCTTTCTTTTCCCCGAGCTAGCATCCTTCTCCATAGAGCTGTCAGTATTATAATCTACAGATTTTGGTTTTCTCTTCGCTTTCTTTCTTTTTGAATCACTCAACTCTACGTTCCCAAGAGAACAGTCAGAATCACCTCCTGCATCAGTATTACCCTCTTGTACTTCTATTGATGTTTGGTGCTTATCAGAATCTTTCCACGGGTTTTTCGCCTTAGAAAGATCATCAGAAGTAACGCCTAACTTCTCTTTCTGTTCTAACCAGTAATCCTTGAACAGATACTCCCAGCTACTTTTATCACTAAAAGCATCATGACCCTGAAACGTGATTAACAAAGAATGATTATAAGGATGTATGAATATGAACAAGAACAACGAGGGTGTAAGCAATCATAGAGGTCAACATTAGTCAAAATGATCCCTACTCTGATTAGAATGCGTATTAAATTGCTACTTCCCTCCTACCCAAAAACATTTTATCATTTTGAGATCTCCCTATTTAGCAAAAAAATAGCATTTAATGTTACATTAAATTGAAGACAGCGCAAGCAAAAAGAATAAATCACTTCACAATCATTCAAGCCTCTCCAAAGGTAGACTTGTAGGAAAGGCAAATGCACTTAAAATGAAGGGGCATAATTTATAGCAAGAACTAGCATTTTTAATGCTCATCAAATTTATTACAACGAAAGTAAGAAAAAATCACTTCATAAGCATTCAAGCGCCTCCAACGGCAGACTCCATTCGTTGGAAAGATAAATGCACTCGAGCATATGTTGTGGATTTCCAAGCAGCTTACGCTTTGAATATTTAAGACTTTCTAATGTAGATAGAGTTTTCAAGTTCATGGAACGCGGAGATACATCCTGAAAAGGTGTCTTCAAGAGTGTTAAAACTGCAAGAAGATGTTGAAGCTCTTTGAGTTTCTTATTAAGTTACACCTCTATTTTATGTGTGTGATAATTTTCCAAACAGATGAATACAAATGCAGCATCTGGAGAGAAAAAGTGCCAGCTTTGCAGAATTAAAAATAGTTAGCCTTAATCATTAGTCTGCAAAACAGCATTATTTAGGTTTGTGAGTAATCATGGATCGGTGGTACCCTCATCACTGTAAGAGGGCGGATACGTAATGTAGACTGCAACCTAGCCAAGAGCAGGTAAAGGCTGCTTCAACTGATGAGGTGAATTCGTAACGAGAAGGATTGAAGAGAACAAGAGGACTGCTTAAAGATCAAATCTTTCCTTGTATATTTACAAAATGAAAGCAAGTTCCAGAAAGAGAGAGTTTTCCATAAATCTTTGTAAACTGGGGAATCTGTCAAGGCTCATTTCTAGGACAACATTCAGAATATAAATATTTTCAACAAACATTTCTGTATGATAGGAAGACAAGAGGCTATACTTCACAAGAGAACACCTGCAAAAATGATGGCGTGGATATAAGCTCGTGTTCGAGCACAGATGTCAAAAACCGCCTATTGCGATCCTGCTACACTGCTAGTTAGGATCTCTGATAAATGTAAATGATCCTACCCAGATAACAAGAGTGGAAAGATAATGACCATCCATTTGTGACGGAGAGTATATTAACAAACAGGGAGTATACTATCCCCCTGGATCCAGCAAATTTAGAACCTCTCATCTCATTTTAGATCCAATTTTAGCTTAATTACAAGCATAACTTTCCATCCGTGAATGAATTTTCGCAAACAAAACTGTTCACAATAATAAAGTAGACACGGTGGCAAAAGAGAAAAAAACTTATAAGTGAACTGAAAAGGAGTGGAAACGAACATGTACCATTTCATTTTGTGCACTATTTTCAATGACCATTATAGTTTTCATGCACGACTCACAGAACCCTTTGTTTCCTCTAACACAAAAAATATCAGCATCTTTACTGCAGCTTTTGCACAATGAGAATTGACAAGTATAACACATAAAATAAGCATTCTTCCCACACTTGTTGCAGAGATGCCAACCTGCACATTAAGAAGCAAAACTGAAATCAATCCTCGAGGTTACCAGCCTTGGAGAAGAAGTAATGGAGACCATTAGATAACAAGATAAAAACTAGATGTAGTGATGTACTTTAAATTCCCAAGAACAACAATCAAGTGATAGCTACAAAAGAAAAGAAAAAAGCACTAGGTAAAAGAAATGAAGAAAGTTCTGGAGTTTGGCTAATTTTACAGCATAAGTAATTGAAATATCTCTTCAGTTCAGCAACTCACAGTGTATACATCACAAGCCCTAATATCAGATGACCATTGTATATCAATATTTCAGGTGCGGGGATGACAATGTAACTCTAGTAGACTATAAAGCCCTAATATCACATCAAGATGAATTGCAGCTCTAAAAGGCTCCAGAGGAAATGTTCGTTAACTAGCGCGTAAAGAAACTTCACAGTGTTTCAGCTTGCCTCTAGTAGCCTGCAATAACGATATCTAGGTAAAGGCACATACACAAGTAACACGACTCTATTTCACTTCATAAGCTATTTTTAATCCGTGCAGTAGCATGTGTGGTAGTAAGTAGACTAAGTACAACCAAACAATTTCCGCATTGTCCTTTCTACATTTCAGAAAACACTAACAACTTACAAGTAGAATAAACTTAGGAGAAGGTTGACCAAAAGGAAACAGGAAAAATTAATGTCACCATGGATGTCTTGGTACACTGAAACTTAAGAAGTTGTTTATGTCTTCTTCCTTCCAGAACATAATCAATTAAAAATAAATATTCTGAAGCGGACAGCATTTTACTCAAACAAGAAACATGAGCACAGTTCATCTCCCTGTTAAAATCGCAAATAATTCCCTAAGTTTACAACTCCAACAAACGCCATTAAACAATAGAACTAATGAGATCAGTCCCGACGACCATTTTTCATAAATTGCTCATATACTTCCTAACAGCTGGAAACCAACTACAGCTGCTCTACTAGGACATTTTCTTCCGATAAATACCGGCTTTCTATTAACTGATATGTAGACTGTGCAATCAAATTGCTAATTGTTAATACTCATCCCAAAACAAGGAAGTTGTGGGGAAAGTGCTCCATAGCTCTCTATCTAGTATGAAACACTATCAGGATTAGAGTTTAACCCACGTCAGGCCCTTCTCTACATCCAAAGCATGCATATACAAACCAAAGTGCTAGTTAGCAGGCTGAATGAGAATAGATTTTACTTTCAGAAAATGCATGCTCCAAGTATCGGGTTGACATAAGCCAAATAAAGAGGATGTTCTAATCATAACTCGGCACAAAAACCACAGACAAATCCGAGTAAACGGGTAATTATAACATTACAAAAACCTACAGCTCCAATAAACAATCAATCATAAAAAAATAAATAAAAGGCTAACATACCACAGTTCCAGCGACCCTTAGTTTTGAAGAACTCCTCATCATGATCAACACAAGAAGGATGATATGCCTTAGGACAGCCTCTGGAAAACCGACATATAAGCTTAAAAATCGTTAACACTACATAACATAAGGTAACAATAGCAGAATAAACTTGCAATCACATCACATTTATTTAGGTACCAATTACCATACCTGCGATCACATAATACAAGGTCTCCACCATCAAGGCAAATGAAGCAAACATCCTCCCCTACAACCTTCCGGGATGGAGTTTTCACCGGAGTAGCTGGCTTCGGTTTTGGCACACGCTTACGCTTTCCACCACTACCACTACCACTACCACTACCACCTTTCATGGTCTCTCCCTCGGTTTCAATTTCAGTGTCAGCCAAAGGTGTCCCCTCCTCCTCTACCACTACCTCATCACTTTTCTTCACAGCGGGCGAAAGGTCCTTACTTTCTTCAACCTTTTCCTCGGCCTCCTCATTCACTGGCAATGCGGCCTCAGCATCCAAAGCCCCGTCTCCAACAACCTCTTCGGCTTTCATACCCTCTACACCACTCCCTAAACCCTCATCTCCTTCCTCAGCCATTCCCTCCTCCTTCACAATTGGCACAACAATCTCCTCATTCCTTACCTTCTTTTCCTCAATAACCGCCTCCAAGTCGACACCTTTTTCGACATTATCATCCACATCATTCTGAACCTCACTCACCATCTCCACCTGACCTTCATCTTTCAATTCATCCTCAGCCTCGACTCCCTCGCTTTCTCCGGCCAATTCTTTACCACCCTTAGCAACCACCACTATTGCCTTAGTTTTGTCATCACCTACCTCTGCCTCGCTCTCCGCTTTCATTTCCTCGCCAACAGACATCGGCTCAGCTTCACTAACACCTACCTCAACATCCTCGCCACCAATTTCTCTCTCCACCTTCTCCTCAACCACAACCGCCGACGCAATAGCTTCATCCGCAAGTTTCACATCTCCATCTCCATCTCCATCTCGCTCCAATTTCAAACCCTCGTCATTCCCGACCACGTTGTCTCTCTCATCTCTTACCGATTCCTCGCCTTCTCCGACCGGCGACGGCGGAACTACGCCCTGAGTCTCCACCGGTGGAGGAATCTCCGGCAAATCTACGGCGGTCGAAACGGTGTCGCATTGCTGTACAGATTCTGGTAGCGATTGTTCAGATGAAGGAGGAGCCACGACTTCCTCCTCGTCCTCCATTGATGAAAAATAACCTGAAAAAATCGAATAAACAAAGGAATAGAAATTGGGAAAACCCTAGAAATTGGGGGAAATTTGGGGGGATTGAAAATGAAAAACCCTAAGTTTATTAAAGTTTGTTCATACACTCGATACTTATGTTATCGTCACGCTCACGCTCCCTGCTCTCTCTTTTCCCATCACCCTGTAACTGTGAAATTAAAGATTGGGAGAAAAATAAATAAATAAATAAAATCGTTAGAAAGTGAGGAAGATAATAGTTGTGATTTTATTTGGGTGCGGAAACAAATGTTCAAGTGTTCGTGAGAACGGAGAATCTGTGCCGTCGATTGATAATCACGGAATTATATGTGACCTTGACCTAGTTGTGACACGTGGTGACTGTGACGGAGCTTGGTGTATCCCTATACGGTGGTGCTGGTTCGCACTCGAACTTTTTGATGGACTCTCATTTTACAAGTTTTAATTTCGTTAAAATATAACCTAGCTAACCCTCTAATAAAGTAATAATTCCACAATCTAAATTAAATTTATTGAAAAGGTTAAATTTGGATTGTTGAAAATAAAAGTTAGATTTATTTGAGCTTTCAATTTCATGATTGTAAAATCAAACTGTTAAATAGTTAGATTTAATTGCATGTTGAAAAAACGTAAGTTAGATTTTGTAACTTATTTTAGAACATGAATAACTAAACTTTAATAATCAGTGATAGTGAACGATATGTAAATATATATGTGATGTAAGATAAGACGCAGGCATAATGCACCAAGGGTTGTCGACGTACAGTTGTACGGAGTATAAAGTTTCAATGTATTATTGATTAATGAACAATTGAGCCCTAAACAAGAATCAATACGAATGAACCACAAGAATGGAGCGATGTATAAGTTGAGCGAGAAAAATAAAAGTATGCAAAATCATTCGGATAAATTCTATTGAGCTACCGACCTTTAGCAATTGGGTAAAAGTAGGTTAAATCTTACTATATTCATTAAATCACATGTACTTGTTCAGTTTGAAGGTAGGATATGCAATTGCGATGTCGCATATATCCCGCCTATATTGAAACAAGGATGTACTTGAGTAGGGTTTTGTCAATGTGTGTTTGATCCATATACAATAGGGTCTTAAGAGGATTCAGTGTAAAATAAACCTCGTCAAAACATGAAGTGGTACAAAAGGACATAGACTATGTCATAAACAATAAAAGTAAGCAAAATCATACCACGATTGCATTCACCACATTTTAAACAATTCTTGTTTGTGCAATAGTTGATCGAGAAAAACAATAAATTTGTAAATACAATTTACATCCTAACTGATGCTCAAAGCTGTTTTGAACTCGTATCAATATTTTTATTTTTTTAGGTCAATATTTGTGTACTCATAACTAAAAAAAAAAACCTTAATTAGTAAAGGGTATAGATTTTGAATTTTTTTTCGAAATAGGGCTCAAAAAATAAATATTAAACAAAATGGGTTGGATTGAAAAATGTTCAATCTTATGGAGTGCACGTCACCCCATTTCAGGTTCGAAACAAAACCGCCAGTGCCCCTGGCGGTTTTAAGTAGAAAGAAATTGTCACCCTCCATGGCGGTTTCTTCACAAAAATGAGCATACAAAATCGAGTGGGTGATATAATCGCCACCCCCCATGGCGGTTTCATCCTTGGCAAAATATCACTTACAACCTCATAACTACTGTTCAAGACACTTAAAACCGCCAGGGGCACTGGCGGTTTTGTCCCGAACTTGAAATGGGGTGACGTGCACCCCATAAGATTGAACATTTTTCAATCCAACCCATTTTGTTTAATATTTATTTTTTGAGCCATATTTCGAAAAAATAGTTCATAGATTTTGGATCATGAATCATGAACCATAAGATAGAACGATCATTGTATTATCGTGCATCTCACAATAGAGTTTGAAATTAGTACCCTGTATTCAACATTTCAACGTGTGTATCTTTTAGGTATTTATACACTGGATTGCTATTTGACGCCCAAAATGGTGGGCCTATTTGCCGCCCGAAATATGGATGACCGATTTTGCCCTCCTTTGTCTTTTGTTGTTTTTCTTGCTCCCTTCCTTCCTTCCTCTCTTCCTCCCTCTTTGCCGCTCATGCCCTCTTCCTCCCTCTTTGTCGCTCCTGCCCTCTTCCTCCCTTCCTTCCTTCCTTATACAATTACACACTCTCTCCTACTTTCTTTCCTCCATAACCATAACGCAATAACTAGACCAAATTTCATCAGATTTTTCCCATGCTTTCATTATATTCGTTTATGTGTCCCAATCCCCCAACTTCATTTCATCATATGAAACTAATATTGGTTTATTTTAAATAGGATTATGAAGTTTGGGGTGATTTTGGTGTGAATTTGGTGGGAATTTTCATAATAATCCTTCCGGAATTTTGTTACCGTACATGTGTTCTTCTTCTTTCCTTTACACACATCCACTAGTTATGAAGATGAAGTAAAAAAGAAATGAAGATGAAGTAAGAAACAAATCAAAATGAAATAAAATCAAGATGAAGTAAATCAAGATGAAGTTAAAAAAAATAACGATGAAGATGAGTAAAAGTAAGGAAATAAATGAAGATGATAATAAGTAATAATTATCATAAGTAAAGTAATTAAAGTAGGTGTGAAGCCTTCATGAAGAAACAACAAAGGGGCAAGAAGCAGCTAAGAGGCACAATGGGTAACAAAATTTGAAGATTTTAAGGGAAGGGGCAAAGTCGGTACATCACATTTTTGGGCGGCAAATAGGCTCACCAAATTCGGGCGTCAAATAGCGACCCCCTTTATAAAGTGGTTGTTTAATTTCCTATTTTCAGTAGGTTGTTTAATTGACATAAATCACATGAATTGCAGACTTGCAGTCCTCAACAACTCCAAATTTTTCAAAATTCAGAAAGTTACCATTCAAACCCCTTAGTAATTGGACATTACATTGAAGATGGAGGGTAAAACAGTCAAATAACAGGCAGCACCACAAACCGTATATAAACAAGGGAGAAAAGAAGAAGAAAACCAGGAAGTGGGAGCTTGTTTTTGTCTGCTGCTTGGAAACCCTAACTTCGTTACAAACAAAGGCCAATTTCCCCAACTTCACTCACCAGGTACCTCTCTGCTTCTCTCTGTCTCCTTCCTTCAATTTCACGTTTCTCCGAATTTAATTTAATTCCTTTTGTTTCATTAGTTCGTTTCTTTCTACACCATTTGATGCTATTACATTAGTTGTTGTTGTTGTTGTTGTTGTTGTGTGTGCATAGTTCGATATTTTGAGCTGAATGCAGTAGGCCGTGTATTTTTTTTTCTTTTGGTTAGAAGCTTGAAATCGTTGTAAAATCATAATTAGAGTAGAGGCGATTAATTTTTGAATTGTGGATGATAAAGAAAATTAGCCTCTGGGTCGATGATCAATGTTTGAGCTGAATGTTATCAATATTCCGCCCTATGCGGCTATGCTCTCGTATTCATAGATAGAATGTGGTTCATGTTTCGATGATATCGACATTAAAAGGATGTCGTAGCGTGCTTGCGTTTGGTATTGATGAATTTTTGCTAGTGCGTGAAAACGCAAATTGGCCTTTCCGAACTTGTGTGCATTTTGTACGACTGGATCGCTTATGTGCATTTTCAGTTTCTTCGTCATTCCTGCCGTTTATTTCAAGAATTCGATGCCTGCCCATGATACAGCGTCGGTGTGATTTACGAATTAAGAAGATGCACTTTCTAGTGACTATATATATATGGATGGTTTTGGTGGGAGATCCATTAGACTTGGTCCGTGGTGCTCCTTTGTCTGTGTCGTTCCCCTCCCTCTTTTGTAAATTTTAGTACTTCCGGTTGACAAGTTCAATGGATGAAGCGGTGGTACGAGGTATGATAATCTAGGTGCTGATTATTGAGATTTGCTGTTTAGATAGTAGTTGCTAGTGTCATCGGATGTGGTTTTATTGTTTAATCAAAAGGAGAAAGAAGAGGAGTCTGATTGAATCTCATAGATGTGGAACTGGGTGTGCTGTATGACATGGACAGGAATAAGGTTGCTGCTCGTGGTGGTGTGTGGTTTTGGCGCTTTTATCAACGGAGTGGGTGGCGTCGTGAAGTTAGGCTGTGAGAATGAGCTCTGACAGCAGGAGCAGAAGTAGGAGCAGGAGTCGGAGTAGGAGCCGAAGTCGTAGTCGGAGTCCTGTTGAACGGAAGATTCGTAGTGATCGTCCTTATCGTAGTGGACCTTTTGGGAGAGAGCAACGTCGGGGTTTCAGGTTCCTAGTTCTAGCTTGTGCATACTCATTATGTACTTGTCTTTCTGGTATATGTTAAAATGCTTGGTTGTTAAATTGATACCATTATTCTGAGTACCAATAGTTGAATGAGGCTAGTTTGAAACTCAGTTATTGCTTTGAGATCATATAATTTCTTTATTTTTGATATTTTGATGTCTCTTTAGAAATAAGGATGTTTTGTTTGGCCCTGTTTTGTGATTAGGATGTTTCTGTATATGTGAAGTCGGTCAGAAGACTCCGAAGTTGCTAATTTTGAGTCTTGACAGCCTTTTCTAGCATATGTTTTTTGGTTTTATTAATTGCGGTAAAGCTGTTGAATTTCTCTTACTGTTCCTGTGTCTTTTACATACTATTGGTTGATGGGTTTATTTATTGTTCATTTGATATGTTGGTACAAATGCACAAAGTCTCTTAAAAGAGTGGCTATGAAAAGTCCTCGACCGAGTGAATTATAAGCATATCCTTTAAGCCCGTAGGTTAGGTTGTGGCATTATTGGCCCAGATTTAAAGATATGCAAATTGTTTGCCCTATGTCTAGTCTGAGGGTTCTCATCAAAGAAACTTAAGATGGTGCAGAACTCCATCTTACCTAATTTTTTCTTCAATGGCCCTAACTTTAGTGTGTTAATCACAGTGGTATTTTATGAAAGCCCCTTGTGTTTTTGGCTTAAAATGAAGTGTCATGCACATAACTAATTATCATAAATAAATTAAAGGTGTCATACACATGCGCCAGCGGCCATTTTAGATACTCAAGGTAATATGAAGGATACATGTAATCAAGTTTCATTGCCTTGTTTTCTGCTGTTAAAGATGGACTTGTAATAAGCTGTGACAGAGCATCAAACATTGAAGGTGGAGGTTTTTTTTTTCTTTCTTTTTTAACTTTTTTTTTGGAGTTGACGAAGTTGGCGAACGACAATTGTTGTAGTTGGATTGGCTTAGTTTTCGTGATTAAAAGTGATCCATGAAGCTTATGAGAAGAAAGATCACGTGACAGGATCCGGGTGTAAGCTATGGACATCCTATCTTGTGTATATTTGAATGAATGATAAGCTGAAACATGCTCCACAAGTCGGCAATCACTTGAAACTGCTTATGAAGTGTTGTATGTCTGATGTGGATGTGGGGCCATGTGCCATAGTTGCTGTCTCAAGTAACTATGTTCTTGTGATATTTGCCTTTGTTTGTGTGATAGGCTTTTTGAGATGAGTGTAGAGAAAACATATGGATATGAGGAGTCTGAAAAGCTCTCTTTTTTCTTTTTCTTTTTTTCGTTTCTGAGGGGGTTGGAATATGTGCTTATTAATCTCTAGTATGACTTTTTTGTTACAGTGAAGACAATCTATGCAAGAACTGCAAGCGTCCTGGCCACTTTGCCAGGGAATGCCCGAACGTGGGCATCTGTCACAATTGTGGTCTTCCTGGGTAAGTTTGGTTGTAATTGGTGTTTCTCTCTGCATCTGGATCTCACATTTTCTGGTGTTTGAGGTCACACTGATATAGTTGTCTTCATTTGCCGTTTTCCATTCCAAGTGAGGAGATGTGCAAGAAACTAAAGTAGATCTGAGCTTAGTTAGTACTCCGTAACAAACTGATTGACTTCAGTTATGCTACAAGTTCACAACATTGTAGCATTTATGCTTTGGTTGATAAGTTCACAACACTTTGTAGTTATAATTAGTTAATTACTGGTTTATTGCCAGGCATATTGCTCAGGAATGTTCTACAAAGTCTCTTTGTTGGAATTGCCGAGAACCTGGGCATACAGCCGGCAGCTGCACAAATCAAGGAATCTGCCACAGATGTGGTAAGGGAGGTCATCAGGCAAGAGACTGTCATGTTCCCCCATTGCCTCCAGGTGAAGTGAGCTTGTGCAAGAACTGCTACAAGCAAGGTCACTTTGCACCTGAATGTACCAATGAGAAGGCCTGCAATAATTGTAGGAGGACAGGTCATCTGGCTCGTGAGTGTACTAATGAACCAGTCTGCAATCTGTGTAACCTGTCAGGGCATCTTGCAAAAGATTGCCCCAAGGCTGATGATTTGGCAGGGAAAGGAGGGGGTGTCCGCGGTGGCAGCTACCGGGACTTTGGTGGCCACCGGGACTTTGGTGGACACCGCGGCTTTGGTGGACACCGCGGCTTTGGTGGTCATCGGGACGTTGGTGGCTACAGGGACGTTGTGTGCAGGAACTGCCAGCAGCTAGGTCATACGAGCAGGGAGTGTGTTACACCCGTGATATGCCATGTGTGTGGTGGTCGCGGTCATCTGGCATTTGAATGCCCAAGTGGTAGACACCTGGACCGATATGCCAGAAGGTACTGATTCTCAAAGAAGCTTAGCCCGCGTAGGTATGATTTTGATTTTAATCGGCTAGCTATGGCTGCGATTTTATACTAGTAGCTGATGTATACTAGGATTGATGTAGCTACATGACGTCCAAATTGCTGTTTTTGTATTATTTGATCGTCTTTTAGAACTTGGAGGGTGATTACATTTTGAACACGAATGAATTCATCTGGTTGTTTTGCTGGCATTTTCGTTCTTCAGTTCTCGGTATTGCCGCTTGGTCAAAACCCCAAACTGATGAACAAACCTAGATAGATGCTGCATATGAACTGAACTGCTGCACAGGAGATTGTGTCTGGCGTGTAACTTGTGCTTGGCACACGTACTACGTACACAAAATCGATGCTATCTCCATCTCTTATCTCCCGTAAGCAGCTTAGTTATATGCAGCGTTGCGTTAGTGGTTGCTATATTCTCTCATCGTCCTCTGAGAAATGACGAAATGTACAACCAAAAGCGTAAGAAAAAAAGATGTTTAAAAGGTTTTCTGTATTTCGCATCCTCCCTCGTCACTCTTCACTTTAGCTAACTTTAGCATCCCGTATCTGCACTCATCACTCTTCACTTCAGTATAATTAATCTGTCAACTTTTGACGTTGGATTCTCTTCTCTTACTTGAGACATCAGCAAAGTTTCGTCCAGAAAAAAAGTTACTGATGGTTGTTAGTTACTGCAGCTTTCTGTTGTATGTTCTGCCAACTACATTTACAGGTGAGAGACTGAGAGAATTCTGAGATTCGTAAAGTGTAAGCCATGCAGAGTGTGAGTCACATGCAAAGACCAAGATTATAAGATTACGTACCAATTAAAAGCAGACAAAAGTAGCTGAAATCTTTTGCAAATTCTAATATTGCCACACTGAAGTATAATTCAAGTTTCCGGGATGATTCTTCAGCAACATACTGACAAAAAAGCTGAATGTTGGGACCAACTTACCTTCTTCTGCTTAGTTAGCTTCCACTTATCTACGCATTTGCAGTCTCAGATTTACATGTATGGTTCAGAACAGAGCACAACTACTATTCCACTAATCCCCACTTAGGCTTTGTTAATTATCACGTAACCTCAAAACAATTGATTTTCTATTTCGGTGGAAATGTGCAATATACAACTTAATAAATGTACGAGTATTGTTATTAGAATTCAGTTGAATACTTTCTTTTCCTCTTCTAGTGTTTAGTGAGGCGCAACAGTCAATACAATAACACGTGAAAGATAAAACGATTCATATAAGTATATAACCAGAATCGACCTCCATCTTCTCTACTGGTGGGTGGGTGAAAACTTTATCGGCGGCTACTATTTGGTACGTCAACTAATCAACATGACTTGATAAGAGTGCGTGTTAATCACATTTCATGGTTTTCTTTACATCTCTGTTTTTGGATGGTACATTATGATACACTACTGGTGAGTGGTGGAGATGAAGCTTAACTGAGACTGGAATAAATACAGAGAAAGTGTTTCTCGTTGATGTAAACTAGATACTCTTCACGTGCAGCCGCTATGTACTCACAAGTCACAAGAATTTATCATCATTTTCGTTTCTGTGTAATCCTTCCAAGAAACCTATGGCATCTTCTGCCTCAAGTTATTAGGAAGAATGCTTAATTATTCTCAAAGATTACTACAAATACATTAAACCAAACCATTCGAATCTTCCTCTTTTCTTTTTGTTCACAAGCAAAAACTTTCTAGCTAAAATTGTAACTTTAGTTGGCAAATAAATTAAAAATGTTTTTCATACACGTCATGTACTGTGTACATACATATTACGTTAATACTATACACATGACCGAGTCGTGTAGTAAGAATGTAAGATGATTCTATATACCAGTATAATTTATGTTATACTACGTATTAGTTTTCGAAAGAAAGTAATACGTACTAATTACCTAATGATTGTTGAAAAGTTTAGTGTGAGTTGCAAATGAGAAGATACATTAGTGGGGAAAACAGGAAAGTTTGTCTACACTTTGCCCACGAACAGAGTATTGACATTACTTGAGAATCCATCAACCAATCAAAACGAACTTTAACTTTGAGCCATTATTATATACAACTAGTAGTATACTAGTGTACTAGCCCATAATATTGTTACTAATTAATTACATGGAAATGAAGGACAAATTTCATTGCATCATCTTCTTGTTCTTGCGTGCCTTACTCTTTAAAGTACGATGGGTTTAGAAGATGAAATAAATTAGTTGCCAAAAATAATACTCCTCATGTCAATGTCAGCTTATTGTCATCAAGATTCTGCGATTATTATGCCTTATGGATTTTTAATTTGTTGCAATTTCATTTTCATTTACATGCAAAATTCAAATTTTCAGGCCTGTTATTACTGTTGTAGGATGATCTTTGTATGTCCCTCAGCATAGGTATTTCTTCAAGTTCAAGTCTTACAACATGGGCAAGATGCCCATCAACTATATATTGATGTTAGTTGAAATTATATGATGGATTAACTTGTTTCCTACACACATACACAACCCCTTTAAATATTAAATTTGTCTTTTATCATCTTTTTTTGTTTCCATCATATAGACAAATTACGAACGCTAACAATAGATAACACACTCTAAAATCTAACCTTCTGACCTTCCTTATCATTGACGGACTAACTGATATTCATAGTAAACGCGTTAAATTAAACTTTGGCCGCTTTAGTTTTAGGGGGAGATAGGTGAATATAGTTCAAAGTTGGACCTACATTTATTCATGAAATAGTAGTACCTATTAAATTTTTATCGAAAGTTTTGCGATTCACAATTGTTATGCATGTGAGCTTCCAAATTACATTACCCATCTTGTCGGCTATTTCAACCTTCCACCTCTTCTCCTCTCCTACCCTCTTCTCTTTCTCTCTCGTGACATCTCTTATGATAAAATATATTACTAGTAAATAAAATCTTTTAATTTCTAATTACATTCTTTTTAATTAGAAAAAAAATGTACACGTAAGTATGTAATCTTTCCTTATGTGTCCTTCTACTATAAAACCTCCATTTCTTCCAACCAACAAACTTACACTTATACCAAAAAAACACTCCTCACTCACTAACTAATATACCTACCATCCCCCCACCCAAAAAAAAAAATAAAAAAAAAATCATAATGAAATTAATTGTTACAATCTTAGTAACAATATTTCTCACAAATGTGCCAATTTTGGTGTTTTCATACCATGATTACCAAGAAGCACTAGAGAAATGCATATTATTCTTTGAGGGCCAAAGGTCGGGCTACTTGCCCCGGGACCAACGGGCCGGGTGGCGAGGGGACTCGGGTCTAAGAGATGGTATGGACCGGGGCGTGGACCTCACGGGTGGGTATTACGACGCCGGTGACAATGTTAAGTTTAACTTTCCGATGGCGTTCACTACGACAATGTTAGCATGGAGTGTTGTGGAGTTTGGTGAGGTTATGCCTCCTAGTGAGCTTAGGAATTCCTATGTTGCTATTAAATGGGCCACTGATTATCTCCTCAAGACCGTTTCCCAGCCCAACAGGATTTATGTCCAGGTAAAAATTGTTATTCACGTTTCTTTGATTTTGATTTGATTAGACGCAAAAAGTTAGTACAAATATTACTAAAATAGTATGACAAATACGTGAGTGAAAATTTTGTGAAAAGTAGCGGATTTCAAGGGCACACAAATGTTTTTGTTGAATTTGAGACGTATGCCGTATTGGACGTATCTTACGTTTGTTACGTCTTATTTAATCACTAGGTCAAAACCTCGTTAATCAGTTATCAGTAATGCTACTCCTTGAAGGGTAGTTTGGGGAACACGGCATACTAATCCAGGTGACTAGTTTTAGCTACTGGTCAGGGATTGTGTTGTTGGGAATTTTGTGTGCCTACTTTTAACTTTTTAAGGGTTCATTTATTAGCATAATTTGGATTAGACCCTATTGTTTTTCGTTTGGTTGATTAAGTATATTGAAGTGTGTCATTATCAATTTGTACTGTATTCGTTGATGGTCACCCTACACTATAGTATAGTGGTTTCATGTGTTAATTTCCCTTATTCGTACGAGTTTGGACTTGGTGAAATTATTAGTTTATTACTTGTTAGGAAGGTAATGTTCCTTTCATGAAACTTATTTAAAAAGACAACAACTTCTTAATTACTACTAGTTTAATGCCCTAATTGTCCCAACTCAGTAATTTAAATTCATGAAATATGAATCCTGATTCGACTAACCCTTCCAGAAACTGAATTTGACATACATTTTTAAAGTCTACCTAACGACATTTTTTCTCGACCATTTAATTTAATCCGAATTCTGCAACGAAAGTCTATACACCTTGAAAACGAGTCAATTGGACAATTGGTATCCAAGTGGCGCAGAATCGAGATCCCGAGTCGGTAAAATGCAGAAAATGCCCGATTAAAAGTTCAAGGAATCTCTCAAGTCTCAACTCTTGTTTCAATATATGGGACAGAAGTCGTGAATCTATATGTTTCGCTTTTTGCAAAGTTTTAATATTTTTCAACTGTGGGTCACACATGGCCTATTTCGTCACGGGGCTCCGATAGAAAAGCCCATAGAATACCCATTAATTCTGTTTTGTAGCCCATCTTTAATTTACGACTACTACTAACTTTCTAAAGTTCTAACTACTCCGTACAAGCATAAATATTACGGAGTACTCTGTATATAAGGTTTTTGATTAGTGGTTAAGATTAAGGTATTGTGAATATTAGAATAAATTCCGTTTTATGTTGTTGGCCTATATCCGTACAATCTTGAATGGACTTGTTATTTTGGACATAGGTGGGTGATCCAATAAGTGACCATAATTGTTGGGAGAGGCCAGAGGACATGGACACCAAACGGACAGCCTACGTAGTTGAAGCACCAAACGGAGCCTCGGATGTGGCTGGAGAAACCGCGGCTGCCCTTGCAGCCTCCTCGATGGCATTCCGATCAGTGGATCCAGGATACGCCGATACCTTACTAAAGGCCGCCACCACAGCATTCCAATTCGCGGATAGCTACCGAGGAGCTTATAGTGACAATGCAGAGATTAGAGACGGGGCATGCCCCTTTTATTGTGACTTCGGCGGATATCAGGTAAGGAACTCTTTCCGCAAATTGTAATGTAACATCATATTTTGTTTTTCTATAGACAAACATTTAATCAGGTGACAGAACATTAGAAATGTAACATTTGTATGATAGAGTTACATCAAAATTTAATATGATTTGGTCCCATCAATATGATTAATATATCCAATAGTAGTACTATAATTCTAACTACTACCAATTTGTTGGGTTGTGATTAAATTTTGTTTGTGCAGGATGAACTACTATGGGGAGCAGCATGGCTAAGGAGAGCTACTCAGGATGACACATACCTGAATTACATAGCAAGCAATGCTCACACTCTTGGAGCTGACGACAATATTAATGAGTTTGGGTGGGATAATAAACATGCGGGCCTCAACGTACTTGTTTCCAAGGTTGGTAAATTCCCTTTTTTTTTTTTTTTTTTTTTTTTTTTTTTTTTTTTTTTATACCAACGTAACTTTTTACTTATTACTCGCTCCCACAATAAAAAGTGTTAGATATGAATTGCTTCGCATATGAGGTCGTTAAGGTAGGGGTTATGCACACGAGTTTAGAATTCTGATTTTAAGGTCTTTTATAGAAGGAACTCTTGAGATAGCTAGTTAAAGTCTTCACGATTTCGATCGATACAATTGGTTATGCTATGATTATCAAATTCCAAAAATAGTGTCTTACATGTTTAATTAGGATGTAAATCATGCAATAATAACGCACCATTACAATTTTTATAGGACAATCATTATTCACTATCCACACATTCCACATCTCAAACTTTGATTTGCTATGGGATGGGCCACGGTCCACAATCCATGAAAAGGAAATACTAACGAAAAGCTTATGTATAGAGTGTTTGTGTAAAATTGTCATTTTCGTCCTGCCCCTCTTTACACTCATTTGGTCATTTCCGCACGATTTGTCTAGGATAATCGCTAATAACATTGAACAATGAGCATTTATTCCAACCATCTAAGTCACCTCTCAATTCTTAAACACCACTTAGAATGGAGCTTCATGTAATCCAATTCCGTGTCTCGTAATAACGAATTGTTGATATCTTGAAGAAACGTAAAATAAGTTTTTTTCGATAACTTCTAAACTTAAAATCGGTCTTTGCAGGAAGTGCTAGACGGAAGTATGTACTCGCTCCAACTCTACAAATCATCAGCGGATAGTTTCATGTGCTCACTAATCCCACAATCATCTTCCTCACACATTGATTACTCCCCCGGTGGCCTCATCTACAAGCCCGGAGGGAGCAACCTCCAACACGCCACCACCATCACCTTCCTCTTACTCGTCTACGCTAACTACCTTGACGCGTCATCAATGACCGTTAGCTGTGGGTCCATCGACGTGGGCCCAGCCGAACTCCGGAAGCTGGCCCAAAAGCAGGTGAATTATGTCTTAGGTGAAAACCCAATGGGCCTGTCGTACATGGTAGGGTACAGTCTCAAGTACCCACAACGGATCCACCACAGGGGCTCGTCCTTACCGTCGGTAAAAGCCCATCCCGAGCCCATTGCTTGCAAGGATGGGACCGTTTATTTTAACTCGTCCGGGCCCAACCCGAATACTCACGTGGGTGCCATTGTTGGTGGGCCGGGTCAGGATGATGTGTACGGGGATGATCGGGCTGATTTTAGAAAGTCCGAGCCCACGACGTATATTAATGCCCCGTTTGTTGGGGCCCTTGCTTATTTTGCTGCTAATCCAAGCCCGCTTTAATGAAGGGCATGATTAGCAATCGCAATTTGTATATAATCAATCCCCTATAGTTTTTAACCTCATTTAAAATGTAATGTACACGGTAAGAAGTCTCTCATCTTGTGTGAAGCCAAGAAGGAAGAGGCTCATACATGTTATTTTATTTTTTTTCTTTTCAGAAAAATTACCGTAAGGTAAAATTGTCCCTTGGTATTGTGAGGATGCAAGTTTCTTCACTAATTCACAATAACTCATTGTGATTCTTTCGATATTATGTATTTCGTACTATTGTTTGCAAGAGCAACTTATGCTCAGCAATGAAATGTGATTTACTAGTTTGTGTGTTAAAAGTTACAACGTGTATTTGCCGATTTGCGATAGTTTGATTCTTACTATTTGTATGCAGCAAGTTATAAATATATGGATAAACATTTCTAATACCCATAGGCTATAGTAAAATTTGTCACAGAACTTTCGTTTCATCAGCAGATTATGGTGGTAAACGTTGTGGACAAAATTATGATTGACCAAAACAGGTAAACATACTGATGACGAAGTTGTGACTTGTGACAGACTTAAGAGTTGAAAAGTATGGAGTATTTCGTATAGACTTTGGTAAAAGAAGCATGCTTTAGGAGACTCGTGTATATAAACAACGCAATTAACCTAAACCCATACTTAGCCCTGACAAATCTCATTTTTAACCCTAATTATTATGCTAATCAGTTCACTGCCGCCTTCATCTAAGCTTTCTTAGTTCTCTCTCTCTGCGTTTCGTCTGACCAGGTATTCCTCTTTATCTATCTCAGCAGTTAATAATGTTTTTGATTGCTAATTGTAGATGGATTCTCTTCTAACATCCTCGTACCATAATTCACGAAATTGTTCATTTTTTGTTCTAATTGACTTTTGTTGTTGGTTGGGCTTCGGTTTGTGCATCATAAGTCTCTGTTTCTTTTGGGTACATATTAGAGACATCGAGTGTACAATTGTAACCCTAAAACTTTATTAAATTTCGAGAGCGTTTTTTTTTTTTTCTCAATTGAATTGAATCAAATATTCCTATTGAATCGGAATGAATGAATGTCTTTTTTATTTTATGAGAAGAAAATGGGTGTTTGGTGAGGAGTAGATGAAATGAAATGTTCTTGGAGTGATTTGTAGTTGGAAAATGTAGTCACAATATGGGCAATTCGATCAATAATGTTCTATAGACCATGGTATAGTGCACCTGTAACGGAATCATAATAATTGTTTGTTATACGAGGGAAAATTGCAATTGCTGAGTTGTACTTTCTTATTTAAATTTTCACTTGTTGTATAATGTAGGACTTTTTTCAATGTCCGAATACCGACACCCCCATTGTCCACCCCCACACCTAAGATCTGGCCGTCGTACTGAATTTGAGTACTACCTTGGAGAGGAATCTATGCGACCTCGATCTCAATGGGATGACAGGGTTCACACTCGAGATGGGGTTAACCTCCCGCCTATTCGGCGTGGACGGGCTGATGATCGTGAACGCCCAGAGAAAGGGATTGGAGAAAAGTTGAAGCATGCATTTTCTTCTTCTTATAAAGAAATGGACAAGGATATGGGAACATTTTTGCGATACTGTTTCAACTATAAGAAGGCGGTGGCAAATGAGAATCGTACCAAAAAGTCGAGTCATCAAAATCCTAACAATAGACCAAGACCTACAATATATAATAACAACTTTTATGACTATAGTAATAACACTAGTAATAGCAATAATAATAATACTCATACTAACAATCATGGTAACCAACATTATTCTTTTGGTGGAAATTCTAATGGTTCTGGTACAATGTCTGTTGGCCCGGTTGATTTTGGAAACACTCCATGTCAGTGAAGAATAGTGTTGCAAGATTTCTAGTTCGTTTTTTTTTTGTCTATATCACAATATGTACGTATGTATGTTGTTGGGTTTCCTACAATTTAAGTAGGCAGAGTGTAATGCTTTGTAAGGACATTATGCAAATTTGTAACATTTGTTGATTGAGCTACTTGCTCTGTTGTAATGAGATATGAAATTGAGCTATTGATTGATTAGCTAATTATCGTGTTTCTCTTAATACCACATTATAATTATCATTGACTATCTTAGGATTTCCTCCTATACTTAGGAGTTAAGTCTAATGGTCTAATAACATGCACATAAGGGCGAGCTTACATATATGACCTCTATCTATTGAATGTCGGTCTTGTAGTTAATCGATCCACACAAGTTATACATAATCTATGTTCAAATCCCTCTTTGTAACTTCTTTGCAGAACATGTAAGGTAAAAATAAAGACGGTGCCCAAAGTTGAATCACATGCATAGATCATCCATTCATCCTCAAGTTTGCCAGCCTACAACATAAGGATAAACTCTTCCAAAGTTGGGCATATACTCATATGCCATTGCCAGCCCAAAGATCTTCCCTGTGACCGTGGACATTCTCTTTCGAAGGGATCTTACGCTCAATTACCAAGTAACACGTGTCACAAAAGAGAAATGCCAGGTGTACACAACCCGTGGGAATTATCAGATCATAATATTGAGAGGTGGTGACTGTACTCTGCTTGCATAACAGGTAAGCTACTTTTAATCGACTTGGCCGAATAATTTGTGACCAAATGTCATGAAATATTAGCTGCTTAATCTTGTTCTAACTACAATTTGATATTAAGGGGCCGGGATTCCAAAAAGTGAAATCTGATAGTCATATTACATGATTCTCCTGCTGATCTTATATCAAATAATGCTCCCCTGCCTGCCTGAGTCACATATTCCGTCTATTAAATGCTACATACCAACATTACTCAATCAACAAGTTTCTTTTCCTTTGTAATCTTTAATTTTCGACAGTATCTTCATATTGACAGTTCGTAGGGTGGACATCTTCCGACTGTCCATTTGCTATCATACTCGACAATTAAGCTCAGTTGAAAGTGAGGACATATATATATGGAAGCTCCTTAATTGAATTGTTATCTTTTTTTTTTTTTTTTTGGCCTGATGACACGAATAAACTTATCGTTAACAACATCCAACACCCTTTATCTTAAGTAATTTAATTTACTAACGATGACTATATATATTCTTATGAGACCATACAAGATGACAAAATTCATATCGATCATTTAACACCAACAATGGTTACATTTTCACGGTCGGATAGAACTTTTCAACGCACATAACTTTCCACTTTCAATACCATCAAACTTGATACCAATATACCATCATTTACAAAACTTTTGTTGAAGTGTTGAACGTTGACTCCAACAAATTAACTTACAGTAGACTCAATTGCGAATAGCCTTAGTAATGGAAGGCACGGGCAAGATATTGTCCATTTGTACATGTTGTCAAAAAAGCTAGAAATGAAAAGAGATGATCCGATCCGCATTCAACTCACGACTGTCAACTTAACCACTAATATATAGTACTACGTAACACTTTGTATGTTAACGTAGTCAATATGCATGCAATGTTATGAGCTGGTATTGTGGTGTAACTTACAAGTCACAAGTTTATTTAAGGCCAACCTTCCCCTTGTAATTCTCCCTCTTAACAAAAATCCTACTTTTCAAAACATACATATATATATTGACTCTTCCTCCAGAAACATAGTTCATTATATACTACATACGTACACAACATTATTTTTCCCGTTATCATCCTTCAGTATGGCACTTCTAACACTGATCATTCCGATGTTTCTCTTGTCACCACCCTCGTCTTCACTCGCGACCAGACCGTTAGGGTTGAATTCCCCGAGTGTTAATGTGATAGGGGTGCCACGGCCAAGTCGTGGAGGTGATGATGCTAGCCAAAGTCGATTCACAGGCGAGGCCTTAAATGATTGTCTACCAAAGGGTCGGTTCAAGCGCGACTCGGCCCCTAGCCACTACAACAACAAAGAGGATATGGGTGCGACATTGCGTTCCGATGACAGAGCGCAAGCTGAGGCCCCTTCTACTGGACCTTAACATGATAACATCAGTTCAAAAGTTTATTGATGGTTCATGTCACTTCCTATGTATATACTCCATATACTTATCATAGACCCTATGTATATCTAAATAGCTCATACGTACGGAGTTTATACTTGTAGACTGATAGAATATACAAACAATCAATGTACAAGTACAACTAGTAGCTTACATACTCCATACATGATTTGAGCTATGCTTATTCAATTATTCAAGTATACACATACATGATTTGAGCTACTTATTTATTGTTGTCGATGAGACTTTTTTCTTACTAATAATTAAGCTCATTTTGGATTATCCAAAAAAAAACCATTTTTGACAATATACCGCGTTATCAAGGATTAGTAAAAGTCAAATGACTAGAATAGACATCAACACCACGCACTGAGTATTTGTATTTGTATTTGTATTTCCTTCAAAAAAATATTTCCTTCGTTAACGTTTCGTTTAAATTCCTCTAACATAGACGTTCAGAAAATTAAGACGCACAAATGGCCCAAAAGGGTGAAGACGGACTATATATTATAAATACTTTTTATTCATTGAACTATCAACCATCCGTTGTAGTCTAGTTGGTTAGGATACTCGGCTCTCACCCGAGAGACCCGGGTTCAAGTCCCGGCAACGGAACTTTTTTTGGCCCGTTTCAGATTTTACCACTTTTTTCGTTTTAAATACTCGTATCTTTTTTTTTTTTTTTCCGTTTATTTCTTTCCTAAAATCCCGGTAAGACCCTTGTTCTTCACACTGCAGAAATCTCCGGTATCAAGTTATCCGGACACTTTCGATCTAAACTGACATATTTTATTCCTCGGTCGGCCGGTCGGCTATTGTGAGGTAAACCCTTGTTCTTCACACTTTTGTTAAATTTAAGCTAGATTATAATTGTTGTTGCTGGATTAGAAAATTGTTGGGTTAGTTTCAATTTGTATATTTGTGGCAATTATGATGAGAAATTTGAGAACTTTATGTAAATTTCGAAACTTTATATGAAAATTGGGGGTGTTGCTTTGATTTTGGTAATTCTGGAAATTATGATGAGAATTTTGATGATTTTGGATAATTTATGGAGCTGTTATTCTCTAGATTATGAGCTGTTTTAGTAGGATTAATTGGTTAGGTATAATGAGGGCCAATTGTGCGAAAACCGGGTTGGTATGGTGTAAGGATGAGATGTGTGAGTCTTTTAGGTTTTGATTCCTTAAAAATCCTTTAGAAATTTGGCTGTTGAGATGGTTCGTTCAATGCACATTCAACCAGCTTAGTGGAAATCGGTACATATTCGGAAATTGTTGAGGGGAGGAGAGTGGAGGAACGAGGAATTAATGAGTTTTTAAGAAGCGTTGATAGTTTAGTGAGCCATTTTGCTGTATTTTTATTACTCCGTATCTAACAAAGCCAATGATATAGTCTTTGTATCCATCGGAAATGGAAATGATCTTCTTATGCTCACATTGAATGTAAAGTTTAGAAAGGCTGTACTGTCAACAATTGAGTGAGTTATTAGTTAAGGTCACAGTCCTGTTGACGTGTATTCGTTCACGCTATTAATGCCTAAACATGGATACTGAACAGCTTATCAAGAATTAAAGAAGTGTAAGTGTAATCATTAGTTCCTCCTCTCTATTCTGTTCTGAATTTGTCCTAGTGTCTTCTAGTTTAGAATATAGACTGGAGGTGACATGTATAACTGTTACCTGCTTGCTTGTGGAAGTCGTATTTAGCATGTCTGTTTTTCTGATTGAGAACTGGGATCTTCAGAATTGTTTACAGACTGATCTCAACGTGTGTAAAGCCTAAAGCTTTCAACTTTCAGTTAAATTGCTGTGCTCTGGATATGAAATGCTGCTCTGTTCTCTTTATTTTGCTTGTAAGCTTCAGTTTCAGGAGTGGTATCAATCAGGGTTTTTTCATACTTTGATAACTTCTGTTCTTATGCTATTGACAAATCGCTGTATTGCTTGAACTCCTGCCAAGGATCCACATTTTGAATGTTTGTGCAAAATCTTACTGCCCGACTTCATTTTTTTTTTTAAAACAATGAGGGGAACTGCCCTAATTTTGTGACTTGATTATAATGTCGAAGTTTGATGTTACTGGTCTGTGATGGAAACTATGTGACTCATTTATCGGTAAATTGTTTGCTTTTAGGTGGGATAATTTTATTTCTAATTGCCTATTGTCATGGCTGAGATTGTTGGAATGGCTTCAGTTGATGATGACATGAATGGAGATTTTATCAATCCAACCCTTTTGGAGTCTGTAAGTTCGTACTTGGGTGAAGATGCCCTCTCCCCTAATGAATTAGCATGGGCTGATTCTTGTCTGAACAAAGATTTGAACGCTTCCACCAGCGACTGGAATTCTATTAATGATGCCTTATTGGACATTCTCAGTTCCCAATCTGGTCAACCTGCTTCTGCTGCAGCCGAAAGTAGTACTCAATTTACTATACTCCGAGATCGTAATTTCAGAGAATATGTAGCAAGTCTGGCATTTGAAAAAGAATCTGATGAAGACGAGAATTTTATAGAAGGTAATATTGGAGACATTGAAAGCATAGATATTTCAGATGATGAGGAGGGCAATCTTACAATAGCAAATAACAGAGGTAGGGCGAGGGGGAAAAAGCGTTTGGAGAATGTTTTCCGGCCAAATTATAATGAGTACATTGAAAAAGTAGAAACTGATGACTCTAGTATAAACTTGAGTTTGACAACATGGGAGGTGGAGTCTTCAACAGAAGATATATTTAAAGTTTGGGATCTGGGAGTGTCTGACGAACAAGACGATTTCACAAAACAATTGAACAAAGCCTTTGCTGATTCTCCTCCTTCTATCGAGCCAACTGATGATTCAACTGCATGGAAAGATGCAATGCATGTATCTGTGGATGACCTCATTGCTGAAATGGGCGATCTTTCTTTGAAGCAATATGCAAAATGACTGGTTTCTTAGCTCGTAGATTCTACAGTGAAATACACATATGGTACCTCTATCTCATCAGACACTGACAGCGAAGGGGAGTTTCTGTAAGCTTGCTTTAAGCTTCTGCTTTATGCTAGCAGTAAGAAATGTACTATTGGGATTATTTGGTTACTTTGTATGTTTTTTTGCCTGGTTGTGGAATAGTAGATACATACTCTTCATTGAGGTTTGTGAATCTGTACTTCAAGCTTTTGATTGAGTTCTCGCAGTCTTTTTATACTTCTAATCGTCCCTTTCTGGTTTCTACATTTTATTGAATCTGTTTTAACTCCTCACATATTACATTAGGGACTATAGTTTAAAGAGTTTGTTGTTGCTGTCGTTGTTGTTATCGATCTATTTCTTAAAATGGCACCAGCTATCAGGACGGGTGGAATTGCCCGATCATTCAACGATCTCAGGTATAAATGTGGAAGTGCTCGATGGTATAACGATCTTATTTTTTCTTCCGATCTTAACATGCTTTGAAGCTCTGTGATTGCTTATAATAGTAATCTGTGATTGCTTATAATAGTAATCTGTGTTTTCTTGAAGAAGTTATGAGATGCTTTTTCGGCGAAAATGATGCTGGTATCAAAACCAGCTGATTCTGGGGGTCCCTGTTCATTGTACTGATGAAGAACAGACAAAGGAGTGTTGGGAACTTGGTGGGACCCACCTGGCATCATCTTGCTTGTCTGATTGAATATGGCTGAAACCTGTCAACCGTTAAATGGAATTGGGAGGAGATCAGATAACCTTTTGCCCTCAAAACTCAGCGTTTAACCATAACCATTAATCTCTTATGATACTAAACGACAAGCAGAGATAGATCATAGCCTTATATTCACCTTTCACTGAAACACTACAAAAATCTGCTTGGTCAGCTATGGGGAGAAAAAGAAAAACCACTGTTTTTATTTATTTTTATTTAATTTTTCCATTTTTTTTGAGGTGGACAGAAATCGAAACTCGTTATTTTCGCGCTTGTGGTCTGCCAAGTAAGCTGGATATATCATCCACATGGCTTATCCTGAGTGGCCGAAGCAGGAGAGCCTCAAGTGAGACATCTCTCAGTTAGTTTAGCGTGATAACATGCATACAGTACAGTTTATAAAATGCCAGTACTGAGGAGTGGGGAGTCTGTGTGGTAGAGCTTTGCTTATTAAGAGGAGATAAGACTTCTATTCTTTGCATATCTTTTTTGGTTTAAGTCTATCAGTACTCTTTAAGCAGTTTATACTCGAAAAATGGCATCAGCATCTCTTCTGAAGACTTCCCCTGTGCTTGACAAATCTGAGTTTGTCAAGGGTCAGACTCTCCGTCTTCCTTCTGTTGCTGGTGTCAGGTGCCACCCCAATGGCTCTTCCTCTCTCACCGTCCGCGCTAGCTCCTACGCTGATGAGCTTGTCAAGACCGCGGTATGTTTACTAACTTTCTTTAATCTGATTACTGAATTTCAAGTTTCTATGATATATTGTGAGATTTTGTGGAGCTAAATTTGTGTTCCAAGCTAGAGTTGCTTTGAAAGTTATCTTGTTTTCGTTGCTCCACACTTCAAATTCTGCTTATGTTTTCTGCTGTTGGTTAAAACTTAAATTAGTGGGTATTTTAAGAACTCGATGTTTGTGAAGTTGAGGGAAATATCTGAGAGCTAAACAGATGAAATGGCCATACTTATGCTACGGATGCCTAAGACAACAATGCCCTTCTTAGGAAGGTTATCAGAAAACTCCCAATGCCCCCTTCCAAGTTCGAAAAAGATGGAAGTTTGTAGCTTTTTATCTATAGTCTTATTATAGATTTAGTTTGGGAGGTTTGGTTCTTGATTCTGGCATCTCATGTTTTGGCTTAGGTTATGAGTTAGTATGCTGTTTAGTTTTACTAGGTGTGCACTTTTTACTTTTATTAAATGGTGGCAAAAGCATACAAAGTGAGATAAGAGTCTTACAAGTTACCAAAGTTGAAGGGTACAGAACATCTGCCCAAAAAACAAAAACAAAAAATGTATAAAAGGAAGAAGAAATTTTGTAAATGACAGTAATGCAAAATTTGAGAGTAATATTGTTAATCTTTGATACTAGTTGTTGATAAATCTTAAATCTTAATAGGGGATCGAAGGTCTTAGAATATATTTCCGTATTAGGTCCTCATACCTCCAACTACTTATAGGTACAATAGAGGATTACTTGTTCTTATATAAAAATAGGAAACTTTGAACTTGAGTGAGACCGCCAACGGGCTTTATTACCTGGCTAGCTGAATTGTTCTATATGCTCAATTCTTTTGGTACTAGTACAAATGATTTTGTTGTGTATGTCTACTGTAAGTCTGCAACAGTCTGTTTTGAAATGTCTGCTAGTTCTGATTTTATTGGGGAATGCAGAAAACTATAGCATCTCCTGGCCGTGGAATCTTGGCCATGGATGAGTCCAACGCAACCTGTGGAAAACGTTTAGCTTCAATCGGACTAGAGAACACTGAGGCTAACCGCCAAGCCTTCCGTACCCTCTTGGTCTCTGTCCCTGGGCTTGGTCAGTACATCTCTGGTGCTATCCTGTTTGAGGAGACTCTTTACCAATCCACTGTTGATGGGAAGAAGATTGTTGATGTTCTCAATGGACAGGGCATTCTTCCCGGTATCAAAGTTGACAAGGTCAGTCGCTTCATACTCATATATATGTCATATGTTACTACTAATAATGCTCAATCATTGTAAGCAGTTTGGATTTTCTTATATTTAACTTGCGAATTTGGAACAATGTGGTATGCAACAGGGTTTGGTGCCGCTTGCTGGTTCAAACAATGAGTCATGGTGCCAAGGTCTTGATGGCCTTGCGTCCCGTTCAGCTGCTTACTACCAGCAAGGTGCCCGCTTTGCCAAATGGTATATACCTGTCCCATGACTCTCCCACCTTTTTAAGAGTGAATCGTGTGGACCTCTTTGGATACTTATGCACCATATTTGATACTTTTGGTGGTCACAGGCGTACTGTTGTGAGCATTCCCAATGGCCCTTCTGCCTTGGCAGTGAAGGAAGCAGCTTGGGGTCTTGCGCGTTACGCAGCTATTACCCAAGTAAGCAGATCAGAAATCTAAAATATATACTATGTAGAAGGCTAAATCTGTTTGTCTAGGTTCCTTATCGTGTTATCTGGTCTGTGCAGGACAATGGACTGGTCCCAATTGTGGAGCCAGAGATCCTGCTGGATGGTGAGCATGGAATCGACAGAACCTTTGAAGTCGCACAGCAGGTTTGGGCTGAGACGTTCTTCTACTTGGCAGAGAACAATGTGATGTTTGAGGGTATCCTCCTCAAACCCAGTATGGTTACCCCAGGAGCTGAGTGCAAGGAAAGGGCTACCCCTGAACAAGTTGCTGACTACACCCTCAGGCTCCTCCACAGCAGAATTCCCCCATCTGTTCCCGGAATCATGGTAAGTGGTAACTCGTCCTTTATATTTGATATTAACTGAACTGTCAGTCTGTTCGGACTGTTAAAAAGCGAGTTTGGTAGGCCGTAAAATCCTGTTGAGGCTTTGAGGTGAAACTAAGGTCACCCCAAATCGTTGAACATTCGCTCTGTCCAACTGTCTTATTACAGTCTCCTTGTAAAGAGCTTATGCTCAGGTTGAGGGACAATGATGATCCTTACTAATTTTCGGTTTTCATTTGCTTTGGTGATCTGAGCAGTTCTTATCTGGTGGTCAATCTGAAGTGGAAGCAACCCAGAACTTGAATGCCATGAACCAAAAGCCGAACCCATGGCACGTGTCTTTCTCTTACGCAAGAGCTCTCCAGAACACTTGCTTGAAGACCTGGGGAGGAGTACCAGAGAATGTGCAGGCGGCCCAAGAAGCATTGTTGATCCGTGCAAAGGCTAACTCTGAGGCCCAGCTCGGTAAGTACACCGGCGAGGGTGAGTCCGATGAGGCCAAGAAGGGCATGTTCGTCAAGGGCTACACATACTAAGCCAGTGTAATTTTAAGTAGAGAAGTTTGTTAATTATAGGAGGTTGGACCAAGGACCTGAGATTTGTATTTCAAAGTTCCAAGGCCCTAATGATGTGATTAACGGCCATGAAACAGACTTATTTTTGATAATTACTCGTAAAGTATGTACTTTATAGCCAATTTTAATAAGATGTTTATGCTGCTAATGAGATTCGCCGAACATGGTTTCGAGTCGGAAAATTTGGACGGATCACCGATCGATGTGGGCATGTACGTTTTCTGTAAAGGGTTGGTTTATTTCAATTATTATTCTTATCTGACTAGCAGTTTACCCGTGTAAAATTGCACGGGCGGCCCAATCACAATACACATTTATATATGTTTCATGGTTTTGTCAATTAATAAATTAATTGTGAATGAATATAACATGATATTTTTTAATGTGTCGTAGCATTAAGTTATTATAAGGATTATTACTTAATTAATAAACGTATAGTGAATGGAAAAGAACATATCTACCGCACAAATCCTTTATGACAATTTGTACATCCACTATATTAGTCATTAGATCAGTTTTGAGAGATGAATCAATTGTCAAAACATGACTACGAACTTTGTTATATTTTTTTTTTAAGGAACAACCTTTGTTAAATAGAGGAAATTAAAGATTATTCGCAAAAATTGCACATCACGTAATGTCTAAGTTGCCCTGGCTACATTTGTCTCGTAACTCTAATGTGTATTCTTCCGTGGCAAAGCAACTATTCTTGAAGGAATTGAAGAACTTATAACAGAAAACGAGTACATGCTCTATGGAGGGTACTACGACGGTGGAATTGTTTCGACTTTAGTAGCATTTGGGGTCGATGGCCGGCCGTCTCCGTCGTACCCGGCCTCAAGGATTTAGATGTGTTAGAGGATGATAAAGAATGTGCTTATTAATTAGTTCGTCCTTTGATGTCACAATGATCTGATACTACTCAATAACAAGTATGTAGTGTGAGTAGTTAATAAGTTTGTATGAAACTTGATGAACTTAATTTTTTTTTTAGTTCTACTTGAAACAAATTGTTATGTTGGTCTGTAATGCATTCTATATATAATGTCCAGTTATAATGTGAAAGAAACGAAAGTCAAATGATTCGAGTATGTATATATATGTAAGAGATCGATACCGTGATTCGAATATGTATCCACACGCACATCCCTCAATTACGAAGTAGATTAAACTTTTTCCAAATCGATATTATTCTTTAAGAAAAAGTTGATACTCCCTCCGTTTCTTTTGTTTCTTTACGTTTCGTTTGAATATGTGAGAGGAATTCAAACGAAACGTAAAGAAACAAAAGAAACGGAGGGAGTATTAATCTTGACTGTAGTCTGAATAAGTTATTTCTTGCCTTCTGGGTACAATTGCAATTTTATAATTTGAAATGAATCTGTGATAAATGAACTATCAATCAATGCGTCTGTAGTCCAACGGTTAGGATAATTGCCTTCCAAGCAATAGACCCGGGTTCGACTCCCGGCAGACGCATTTTTGCTACTTTCCCTTTGCATTTTGTATTTTTGTTTATCTTTGTTTTTAGACATAAAATAACCTTGGACAAGTGTGATGATAAACTTCTAGTCACAATATAGTTGCGGAATATAAAAAATACACATATGAAACAAAATACAAAGTTGTACAATTACATGACAATATGACATAGATCAATTTGATCAAACAAAAGAGGTACAAAGACATACATACTTTAATTTGATCAATTGATGATGTCGTCACTTAGTTTTATTAATTTGCTATTATATGATTGAAAATCTTGACCATTATCTCCGATGATATATAGTTTCACAAAGTAAAAAAAAAAAAAAAGTAGATACGGCGTTACTTGTACGTTTTTTTGCTAGTATGATTGCCGACGTTGACATCTCCAATAGTTTGTGTTCCAGACCCATTAGTATTACCACCGGTGTAGGTCACGTTTCCTGCAATTGGGATGTAGTTGCCTGGCCCCCAAGGAAATATACATGGAGTGCTAACAACATCATTCAGATTATTCACGACTGCTGCAGACTGTTGCTGTGTCTGGTGGCTAGCCCTAGCCGCCACGTGATTTTTCTGTACAGGCGTGGTCGAAGGAGGATAACCGTACTTCTCATATTGCTCCGGTGGGTAGCCTGCTGGGAAGGGAGGAGGGTAACCATATTTTTTTAGCTCAGAAGGATAACCAGCTGGAAACTGTGCCATGGGTGCGTATGTATACATGTAGTGAGTTTTATGTATGGCTTTATATGTATTCTAATGATATATGGTGCTACTCCTCTTTATATGATGGCAGGGGATACTATGGCCACTCTCTTTGGAAGAATGTCCATAAACACTCAATCTTTAATTGGTTGTAAATGAAAAGTGTTGTAATTAATGATTAAATTAAATCATTAACCTTTTGTTGATTACCAATCAAAGGCGAGGAATACTGAGTCAAATCTCGAATAAACTTGTTAGTTTTACATAAAAGTCTTGCTTTTTTTGCGACGTGTAATTATTTTGGCTAAAGTGCGCCATGCGTGTGACATAAAATTGATCAATAGGTGGCCCAAACATATTATCGAGAGCCGTCTAAAATAATTGCATTAACTAATGAGATGAGTTCATTCAAAAATTCCAAATCAAAGTTATAACTAGAAAAAATTGTAAATTAAAAATATTCGTTTTGGCTTGGATCAGCACATGTTAGCTTAGCTCCAAGAATAATGCTAAGCTAGCTAATAGAGAATCGTTTTGAGGGGCAGAATGATGTACCAAAAGGATTCATTATTAGTTTATCGTCAAAAAAGTGGCGTGTGCCTTTAAGTTTCAAGGAAACATCCATGTAATTCAATTTGATACGACGTAAACTTCTTCATCAATATCATGTGAATTCCGTATGTACATTAAATTAAAATTAAATGTGTGGGAAATTGTACGAACTTCGCGACTTATGCAAATTTGTGAAACGTTAAATATACGCTTTTCTCTTCTACTACTCAGTATATGAAGCATTTTAGTTCTTTTATTAATTACAAGTACATTCGATAAATTTTGTCATAATTATTACAGATCGATTTGGATTTGAATTCATATATTGGACATGAATAGATCAATTAGTAGGAGACAAGAGCTTACAAATATACGAATTCACACCATCTTTGAAGTTATAGGTGGTGGTGATCATACAGCTAATGTCTAATATTACATCATGAAATAGTAAACACAAATATTTATTATTAACTCGTCCCGAGTAGTTAAATAAGTTGCAAGATTAACTTCCACCAATGTTGCCTATGTTAACATCACCCAACACTGGCTGACCGAGAAGTTGATTCCCGTGGTTTCCACCAAGTTTTCCTATGTCAACACCCCCTGATTTCTCCTTGTGATTGCCAACCTTGACACCTCCATTAGTCTGCGTCCCGGAACCATTTGAGTTTCCCCCGGAGTTCAAGACGCTACCGGGAAATGCGTTGTAAGGGGTCGGGTACCCCCAAGGGTAGTAATTGCAGTTTGAAGGTTGGAAATGAGGAGGAGGGTAACATTGTTGGCCATAAGGAGCATACCCTTGGGTTTTAGGACCTGAATATTGTTGCATGTTGCTAAAAATAAAGTCTTTCTTATAAATTGGTACCTACTTTGGTTTGCTTGTTTAAGTTGCCATTTTCTTCCCTTATATAGAGCACGGTATTTTTTTTTCTTTATTTTTTTTTTATTTTTCTATATGTAGGTGTGTGACACTTTTGAACTTTTATACCACTCGTATAGTTAAACGACGGTACCAGCTGAGCTATTCGAGACAGAGAGGACTTGATTCCAAATATCAACCATACAATGATATGGTTTGCAAGTTGGTTATGAATCGTTGCTATACATATATATTCCAACATTATCCTGTTCACTTTGTTCCTAAGCTAGAAAAGGGATAGGATGGAATTTGAGTATGATTGGACATAGATGGAGACTTCCATCTTCATTACATCCGTAGAATAGATCAAAAAGAGGGCAATTTAAGCTAAGGTTGTACCATGTTTTCGACGCGAATAGTACTAGATTCATCCCCCATAACAATTGGGGTGGGCACTTATTCTCCCCGGTTAAAAACAATACATGTCAAACCATTCCAGATTCTTAGTTGATTGTTTTACTGATCGACTTGAAAAGCTTGATGAGCACATATGCCCGTAAGATTTAGAATAACCAATTCAGAATAAGCATCTAATTACTTCCTCCATTTCAATATATATGACATTCATACATTACGAGACAAGTTTTGACTTTTAATTACATAAAAAATTATTTTGTCAAAAATTATATTATTGCATTCTTTATAATTTCATAATCTTTAATTTACCCTTATATTTTGAGAGATATCGAAGGTCAAAAAAGTTTCTCGAAATGTGGGAAAGACATATATTTTGAGAAGGGGAGAGTATTTCATTGACCGAAGGAGCTCAAATTAATGCTCAATAATCAAGCTGCGCCCTCTTTGTCGTTGATTACTGTTGTTTTAGTAGAAACGTGAGATATTCGATACTCCACAGCGCACTCTATGAGCGCTAAATAGACTTAGGAAATGATCACCCACACTCGCCAGTTAAAGTATATTTCCTAATCTACTCCCTCCATTTATTTAGTTTCCTGACGCTTTGGTTGAAATCTGTGTAGAATTTTAGAGTGAAGAAGAGTAAGCACGAAGATGTATTTTCGGCTGACACATTCTCAAATTTCAATAATAAATATCATAATAACTTGGCTCTTAAATAGCCTTGCAAACCTAGTAACAAGGCTATGTTTGATATGCACAATAAACTAGCTTATTTAGCCAAAGTAGTTTATTTGACTAGTTTTTCAAGCTCGTTGACCTAATAAGTTGATTTGGTAACGGCTATGTTTGGTAAAACTAGCTGAAATAGTAGCTGAACGCTGAAATAGTAGCTGAATGCTGAAATAGTAGCTGAAAGCTGAAATAATAGCTGCAATAATAGCTGGAAGTTTTTAGTTAAAATATTAAGACTGTTTGGCAAAATTAGCTGATATAGGAGCTGATATATATAAAATTACATAAAAATGCTTATTTATTTTTTATTTTATTTTATTTTAGTAAATAATTGAGGGTAAATTAGGAATAAAATTATAATAAGCTAGCTTATTTTAAATAAGTTACATGGGGTAACTTATTAAATAAACTAGCTTATTATTTAAGCTAGTGGAGTTACCAAACCAACTTATTTGGTCAAATAGCTTAAAAAACTAGTCAAATAAGTCATTTTGACCAAATAAGCTAGCTTATTGTGCATACCAAACATAGCCAACACCACTAGCTTAAATAATAAGCTAGATTATTTAAGAAGTCACCCCATGTAACTTATTTAAAATAAGCTAGCTTATCATAATTTTATTCCTAATTTACCCTCAATTATTTACTAAAATAAAATGAGAATAAAAATAAATAATGCATTTGTGTAATTTTATATATACCAGCTCCTATATCAGCTAATTCTATCAAACACTCCTAATACTATCAGCTAAAAACTTTGCAGCTATTATTTCAACTTTTAGCTACTATTTTAGCATTCAGCTACTATTTCAGCTAGTTTTACCAAACATAGCCCAAGTAACAACTGAACCCTACAATCTAGCAAACATATCTCCCGTTAAAGCAAGCCCACTAAACACTAATCATCTAACAAGTAACAACTAAACCCTACAATCTAGCAAACATATCTCCCAGCCGGTTCTCTGATTTTTGGCTGAGTTGGGGGCGGGGCCGTGGATGCGCTATAACTCCACCAACGAAAACACGTAACTCCAGAAAAAAAGGAAAAAAAAAAAAGAAAAATCGCCTTTCACCATTTTCTCTCTCATCTCACGCCACCCCAAACCCTCCGGGCAACCCTCCCCCACTGCCGCCACTGCTCCGTCTCACCCCACCCCGACCTCAGTCGCCAGTAAACCAAGCGACGTCCTCCACTATCTCCGCCTCTCATTTTCTCTTTCCTCACCTCCACATCGTTTTAATCAACCACAGAAAAAATGAGAGGTGCGTAGGAGATATGTGCCGCCTCATCCGAAAGAGGTGCGGAAATGTGGCGAAGCTATAGATCGAAGCCAGAGATTAATGCTGGCGGCCGGATCTGACATTTGACAAAATTATCACTTATGCCTTGATAGATTTCCTATATATCAATACGCCAATACCAGCACTATATATATGCGAACAAGTGAACAACTAACGTTGGTTGTTTCCTAGCATATGGTAAATTACAAGCATCATTACTTCTCATTCTAAAAATCACAACAACAAGCAGCAATTGATTGGATTTCAATCATCACATTCCACTTACAACTCCCTTACTTGAATTCAAACACCACCAATGTTACGCTTACCACACTGGTCAAACCTAGATGTAGTCGAAGTAGAGTCTTAGTGGACTGAACGGGTAAACCAAAAAAGCGAAAGTAAAAATAGGTATCTTGAGTTCCAGTGACTGAAAATTTTGGTACACCCTAATTGTAATATCTCCAATTGTTTGTATGCCACCACCTACATTAACATTTTGACCAACCATTGCTTGCAAGAGTTGCGACGACTGCAAATCAAGTGTGGAAGACGATTTTGTTTGACCTGGCCGGTGTAGATGTGAAAGTATTCATACCAAACAAAGATGTGAAATAATAGCTCGTCGTAAACTTTCTAGACACGTAACAAATGAACTTGTAAATGAGAAAAGAGCATAGGAGAACAACCAGGAGGAGATTTACGAGTTTATCGATTCTCCCTTGGCTGGGAATTCTGGCATGTGGTTGATTATCTACCACATTATTTTCCTGCATTATTAGAGATTCATAAACAAATTATTATGATAAATACGTTCAATTCAAACATGATTATATATATATTGATCTCGGAGGAAAAATCTATCAGCAGCAAACCTTGATTGGGTCGTCGTTCGTGATTCTTCGCCCGAGTCTTGTATTACGAAGATTATTTATGCAAAAGATAATCGACCGTATAATAACGATAGCAACTAGAACAAAAACAATAACATAGAGGGACAGCTTCCGGTGAGACCACAACCACAGTAACCCGGCCACGGAACGAAATATGCATCCAAGGCTGCAGAATATCCTCCAGTAGTAGTGATGCTCCGATTTCTCCCGTGATGGTAAGTTGCTTGACGATGACTCTTCTTCATTATTAGCCGCTATGTCACCAATTGAGGAAGCAATCGAAGAAATTAAGAGACAAATGAGACCCAATCCTAGGTAGGACCATAACCACAGTACTCCGGCAATGAGTAAGACAAGGTGAATTAATTTGATCGAGAGGTTGTAACGCTCCAGTGGCAGTAACCCGCTTGGGAATTCGCTCCCAAACCAAATAATATCATCAACCGCGACACCGAACAAACAAATTCAGTAAACAAACTGAACCGGTATTATGACGAGCCGTGAACCGCTGGCTAGAATAACCATGGTCTACTACATCATATCGGGGTAAGAGGGGTCGTATGTACAACAACACGAATCAACACCCTTTTTGTTCCTAGCCCTGCAGTTTATACACAATAATTCACCATTGCTAACACTTCATAATAATTACACTTTTAATTTGAGAGTCGCGTATACATCACTATTGTTTGTGCAACTCTTATTGAAAGTTAATTGTTTCGTAATTCTTATCGACTTAAAAATGGACTCCTCAGTTAATTTTTAGTTAAATGGATAACGAAATGAGGGGAAACTGACAGGAAACGCAGTTGCGGCAAGTTGGAATTTTTTTAATGAGAAAGTCCACTCTTCAAATCATCATCACCAATTATGAAAACTTGTGGGACAAGTAGGCGACTAGTCTTACCATTTTGTGTTCCCCCATTTTAAAACAATCATCTCGATCAATAATCAATATACTCCCTCGTTTTCTCCCAATTCTTCTCAGTTTCGTAGTCTCATTTCTAATTTATTTCATCGAGGATAATTTCCAAATTCCAATAACAAAGTATGCATGTATAAACTTCAAGAACTCGAGTAAGATCATCAATTTGAGAATTTGATATATATGTAAAACTAAATAACGGAATAGTTAATTAGTTCAGAAGAAGCTGAAATAATGGAGGTGGAAGCCAATGAAGTGTAGAGAAGAAGCTTTAGGTGTAGAGGATGAATGTAACAGAATTCATTTGGTTGTAACAGAATTGTAGAGTAACGAACAAGCTAAATAAAATGGTTGTAACAATATTGTTCAAGAGATCGATGGAGAACCGCAATAAAAACTGAAGTTGATCGATGAAAGTACCTATCGGGGTCTCCTGATCGTCTTCGTAATAACTAAAGTTTTAAAAATTAAATCTCGACATTGATTGGCTTCGATCTCGAGCTTGAAATGATCTCCAATTGTAACCCTTCCAATTGTTTGTGTTCCTTCTCCATGACTTCGATTTCCACCAATAATAATCGTTGTCGGGGAACCATGACTCGTTCTCAAATCCCTTACTCGTTCAACAACGCGCGAACCCAGATCGAGCACACAGATCTGGAGTTGATCCACGTTATCTTCGAGACTACCATTGCAAAATTTGATAATAAGCATCACAACAAAACCAAAGAGAGCAAGATAGAGAAGCAGTATCTTATGAGAGAAGCACCATATCAATCCGAAAACACATCGGGGAATGACGAACATATTCCAGTAACCTACGGATTCGGTTTCAGGAACCGAGAAAGCGACAATCGCAAACGTCGAGAAATAAACGACACCTACTCCCATGTGGGACCATAACCACACATCTCCGGCAATGAGTAAGACGACACGACATATTTTGAGCAAGTAAGGAAATTGCTCTTTTCGTTGAAGCTTTTCAAGATCATCAGTCGTGATAAAAACGAAGCAACGAAGGTAACATAAGCGAAACAGTAGCATGATGAGCCACCATACGGCAGCGAAAAAACCCATGCTTCAAATAAGGAAAGAGAGACTGAACCGTGGGGGAGAAGATTAAGGAATTGAGCCGACGAGAAAGAGAGCGAGGGGCTATTTGCAGTAATAATTTATGTACTTTTAATTTGTTGAGTGTCCACACGTCAAGAGAACGATCGATTCAAACACATTCGCGAACCTTCTTTGATTAATTCCTATATATTCTAGAGATTGACGATATTTGTCAATCTAATCAGCTCACGTAAAATAAGATTGGCTAATTTAAGTTATAATTCTCAATGAGTATTACAGTAATTCAACTCGGACTATACTCGGATGTGTCAGAAAAAAAAAATACATTTCACAAATGTATGCTAGTTCGAAAATATATACACGCTTCAAACCAAATTAACTTTTAATTTTCAGGGCCACATTATTTCGCTCACAGCGTACATACCCGGTACACACACAGAGAGATCGAGATGCCATAAAATTATCAATGGTAAATAGAGCACTCTTTTTTTTGAGGGCATATATATATGAGTAACACTTAAAAACAATTGGCAAATTCAATTCATCTGATAATTTTATAAGTTGCGTTAATTTGACTTAATTTATTCAAATTTAACATCACCGATTGTTTGGTTCTTGCCGGCGTTAACATTGCCCCCGATAAAAGCTGAAGTTACCTTCGAACTAGTTTTGCTCCCAACATTAACTTTCCCCACTTCTTGAACTCCATCGTTGCTGTTAAGGTTGTGGCCAGCGACGAACGAACCCTGCGGCGGCACTGCATGCACCCAACATATTTCTAAGACAAAGTAGATGAAATGTTGGATGCAATTGTTGCACGTATATATGTAATTATTTGTGTGCCAGAGTCAACTATAGGCCAGTACCCTTTACAACGATTATTGGCAGCAGGTGACATAACTTTTGGTAATTGTTGCATATGTATAACAATATATTTGTATGCAACATTAAACACAAAAGTTTCACACAGCAACTAAGTTAAAAAAAATACGTGATGATGTATGAAAATTAATGGATAAGTTACCTGGGGTCTGTGTTGGGGTATAAACCCAATTCCCACATCGGAGATATAAGGAATGAAATACGGTCTTAAAAACAATTACCAAAATAATCAATATGAGCCATTTTGGGAATGAGCCCAAAAACAAATCTACGAGTGCTAGGCCTAAAACAAACAATATAATACTAATTGGATTAATGGTCGGCCCAACAATTTGCTTGCTTTTAGGACGAGGCATGCTTAAAAGTGGTTCAAGCTTCTTTGCTCTGCTTTTATCATGGATTGTTGTGGTACTAGTTCATGATTACGTGAGTAGTATATAAAAGAAGATGAACCTGCTTCATATTACTGTAGCTATGTCTTGGTCAATTTAATTTTGTAATTCTTTATCTCCAACAACGCTCAACTTGGTTTGTGAAGACTTATGATCGAAAGTCTTCTCAAACGAAGGAATGATAGTGAGGTGAAGTTTTTCTTTTTCTATTTGCAGTATCGAGATGTCGTGTTATGATGATAACATGTACTATACCCATTAGCTGAATTGGTCTAGTAATAAAAATGGCATGGATTGATGAGTTGAGCGAGCCCTAAACGTAGTGACGTACGGTTTCTCTAAATATAATGAGTGTCCCTAAAGTCTACTACGAATTTGTTATAATATAATCAATAATTAACCCACTTTAGCCAAAGCACCAACCCACGACTTTTTCTTACTTAAGTTAAAATATTTACAATAGCCCTTATGTGTTACGATCCACTATATATCCGGCCAATATTTTGGTCGTTTCTTAATTATTTCATGCTTTTTTTTTTCTTTATAATTAAAATCAATGATTTGGCACACTGCACGGAGCTTTGAATTTTAACTAATATTTTTCCGATTTATAAAAAAAAAATTGTTGGCGTCCGTACTCAAGTAGGCTATCTACATGAAAGATCGACTAGAATTGTAAAGTGTGCCTGATATCGTAGATCGACTAGAATTGGATGAATTTGGATCATTGGTTCCGACTAACATAAGGACCTTTGTCAACGCAAAGAAATTAAATTAAACAAAATGAATAATTTACTAAGGGCAAAAGTAGTAAACGAGCCCCATACGTTTGCTCATATGTGAAATTAACCCCCTTAACTTTTGATTGTAATAATTCACCCCCATATGTTTCTCAATGTGTGAAAACAAACCCCACCCAATTTCTCACATGAGAAATTCAATATCTCACAAATTTCTCATACAAATATTATGCTCCATATCATTCAAGGTCTACAGTTAAAAAAAAAAATATGTATCTAGCTTAGGGCTCGTCGTGACTAAGAAAGTAATTCTAGTACTAGTCGTTCCAGCAATTGAATTTTACACTCACTAATACACAAGTCATATGCATTGTAACATCAATAGATTCCTTAGGTAATTGTGTGTACTATGAATTTATTAACAATTGTAAGTTGTAGTTGATATTCTGCAGATGTGCGGCTGCCCTATTTTATATTGAAAATCAACAAGTGAAGTTTTGACTAGTAAAGAAATAATGGAGGCATAGAAGGTGATTTACCTATTGTAGACGTAGAAACATGAGCATGATAAATAGGGCAGAAACTTAGTGTGTACAGTTCTTGAAGAATTTTGAAATGTGACGTGCTTTGTCCTTTACTTTCTTCCCCGTGTATTCTAAAATGTAGAGGAATACGATTGTTTTAGCACACCATGAGAAATTTGTGAGATATTGAATTTCTCATGTGAGAAATTGGGTGGGGTTTGTTTTCACACATTGGGAAACATATGGGGGTGAATTACTACAATCAAAAGTTAAGGGGGTTAATTTCACATATGAGCAAACGTATGGGGCTCGTTTACTACTTTCGCCATTTACTAAGAGAGTGTTTCGGACCAAGGATTTGATTCTTAAATCCAAATTTGACACAAATCACATGTTTGGGAACTCAAGAATTTGAGAATTTGGATTTGTGTCAAATCTTTTGGAATTTGTATCAAATCCAATTAGGCCAAAAACAAATGACACCTCAAGAGATGTCATTTTGAAATCCCACCCTCCCCAAACATTGAATTTATATTTGAATTCTACATACTCAAATGATCGATTTGAAATGGTTACAAATTTCCAAACTCATGTTTCCAAACGCTACCTAAGTGCTAATAAGAATTTTGTAGTACAACTCAGTCACGTATATATGTTATATACGCGGTGGTGCATCAGAGTAGTCCGCATTGTTGCAAGACGACTTGCAACCTAAAGTAAACGGAACAGGGTACAATCACAGTACGTATTTACGTAAGTTGAACTCAATTTAAAATTAGCTTTATGATTTTTCGCTTCTTCTTAGACGACTTTACGATTCAGACTTCTGGACGTTTTCTAAAAGCTAGAATGGTGCGAAAAAATGAAATGAAACTTATTGTTTAAGGTTGTTTGGCTAATTGGCTTACATAAGCTGACGTTAGAAGCAAAATAAGTGTTTTCTTTTAAATATTAAGGTGCGTGTCTTATTCAACTAGCGTGTTATATGAATAATATTGCGGAAAGTTTCAAGTTAAATCGGTTATCCATCGTTCATGTCGTTCAATGAACTGTAACACATCAGATTTTTCTGTATTTTATTAAAATTATTTGGACCCTAACTATAAGTCTAGAATATTGGGATCAGTCGATTACAATAACAATATATATATTTGTCTAAGTTTTCAGAGAAAAAAATGTCAAACCAATATCTTACTGCTGCGTTTAAGTGCACTCGTCCAAGTCAAGCCTACTTATTCATGAATAACGAGTATATTTTCGAGGAATATTCACCGGGGACTTCAAATGAGTTGATATTGTACGGACCATCACGTAATAGTATTTTCCGTCCCTAAGGAATACTATCTTTGCGGATACCATTGATTTTGCATTTGTGCATTTGGGTCTCATGATGACGGCATGGCCTACATTTTTGCATGGAACATTTGTGCAAAATGGTCTTATCCTTCTGACTTAACTTATGTCAATGAGATTGTTAAAGGTCACATGCCCATTGCAACAATGTTCCCCTTCTTAAAAGGAACAATTTTTGAAAATGGGATCGATGCAGCTTTTGAGTCGTCCATACAATATGAGAATATTTTTGTTAAACTGATGAGGTGTGATTATTTTTGGAAGACCATTTAAACGTGAAATTATTTCCGTGAAATTATTTCCGTGAAATTTCCGAATTTATGTTATCATATCCATCCCTAATACACTCTGTAGCGACATATAGGCTTGAAGAACAACAAATTAAGCACAAAAGCGCACAACAAAACGCATTCCGTTTAACCGCCTTATCGTTTGATTAATACTCCCTCCGTCACAGCTCAAACGCCCGGAGTAATCAAGAGTGAAAGTGATAAAACACATACTGTTCATTTATTGACGAGAAACAAATTCATCAAATTCAAGTACTCTTACCGGTTATTTAATATTCAATAACTTGAGAATTACAATACAATTTCCTTACATTTAGGGGGCGTTTGGTTCACATTTCGGAATGGAAACGGATTGGAAACAAGAATGGAAAGGGAGTGGAATCAAGTTTCATTCTTTATAAATGTTGTTTGGTTAAATATATGAATGGAATGATTTTATTAGTAAGGGCAAAATTGTCAATTTTTTTTAAAATCAAAATATCCACCAAAACCTCAAATGTTCTCTTTCCTCCCTCGGCCGCCGCCGTTGACCACCGCCCCCCGCCGTTGACTACCACCACCCGCGACCAATACGACAACCAATGCCATCATTCCAACCGAAACTACATAACTAACATGTCTATATAATTACTTTTTCTCAATATTGCTCCAAATGATGTAGATCTAAGTATTTGTTTTCGTTTTTTTTTTATTTGATGGTGGAAAAAGTGGTGGGGGAAGAAGGTGGACGGTCGGAGATGTGGGCGGAGGGGTCGACGATGGGGCAGGGGGTTAGGGCTCGGTGGTGTGAGGAGGAAGAGAGGAGAAGTGAGGAAGAAGAGAGAAGAGAGAAAATGTAAAACGAACGTCGAGGTGGTGGCTAGGGCGGTCGACGAGGTGCTCGGTGAAGTCGCCGGAGAAAGGGCGGCCTGAGGATGGAGTCTCCGGCAGTAAAGGTGGAGGTTCGTGTTCGCCGACGGTGGTCTGTGGTGGTCCGGTGAGAGGTTGGGGGTAAGGGGGTTGGTGTGTGGGAGGAGAGAAAGAGAGGAAGGAGGAGAGAGAAAATGAATATGGGGGATTCAATTTTGTATCCTTAGGTTTTTGGTGGGATTCATTTTGAGGGATTGGAATAGGAGTGAGAAAGGATTAGAAAACCAGAAAAATGAAAACAAACACAATGTAATGGAGTGGTTATTGAATCCGTTTCCAATCCTCCCAAAAATGATGAACCAAACACACCCTTATTTTTTCTGAAATGATGAGCTATGTTGATCAATCAGGATATTTCTTCCCTAAAGGTATAATTTCGGATCACCCAACGTTGCCAATCTTAACCTTGCCAATACTCTGAATTCCGTCTTCATTAATATTGTCGCAAATTTTGATGTCGAATTTGCCCCCATTATTATTGTTGGCAAAAATGGGTGACCTGCTCTCGATAACTTCTGCACCAAACATTCATGTTACAATTACAAAAATATTGGCCAGTTGATGGACGCGATTCGTCAACAAAAGTTAAATGAGACCAATAGATATTAGATATATCGATAATTACCTGGTTGAGGTGCTTCATACGGAAAGGCGGTAGGCGGGCTAAAGGAGGCTGCCGGGACAATAGTTGATGATGATGCCGGAGCTGAAACTTGATTTGCAATAATAGATGAGACAGGATAACTGTCACTAACGCCCCTTGTTCTCTGGGACTTTTTGCCCTTGTTCTTCCTAAAAAAACCTCATGGGTGCAACTAATAATATTACACATCCAAATTACTTATCTTAGTGTATAAGTACTCAATCTAGAAAGGCACATCACGTATGACTGTATGAGAGGGACATGCGAAGCAAGGTTCAGAGTTCGTGGTAATTGTTGGACTTTCGTTTTCTTTCAGCTTAACCATATACTCCGTATATGTTAGTAATTCGCTTTCTCATTTTCGATATCCACTTGTAGTAATAGTAGTGATTTCGTATCCCCAAGCTTGATTGAATTTTTTAATGATGAAAATTAAGTTTGCAAAGTTGTGGTTGGAGGGGTACATGGAATGGGATACAAGTTCGGACATAGAACCCTCATTGTAATCATAGGAGTGACCATACTTAAATATATCCTCTGGATTTTTTTCGTATAGGGATAGTAGTGTTTCAAATGTCAAACCCATTTCTTTAAGTTTAATTTCTTTGTTTTATTTTTATGCGAGTAAAAGAGTGATGCATATACATTTGGAAATGAATATATATGTATACTAGTATACACTAAGACTTTCATCTCAACCGCTAAAAAAAATCTGGGTTATATTAGTAACGAGCATTACATATTTACATTCGTGTACTCCCCACTTACTTTCATCTCAAACGCTAAAAAAGTAAATAATGAACCCTGGGTTTATGTTATAATTATTATGATTATGATGCTTCAACTAGTCAAGGACCATTTCTATACAAGATGTCAGCTGAATTAGTCAAGTGATTAAATTAATTATGGAAACTAAGAGGAACCCTAGTGAATTAGTCAACTCTTATTTAGTTTACGATGTTACATTCTAATTTTGTGTGTGTTTAGTCGAATGAGCTATTGGAGATTTTAAGTGAATGAACAGAAGAGTGGGCCGTCGATGAATATTTGAGGTGAATATAAGGGAGAAGGAAGTATGAATTCTAGAAGAAACTTGCTAGCATATTTCGATTTTCATCATATGTATTTATGTCGATTGATTTGTTAGGGTATACGGAGTTTGTAGATTGTTTGATTGGGGCGTACAATTCTAGTAATAGATTTAGAGCTCAGGAGACAAGATCATTACGGAGTAATACGAATTAACAACTTGTACTACATTCATAAAATTAAAGTGACAAATGTCTACTAAAATACATCCAGTCAAGCACCAAAAAAAAAAAAAAAAGAACCCAAACTATATAGTACATGATATACAATACATTATTCATAGACATCTCATAAAATACATAACACAAATAAAATTGTAGTTCACACCAAACTTAATGCATTATTTCAGGCTACATACCGAGTATATATATAATTACGTATGAATACACAGAAATGCCAACATACAGATTTCTGAGTATACATAACACAAATAAAATTATAGTTCACACCAAACCTTTTTTTTTTTTTTTTTTTGACGAAGCACCAGGGTCCGGGGCACACGGCAGTCTTTTAATCTGGTGCTAATTAATTAGTAAGCTGCGTTTATTTTTATTCCAATTTAACATCATCGACCTTTTGGTTCTTGCCATCGTTAACATTGTTCCCGATAACAGCTGCGGATATCTCCGAAATAGTTTTGCTCCCAACATCAACTTTCCCCACTCCTTGATCTCCATTCTTATTATGGTTGCCACCGATGAGGAAAACCTTTGAAGCTGCATCATGCACGCAACAAATTTCTATTATATATTTTATTAATATGTACCCTAACAAATTAAGAAAATGAACTTTTGGGTGTAAAACATTGCATGCTATAATCTCACGAAATCATTGAATCAACTGCTCTATTGCATAAGTAATTGTGACATATATTTTCGCATATTAGCATTAAATGTTCCATAATTAATTTGTATGCAAAGGATTATTTCTCTTCAAAAAAAAAAAACACCAAATATTTCACGGCAATTTAAAGACTACGAACAAATCTCTACTGTCTTCAAAGAATACCTAGCTAATTTAAAGGGGATTAAGATTTAAGGTTGGCTTACTGATATAGTTAGAAAACCGACCTACTCTGATGTTGTCCCCGATTCGAATCCTCATATCCCCAACCCCCATGCATCATTAGCACCTATGTACCAAAAAAATAAAATAAAGAATACCTAGCTAACATATTAAAAAAAAAAAAAAATGGATAGTTGATTAATTAGTTACCTGCTGCGGGTTGCTTGTTAGGAAACATGCTTAATCAGAGGGTGATTCTAGCTTCTTTGCTCTCTTATATTCTGAAAATATGAAGGTACTATAGTTCATGTTTACAACAGTAGTGGTATATAAAGAAGATAAACCTGCGTATTACATACTGTATCTAAGTCTTGGTCAATTCTTTAATTCTTTAACTCCAACAACGCTCAACTTGGCCGGTTTGTGAAGACTTTTGTGCTCGTACGTCCTTGATAATGCGGCCCAGGATTATTATAGCCATGCATTCTACGTTGCGTTAAACATGTATTCCCATGAGTTGAATTGGTCTAGTAATGGCATAGTTGATGAGTTGAACACTTGAACCCTATCTAGCTACTTTAATATATAGTCGAATCTTTAATTAGTACTCGTAATATATATGTCGTACTCATTTATGCGCCCGTGGGATAAAGATATAGAGATCATTACTTTCCCAATATATATAGAAAATCATGATTTAAACCTTCGTATTGCTGTAACTAGGTCTTGGTCAATTTAATTCTGTAATTCTTTGTTTTTACTAGTCAACCACGCTCAACTTGGTTTGTGAAGACTTTTGTGCTCGCCCTTCATAAGCAGGCCCACGATTATTATAATTCATGATGAAGGGCAAGGGAGAAGAAAGGGAATGATAATGAACTAGGAAACAGAGAGGAAGCTATAGACGACCTTTGAATTTTCAGGGCAGCACGTATTTTAAATATCAAACATTTTCTTTAAGTTTCATTGTTTTATTTGAATTATTGGCGAAATTAACCACTGTTGTTTGAGTCCTGTTTTAAGACATACTAGTTTGATGGCCCGTGCAATGGCCCGTGCAATGCTCGGGCTACTTAAACAAAAATTTTATTTAACACCTAAAATCTCATTTCAAACACCCGTAGAAAATTTTTAATGTAATTGGATGGAAAGTCACCTTTAAAAAACTAAAATCATGTTTTGAACACCCGTGTGATTTTATTAATGTAATTAGATGGAAAGTTACATTTCAAAATCTAAAATCCAGTTTCGAACACTCGTGGATATTTGTCATGTAATTAGATGGAAAGTTATCTTTCAAAATCTAAAATCTAATTTTGAACACCCGAAGGATATTTGTAATGTAATTACACGAAAAATCACCTTTCAAATCCTAAAATCTCATTTCGAACACCCGTGAGATATTTGTAATGTAATTAGAGGAAAAGTCACATTTCAAGCCAAAGTCTCATTTTGAAACACCAGTGGGATATTTGATCAAATGGCCATAAATCAAGTAATTACTATATTACATAACTATTTTCCATAAATCAAGGGATTAATAATGTTATTTTATTATAATAATATTACCATATATTATCTACTTACCATATCCTATTTTGGATAAACCTTCTTTACAATATAATAATATTATTATATGTCACGTGTCAGCGTGAGAATTGAGCGGGTTCAGGATTACATATATACTAGTTTGCATGCCCGTACCACGCCCGGGCTATATATTTATATTGTTTATACTCACTCGATAAGAAAAATGTTGGTTTATCTTTGTTCTAATAAATTACCATAATGATTATATTCCATAAATTAGTTATACTATACTACGGCTTATCTTTGTTCAAATAAATTATCTTAATAATTATTTTCCATAAATTAGCTATATTATACTACTCTATGATAATTTATTACCATATCTTAACCGATAATTAATTTAATGCTATTTTTATGTTCTATCCAATTAATAAATGCCAATATAGTATTACCATAAAGTCGTTTTAGGAAAGACTTGATTTCAGGTTTTAATATATAGTATTAGATTAGATATATATTAGAAAGGTTAAAGAATAAAGACAATAGGATACCCATACGTGGGTGTTGGTTCAATACCATCCCACACTCATAGTTACTCATTTGTGCGTGTGTGCATGCGATAAAGATTTTACACAACATTAGAAGAAATAGAGATAATTACTTTCATAATAAATATAGAAAATCATTATTACAATAAGTATTAACAACCGGGATATTACAGCATTTACTTTAATAATAAGAATCTTATAAAAGAATATATTTCGACACCAATCAACTTTGATATCGAGATTGTGGTCTCCCATTGTGACTTTCCCAATTGTTTGTGTACCGCTTCCATTAATATTTTGACCCATCGTGGCTTGCCAAGAACTACGTGTAGTATTACCTAATACCCTAGAATTAGAATTGCTGCTGAAGCCAAGGCTTGAACTAGAAGACGATGTTATAGCGTGATGAGCTGAGCTATCGTTACCGAATATAACAACAAGAATTACATGGGCAACAGAACCAAAGAGAGAAACATAGAGAAGCTGTTTCTAGTGAGTGAAGCCCCATATTAATCCGGAAATACATCGGGGGATGACGAACATACTCCAGTAACGTAGGGAATCTTTGTCGGGAACGGAGGAAGCGACAATCGCAAACGTCGAGAAATAAACAACACCTACTCCCGTGTGAGACCAGAACCAAACATCTCCGGCAATGAGTTGGACAATTAGACATACTTTGACAGAGTAACGGAGTTGTTTTCTATCTGCATTTTGTCGTTGAAGCTTTTCAAGATCATCAATCGTGATAGCAACGAACCAACAAAGGTAACATAGGCGAAGCAGTAGCATGATAAGGTGCAATAATATAGCATCGGGAAAACCCATTTTATGGATACCGAGTCTTTGAATGTGCACAACCTTATCCCTCCAGCCCTATTCATCATTACCCATCGGCTTGGGTGATTAACCTAAACTACTACCTAAGCAAAACAAAGAATTGAAGAAAAACGATTAAGCGACTATGAGAGAATCATTTGGATTTAAGGGGGAACAAGAACAACACTAACAAGTTACGTGGGCCTAGTGCACACCCTTAGCCTCTTGTTGTTTGTTGACTAATCTATACGAGTACTATGCAAAATTATGGCGTGTTATCTAAGAAAGTGAGGTGATTTTTTAGTTGTAGCCTAAACGACAAGCTTTGTGGCTGCGCAACGTACATAGACGAACATGACGTGCTAGTGCTATATATACTATAGGCCGTAGATATACCAGCGTCTATGTCAACAATAGAAAAAAAGATTTATTATTAAGCTTATATGTTCACAAATTACCAGCATTATTGGTTCTCATTTACATTTCAATTGGTAAGATTAGAAAACATATCCCAGCAACTACTGACTTCGACTTTGAGCCGGTACTCGAAGAAACAGAGTTGAGCAAAAGTGAAGAGGACGAATTAATTCTGCTCCTATGTCATCAACACCTTGATTGGTATGTACTCAAACAAACAGATAGACTTGAGCAAAATATTATATATTCCCCTGATTCAGGTTCGATATTCTTCTCTTCTTTTCGAATCATTACGCAATTTCAATTTTAATTTTTGCTACTATTATGTTGAAGAGAACATGTGATTATGTTATTCACGCTTTACATATCGAGTTATCTTCGTCGTTTATACTCCCTCCATTTCATTCATTTGTTTACGTTGGTTTGGGTTTTTCTCATAAAATTCGACCCGACGTAAACAAATGAATGAAATGGAAGGAGTATATACTTTGTGGTGACTAACTAATAACATATTTTTCGTGACAGTTTTTTTCAGAGAGAAAATGTCAAACGTGTATGTCACTGCTGCGTTTAAGTGCACTCGTCTGAATCAAGCCTACATATTCATGAATAACGAGTATGTTTTCGAGGATTACGCACCTGGGGGGGCCATAAAGGGCACGATATTGTACGGACCAGCACGTACTAGTGATTTTCCGTCCCTAAGGAATACTGTCTTTGCGGATACCATTGATTGTGCATTTGGGTGTCATGATGAAGGCATGGCCTACATTTTTGCACAGAACATTTGTGCAAAATGGGCTTATCCTTCCGAGTTAACATTTCTGAATAAGATTGTTGAGGGTCCCATGCCCATTTCAACAATGTTCCCTTCTTAAAAGGAACGGTTTTCGAAAATGGGATCGATGCAGCTTTTGAGTCGTCTAGACAATATGAGGTCTACTTGTTCAAGGATGATAGATATGCTCGTATAAACTATGGTCCCCAAAATCCTCGCCTTATGACGCATGCTCTTATTCGAAATGGCTGGCCTCTTTTCAAAGGCACCATCTTTGAAAATGGCGGTTTCGACGCGGCTCTTGCTTCTCACCGTGAAAATGAGGCCTACATATTCAAAGGGGACTCTTACGTTCGCATAAGGTTTACCCCTGGGTCTAATAATGATACCTTCATTGTTGGTGTCACGAAAATTGCACGAAACTGGGTGGGTTTTGGCAGTGTCTTGCCGCGTAGTGCAGTGGCCGATCTTGAAAAAGGCGAATCTTACCTTCAAAAGTTTATCAAGAATTTTTTCAGAGTTATCTATCAGAACTAGGTTTGCATTGTACTCGTGCTACGTATTTACTTTTTTTGAAAGGGTGATAATTTTGCCTGACGTAAATTAGTATCTTTCAAGACAAATATGTCCATTATGTGGAACAGGTTCAATGAATCTGCCTTGGCGGTAGTAGCTAGTTACTGTCTCGGCAAAATCATCACCCTTTTGAAATCACATTAAGATCATTGTTTTTGTGACATAAGAGTATTTTTTTGTTAAATAAATTGACGAGGTGAGATTATTGTTGGATTACTTTTCAATCGTGGGAGTATTTCCGTGAAATTTTCCAAAATAATTTTAGCATATTATCCCTTGTACGGAGTACACTCTTTAGCCACATATAGGCTGTAAGACCAACAAATTATGGCCCAAAGCTAATTACTTAATTAGGCACAAAAGTGCACAACAAAACGCATTACATTTAATCGCCTTACAGTTCAAGTCTTAATTTTCTCATAGCACTTCCTTCTGTTAAATTGAGGCTCAAAACTACAATCAAGAGTGAAGGTGATGAAACAGATACTTGTTCATTTTTTCACGATAAACAAATTCATCAAATTCACATGTAAAATACGAAGTATTCAATAACATCATATTTACAATACAATTTCCTTACATTAATTTTTTCTGAAATGATGAGTGATATTGGTAAATTATATCATGGTGTTTCTACTCATAATAAAAGGGTATGCCTATGAAAATAAAAATAAAAAATAAAAAAATTATATTTAAATGATTTCTACTCTTCTATTAATTGGTTCCTAATTAGTATTTACATCTCCCTTGGTAAAATTAAAAAACATATCTCGGCATCTGTTGACTTCGATTTGAAGATTGTAGTCTCCAATAGTAACTCTTCCAATTGTCTGTACGCCACCTATATTAACATTTTGACCAATCATTGCTCGCCACGACAACCACTTCGATGCAGAGTGGTTGTCGGAGTCATGGTGCGTTAAAAATGATATTGGTGTGTCCTCCTTATCATCTTCACGGGCGGATCTAAGTGAGCTACTCAAAAACTTTTTCGACAAGTAAAAGATGAGTCCATAAATAAGAAAAGAGCACAGGAGAACACCGAAGGGGTTAGAGAGATAAATTTCAAATATCCTCTCTCGGATGTGATTCACGGCATTTGGGCCGCGTAGATTATTTTCCTGCATCAAAGATTCATAATAAACAAAGCGTCATGCATAAGTAAGTTAGAATAATTAATGACGATATCATTTTTTTTTTTTGTTACAAAGACGAAAATCGAAAACCTAGCTAATATCTATTACATCCTCCAACGGAGGCAAAATAATAAGGTCTTCATCAAAGAAAGACGAATTGCCCGGAATATCAGCTATTCCCACTTCAACATAATCAAATCCGTCAATAGCTGTCAAGGCGATCCGTGGCAGAATCACTCTCGCTGCCCTCGCCATATGATCTGCCACCTTGTTGTACTTCCTGTTAACAACCTCCACACTCGCATGGAGTTCCATCCCGAGCTCTCTACATTTCAAATAAAGGTTAGTCAATCTATCCATGGGGTTTTTATGATCCACAACCCCATGAACCACGAGCTCACAATCACACATAAGGGTGAAATTATTGTTATTCTGCATTTTCATCCACTGCAATCCTAGTAAGACGGCCAGACATTCTGCCAAGGTAACATCCGTCGCATACGTATGCGCAATGAGCCCTGACCTCCATTTTCCATCACAATCCAAAATACAAACAGCTAATCCAGCAGAATTTTCAGACTTGATAAACGAGGCATCAGTAAAAACCAAGGTAGTCGCCCAAGGAGGGGAGGTCAAGCTATTTTTAAGAGGGGTGAAGGGTAGTTGTTGAAAAACAACTGGGGGATGAGAGTATTTTTGAGCTAGGATTTTTGCTTGTGGTACGATCGTGGTTTCCGAAACATTTTTCAATTCAAATATCCATGTATTTCTTCTCTTCCAAAGTAGCCAGCAAGTGATAACAAAGATTTCCGGCCAACTCGCACTTGTAGCATGTTCTAGATTATGCATTAGCCAGTCACTTATATCACTTTGAAACCAAGCCGGCTCCAACTTTAAAGGCTCCCAGACTTCCTTTGCACGAGGGCAGTCCCTAAGTATATGCAGGATACTCTCAGTGATGGTCGGGCAAAAAGGACAAGAGGAAGGAATAGGAAGATTTCTGTGTGCCAAAACAGCCCTGGTGGGTAACTTGTTCCCTTTCACAAGCCACATGAAAAATTTAACTCTAGGTGGACAATTCAGATTCCAAATTCTCCCCCAAACTTTATCAAAGAAAAACTGATTTTTTGTTTTCCATAAATTTTCATAGAGAGCAGTTGAATCAAAAAACCTTCCTAAGGCTAAATTAGTACACATAAGATCAACCCCACACCTAGGGATAATTGTACCCAAAATAGCATTTACCACATCCACATCAAAAAAAGAAGCGCAATCAATGATGTTAGCATCAAGGTGAAAGTCCCTAACAGTAATATTACAAACAGAAGCCGGCAAAGGCCCAGTAAATCTACCACGTAAGGGGCCAACACCACACCAATTATCACCCCAAAAATTAATCGATTCCCCGGTTCCGATTGCCCACTCCGCACTATCTCTGAAAATATCCCATCCCTTTCCTATATTCTGCCAAATATAAGAACCTTTCTTAAAAGCTAAAGGCTCCTCACGACCTCTAATATATTTGTGATAGAAGACGTCCGAGGCTAGATTCTTTTTAGAATTCAAGGACCAGCAGAGTTTAGTCATTAAAACCGTGTTCATCAACTTAGCTGACCTAATACCCAACCCTCCCAAATGCAAAGGGGCAGTAGCTTTATCCCATGAAACAAGATGTAGCTTTCTACGATCAGGTGTAGAACCCCACAAAAAATTTGCACAAATCTGGTCGATTTGATTCAATGCCCAAACAGGATATCATTGATCAGTAATAATACAATTCAAACACGAAGATGGAAAGAAAGAGAAATTAGTGATCGAACCTTAGTTGTTTCCTGTGTAGTGTATCGCTCGGAAAATTCAGCATCACGAAGAAAGCAAATGATCACGTATGTAACAAATACTAAAACAAACACATATACACGAAGTTTCATCAGTTTAGACCACGACCACCCTAATTGCACTTCAGACACGTAAGAAATGATTTTGTAAATGAGAAAAGTGCCTAGGAGAAATGAACCAAGGGGAGCTTCAAGTTTTTCAATCCACCCTTCACTGTCATCCCCGGCATGTGATGGATCTCCACCATTATTTTCCTGCATCAGAGAGATTCATAATTTTGTACCAAAAAAAAAAAGAGAGAGAGATTCATAATTTAATCATAAACATGATTATTCATCGATCAATATATATAGAAACAACTATAACATTATGAAATTAAAGGAGGAAAAACCAGCAAACCTTATTATTAGTAATTGCGTCGTCGTCCATGTTTCTGCGGCCGAGTTTAGCATTACGAAAAATGCAAAATATCGACCGTGTAATGAAAGCAAAAAGAACAAAAATAAAAACATAGAGAGACAATTTCTGATGAGACCACAACCACAGTAACCCGAGTGCGAAACGAATTAAGCGTCGAATATCGCAGAATATAGTCCAGTGATGCTGCAATATCTGCTGTAATGATAAGTGACTTGACGACTCCTCCGTATTAGGTGCTTTGTCACGTATTGAGGAAGCAATCGAAGAAATTACGAGACAAATGAGACCCAATCCAAGGTGGGACCATGACCAAAGTACTCCGGCAATGAGTAGGACGAGGCGAGTTAATTTGAACAGGAAGTTGTAACACTCCAACAACAACCCATTTGGGGTTTCATCTCTAGACCAAGGACAATCCTCAAAGGCGACACCGAACAAACAAATAAAGTACACAAATCGAACTGGTATTATGACGAGCCATGATCCGATGGTTATAATAACCATGGTCTACATATCGGGGTAACAGAGCGGTCGTATATATATTACGTACAACATACACAAATTAAATCAACAACATTTTCGTTTCTAGGACTACTCCAGTTTACACACATGCAACCGTATACTGTTGGTATAGCAGAACACTCCAATTGTTTCTTACTCGTATTTTACTTTGACAAAGGGTGTCCTGAGAATACGGAGTATTTAAGTAAATGGATGAGAGAGGAGACGCAGTCACGGCAAATTGGAATTCTTTTACAAGAAAGTCCACTCTTAAACCTCAGCACAAACAAAAAAAAAAAAATAATAAAAAAAAGTCCACTCTTAAAATACTAATCAATTAACTACCTTCAAAAATTTTGTGGAAGAATAATGAAGCAGGCGACTAGTCTACCATCCTCGGAAAATTATATTATCGCTTTTTTGTACCCCTCTAATATATTTGATGAACAATAAATGTAATTTGATGAGCAACGACATTTGTTGTTAAGCACCGAATTATAGATCAATGAGCGTATCTTTTCAATTTTATTAAATGATTTTTAATATATTCGACTTATACTATCACGGCTGAATATACTTTTTGTTTGTTCATCGTAATATTAGTGGGTGCTCTGGTGAATGTTCATTAAAATATCGTGGGGTACAAAAATTTAATATACTAGCGGGGGTACCATATAGGTATTGACTATTCTGTGTGCCTGTTTTGAAAACATCCCATTTTCCTTTTTTTTTTTTTTTTTGGCCGAATTCATCCAACTCTTTTTATTTTTATTTCTTTCACAAGATTTTGATTTTGTGGTTTTATTTCTCATCATGTCATGGATAACAAATTTGATATGCATAGTACAGAGAGTAGATACTGTACCAAGACATGTTAGACATTGTTCCTTTCGCTCTACTGATCACACCTTAATCCGTTATCCGGCCAACTAAGGTTGTTCACCGACCAAATATGTGTTAACTTTGTTTAATTAATATTTTATTGCTCTAATTAAACTAATTAACTCGACCTGAAAAAAAGTTCCTCCAATTACTAAATTGGTTAATTCAATGAAAATGAAAAAAATTCAATGATTCTAGCTTCTTTGCTCTCTTATATTCTGAAAATATGAAGGTACTATAGTTCATGTTTACAACAGTAGTGGTATATAAAGAAGATAAACCTGCGTATTACATACTGTATCTAAGTCTTGGTCAATTCTTTAATTCTTTAACTCCAACAACGCTCAACTTGGCCGGTTTGTGAAGACTTTTGTGCTCGTACGTCCTTGATAATGCGGCCCAGGATTATTATAGCCATGCATTCTACGTTGCGTTAAACATGTATTCCCATGAGTTGAATTGGTCTAGTAATGGCATAGTTGATGAGTTGAACACTTGAACCCTATCTAGCTACTTTAATATATAGTCGAATCTTTAATTAGTACTCGTAATATATATGTCGTACTCATTTATGCGCCTATGGGATAAAGATATAGAGATCATTACTTTCCCAATATATATAGAAAATCATGATTTAAACCTTCGTATTGCTGTAACTAGGTCTTGGTCAATTTTGTTTTTACAAGTCAACCACGCTCAACTTGGTTTGTGAAGACTTTTGTGCTCGCCCTTCATAAGCAGGCCCACGATTATTATAATTCATGATGAAGAGCGAGGGAGAAGAAAGGGAATGGTAATGAACTAGGAAACAGAGAGGAAGCTATAGACGACCTTTGAATTTTCAGGGCAGCACGTATTTTAAATATCAAACATTTTCTTTAAGTTTCATTGTTTTATTTGAATTATTGGCGAAATTAACCACTGTTGTTTGAGTCTTGTTTTAAGACATACTAGTTTGATGGCCCGTGCAATGCTCGGGCTACTTAAACAAAAAAATTATTTAAAACCTAAAATCTCATTTTAAACACCCGTAGAAAATTTGTAATGTAATTGGATGGAAAGTCACCTTTAAAAAATAAAATCATGTTTTGAACACCCGTGTGATTTTATTAATGTAATTAGATGCAAAATTACATTTCAAAATCTAAAATCCAGTTTCGAACACCCGTGGATATTTGTCATGTAATTAGATGGAAAGTTATCTTTCAAAATCTAAAATCTCATTTCGAACACCCGTAGGATATTCGTAATGTAATTACACGAAAAATCACCTTTTAAATCCTAAAATCCCATTTCGAACACCAGTGAGATATTTGATTAATAATGTTATTTTATTATAATAATATTACCATATATTATCTACTTACCATATCCTATTTTGGATTAACCTTATTTACAATATAATAATATTATTATATGTCACGTGTCAGCGTGAGAATTGAGCGGGTTCAGGATTACATATATACTAGTTTGCATGCCCGTACCACGCCCGGGCTATATATTTATATTGTTTATACTCACTCTATAAGACATATGTTGGCTTATCTTTGTTCTAATAAATTACCATAATGATTATATTTCATACATTAGTTATACTATACTACGGCTTATCTTTGTTCAAATAAATTATCTTAATAATTATTTTCCATAAATTAGCTATATTATACTACTCTATGATAATTTATTACCATATCTTAACCGATAATTATATTTAATGCTATTTTTATGTTCTATCCAATTAATAAATGTCAAGTGTCGTTCTAGCAAAGACTTGATTTCAGGTTTTAATATACAGTATTAGATTAGATATATATTAGAAAGGCTAAAGAATAAGGACAATAGGATACCCATACGTGGGTGTTGGTTCAATACCATCCCACACTCATAGTTACTCATTTGTGCGTGTGTGCATGCGATAAAGATTTTACACAACATTAGAAGAAATAGAGATAATTACTTTCATAATAAATATAGAAAATCATTATTACAATAAGTATTAACAACCGGGATATTACGACATTTACTTTAATAATAAGAATCTTATTAAAGAATATATTTCGACACCAATCAACTTTGATATCGAGATTGTGGTCTCCGATTGTGATTTTCCCAATTGTTTGTGTACCGCTTCCGTTAATATTTTGACCCATCGTGGCTTGCCAAGAACTACGTGTAGTATTACCTAATACCCTAGAATTAGAATTGCTGCTGAAGCCAAGGCTTGAACTAGAATACGATGTTATAGCGTGATGAGCTGAGCTATCGTTACCGAACATAACAACAAGAATTACGTGGGCAAAAGAACCAAAGAGAGAAAGATAGAGAAGCAGTTTCTTGTGAGAGAAGCCCCATATTAATCCGAAAATACATCGGGGGATGACGAACATACTCCAGTAACGTAGGGAATCTTTGTCGGGAACAAAGTAAGCGACAATCGCAAACGTCGAGAAATAAACAACACCTACTCCCATGTGAGACCAGAACCAAACATCTCCGGCAATGAGTTGGACAATAAGACACACTTTGACAGAGTAACGAAGTTGTTTTCTATCTGCATTTTGTCGTTGAAGCTTTTCAAGATCATCAATCGTGATAGCTATGAACCAGCAAAGATAACATAGGCGAAGCAGTAGCATGATGAGGTACCATATAGCATCGAGAAGACCCATTTTCGATCTCGATAACGTGTCGTCGAATGTGCGCAACCTTATCCCCTCTAGCCCTATTCATTATCCATCGGCTTCGATGATAATTACCCTGAACCTAAACAAAAAGATTAAGAAAATATTTTATAATGTTTTCAACTTTTTATCAAATGGGCATCAAACGTTACCTACCATTACTTTCTTTAGCAAGGAAAAATCAGAAATTTTTTCTCCCTGCTATCTCTAACAAAAAAATTAAAACCCAGAAATTTATCCCTGCTCTCTCTAACAAAATAAAAAATAAACAACAAACCCAGAAATTTCTCTCTGCACATCATCTTCCTCACCTTAATGCTTCTTCCCAAGTTTTTGATGAAATAATCAAATTCAATCTAAACCCCTAGTAAATTTTCAGCAAAATTCCCAAAGTTTTAGATAGAAATTAAATGAAACTCCAATTTCATTCCTCCAATCTTCCTTTCCATCGGTCCATCGCCGTCGCCGTTTTTCAAGTCGAATCTTGGTCCACCCGCAACAAGCCAACAAACACTTAAATCTTCCCCAACCTTGTACTTGAATTGGTAAAAAGCCCCTTCAATCACAACAATCTCACCTAACAAATGATCATGGTTTTTTGTTTGGGGGGTTATTTTGATAAATTTATTAAAAATTCTAGGGAAATTGACTTTGAATGGGCGAATTGATTTTGGTAGATGCGAGTATTGTGGTGTTGATGATGAAGATAGAAAGAGGAGAGACAAAAGTAATAAAAAGATGAAAACATTATACCCTATCCGTACACTTAACTCGATTTTAAGGTGAGGAGCTGTTATCAGAACCGCACTAACAAGTTGGGTGGGCCTAGTGTTGAGACTGTTGAGTATTGACTACTCCCTCCGTCCCAGTTCAAACGCCCCGAGGGTTTTTTGTAGTGGAATAAAAAAAATTGATATAATAAGTTGAGTGGGGTAATATTAGGAAAAATGAGGAGAGAGAATGTGGGGATTAATAAAAGTAGGAGAGATAGTGTGAGAGATTATGTGATAATTTAATAAAAGTAGGAGAGAGAAATATGTCCCAAAATAGATGGGGTGTTTGAAGTGGGACGTCCCAAAATGAAATATGGGGCGTTTAAACTGGGACGGAGGGAGTAATGTATATTCAAAACCAAAGGAAAATACACGTCGATGACTGAGGCTTGTTTGACTGGTTTCTAGTGAAGTCGCGTCATATATAGTTGAGTGATTTCAAAGTTTGATGCTTTTCACGCACCTTTTTCACCGTTGATTGGCCAACCCTAAGAGCATTTTTACCGGGTAAGAAGTAGGGTAAGTAATAAAAAAAATGGAAAAAAAGAAAAAGAGGAAAGAGAGTGGTAGTACCAGGTGGGAACTTCTACCGGGTTCCAATTTCTTCTACCTGGTCCCACTTTTTTTTTTTTCTTCAACAAATTGGTGAGGTGGGCAAAAAATTTATTATTGTTGCAACGTCGTTAAACGGCTATATTTTTCAAACGACATATCTAAAAAAAAAAACAAATTGTACCAACGGCTTTGTTTTTCCGTCCTCTATAAATAGAGACCAATATTGGGTATGTTCTAACAAAAAAAAAATTAGTTTTTCTACATTGAAACAAAATTTTTAATAATATTTTTTTTTGGAATTTTTTTTCTGCATATTTTTTCCCGATAATATACGATCTGTTAAGATAAATTAACAAAATATTTTGAGATAGATAGTGGGGTAAGTAAAAGTGGGAAAAAATTTGGTAAATTAATAAACTTGTGAAAATAAAATATATGTAAAAAGTTAATATTGAATGAATTGAATGAGAGATAAATTAAGAGAGAGAGAGGGAATAGTAACCACTAACAATGCCCTAATAAACAATTTTCATGATTGAATAGCATAATTGTTTTACAATTGGGATCATCTGCCCTACAATCATGTCACATCTTTTGCCACATTTCATCTAAAAAGAATAAATAAATAAAAAGAGAAGAAAAACTCTCTTCTCCAAGCAATTTACGAAGTTAAAGCAATTATGTTCCTTCTTTTTTTTTTTTCCTTTTTTCTTTTTGTTGAACAACCAATAATAAATAATCGGGGTTGGACCCCACCCAACAGTACGGTATTACAGTATGGTAAAGCCATACTCCCTCCGTCCCAGTTCAAACGCCCCATATTCCATTTTGGGACGTCCCACTTCAAACATCCCATCTATTTTGGGACATATTTATCTCTCCTACTTTTATTAAATTATCACATAATCTCTCACACTATCTCTCCTACTTTTATTAATCCCCACATTCTCTCTCCTAATTTTTCCTAATATTACCCCACTCAACTTATTATATCAATTTTTCTTATTCCACTACAAAAAATACCCGAGGTGTTTGAAGTGGGACGGAGGGAGTACATACATTCTCAAATACTGGATTGCAACATAATTGGTAGTTTGGTACATAGTACATAATACTGCGAGTGGAGGGGTGGGGATACGATAATTCAAACTTGTGTTAATTGTTATCCTCTGGTTTCTTAACTACTAGGAGTATGCGTTTACTTCCTCCGTCCCATCTTAAATACCTCATATTTTATTTTGGGACATCCCATCTCAAACGCCCCATCTATTTTGGGACATATTTTTCTCTCCTACTTTTATTAAATTATTACATTCTCTCTCACATCATCTCTCCTACTTTTATTAATCCTCACATTCTCTCTCCTCCTTTTTCATAATATTACCCCATTCAACTTATTATATCAATTTTTCTTATTCCACTACAAAAACGCCTTAGGGCGTTGAGCTGGGACGGGAGGGAGTAACAAGTAGTAGAAAGTTGGAATAGACATTCTAGCATGGTTACAGTAAATTCATTTCATTCAACTAGAATTCCTACCTGTTCACTTCAATTTTATTTACAATTCAATCTCTCGATCTCCTCTCTTCTCCCTCCCGGAGACTTCCTCGGCTACCTGATCGCCAACGACTTCGTCGTGGTCGTAGCCACCACCACCGTCGACTTCCTCCGTGGACCACCCCTACCGTAGTACCGTGGATTTTCTAAGGTACGAGAATAGATCTTAATTGTTTGTACCATAATCCATACTTATAATTATAATTTGTAAGATCCATAACTTGAACTTCAACCTACAAAATCCATGACTTGGTTGATTTAATTTATGTAGCTTTAATGGCGAATTTCAAGAAAAAATTATCGCTTTTATTTCTCTACATTTCTATTTAAACTTTAAGACCATAAACTTACTTTATAGAATTATATTCGTGGGTTTTGATGAGAAGAAAGTGTCAGTCCGTGGTTTTTTTTTTTTTTTTAAAATTAATTTGGATCATGGTAATTTGAACGGGAAGCTAATTTCTGGAGCTCGTCGATGGCCAGAAAATTGGTTTATATGGTAGACAAATCTCAACTATTTTTCAATATAGACACTCATATGTCGAGTATTTGGGGTGTTACTTTGGCTCTTTAATCTCGATTTCTTTGTTTCAGAGAGAGAAAATGTCAAACGTGTATCTCACTGCTGCCTTTAAGTGCACTCGTCCGAGTCAAGCCTACTTTTTCATGAATAACGAGTATGTTTTTGAGGATTATGCACCAGGTTCCGTGAATGACAAGATACTTTACGGACCAGCACGTACAAGCGATTTTCCATCCCTAAGGAATACAATCTTCGGGGATAGGATCGATTGTTCATTTGGGTCTCATGATGAAGGTATAGCCTACATTTTTGCATGGAACAATTGTGCAAAATGGTCCTATCCATCTGACGCCACATTTGAGAACAACATTGTTGAAGGCCCTATGCCCATCGCAACAATGTTCCCTTGCTTAAAAGGGACGGTTTTCGAAAATGGGGTCGATGTAGCTTTTGAGTCGTCCGTAGAATATGAGGCATACTTGTTCAAGGATGATCGATATGCTCGTATAAACTATGGTCCCCAAAATCCTCGCCTTATGGCATATCATCCTATTCGACAATACTGGCCTGTATTTCGAGGCACTATCTTTGAAAATGGCAGTTTCGACGCGGCTCTTACTTCTCACCGTGAAAATGAGGCCTACATATTCAAAGGGGACTCTTATGTTCTCATCAGGTTTATCCCTGGCACGTATAATGATAAGCTCATTGGTGGTGTCAAAATAATCGAACAATACTGGAAGGGTTTAGGCAGTGCCTTGCCTCGTAGTGGTGCTGCAGTGGCGGATCTTGAGGGAGGCGAACCTTACCTTACAAAGTTTATGAAGAACTTTTTCAGAGTTATCTATCAAAACTAGTTTGAAATCACACTAAAATTATGGATTGAGATCTCCTGAAATTGAAAAATAATTCTATGATAAGCTAGGTTTTATGCTATTTTGTGGCGCTTATTGGATCATATTCTTACAAGTTTGGTTGCGATTTCTTCATATATTTGCCCATTATTCAACCTATGTGTTCGGATTTGCGATTCTCATGAATATGGGTTGTTTAACTTGTTTTTTGATACTATATTGGCGATGGGACTGTGTATCTCGCCTTCTTGGTCATTTTGGTAATTTTTGGTAGCGGAATTGAAAACAAGGCTGAAATCTGGGTGCCACTAGTCGTGGCTGGGGCAGTGACTTTTACGATTTTCACGATTTTCAGATTTTGGCAGACACGACTCGTGGTGATTGAAGGAAGAAAGTGCCACGACCCGTGGCTTGCGGGGCCGACCCGATTTCGCTTATTTCCTTATTAATTTATTTCCTATTTTCGTTCTAATTTTCGGGAAACTATATAAGACCCTTTATTTCTGTAATTTATTAAGAGACTTGGTTTTATTATTATTCTCAAGCCCTAAAGAAGACTACGACGTAGGTTATTCTTGAAGACCTATTTTCATTTATAGTTAGGGATTGTTAAGGTTGGATTATTATCATTCAATTACTTTTTCTATCTTCGATAATCGAAATGCGGGGGCGGAGATTATAGGTTAGATTAGATTCGTTTATTGCTTGAGTGTAACACCCCGGTTCATTGCCCAAACCGAAAGTAGTCACCTATTCCAGCTTGTCAGGTTGTGCCCTAACCTCACAGACCAATACGGGTCCTTCCGGCGCACTTTGACCTTACTTGTGCGCGTCCTGAGAACTTCCCAGGAGGTCACCTATCCTGAAATTACTCCCAGTCAAACACGCTTAACTGTAGAATTCTTATCTCATGGGCTTCCTAAAAGGAAATCAACTTTGTTGGTATGAGTATCACTATAAATCCTTTTAAACATTCATATGAGCTCTTAATTAATCTCTTATAAGACTCCTCTGAAATATGGAGTATTATTACATTGAGTTTGCTAATTGAATTAAAATCAGAGGTTAACTCCCCAATCAAAGGACGGACATTCCCCTATAAAATAGTGTCAATATATACAATAATTGTCGTCCTAAGTTATAAACCAATTTAGAATATTCACAAGATAATATAGTACTAGCTAATTAAGGAGTCAACTATTTAACCGTTTGAATTGTCCCACACTAAATATGTTAATACTCGTAGTATTTTCCCTCTTGTGATGTCAACCCACAATATTGTCTTTGTATAGTGGGTATGTTTAATTAAAGGAACTATCATTCCTTTATATAATAAGGTGTCGTTTGGATAACGTAGGAATTAAATTCCTATGAGAATTTCTAATTCATTGGAATTTAATTCCTGTGGCAAATTCCCGGGAATTTGGCTTAGAGCGTTTGGTTACCATATGGGAATTTAGAATTCCTTGGAGTTCATTTCCTACATGTTGTTTGTTTACCATATTGCAATTCTCATGTTAGTCATTTAAATGACTAATTTACCCTCTATTTATGTTAGTAGTTAATTCAATGCAATAGAATTAATTAAGGGTGAACTAGTAATTTCCTCTATATTGCACCATAGGAATTGTGAATTACCAAGGGGGGAGTGGGTAATTGAATTCCTGTGATTCATGGGAATTAGAAATTCCCAAGTAATTCACAATTCCTCCGCTTTAGTAAAAAAGGGTCATCCAAACAACTACACAAAAATCAAATTTCTAGAAATATGAAATTCCTATGGAAAGTAGGGGTATCCAAACAACCCCTAACCCTCTCATTTGCACGTGTATTGAACCAATACACAATTAATTTGCATTGTACACATGTACACCACTTCAATTCACATACGTTGCGTTCCAATGTGAACGATCTAGTAAATGGAATTTTAATCCAACATCATATATAAACATCGTTTTTTCTATTGTGTGCTTATTGGACACATGTGAAGCGTTAATTTCTTATCTTGTTTGAGTGAGATTCTTACTTGAAAAACCAAACATGAGATTTTAAGGATTGATTGGAAAAATCTCCTGCATATCCCGTATAAGCTAAGAAATTAACTCTTAAAATATGCCGAGCGGACACAAAATAGAAAACCGTATAACTTACGAAAATTCACTAATCATAGGATTTTAGAATTTCACATCACACTTAATATTTTCAGGCTCGTATAACGTACACATACAGAAAATGTCATAGACTATATTAGACATAGACTCTAACACTTTAATAGTTGACAAATTAAAACTCCATACACCGTGTATATTAGTAATCATCATGTTTATTTATTATTACACACTTAAGGTAGTGCGTTTTATTTAACTAACATTTAACATCATCAATCGTTTGCTTCTTGCCGTCGTTAACATTGTCACCGATTCTAGCTGCAGTTAACTCCGAAATAGTACTACTCCCAATTTCAACTTTCCCCACTCCTTGATCTCCGTCCTTGCTCCTATTTATGTTGCCACCAATGTACAAAACCTTCGGAGCTGCATCCACGCAACAAACTTCTATCAACTTCTTAGCTTAACAAAGAAGATATTAACTTTGTGGTACAACAATTTCACTCGATTATTCGGGTGTCACGTGTCAACTATAGGACAAAAACTCTTACATTGGCTATTGGCGACATAGTATTAGAAGTGACGATCATTAGTATTCATTACATACTCCCTCCGTTTCTTTTGTTTCTTTACGTTTCGTTTGAACATGTGAGAGGAATTCAAACGAAACGTAAAGAAACAAAAGAAAAGGAGGGAGTAATTGCTTTATGAAACGACTAGACTTAAAAGTTTCACAACAAAATAATGGACAATAAAATAGGTAGTTACCTGCAGTTTGCTTGTTTTTAGGAGGAGCCATGCTTTTGGTGAATGTTTTTGGTGCTACTAATAGTTCAATTCATTCATGTTCACATGAGTCTTTCTAGTATATAAAGAAGATAAAAAAATAAAACGTGTTACTGTAGCAAAGTCTTGGTCAACTTTTTTTCATTCTTTCTCTCCAACAACTATCAATAACTAAGAATTAATTTAATTTGTGAAGACTTTTGTGCTCCCGTGAAAGTCTTTATTTTCAACGAAGAAGCGACAATTCTGAACATTCAACTAGGCTAATTTTCGGATTATTGTGCCGACCTTACTTTTGGCCGGATACCGAAATAATCGATTATACGGAGTAACTAGTATTGCTATTGTGCCTAGTTCCGTACCGGCACAATTGTTGGTTGTCGGCTAAATTGTTGGTACCATTTTGGTATTGACCCATACACTTTATGTTAGTGTAACGTTAATGAAGACCTATGTGATTTAATAAAGTCAAATAGATATCAACCAACAAATCAAGGTATAATGGACGGCCAAGATTGGTAGGGATACTCTTAAATTATTCTTAGAACTTCTACCACCACTATATATACCCCTTCTTAGCATCTAGTGATCTAGGTGCTTTTTTTAGGGTGGACATATTGCCACGACCCATTTACACGTTTCCACGGAAAAAAAAAAAAATGCCAACCTGCCATGCTTACCCTTCATCAACGGTCGACAATAAAGATTCAAAATTTTGAGTTTGTTTACCCCTACCCCACTTTTGGCGTACGTGGGACAAGACATTAGGGTTGTGGCTATATGCCCAGCCTTTTTCTTAGTTATCGCCTAATCGGTATATACAAGGGTATGAGGGGATTGTATTTACATGTATAGTAATAGTCTTTTGGATACCCTCAAAATAAATAAGAATTTTATTTTCCTATGAACGGTATTATCATGAGTTGTTTGTTTGCCATAAAATGTAGGAATTGAAAAATCCTACACATTTCCAATTCCTCCAAAGTGTAGGAATTTAATTACCTTGGGGGCTTAGATTAGTAGAAATTTCCATGTGAATTGAATTCACTTGTTCATCCAAACCAAATTCCCCAATTGCACGGGCTGCCATTTATACGGTGTGTACAAAGTCATTCATTGTAAAACATATGTTTGAGATTCGACAAACTGATAATTATGTTATTAATAATTGTTTAGGAAAAAAATACATATATCTTGTCCTTTAACTATCTAATATATATATGTAATCCTGAACCCACTCAATTCCCACGCTGACACGTGACATATAATAATATTATTATATTGTAAATAAATTTTATCCAAAATAGGATATGGTAAATAGATACTATATGGTAATATTATTCTAATAAAATAATATTATTAATCACTTGATTTATGAAAAATAGTTATGTAATATAGTAATTACTTGATTTATGGCAGTTTGATCAAATATCCCACGGGTGTTTCAAAATGGGACTTTGACTTTTGAAAGGTGATTTTTCCTCTAATTACATTACAAATATCCCACGGGTGTTCCAAATGGGATTTTAGGTTTTGAAAGGTGATTTTTCGTGTAATTACATTACGAATATCCTACGGGTGTTCGAAATGAGATTTTAAATTTTGAAAGGTAACTTTCCATCTAATTACATGACAAATATCATACGGGTGTTCGAAACTGGATTTTAGATTTTGAAATGTAACTTTCCATCTAATTACATTAAAAAAATCCCACGGGTGTTCGAAACATGATTTTAGGTTTTTAAAGGTGACTTTCCATCTAATTACATTACAAATATTCAACGGGTGTTTGAAATGAGATTTTAGGTTTTAGATAAAAAATTCGTTTACATAATTTTAACATTTAAACATAAGTAGTCCTGGAATTGCACGGGCCATCAAACTAGTAAATGGATAAAGAGAAAAAGAAAATTAAACAATAAAATACAACGCCACCATAATAGAACAAAGAGAAGTGATAATACTTTTATGGGTCCCCAAATTAATAAATGCGTATGATAAAAACATTAGTTTTGACATAGTTAGATCGTTTAATTGAAAGCTTAATAAACCTAATTTAATTTCTCTACCCAATTCGACCTCGATTTTTCTAAATAATGAAACCACTATTTAGGACCCGTACGTGACCTCTACAGGCACATATTCAAATACTATGAGATCTGCATCCAGTTTCGAACTTAGCCAACGTTACCAAACTTAACCTTGCCAATCTTCTGGTTTCCGCTTCCATTAAAATTGTTACCAATTTTGATATCGAATTTGCCCCCATTGTTAGCAAAAATGGGTGAAACAACCCCATTAGAACTATTCCCAACTTCAACATCCCCAACTTGTTGTTCCCCTTCCTTATTCTCGTTGCCCCCGGCGAAAAAGTTCAGGTCTAGTGACCTGCTCTCTCTAACTTCTGCACCAAACATTCACTACTACATGTTACAATTACAAAATATTGGCCAATTCAAATAGAGTTGATCGACCGACGTGATTCGACAACTAACCAAAGTTAAATGAGACCAATAAAAATAAAATCGATAGATATATTGATTATGACCTGGTTGAGGTGCTTCATACGGAAAGGCGATAGGCGGGCTTAAGGAGGCTGCCGGAACGACTGATGATGGTGCCGGAGCTGAAACTTGATGTGTAATCGATGAGACTGGATAATACGCATCCAAATTAAATTACTTACGAAGCACATCAAATATGAGAGGGAGTGAGGGACATACGAAGCAAAGTTCGGAGTTCGTGGTAGGTGTCCACACGAATTGTTTGACTTTCACCTTTAAAGTTTGACACATTTTTATATTTCAATTATTCGCTTTCTCAATCTTGAGTAAGGCTATTTGTATATGTGATATACATTACTAAACATATATGGGGGGTAGTATGAGTATATTTTGTATTTTTATGTGGTGAGATTGAGGAGAGAGAATTGAAATATAGTGGGACATGTGGATAAAAAATTAGGGATATGCATTTAGAAATGTATATGGATATACATTAAGACTTTCTCATTTTAATTCTATGTATCTCCACTTGTAGTAGTACATTATCAATCATCGGACCCAGTCCAATTACATGATATAGTGAAATAATAAAAAGATAAAGAGTGGTATCCGATTCAACAATAAATTTTGTAATCTAATTTGTATTCTCCGTAACTTTTGATTACAACTAGTGATAGTAGTGTCTAGTTAAATACATCCCTTTAGCTTGAAATCTTGCGTATTCTAAAGACATTAAGATTAATGCTAACATTTCCAATTTTCTGTACACCATCACCAATCATATTATTTCGACCAATCACAACTCGAACAAAACTAGACATTGAACCTGTGTCTGATGATGAGCTACTGTATGAAGGAAATTCGACTTCCTGATCTTGATCATGATTTTCCGTTGTCGGAGGATTATCTCGTGCTACTCTAACTTCCTGATCACGATTTTCCATTGTCGGAGCTGGATTACCTCGTGCTACTATATCTTTATCTCCTTCTACATCATCCGTCGTTGTCGTACTAATACTATGTTGTTGCGTGGATCCACGTTTCACGAAGATAAACATACAAATAAGGAAAGCGAAAAAAAGGAGATTATAAAGAGAGCACAGCCAGAACACCCCGAGAATGCAACGAACAGTAATGAAAATATTCGAGTAAAGTTCCGAGTAATCTTCCTCGGGTTTAGTTATGGATTTGGCTTCGAGAATGACGACAACAATAAAACAAATGAAGAAACCAACGAGTAAGCTTCCCAAGTTGAACCAACACCAGAATGCTCCTGCGGTGAGTAGAGCAGCACGTACTAATTTGGAGTCGTTATTATTACGCTGCCGCGGCTCTTCTTCTAGCCCGGCGTCTTCCATCGTTATACCGAACAAATAGAGGAAGTAAAAAATGTAGATCGCTTTGAAGAAGAGCCATATTACAACACTCAGAATTTCCATTCAAGTAGTCAATTACAATTTACAACCCTCACATGTTTAATTAGTAGTAGACCATGAAATGGTTTCGGAATTTGGATGTACGCATCCTTACCCTGTGAATGTCGAATATTAGATTCTGTTTTGTATGTTTTTTTTTTTTTTTTTAATTCTCAAATGGGACTGTAGAAGTTTTGAGTGAGCGGATAAAGGGTCGACGACCTTTTCTGGTCGAGTGAAGAAGAAGCTAAGAAAGGGGGAATGGTGGAGGACAGGAGGAGACAGAGAGGAAGCTAAACGTATCTTTGAATTTTGGGGTAAACGTGCTTCAAAGGTCAAACCACTTTTTTTTTTTGTAGTTTATTTTCTTTGTTTTATCTGAAGTTAGTTGGAGAAATTAACCACTAATAAAACTTCGTTTTTATAAAAAGGTAGAAGTTAAGGGCCCGTTCGGTATCACTGCCGCTTTCAGTTTTTGTTTTTTTTGCGTAAAAAGTTTAGTTGAATAAGTTACAAAATTAACTTTAAATTGTTTGGTACTATAATAGTCATATGAAAAATGAAAACTGACAACTAAAAACTGAAAACCACTTTTTCTGGTTTTCAAAAACGGGACTTTGGTTTTCAAAAAAACAGAAAACTGAAAACAAAAAATGATACCAAACAGGCTCTAAGAAACATTTTGCGGTCAAAATTCATAAAACGGACTTAAGAGGTGGTTCTTATCTTGAGTTCTTCAACTAAGAACCAATAAAACTCAGTTTGTCAATTGCTAATCCCGAGTTCGTTCGATAATTACGATCTGAGTTCGATTAAACGAACCCAGTTCTTATGCAACTCCCAAAAAAGGCAAAAAGCAGAAAAATGTCGCGTGAAACGCACGACAATCAATGTGTATCTAGCGCGTGTTGTCAATCGACCTACATCAACCATTTGCCCCTGCTAATGCTAGAAAAAGAAAGGGACCACCCATTAATTTTGTGACACCTGCCCCATTATTTCCAGATTTTCATTAACAAAATGAAAAAAAACTTCAATTCGTCCTCTTTTCACGTATATATGCGGGACCCAATAATATGAACGCATAGTTCATCCATTGTGTAGGATGGTTCTTATTTTTTGAGATTGTCAAAATATGATATGGCATAGGAAAAACTCATTTTAGAGTTGAATTAGTCTAATAGAATAAGACAGAAGGATTTTCTCGTTAAGGCCATGTGCATAGAAAGGCAATAGGCTTTGGTTCAAAATTATCCCATATTCATATCATAATGTTCTGCATATACGGAGTAGTAGATAATGTTCATAGTATTATTAGACCAATTCATGTCGTAAACTTTATGATCAATTCCAAGTTGCCCTATACTCATAAAAAAAAAAAATTAAGACTATAATTTCACACTTCTCATCAACCGAAATGATGAGTTAATTAAGTTGATCATAATCATTAATCAGTCTACAAATGCTCAAATGGATTAAAACAACGTAGCCTTGAAATAGATTTAGAACAATTTTATTACAAGACGGTTCCTTAAAATATAGTATGGCCCAAAAACTCATCGAAAACCATTTACAAGACTTCAAACTTACTCAACGTTGCCAAACCTAACCTTGCCAATCTTTTGGTTTTGGCCTTTATTTTTATTATTGCCCCTATTGCTAGCAAAGATGGGTGAAACAACCCCATTAGCACTACTGTTGCCAGCTTCAACTTCATCGACTTCTTGTTCCCCTTCCTCATTCTCGTTCCCTCCGGCAAAGAAATTCACGCTTCGTGGTTCGCCATCTGTAACTACATCAAACATTCACTTCTACATCTTCGTTATCACTCCAACATGATTAGTCAAAGTAATAAGGAGTTAAAGGGCGTGTTTATTTTAGCCACTAAAGTCGAATGAAACCAATAAAAATAAATTGCACGGAACGAATTACCTTGTTGAGGTGGTTCATATGGAAAGGCGATAGGCGGGCTAGGCGAGGCCGGAACTAGTGATGAAGATGCAGGAGCTGAAACATGATTAGTTGGCTGGGTATGATGGTCACTGAGACCCCTAGTGTCCGGCGACTTTTTTCCCTTGCTCTTACCAAATTTCATCGTAACGTAACTGATACAATACACATCCAAAATTCACGTATATTTTATACAAAAGGCATGAAGGGACATCACATAACGTTCGTGTAAGGAAGCTTCTTATAGGACACCATTATGGGGATAGTGGAAAATGGGTGCCTTCTCAAAGTCTCGGTCTTCGAGTCTTTACTTTCTTTTAAAAAATACTGGAGTAACTAATAAGGCGGGGAAGAAGATAAGAAGATAGCGCTCATAGGCTCTTTGATTAATTAAAAAATGTTAAAACTTTGCTGTTGTTAAATAATGATGTAGACTTGGCGAGTTGCCGTATGCCATAGCTAGAAAGCAATAATGTAAGGACTTGGGGAGTACTAAGAAATTGGATGTAGATACAAAAACGTTATTCCTTAGGGAGTATATATATGAACAATATAGTAACTTACAACATACTCGACTTACTACTCACTAGTCAATAATCAAGTCCAAGCCACCATGATTATAAATGTCCGCTTTTGAGAAACGATAGATATTACACAGTACATGACAGAATTGGATGTAAAGTTATTAGACAAGAGGCATTTTCGTCCCAAAATAGCGAAACCTGAGCAGAAAATCTCAGGCGTATAGGATGTTGCAATTCTCCCAATCTTCTCAAGAACGAACATTATTATTCCCAAACTCAATATTGCCGACCTCTTGCATGTCACCCTCGTTAGTATTTCCCCCAGCATTGAACACAAATCGGCCGTTTTTAGGGAGATTGATAGGCAATGGACCTCCATTTGTAGCGTTTCCGACTTTGATATGCCCTGCTTTTTGTTGGCCTTTCTTATTCATGTTGTTTCCTGCATTAAATTCCCATGCTGCTTCCTCTTCCTTCTCAGCTTCTACATCACAACATTTGATCACTCTATATATGTTAATCAAACGTGACAATTTCCGATACAACAACAAAAACACCATCTTTACCCCAACGCCTTAAAGGGGTTTAAGTCGGACGTACTAATTAAAACATGACAATTTCCGATACTTGGTCAAAATTTGATCAACGTATACTAATCAAACCGAAAACAATTACCTTGTTGAGGAGCGTACGCATAGGCTGTAGGCGGCTCAGGCACGGGTGGGTAATTGTTGTAACCGTAACCACCACCTGTACCGGAAGGATACCCAGCCGGAACTAACGATTGCGAGGCTGGAGCACTGTGCTGTTGGTTATAGTATTGGTGATCTCCACCATAGGAGTCAGGAACTCCCCGGGGTTTGAATAAATTTTTGAATGGATTTTTCATGCTCTGTAGTAAAACTCTGCTCTCAGCTGTATATGCAGATAGCAGTAAATGAAATGCATACTCAGTGAATTATTTATAGACATCCTGTATTATTCCTCATCACTCCAGGAGTATTAAGCGTAAACTACACGGTGTGGATTACCCCAAAAAAATTCCATGGAAGGACAATACAAGTTCTTTTTATCGATTTGTTTCCACTGCTTTACAGAAAGGAAGAATTCGCACAGACAATCGTTTTATTATCTGTTACTAAAGTTATGCTTATTTTGAAAATGACACAAAAAATGCCTTCCATTTTACTACGTTATGCCTATTGAGCACGCTTATTAAGGAGGATCCAAAGACGAACACATCATTCAAAATTTTGAAAAGATCGGAACTTGTAATCCCTATCATCCGCGGACTATGAGTTATCAGCCTGTTATGCATAATATGACCCAGCCCAGAATTGATACCTTAAAAAGTAAGAGGATCCCATTTCAAGCAGATGATCTGAGAAACATGGGCTGATCGATGATAAGAAATTAGAAACCATTTGGACATGTAAAAACTTCGTTAACATATAGATTTTGAACAAAGGGAATAGTTTCACATTCCTGTACAATTGTTTTTTCTTGTTTATGCCGGTCATTCTGACCGGAGAATCGACTGTTCTTACATCGTCCCACCCTACAAACTACATTGCTACTCCTAATATTGATTTAGATACGGGTAAATATCAGTATATTCTTGGAGGTGTATCAACGTTGCTGCAAAGCATCCTCACCTGAGCCTATTTGCTTTTATGAGGGTCACAATGGCTGCAGAAACCTCGCCTGTATCAGACAGAGAGCAGTCCCAGTGCGAAAGATGAGTCCTCAAGGGCCAGGGACAGGCAGACATTGGGATTCAATAATATTTTACAGCAAAAGCTTTGAAAGTTAGATGGAAGAATAAACTTCAACCCAAAAAGTATGAAAGATATCGGCACTGAATCAGCTGAACAAACAGGTACATTCTGCCTTGAGTTTGTATGCTGCAATCACAGGAGAAAATTCACAATCAGATTTATCACAAAAGTTAATTGAGCCCAAACTTAACAGCAACTAAGGGTCTAAGGCTCTACGAACTTTACGATGACAGATAACAACATGATACAGATTTTTTACAAGGGCCCTGCAAACCAAAAATGCTGAAGCTATAAATGATCCTAATTCATTCATGGATGTGCAACCGAGATTTTAAACACTAGTATTGTAGTACCAGTAACAAATCTAATACCTTGATCATTTTTCAGGTTCGCTTTTAAATCCAAGTGGGACAACGCCTGTCGAGTCATCATTAGTCCTCGGAGCAACACTCATTCCCTGTGTCACGTAAAAGAGTGATATACGAATTATGAGGCCTGTATTCAGCTCAATAGACATAAAAAGGAGGCAAATTGCACACTTAAGGAAGTTCTGTAGACTGTTTCTTTGTCAGCCAGAAAATATTTTCAGGGAAAGTCCTCCAAAATATTGACACATTTTGAGGTTAAGAAAAGAAAAAGGTAGCTTCAGCAAAATAAAGATATAGTACAAGCACATAGTTCTGTTCTGCAAAAGATAGATTTATACATACACAGACCTGGTTGTTTGGGGATTGTCCAACAGTTCTTTGGGGTCGGGCATTAAGATCAATCATCGTGGTGTCCATGTGGTTATTACCATCGGCAGAAGGAACTACTGATACTATGTGGTTTTGCTCTCTCTCCCTCATGACAGGGCTCGACGCTTGGTTTGCTTCCCTCCTAACATCAGTGCGGTCACCCTGATCCTCTACACGTCCAGAATTATCCCCTGGAAACTACAGACAGATATCCATGAGTGGCTGAATCAAGGACCCAAAAAAAATTAAAAGATGCGACAGCCAAAAGAACAGTCTGCAGCATTAAGTAACAGACCTCCGCTCTCTGCCTCAGCAAAAGATACCGTCTGTGTGTTCTTTTACCACCAACATGTACCACCATATCGCATTGTAGGCAAAGCGAACTCCCATCAATCTCACAATAAAAGAAAGCTGCATAAAAGTTTGAATCATCAACTTTCAATAGAATAGACCACCCCTTGCTCTGTAGCAGAAAACCACCCACCTGGTGCATTTTCACAAATGTCACATTTTGGTACAGCATTAGGGGCAGCTAGTCCAACACGTACATGTCTACTCGCAAGCTTGTTACACAAATGCACCTGTCACACCCAGTTGAATAGATCAGCAAATAATGGAATTCCAACAGTTATTCTCAAAAATTATGATTCATGCAAAAGCCTGAACATTCACTGCTAAGAAATCAACGCAGATGTCTGATCATTCTTCTAAGACATTCATTCATGCAAAGGTCTGATCCTTCACTGCTAAGAAATCCAATCCCCTTAGCAACCTCTGTTATTGGCTAAGCTTGTTAGGCTCCTTTTACTGTCATCCAATGTTTTAAAACATTTTCTAATGTTGCCAATACTTAGTTCCAACTTCATAAAACTTCCTGGAACACCTTGCCATACCTCTTTTTCACTTTGAATCGTATTTAGATTTGAGCAGCAAAATGCGGTCAGAGCTACAAACAACTAGCCTGGACCAAGTAAAACCCCATAAGGCATTGGGTAAACTGCAAAGCCGACAGTAGGTAATGCAAAAAGGTTCACAGGATAGAAACAAAAGCAGGACAGAATAACAAGTAAATTGTAAGCCTTTTTCCAATATAGTAACATGGCTGATATATTGAAGAACCATGTATGTAAACAAAGTTTGGCTCACTAAGTCCACGACGGAAAACATACAACCCCAAACAAGGATCTTTAGCCCCTTCAAAAAAAAAAAATGCTAATATTGAGGGTAATGGACTAAGGTGTATTAGAGACTTAGAGGTCAAACAAAGGGCTACTGGTCTCATGCAGGAGATAGGAAGAGGGAGGAAGGACAATGGCTTACCCCAAACTGAGGATGGTAGGCTAATAGCTATCTCCCTCTCGGCTCTCGCTATGGTGATGACAAAGTGACAAACAACCCCCAGATAGGAGCAACAATTCAACCACCTATATTTCCTCCTCTATTCACCTCCACCCATACACCAGTGCCTTAATCCTATTGTCCCTAAACCCATTGCCGTCAAAATTAGGTAATCATAAATAAATAAATAAAATAATAAAAAAAATTGCAAGCATTAGCAGGCAAACTCATACATTACATAGTAATGTCCTAGTAAGCAGTAGAAATGTTTCTTTGTCAGAATTGGAGGGCATGAAGAACAACTGAACAAGCACATGTTCAGTAATAAGGAGTGTTACTCGAATACGAACTCCAAAAACTCTTACAAGGGGTATTGACACTAGATACTCCGCTTATCCCTAAACTTGAAACTTTCCAAAAATAGTCAAATCAAACACTAGGGCAAGTTACACATACATGATGTATACTCACAGCAGAGTATGTTTACATAGCTAACTATATGTTTCCAAGGACAATCAAGCAAAAGTAGACAGGCCATCACCTATACCCCTCACCGATTCCCCATGAGAAGATAGACAACACATAGCATAAACCATTGAAGGCACAATCACCCCCGCCACAGTCTTACCCCCACCACGACCCAGCGGCCTACCCCTTCCCGAAATCCCAAGAGACAGGACAATTTATTGGCATATGATAACCATAAGAAAGAAACTTGCACTCAACAAAATTCAAGCATAACTGCCTAACCAATATAAATCCAAGCTTACTCAAATACAACAACATGTCACATTCACAACAAACCTGCCCCTCATTGCTTCAGCTACAATGCAGACACTAATTTGGCCTAACCTAAATTCACCAAAACATTGCATCATTCCTTCTAACCATCAATCTATGCAAATCTACCAAAACTGACCCTCCATAAAAAAAACCACTTCGGAAATGTCATCAAAATCTGAACTTTGAACATAATACTTAAAAATTAGCAGCAATCAGGATGACGGCTGACCCATCAACTACAACATTCCATTGATTTACTTCTTTGGGTCAACAATTCACCATACATACAACATAAGTCAACAGGAGGTCTATAAGTCTATTCAACCCTACAATCTATAACATATTGATGCAGAAGAGTTTCAAACTTGAGTATTCTAGCACGACCTTCAATTGGTAACAATTAAACTCACTACCAAGTACCAATCCTAAACAAGATCAAATCTTGAATAAAACAACACCAATTAAAACTACCAATATATCGAAAAATAATCCAAAAATAGAAAAAGATGGTACCTTTTCATCACAAGCACGGCAAAGAGCAGCCTCATCAGCAGCACAGAAGAAAATGGCAGCAGCACTCTCACACACATCACAAACAGTCCTCATTTCTCCCTTCTTTACGCTTCCTTACAACCCCAATTCAGCACCAACTACGTCGTTTTGAACAACAACAAACCCATGGATATAAAACACAAATTCCCAAAGCATCAAAGTTCGGATTTTCCCCCCTTTATTTTTCCACAAATGTTGCAAAATTATTGAAACAAAAATATGAGAAAATAATAATGGGATTGAAAAAGATGGGCAAATATATTGAGAAAAATCGTAGTAGAAATAAGAACAGCTAAGGTTGGTGAATCATCCAATACAATACTAAAGTTTAATGTTGATTTGCTTTCCTTATTTTCTCATAAGTTGTTTTTTGTTTTCCTGTCTTTGTCTGCTTCCTGTGTATTCCTTTGGCTTCTTTTCAACAAGGAAGATTAGGAATAGTGACCTCTTTTCATTTCAATTTCCACGCCCCCTCTCTTCATGGATTTATATGTGACGTTCTTTACCAAATCACGAAATGTTTAGGCTTGTCAAAGGGTTGGTCAAATCGGGCTCCTGTTCGTTAAATACGAGTTAGAGTTAGGTTGAGTTCCGTGTCACTAATTGGATATGTGTGTGTGATTTATAGGAATGAGTTATTGAGGTCTAACGATAATAATTCACTCGACTTATATTTACGAATTCAGAGTTTTAGTTTTAATAGCCTGATTCGATCATTTATTCGACAAGTTTAAAATGTCCTAAAGTTAATTTATTTGACCTATCTCCCTTTAATCTTAAAGAATTACATGAAGATCTTAGCTTACTAGACTACTACCATTATCCTTTATGGATTTTGTTCTTTATTTATGTTATCCTTTCTAGAAAGTTTGGATTTTTGCTTTTTGCTCCATATTTGTCTATGAGGATAATGAGATTGTATAATGAGATGGAGAGGTTAGTGTGTCTATATTGGTTTGTAGAATCAAATTTTGTGGACTCAATAATTTGACATTTTTCCAAAACAAAAACTAGAACAAAATAAGATTATCAGAATTTTGAATCAAAAACAACTAAATTATAATTCTCTGATACCAACTAACAATGCCGATAGAGCTGTAAAATCGTAAGGTTCAAAACTATTAATAGGTTTAAAATTGACGAAATGACATGATTTTCTTACATATAAATCTTATATTTTGTAGAGAGAGATAACATTCCAATAACAATATCAAATGAACAAACTAATTTGCAAAGATGGTACGAACATGATGACATGTAAGAGTTGAGGAGGGTCTAAAATCTAAATGATGTATGCGTCACATGGACACCTAAGAAAAAATAGTGGCCACAAACAAGTTTAAGAGAAATGAAATGGTGTTGTTGGGCCATATCTGAAAGCTACATTGAGCAATTTCAGCCGCTAATTACAGGCCTAGAATGGCCCACTAACCTCCTTATCCACCACAAACGCCCTTCACTTACTATATTTGTCTACTTTTGTGGAAGCAAACTCGATCCTTCTCTGATTTTTTCTCATTTCTTAAACGAAAATGATACACTTGACTTGCGGGACCTTTCTTTGATTTTTTCTCGTTTCATAATTTGGTATTAGGGACTCGATTAAGATTCAAGGACACGTCTCACTAGAAACATATGAACATTAAGTGTTTTTTTATAATAATGTTAATACCATTATCGTAAAATTTTTTGAAATGAAACAGTGATAACATTGTATCTATTTATATCCCTTTTCGCATAATATTTAATAATAAAATGTTGCTAATTATTGATTAAGAAATGTACATAGAATTATTATCGAGCTCAAGTGACTTTGGATATAGCTCAAATCTTGCGAACTTATTTGGATGGTTATGAACTTAAATTGTGAGTTTATAAGTAGCTTAAATTTATTACATTGAAAAGGAACTCATCCGAAAGTAATGCACCAACAATAACAACCAAATTTTGTCCTCGAAAATAGTTTGTAGTCGGTTAACCTCTTATAAGATACAGTATTCAACCTAATGTTTTTGAAGTAAAGACTGATAAATTGCATATCATTGCAAAATCTCCTCTTCCAAAGCTCTAGTGGTAAAGTAACTCAAAAAAAAAAAAAAAAAAAAGAGAAAAATAAATAAATAAAAAGTTTTCTGGATTAAAACTTTAAAAGAGGATGGCCTTAAAACATTTATATACAGGCTGGAGGCCCAAATAGATGGCTTGCAGTCTATTGGATCACATTGTTTTGGTCCATTGGGTTGACCATTTGAATACTAACCCCATGCACCATGGAATAACAAATTAACAACTTACCAAGATTGTTTTAACTTTTCCTTTTAAAAAGTTTACCCCAGGGTGAAACTGTCACTTTTTATCTTGCTTTTGAATTAGACCTATCTTCAAGCCTACAACTTACACATGAGGCTTTCATGACTTTGTAAGCTTTTTCACTTCGGTTGAAAGTAAATTTTGCATACTTTATCCATGACTGAAATTATTATAATAATGTGGAACACAAGAGCATATTAAGCATTATAACACCTCCTCTGTAGTCATTAGTTCACCTCACTATTACTTCGCGGTGCCTTTTGAAAAGTTCATCATTGCTTCTACCAATCAACACTAGAAGCTACATAATTATGCAAAGGTAGTAGGTGTATTTGTTGAACAATCTTATGATACAAATTCACAAGCTGGTAGGCGGGTAGCTCAAATGGAAACTTGTGTTTCACACGATCATCTCAACTTATAATGTTGTAAATTTGGGTCAGTTCAGATTCAATCACATCTCATTTATTCACCTATTATTCGCCTATTATTCACTACGATATTCACCTATTATTCACATTAGGTATAGAAGGTACTATTTTATACATACTCTGTAGTTAGTTTGATTAAACACAAATATGAGGGCTCGTATAGTCATATCCATTTTTGTTTTCTCAAACATCTTGATTATTATTGCTCCCTCCATTTTTTTTGTTCTTTACGTTTGGTTTGAAATTCTTTCACAGATTCAAACCACACGTAAAGAACCCAAAATAAAAATAAAAATAGAGGGAGTATTAATAATGCGCTTGAAGTGATCTCATCCCCATTGTCAATAAGTTTACCCCAACGATACGGGTATATAACATCGAGGGATTAGTTTAGCACAAACTTGTTCAAACGACACATCAAGTGGACACCTTATAGTCGAAACTCGATTCTCTTTTATATTTTCAATCTTTTATCAACCCTTCCTTACTATTGTCCTAAACATAACAATGAACAAACTTACAATTCTAACAATAAGAATTAAAAGGACCTTGTAATAATTTGTAATTAACATCTACCAATGATCAATTCACCAAACCAATTTTTTTGACAAAATGTCCGAATTGCAAGCACAAGAAAGGAAAAGACAAGAAAATGGAGTAAAAAATAAACAAGAGGATGACAGATAGAACGGTTGAGAGTCTTGAAACCTTGGACAAAAATGTGTGTAACGGTAAAGTCAACATTAATTGAAACATCATTTACATTCTCCAACACAAAAGTTTCTTCACTCTCACACTTCCACTATTTTCTATTATAATATTCCTGCAATTATCCTCTACACACCGCTTCATAAACTCCTCAAAGATCAACGGCTCAAATCCAATCTCAAAGAAAGCCTCACCACACCCACCTGTTCCCTCACCACACCATATAAAACTCCCACCTTTATCCGCCACGTGACACTCTCTGAGTACATGGTACCTCAAAACGCTAGGGGCAATTTCGTCATTTGACACTGAACGTGCCACGTCAACTAAGAGGAAAGCGAACTTCAGGGAGACATGCTTCTAAATGGTGGTTGGTTTTCGGTGCATATTTCCTAAAATACCCCTACTACGCATCCCAAAAAGTAATATAATATTAAATATTTCTTTATAAAAAGGCCGGCAAAGGTACAAGTTCAACTTTTTTTCCTAATAAATTTAAAAAAAATCCCTGAAACATTCAAACTTACGGGGGTTTGTGCTTGAAGTTTGGAAGTGAGAGGAGAGAGAAACTGAGAAAGTACACAAAAAATGTTTTGAGTGTTGATTATTATCAGACATTCACATTTATATTTCGAGAAACAAAAAAAAAAAAAATGAAGAAATTATTTATGGAAAGTTTTTATTTATCTCGAATGATCTGATTTTTGTTGCTGATATTTTTTTAATCTCTTTTTCGGAGAAGTCAAGGTTAATTTTCGGAGTTTCTGAGGAGGTAATTACTATTATTTACTGTTTTAAACTTTTCATTTTTCTGAACATTAACGTTAATCAATTTTTATTATTGTTATTACATTGTTAGATTATTATTGATTAATCCGATCTTTATTTGATTCTAGTCGAATTCAGTAATTTTTATATTTTTGGTGTAAATTCTTGATTTTTTGGCCCTGTTTTATTGACTTTTCTGCTCACAATGTGGAATCCGGAAATGCATGTATGACGAATTCCGATAAAATGCGGATGTCAGCTAGCTCAGTTGATAACGATAACGAAAAAAGGAAAAACAAATACACTAATGTTCGAAACTCGTCTGCATCAGTCCATCGTATTACTTTAGGGGGGGGGCATATTGGATTGATTGGGATAGTCTAATTTGTCTCTTTTCCTAGGGGTAGTAGTTGCGTGATGAAGAATTCAAGGTAGAATCCGAAGGAATTAATGAGGTGAAAGTGAAGTTGTCGCAAATGTTATTGATGACGTTAAGGAAAACATTACTGAGTTCACGAGTTCGCCACGAGTTCATCACGAGTTAACTCACCAAACATGAAATATCATAGGAATTTTGAAAAGAGAGAAAAAAAGATGGAAGTTTTAGAAGAAAAGGAAAAGATGGTTGCTTTACACTTATTTACTTGATATTAAAGCATAAGCTGGTAGAGGAAAGTGAAAAGCTTTATAATTGGTGTCACATTTTTTATTTGGGGGGGGGGGGGGAATAATCATTTGTAGGTTTCTTATACGGAAGCTTGAGAGCGAAGATTAAGCAACAAAGATTAATTAGTTTACCAACTAACATTATGATTATAACCCGTGTGATCGCGTTGTTTGTTTAATTTCGTCAGGCTCATGACACTTGTTAAGAAATAGAGAGCAATGTACTATATTTAGCTTAAGAGAGATTTATTTTGTGGGTTGTTGAGGGGTGGAGATTTTCTATTTTTATCGAGTTTTGGGTAACGTGTTTTTGCTGAGTCGTTAATTGGCTGCTTTGATTTGGATACTAGGGTGATCACAGTGAGTAATTGTTGTAATTTTTCATTTTTGGGGTTTTGTGAGGTTGTTTCATTGATAGATGATGCAATGTGTGTTTGTTCTGTGGGAAATATATACAGCTTTAGCTCGTGAATGGGGGCTATTGCGGCTGAAGAGTTGAAAAGGCTAGGGCCAATGGCTGGACGAGCAGAGAAGATATTGGTTTTGGTGAGGCTGAGGCCTTTGAATGAAAAGGAGATTTCGAAGAGTGAGGTTGCGGATTGGGAATGTATTAATGATAGCACCATCTTGTACAGGAATAGTCTTCAGGAACGGTCTGGTCTCCCGACTGCCTACTCATATGGTAAATGAATTCTACTATGAATGTCTTTTGTTTCTGTGAGCTTTTCTTCTGTGTACAATCTGGGTGTTGTGGAAGTCTTATTGTTTGGCATTTTCAAATTCTTGGATTTGATTAGTTGTTCATCTTGCCTGTGATGATTTCTAAAATGTATCGGCTTGGTGGAGGATCCACCTCTTCGTGGACGATGCATTCTTCTCTTTATAATGTTGAATCATGTAATCAGCTGTGCTTATGCTACATCATGTAATCAGCTGTGCTTATGCTACGCAATGGTGAGGCGTTTAATGGTTGAATCAGAGAACAATCTGTTATCGACATGAACTTCCTTTAAAACTGGAGACGGATTAAGAACTACATATATTTGGTCTTGAATGGCTTCTGTTTAGTTCATAAGTGATATACATTTGCCATAGCCTTTGATTAGAAATTGAGAATTCCAACTCTTACATCCTTTCCCCTCTAATCTCTGTGATGTAGATAAAGTTTTCTCAGGCGACTGCTCCTCGAAGCAGGTGTATGAAGAGGGAACAAAAGAAATTGCTCTTTCTGTTGTAACTGGGATTAACTGTAAGTATAAAATATCCATGTTTTTCTGCTTCTACCAGTGATGGACTCTTTTTTTCTCCAACTTCAAAGAATATTTTCTCACCGATTTCTTTTTTTTTTTTTTTTTTTTTTTTTTCAGCGAGCATTTTTGCTTATGGACAGACAAGCAGTGGGAAAACATACACAATGAGTGCAATAACTGAGTACACTGTGGGAGATATATATGACTATATACAAAGGGTAATGATTCTTTTGAAATCTTGAATTTTAATATTATGTAAGTGAAAGCTGCAGTCACTAAAAAAGCTTGTTTGATATGTAGCATGAAGAGAGAGCGTTTGCTCTGAAATTATCTGCCATGGAGATCTACAATGAAAACGTAAGGGACCTTCTCAGCAATGACAACTCGCCTCTCAGGCTAATGGATGATCCTGAGGTAAATCTTACTCAATAGACGGAGAAAAGGAAGGTAAAAGTGAACTGTTTGAGGTGATGAATGGAATTGCAATGTTGCTAATGTGCTTTATTGCACCAGAGGGGAACTATTGTGGAAAAGTTGACCGAGGAGAAACTAGATGATCGGAACCATTTACGGAAGCTTCTGTCTATTTGTGAAGGTAAAAGATAAAAAGTTTTCACTGAGAATGCAATAAAAATTTTGGGTGTATGTTCTTTAATTAATGTATCTTCGTTTCTATCTCAACTTTGCAGCTCAAAGGAAGATAGGAGAGACATCCCTGAATGAACAAAGTTCAAGATCTCATCAAATTCTTAAATTGGTATGCCCAAAGGCCCTCTCTTTTTGTTGGGGAACCTTTTATATTTCCCTTAGATTTTTTTTTCCCTCACATTGTGAGCTTACATCTCGATGGCTTTGGATGATCCTCAGACAATTGAAAGTTCCGCCCGTGAGTTCATAGGCAAGGGCAACTCAAGTACACTTTCAGCTAGTGTGGTAAGGGCTTCGTTCATTTTAAACATAATTCTATTAGGCCCATGTTGACCAAGAGTCTGTTTGGTTATCTGTTTTCAATTTCTCCTGGTTGATGTAATCTCAAATTTCACTTTGGTCGACAGTTCTTTATTGATCTAGCTGGAAGTGAGCGTGCATCCCAGGCTAATTCAGCTGGAACGCGGTTGAAGGAAGGTTGCCACATAAATCGAAGTTTGCTGACACTAGGAAATGTTATCCGTAAACTAAGGTTTTTCCTGACAACTATAAATCGAAGTGTTGCTTTCAGTATTGCCCTGGACTAGGTCACATGCTGCTTTGCAGCTAGTTTATATGATTCCAATATATGTTCTTACAGCGTATTGGCGGGAAGTACTTTTGATGACAACTATGTCCCGAAGAAACAACAGTTCTCATGTATATGTTGTCTTGGCTTGTTACAGCAAAGGTAGACAAGGACACATCAACTATAGGGACTCTAAGCTAACTCGCATCCTACAACCCTGTTTAGGAGGCAATGCTAGAACTACCATCATATGCACGTTGAGTCCTGCACGTACCCACGTAGAGCAGTCAAGGAACACTCTGCTATTCGCCAGCTGTGCTAAAGAGGTAACTACAAATGCGCAGGTGAATGTTGTCATGTCTGACAAAGCCTTGGTAAAACACTTGCAAAAAGAATTGGCTAGATTGGAGAGCGAACTAAGAAGTCCAGCCCCCACATCGTCATCTTGCAACTGTTCTGTAATAATCAGAAAGAAAGATCTGCAAATTGAGAAGGTATTGCTTTGATCTGTAAGCTTTTTTGTGAATATTTCTAATCATGGTGATAGTACGAGCCGGCATGGACCTTCTCGCTTCTGTTTATAGGCTAGCCATGAATTTGTCACAGCCATTTGAAAATGATTAGACAGCTGCAATTTATGCAATCATCTTGACAGGTTTTCAATCCCATATTCCACTGCCGTTGTGAGTTTACATTACTACAATGCTGAATTGTATGGCTTATGTACAGATGGAGAAGGAAATCAAACAGCTGAACAAACAACGGGATCTTGCTCAATCACGGGTTGAGGATTTGTTGCAAATTATTGGGAGTGATCAACCACCTAAGAAAAAGGTATTAAGATAGGGATTTTTAACTATGTCAGCATTCAGCAATCAGCTTTAGCTTGGTGATGATCAATTTTTGTTCACTAAAAGTTCAGCAATGATAGTTGTAGAATAATGATAATAATAATAATAGTAACAGCCAAGTATCCGAAACAAAAAGAAATTGTGGTGTTGCTTCAACTGCTGATTTGTCTTCTTTAAGCAGGATCGAATCAAACATCGTCCCCTCTGGAAAGCACAAGAGAAATGGGAAGATGAAGATTCAATGTCAGAGTCAAGTGTGAATGGTGTCCAAGATGGAAATGGGGAAAGTTCCTCTGAGGATCCATCATTACGGGCGCCGGAGCACCATGGGGAATTTGTCTCTGTTGTAGGACATCCTGATGATCAGTGTAAAGACGTTCGATGTATTGAGATGGAAGGATCTGGAGTTGACCGGAGGTTCCCGTTACCTCCATCACCAACTGTGTTTGGAAATGGCAGTGGAGGAAGGAACTCTTATCATAATGGTTTCTCTTCTGGTACATTGGGGCAAAGAATCCAGGATGTCCAGAGGTCCATTGATTCGCTTGTCAGTAACCCTGACAATCCGTCCTCATGGGATGATGCTGGTGATGCATCAAGTTCCAGGAGCCACAGATTCACTAGAAGTTACAAGCCAGAGCACACAAATGGCTTTTCTGGAAAGGAAGTGGATACTGGGAGAACTCCTCCTGGTGAAGTTGAGACAGACTTCACAGGCAGACCTGAAGGATTGAGAAAGTTTTCATCACTGGATTATGGTGTTGATGCTGCCACGTTGTCACGGAATGGTTCTCAGTCATCTACTGGAACAGATTTTGTTGATGATTCACGATCACAGAGCGGCAAGAATATCACAGATATGGACATTCCTAGTGTGCATACTTTTGTTGCTGGTCTCAACAATGCTAAGCTTCAGTATGAAAAGCAACTTGGAGATGGCCAGGTCAGCGAGGATTTCCCAATCGTGAAGTTACATCATTAGCATTTGATACATAACTAGCTTCACTATCCGAGACTGACCTTTGTCTAATGTTTTGTTAGGTGCATGATGACTTGAGCAAGACCCTGAGAGATGTGGGATTAGATCCTATGGTTGATTCCGCCTTTGATTGGAGTTTGAAATTTGAAAGGCTTCAGAAAGCTATAATTGAGCTATGGCAAACTTGCAATGTTCCTTTGGTTCACAGAACCTATTTCTTCCTTCTATTTACTGGTGACTCTAACGATTCCATTTACTTGGAGGTAGAGTTGAGGAGGCTTACTTTCCTCAAGGACACGTTTTCTCAGGGTAGCGGTTCAGTAGATGGTGCGCGAGCTCAAACATTGGCTTCCAGGTTCTCCCTTTTCTCCTTTCTTTCTTTATTTCTCCCATTTTTCTCTTTTCAGGTGTTTGTCATAGATCCCATGGCTCTGCATAAGTCTTAGTGGTGCATGGTCCACCTTATCCTTGAATCTTTTGCAAGAGTCCTGCATGAAGTCGAATCAAAACCCCCTTTCTAATGAAACTTCCATTGGTGGTGAAACAGCGAAAAAGCAATCCGAAAAGAAAGGGAAACTCTGAGCAAGCTGGTCAACAAAAGGTTCTCAGATGGGGATAGGAAGAGACTGTACCAAAAATGGGGTATCAAAGTAGACTCCAAGCGCAGGCGGCTTCAGCTGGTTTCCCGGTTATGGACAAATACAGAAGACATGGACCATATTATGGAGAGTGCAGGCATCGTTGCTAAGCTGGTCAAGTTCCGGGACCAGGGACGTACAATCAAAGGAATGTTTGGGCTTAGCTTCTCACCTCCAACCATGAGGAGGAGATCATACGGGTGGATAAACACCAGGACGTCTCTTGTATGATTATGTTAGCCTGTAGAAATCAAATATATAGTTTAAGTTAACCACAGGAACGGTTCATTTTGATTGAGATGACCTGCTCTTTCCACATTGTACTCGCCACCCCGAATCGTTGTCTGATTGTGAAGTAAAGTGAGAAGGTTTCTGACTTCTCAATGTTACATGTTAGGAGAGATGTCTGTATACTCGTTTTTGTGCTGTGATGGTGTTTCTTACCTAGGTTCGATGAAATGAAACTTTCGAGTAAAACTGAAAAGATCGCTTAATGAAATATGTGTGCATTTTTAGTTGAAACGTCACAAGACATTATTAAAACTTCTAAAGACTTCCACTACTCTAGAAGACATTAGAATTTAGTCGGACAACGAATGAGTCGTTGATAAACAACATACTCATACTCCGTATGTACTCGTTCCATTTCATCGGTTCATTAATATAGAGTTAATTCATTTTAATCAACCAGACGTAAAAATTTGGAAAAAACACAGAATTAGTGAGCCCCAAAACGACGACGTTCCCAACTTAGTTTGCACCAAAATCTGGGAGTAGTAGAGAGAGGAGAGTGTAAAGACAACAGAAAAGAGGGGAAAGTGAGGAGAGAGAAAGCGTGAGAAAGAAGGAAAGAGAATGAGTTTATCAACGGCGACATATTTGGCGAGAAGAGCAGCTCAGAAGCAGAAAGTCCGTCTTCTTTACCGTCGTTCTCTTCGCGACACTCTCAACTGGGCTGTTCATCGCCATCTTTTTTACCAAGATGTATAACCCTAACTTTTTCCCCCATTTTGATTTCATTTTTAGGGTTTTTTTATTCCTTCGATCTAAATGGGGTTTTTTTTGCTATTGATTTTTTTGCCAGGCGGATGAGCTCCGTAAGAAGTTTGATGCTCAGAAAAATGTGGTATGTTTATCTCTTTTTCTAAAGTGTTAATTTTGATTGAATCATTTTTTATCTTTTCAATTTTAATTATTTGTGGATCAATGTTGATATCTAAAAGGGGGAAAAATGTGATTGGTTGTTTGCGATTTTTGATTTAATGCTTCAAAATTCAAGCTTTTTCATTTTTTTCTCCTAATTGTGTTGAATTAAATGATGTGAATGTACCCACCGATTTTTTATGGTTGTATTGGTGGTGGTTTTGAGCGTTATGAGAATCAATTCGTAAGAATGTAGCGTACCGATTGAATTTAGAGATCAAGGTTGAGTCTTTGGAACGTTTGTTTTCTCAAATTGGGTTGAAGAAAGGATTCTGTGGCTGAATTCTAGCTTATTGGTGTAAGCTGAAATTTTCTGCTTGTGATCTTGATGATATTTTTGTATTGTGCTTCCTGAATTCGATGGATTGACAGATTTTAGCCGAACAATACCTTTAACTTTGAATTTGAGATGGTGCATCTGGGACTACACATACCTATAGCTATGTATAAATTGAATCACAATAAGTCTTTGGAATTTGTTGTGATAGACAATGATCATGTTGAGATTGGTTTTGTGACTTCCTTCGTGAGCCCGTAGACAGTTGTGTCTCTCACTACTTTTGTTGTTGTGTGTCTTCACTATTACTGAGAACTGTTTTTGATGATATTGTAGGAAGACCTTGACACAATTGACAGAATGATCGCTCATGGGGAATCTGAATACAACAAGTGGAGGCACCCTGATCCTTACATTGGTAATTGGTTGAATCACATTTGATGTTATAGTAGGGGTTTACAACTTTGCATTAGATTTTGGTTTCTAAAGTTTTCCTCAGCATGATTCATTGTAGTGTATAGGTTATCACCTTTGTGACCTTCCACCTGAGGGATCTTTTTCTTTTCCTCAAAAGCATGTCACATTGTCACAATGTCACCTTAGATGCCCCCCCTCCTCCCCCTTTTCTTAATTATTGTTAGAAGTCTAACATGATAAGATTATATGTTGTGTTTATCTGAATAAAAATCGGTAAAGAGGAGGATAAGAGAAAGACTTTGATCCCAATTTTGCCTTTGCTACCGTCACCTGCCTGAATATATCCACAGTTGTCATCAAGGTAGCAATATAAAGGCTATCTGGTGACTTTAGTTTCGGTGAAATGGCTTGTCCTAAGAGATAAATTTGCCTAGTCATCTTAAAGAGCAACAACTGTAGATAACAATTGAGGATTCTTGTTCCAGTTAGGTTGTGTGGTGTATGTAATAGATGTAATGCTGAATCAATTTGTGATGGGAGTTAAACGTGTGTCAACCTGCATCATCCAACTGTTGTATGATAAAAAAAAAAAATTCCCTTTCTCGAAGGTATAAATTGTTGATCTATAATTTTATCTCATTTATATTTCCCCTCCACTCTGCAGTCCCATGGGCTCCTGGCGGTTCAAAGTTCTGCAGGAATCCAGAGCCACCTAAAGGGGTACGTTTTTCTTTTCTTGTTAATGTTTGGGTGTTAAATTTACTTACTCTTTCTTCATCATTATTGTGTTTTCTTTTTCCTAATTTGGCTTCTGTGGTTTTTGGCAACTACGCCGTATACTTTGATCTTTTGAATGGTAAACGTCGCAGCGGTTCTCTCTTGTTTGAACTGGAGCATCTGTTGTGTGTACGTCTTTGTTTGGGAAAACCAGCTCTGTATGAGAATGCGTCTCCAGACCCTCAATGAACCCTGTGGGCCTGTGTAGAGCTGGACATGCCATACCCGTGTACTTCTGCTCACTTGTTCAGTGTCATCAAGTTAGTGGAATAAGGCTTTGTGATAGCATTTTCATAGGAGTAGATTTGGAGAGAACAGGCAACTTTAGGGGGTGTCTCTAAATTTTCATCTCGATGATGTATTTTCTCTTCAGTGAAGAATATCTATGATTAATTTTGGCTATAGGCTTATAGTGTCAGCTTTTTCCTGGAGTCATTTAGTTGTTCCTTTTCTTTCATTAATCCCTAATGTTCTCATGAATGTATCATGGGCATGCTGATGTGATACTTCTTAAATTTCGTGATCCTCAGTGCCGTGTTCTATTTTGTGTTTTTATTGCAGATTGAGATCATTTATGACTATGGGCAAGAAGAGGCTGAGTTGAAGTAGCTGCACCCCTTGCTGCAGTGAATAAAAGGTGTGGAACATAACTTGTACGAGTATTGTTTTTCACTATAGTTGCACCCCTTATAGTAAATTCGTAACCCTGGGTTTGTGTTGGCACATTAGAAGATTTGAAGTGTTGTGTAGAGAACTCCCAGACAGCTGTGTATCATTCTACTCCCTTTTTAAGTGTCTTATTGTTTGTATGATTGATGCAGACGAAACCTGTCCGTGATCTGAAGATGATGATGAAGAGTCATTGAGTTATGTTAATTGGCCTTTCTTACATTTTGAGCTGTGAAGAAGTTTTTTCTTTTTGTCAATTCACCGAGGCTCATTTTACAAAGTATGTCAACTCTTTGGGAAGTACTTGTATGCATATGGATTCTTGATGACCTGAATGAAGTAATAAATTACTTCCAGTATTCCGGCCAAGTTTATAACTTCTCGTGTTTATTGGTTCTACAAAGCCCCAGCTTGCTTTGGCTTGGGCGAAGTAACTCATTACGTATTTACTGGTACCTTGAGAAGATGTTAATTTTGCCTATTCAGTTGCCTGGTCTTAAGCTATTTGTGCTAGGTGAATATTGGCCTTGAGTTAATCTTGTTACGCTGGAAGTGCACTGTTGCCTGTTGGTCTCGGGTCTCGGGTTTTGCAGACCACTTGAGATCCTAATTTCTGTTTGGGGATGAGATGGCATCGGTTACTGGTGCCTCGTTTAGTGTCCGGTAGGCTGATCAGAGTAGTTTGATGGACAAATGTAATGCTATTGCACCTTAACATGGAGTGGGGGAAACACTTCTTCTTCGGAGAAAAGCTCAGAGCGCCCCACCGGTGGAAAATACGACGATTGAGTCAGTCTGGGTACTGCACGTCTAATTTGTCCAAATTCCTGCCAATTTTTAGGCCAAATCGTAGTGGAAAAATACCAGTAACTTACCAATAGAAAAAAACGAAATTAAAAGCCAAGGGAGATTAAGTTAGTGTTTGTTTCCTAGTCCACTAATCCACCAACTTAATCTTTTGGTGGTGGGATTTTCCCAAAAATGGGCAGGGAAGAAAACACTTGGAAAGTCTTCTCACTTACTCAAGTATAACCTTAAACAAAATGACAAACGTTTGAGTTCAATTGGGTTCTAAATGAACAAGTCAACTGCATCACTTGTGCTTATGAAGTTTATATACACACAACTGACAACACACTATCCATTTTCCCTCTCTTCTCTGTAAATTTGTTGCTCTTTAACAGCCAAGTCCTAAATATAGGAGTTAAAGAAACTGAGTCAAATTGTTGAAGGAAGAACAAGTCAACTTCACTCCTATAAAAAAGCTATAATCACTCTTGTATACTAATAAACCCCTTTAATACGAAGTTTGCAGCCATGAAAACCCACTCCAAATTGTGAGATATCAGATATTTAGAGACGGGAGCTTCTGGGTTTTGCAAACATTTCTGCCATTCTCTCACACCTGCGACACTCGTTTCGACAAAGAATCCGGATAGATGAACGATGAAGTGGCTGACACAGGAGGACGAGCATGGAAGCATACAACTCGCACCGTCATGTTCATTGTTCCGATGCTCATGCTCATATTGATAACCTGTTATGGATATAAGTTAACAGCAACAGTGAAATACACACAGACGAGCAATTCTGACGACGGCTACATAGCCCTTCTGTTCGGGGTTGTCACGGTCATTTTCGGTTTGGTCTATATCATCATTGGGCTAACCATCGTAGCAGACTTAGCTTTGGATATCATAGCATGGCTGCAGCATGAAGACATGGGAGCCCGAAATGAAGGTACGCCTACAGTGTACCTTAATTCATTACCTGCACCAATCTTAAGCATACTACGAAACAAAACGATAATCTGTCTCTTCTTCTCATGTATAATCATGTGCAGGAAAGGAACAGACAACAAAATGTGAGATCTTGGTGCACACTTTAACCATCACGGTGTCAATGTTCATGCTGGCATGGACAGTATACTATGGATACAAGCTAGCAGCTGCAGCCAGAGCTCAGGAGGTTGTCATATACAACCGTTTGGCATTCCTAATAGGAGTCATCACCATGGCCTTTGGCTTCATATATTTCATTATCGGGATAGGTATACTAGCAGAGTCTGCTCTACTTCTGCCAGGTAAACTACATCAGGTGGTTGCCAAAAGCGATGTTCTCTTAGAAAGCCAAGATGAAATGAATCTTGAAGTGTAATTGAAAATCTACCAAAGCAATGAAATCAACTGGAGCGTTGTTACTCAATACAAGCAGACAAAGACATATGGTACAGGTTTCTAATTTGAGTTTCAAATGTGAGTCTCTCCTGTGGCCCACACATCTACAGATGACCAAAACGTTCAGGCCGTACAGTCCTTCAGCAGGATCACAAGACAACCGCTAGTAATGGTCTAAACAGTTGGGGGAGGAAAAGATGAAGTAATCACAAGTCATTCTGGTTCAGAATGTCGGATAGACAAAGCGCTTCTTGATTAGGTGCAACTAAGTTAGAGAAGCCTAATTGGTTACAAGTCTTACGACCGATGCACTTCTGCACTGAAGAACCTTCTTCTGTTCAAAGTTCAAACAATCATATAATGGATGGTTGGAAATTGGAAACCAATGAATCCCAATATGTGTCTACACGCTATACTTCATAGTTCATACTATGCAATCCAACATATTTTCTCCTATTGTGAGTAATCACATAACAAATACTATAGATTCAACGAATATCATTTATCAAGTGCTAAACTAAAAAATTCTTCTTTGTGCAATTACTGCTAATTAACAGAAGCACCACGCAACACTTTTACTCATTAGTCATTACTAGTCCAATACAAGATGATCTAGCGGTAAAAGCACTCTGAGCTCATAAAACCCTGCAATGTGATCACCTGAATAGTTGCATCACCACCTAACACTCCGGTGAAGAGAAACAACATTGCCTTTCCTATCGAACTGTTTCCATCTAATCCTAGCTACTGAAACAAATTCTAATCCTCGATATCTAAGCAAAACAAATCACAAGCCCAAACTTTTGCTGTACTCTAACCAACTATCTTTGGGTCGACTCTCCCAGTTTCACAACTTCAGTTGGCATCGTCCATAGCTAACCAGTTTCACCAGCTCAAGCAATCAATTATTCAAGACCAAATTATATCAACTCTCCTCGCGCATTACGCAAACCCTAGCTTATCTATTGCATTATTTGCATCCTATCATTCCACATTTCCAGTCAATCAAACTCCATCCCCTAACCTCCCAACACTCCATTTCCCCCACCAAAGTGACGAAAACCAAATTAACTTCCATTATAAAACACACTTGAACTAAAATCTTGCATTTACATCAACAACTCAATGGAAATGAACAAATAGAAATGAACAGACCATCAACCAAGATCAAAACTTTAACTCGTACACAATACGCAATCAACAACCCACAATGTACAAACAATGTTCAACATACATTAACAATCACAATATCATAAATTCAACAGAAATGAAAATTTACTGCATCAATCAATTCGATCCATAAACCAAGATCATAACTTTAACACCAACCCAATATCCAAAATTCAAACTTTATAACAAAGAAGATACATCATCAAACATATTATTATGACAAAGAAAAAAGGTTCCAAACCCATAAAATAAAATCAGCTGAACTACAAATAAAATTAGCTGAAAACAACAAAAAAAAAAAAAAAAAAAAAAAAAAACATTTCAAATAAGTTTGAAGGGAAGAGGCCAAGGAGTGGACCTGGGAACCTCAACCTTGTCTTTAATCCTCTGAATCATTTCCTTCTTCTTAGGTCTGGAATTACCAAAAGACCCTTTGAATCTCTTCCCTCTTTTTGTCCTCTTGTCCCCTCTTCCACACACTATTGCCTCTGATGAAGATGAAGATGAGAGTGTTGAGAATGAGGGCGAAATTGGTAATTTCATCTTCTGGGTTGACATCATTCTCCTTGCTATTGAACCGTACCACTGCATCATTGCCATTTTTTTCTGTTTTTTTTTTTTTTTTTGGTTTCTCTAAAACCCCTTGTTGTTGTTCATCGAAAAAACTCAGGTTTTGAATCGATTTAATTTTCTGAAAATGAATTTCATGTTGTTGTTGTTCTTTAATTGGGCCTGGGCCTTGAAGACCGTCTGATAGTATCTTGTGCCTTAAGAGTTAAGCCCATGTTGTCGCAAGACTCGCAGCCCAAACTGTATTTGCCTCTTTCTTTCCCCCTTTTTATGGGACATCGTCAATTTTTTTGAATTATCAAATATGTTTGGTCAATTGGTCTCGTTTGAATTCGAGTTGGATAAAGTAATATTACGATAAGATCCTATTAAAATGGTAAAAGTTACGGTAGTAATGTAGAGAAAGTTGTCTCTTATAAGTTGTATTATTGTTACTTTTTTAGAGTTTGTTGTCGTGATTCTCTAGTTAAACTAGTTGAGTCTCGTGTCAATTCAACCAAGTGTTTATTAGTATCTTACAAGTTTGTTACTCTAATTGTCTATTTGTCTTGGTGAATGTATCACGTTTGTACTTTTGTTTCGGTATCTATATATTATTGCTATCATCTTTCGCTTAAATACAAAAACAAATGTCAACAATCATATCTTTTTTTTTTTCTTATTCGAGTCATTCATAACACTTCTCTTCTTCAAAATCAAATGACGTCTTATGACACAAGATTCAACTAATGAAGCAAGTTATCATAAGCGTATGATTCAAGAATCATAAGGATTATATGAGCAATAGCAGTCAAAAGAGATATCCACAAAATCAAGGAAGTCAACACAAAATCATCCAAGCAAATCAGAATTAGAAACCCACACATCAGACATCACATACAAAAGCTGTAAAATACAGATGACATGATGTCCTAATGCCTTGGTAAAAATTTAAGAAATTGGACTACCTTTTGTCTACGGTAAAAAAAAAAAAAAAAAAAAAAAAAAAAAAGTCATTTTCTAGCTTACGTATGTTATTATGTACTGTACAATTCTAAGGATCATTAAAGACATAGTGCTTTAGTTTTGTTTTTGGATCAAACAACAACAGAAAACGCTCAGAACATTTTCAAAGACTTTGTTGGCCTGCGATTCGCCGAGCCTTGTATATGGCATGCCTAAGCCCTAACATCACCTTTCTCTCACTTTTCTCTTTCTGATGTCCTCATCAAATATTCCTCCTACGACAGAGCATTCTTTACTTTGGAACAATTTTCGAACCATTTCCGTCCTCTTTATCACCTCGGTCGTGTTTCTATGGCAATTCCATACCTCGAATTTCAATTTACATGAACCTATAATTAACAACAATAATTCGTAAAACTAAGATAAATTGATAAGTTTAAAATTTCGACGTAATTTTGCTAAAGTTCATATCTCAAAAGTGAAAATACTAACTTCGTCCCTGGTAATACGTACTGATTGATTGAAGCATAGTAAAACACCAAAAATCAATGAAACATTCAAGTTGCGATAACAACATCAAAGTTACTTTCTTTCATTGATGATGAACTTTTGAAATACTACATTCATAACATATGATTATATGAAATCAGTAATGACTTCATTAATTAATTAAGAGATACTCCACATATATACTAGTAACATAATAATACTCTATAAAACATCCCAATAGAAACCGCTAATGTTAACTTCCTGTGAAAACGAAGGGAGTATGTATCTCCTATGAAGACGATTTCGAGTAATTTTGCTCTAACATAACCTAGGATTTAGTTAAGCTCTCTAAATTAAACCATGCTAAGAAATTAGAAAATTTTAATTTTGACGAAGTTAAAGCCAGAGTGCACCAGCTTGTTTAAGAAGAGGAACAAGTGAGCCATTAATGTGACACGCCATAAGTGATTCAATCCCTCCGAGAAGCTTCCCACCCACAAATATCGCCGGCAATGCCCTCTGGTCTCCGGTCAGGTCGTGAAGAACAGCCGGAATGTCGACGGAGGTGTCGAGCTCGACAACTGTAGGCGCCACACCGAGGCTGAAGAGGAGGTGTTTGGCGACGTGACACATGCAACAATCACCACCAAGGCTAAACACCACCACCGCACTTCCTTGTACAACACTCCTCATCCTTTCATTTCCTCCATTCTCAGCAATCCCTTTCCCTTTTCCTTCCATTCCTCCCAACATTATCTTCTCATTCATTACTTCCATTACTTAATTCCTTAGCTTTCCTAGGAAGTTTCTTTCCCTTTCTTTCTTTTCTGTTGAGAAACGGTATGTGTGATAGAGTGTAGGAGTCTAGGAGACAGTAGTGAACTAATAATGATGAGTGGTGGCCTTTTTTTTTATAGAGACATTGTGTTTACTTAATGTACGAGAACGACTATCTTAACCCTCTATCTAAATTCTAAAGTGTGACGCTTTTTATATATAGACAAGTGAGGTGTGAAAATAATTGTTTGCGCAAATAATTTTAACCGTTGATCTGGATAAAGTAAGAAGAAAAAAAGAAGAGAGTGACAAAATATGTGGGTGGTTATGGTTAAAGTAAAGGGCATGCCTTTAGGAAGCAGGGTAGTTCTGATGATATGGTCATATTTGGGATGCAGCAGCAGTAGTACTATTCGGCTAATACTGATGCTTTCTGTGAGTTGTGTCTCTGTGTCTCACAATGCAGTCCATACACAGAAAAAAGTGGTAAAAAAAGAAGCAGATACAAAGTGCATCATCAAGATATCATGAGCCTTGTCCCTTGTACTAGAAGATCAGGACACTTGTTACTATTACCTAACTAACCCCACGTCAACCTGTGGTCCATTGCCCTTACAATATACGACGAGTACTACTCGATCACTTGTCATTTTTGTAGCTATTTACGTTTCGTTAAGGGGTTCGAACTTTTCTTTGTAACTCGTTTCTACCATATTAGTGACCTTAAATCCTTGTAAAGATGGATGGAGTCGATTTTGAATAGACGTTTCTTGTTTAATATACCGTGAAGGAATTACTATAGTCAACTTTGTATCTACATTCAGACCGATACAAAAATTTAAAGCAAATAAGATTGAGGTTGTCAATCTGAGCACAAATGACCGCAAACACTTTGCAATGACAATTAGACAATGAATACAAATAATGAAATGAAATTAATAATCTTAAATCAAGTTCATGACCTCAGCGCGTAGCTTCTTCATTTCTAGATCAGTCGGCTCTAACAGCAATGCGCTCTCGGTATCCTCCAATGCGCCTTCAAGATTACGCCTTAGACTCTTTCTAGCTATTGCTCGACGTGCGTACACTTTGAAGTACTTGTCGTCAAGTTTCAAGGCCTTAGTACAATCTTCCTCAACCTCTGCGTATTTGTTAAGCTTCATGTACGCTTCTGCTCTATTTGCATAAGCTTTTGCAGTTGGTGATATAACAATGCTTTTGGTGTAGCATTTAATAGCTTCCTCGAATTTTTGTTCCTTGTAATAGACGTTCCCTTTGTCTTTAGCTTGAGTTGCATTTTCTACACAATGCCTAGCGTTCCGGTCATATGTACGTTCAGCAGAGGAGCCCTAGCAGAGGAAAAAAAAAAAAGAGAGTATGTTAATTAAAAATGCGTTTAGTGGATGAAATCGAGTTAAATTGCTCAAAATACGCAATTAACTAGTGTATAGTGATGTATGTCGTAGGAATGTCTTATCCAAGATTTCGTGCTGAAGTAGAATCCTTTAATTAGGCTTTACCTTGGAAAGCGTGCACTTGAGCTCAGTGTGTAGGTTCTTCATCTCTTGGCAATTTGGCTCCCACTTTAAAGCAATTTCGACATCTTCCAAGGCTCCTTTGTGATTAAGTCCAAGTTTAGCCCTAGCTATTGCTCGGCGAGCGTAAGCTTTGAAGTAGGAGCCATCAATCTTCAAGGCTTCCGTACAATCCTCCTCAACTTGGATCCATTTATTAAGCTTGAGGTACGCTTCTGCCCTGTTTGCATAAGCTTTAGCAGTTGGTGTTATATCAATGCTTTTGGTGTAACATCTTATAGCTTGGTCGAATTTTTGTTCTTTGAAATAGGCGTTGCCCTCTTCTTTTGCTACATCATGATCAGCTCCTGCACGAAGTAATCATTTATCCAAAAAGTTAATAACCTATAATAATAGGACAATGCTAGAGGTCTACAGTGTAGACACTAAAAAATGTCTACAATCAGCAATAATTTTACTACACTATCAAAATTTTACTACTCACACAATTAATTTTACTACCCGAAATTTTCATTACAATTAATTTTACTACTCCGATCTCAATTTTACTACTACTAACTCAATTTTACATTGTAGACAAATTAATTGTGTCTACACTGTAAACCTCTAGCAATTTGCATAATAATAAACACAAATGAGAAAAAAACCCGTAATTTCAGAGGATCTTGATCTCCCGTATATGCATACGGCCTAACTGGGCCGGTTTAGGGTCATCCTTTTCTGTCATAAAGGCCGAAGGCCGGCCCATAACCACTTTAACAATAAAATAATCAAAATAGGCTGGCCCATTACCATTTAGTTTTGCGAGGACCAAACTTAAGATGTTGTCTTCAAAACCCTCGGGATGTTGGTCGGGTAATTCAAATAGCCCGATATCCTTTCTATGCATCGGAGCATCAAACGAATGGGCCGGATCATCTGCAAGAGGCAGTGACGCACATATGTTAGCCACTACAACGTCTTTCGCATTTAATTTGAATATACTGAGTCCGTCATAACTATAAGAACGACTAGGTCAATAAAATACCTTGTATTTGTAGAAAAGACGTATTGAAAATAGTAACGAGATGTTCTTCGTCGTCCTTGAATTCCTCAGGCAGTTCGACTTTATAGCTTTGATGTTTAGGCTCATATACGTAAGTCTTTTTGCAACGGCATTTGCTTTGGTTTTGGTAAGCTTGACAGCTATGAAAAAAGTTAAATCAATTCTCGAAAGCCAATTACTAAACTTCAAATAAAAGTTTAGTATGGCATTTCTGCCCAATTAATTTTACTATCATAACTCAAATTTGCGGACCAAGCTAAGAGTAGTTTTTCAATGCAAATTAAATTAAATCGAGAAATATAAACCTGTATGCTGTCTCGGTCTTTTGCTGGTGGTGTTGCTGCTGTAGCATGATTTGAGATAACATAGTAATCCAGAGCCGTGTTAACTGCCTTACCTCATCAGCGTCTCTACCTCGCATTTTTTCAGCTTCGATTCGATCCCTCCTTTCTCTGTCCAGCTCTTCCTGCTGCTTCTTCATTACGACACTCCACTCTATATCTTGCTGGGCTTGCTTCTTGGCGTAATACAGCTCCATTAGCTCTCGCGCTTCCCGGGACTTCCTATCTCGTTTCGCTTCCCTGAGCTTCAACACCTCAATGACGAATGAACTAAGGGCGGGGATGGAGGCCGCTGCCAAAGTTATGGCGGCCGCTGTTCCTGTCACTGCCATGTCCTTTTTTGTTGCATAATCAGGTAAAGTGATGAACACGCTGCATTGTATTATACTAGTATATAAAGTGAGCTGAGTAGCTAGTTTAGTATTTTGGCATTGACTCCATCCCAAGTCTTCTTGTCCCGTAGTTCCTATAAAAAGTCCAGCCGACGCGTTAGACGATGTATGTACTTGCGTGGGGTTGGGGTTGGGGTAAATTCGTGGCGCATTAAGCTAGTACGAGGGTAATAAGGACATTTTACCCGCATTTTAAGTCCCTACCTATATCATTTTTTTCTTCTTCGTTACTTTCTGCGAAGGGTATGTTGGTTGGAATGCAAATGCCGGCACTATCATGGGAAGATAGCAAGTGATCGAGTTGGAGTTGGCAACCTTTATTATAAACACTACTATGCCCATCATGAAAACAAGTGCATGCACTACTTCAAGTGTACATATTTATTTACAATATGAACAAGCATTGATTAAGAGCACTAGTCACACCCAAAAGTCGATGAATAGATTAGGAATAATGACTGAAATGAATAAAGTATAGTCACTGAAAATTGAAATGTACCTATAACATATATGTCCGATTTGGATTAGAGATGATTATGTACACTTCCTCTTTCTTTGAAGTTAAATTATATAGAGTCATTTCATAATTACTCTTCGATGAAATGTGACCAATAAAAATAAAATGGAGGAAAATTCATTCGCAAGACACCACTTATTGATCAATCAACTACTAAATCGAGTTCATGAGCTTATCAACACGTAACTTCTTCATTTCTAGGATCAGCCGGCCGTATCAACTGCAATGGATGTCTACATCATCCAGGGCGACCAGACCTCTAAAATTATGTCCCAGGCTCTTTAATTTCTAGCTATTGCTCGGCAAGCATACACGTAAAAGTTTATGGAATGGAATTACAAAAATGAATATAAGTCAATTAAAAATTGAAAAATACGTAAACGACGACCGTGCAATGAGTACACTACGTCGAACAATATCGAATTGAATATCGGTTCATCTTATTTAAATAAATAGTTTTTATGTTGAAAAATAAAACAATTAGTATTAGGATGGGTGATCTTCTGGAAAGGCCTCGTGTTGCACCCTTTTTTCGTTTAAAAAAACAAAATAAGTATTTAAATCTGACATCCCTTTAATAATTTTCTAGATACGATGTCGAGGGAGTTGAGCTCATAAAATTAGTGACAATCTAATTCGGCAGGGTTGAGTATCGATTCAGATTCGTACCAAATTGAAATTTATACTTCATATCAATTTACTTTATTTTACACTTTTATCGATTTGAATTTTTTTTTACCGTATTCACCAAGCTTAAGTTAGAGGAGAAAATTAATTTTGATGATTAATGAAAGATATGGTTTTATAACTGAAATTGTGAAACTTTGTATTACAATGGGTTTACTTTTAGCCGATTAATTACTTAAGCTAAGGGTGGACAACCACACCCGCAGTTACCATTGATACAAGTTGCAGGGCACCTATGGCAATCCAAATAAGTACATTCGCTATCCACGGTACATGCCCGATTGATTGATACCATCTTACTTGAGCCTTCTACCCCGACGTCAGATACCATTACTGACCTGGACTCCGTATTTGTTGTGTAAAATGACAAACCTGTAGGACAAATTGTATTTGTACAATCATTATTAGAGAATAATACTTCACATCAATGAGGTGAAAAAAAAAAAAAACCTGAATAAGTATATATGAACCATACTTTTCGTTAATAATTGATTGAAACTTGATTACGATGAGAGTAGTTATGGGAAATGGGAGCAGATAACTACACGGCGTACCTATGAAAAGGGCGATAAGGAACATAGACTTGAATGAAATAGTAGTCTCCATTCCTCTCGAACTAAAGAAAATTATAGTCTCTTTTTGTTAAAAGGCTAATGAGTACTTGTTGTAAGTCTTGAGTAATTGCATTGTTGGTACAAGAATAGGCTTATATATATACACTCGTATTAAAGACCATTCATTACATGGCCTGGGACAATATTGTGAAGAATTTGGTATGTTGATTACATTCCTATTGTAGTAAGGCTAATTAACTAAGGGTGATGATTTTGTCAAAGCAAATCAACATCTTCCAAGGCAAATATGTTCATTATATGGATCAGATTCAATGAATCTGCCTTGGCAGTAGTAATTATTGTCTTAGCAAATTTATCACCCTTAACTAAACAATCTGTAATGAAAAAGCTTAATACTATAAATGTTGATTTCATGTATATTGAAATTTTTAGGTTATCAATCACATGCAATGCATGTATCTAGGTGTGTGAATTAATTTTGGACGATGGTTTTGCTAAGCCAGTTATTAGTACCGCCAAAGAAGATTCATTGAACTAGCTTCATATATTGGATATATTTGCGTTGGAAGCAAGATGCTGATTTGCCTTAATCACCCTTAATGTTTCGTACTTACATTCAATGTATATATTACGCGTAAAATAATATTATAAGAGTAATATTGAAGTACAATGATTATAGGATGAGACCGTCTCATCGTATGAGATCCAATTTATACCTGGTGCTTAGTATCTTTTTGAGCAATCTTTTTGTGATATTAGGCTAATAATCAACGACGAAAGCCTACCGCCACAGCATGCATGCAACAATATATATTGTGGGCACGCTTGACTAAAGACTTGCGTGCCCCAATACATTATTGTTGTGGATTGTTTTTGCACCGTTTAACGTGTTCGTTTGTTATCACAACTTGAACTTATTTCATCAATCCAAAACATTAATAAGGACATACAAAAGATAACGAAATTGAACGATGAAAACCATACAAAAGATAACGAAATTGAACGACGAAAACCATGTACATACTCCGTAGTCTTACATAATGATCAATAGCCATTAAAACACTTGGCAATGATGAAAACATGAATATTTACAACACACTTAATTAATTAGATAATTAACATTGCTAATCCAACGTTACAAGGAAAATAGCAATTTTTGTGACCAAATTCTTTACGGCAAATAGAAACTTAACCTACACATATGTTGCCTCCTAAATCAAGGCCAAGAGATCACATTTTAGCTCGTTCGTCTCAGGTTCTTCTGGCTCTAACTGCAATGCGAGTTCGACATCCTCCAGGGCGCCTAAGAATCTCATATACCCTTGCTTCCTTCTAGCTATTGCTCGTCGTGCATACAATTTGAACTGCAGGCTTCCTTTAGCTGTAAGATCAAGCTCCAAGGCCTCGTCGCAATAATCATCTTCCGCCTCGACGTATTTTTTGACTTTAAGGTTCGCCATTGCCCTATTAGGATAAGCTTCTGGTGTTGGTGATATACTAATGTCTTCGGTAGTGTAGCATTTTATCGCTTCATCGAACTTTTTTTCTCTTTTTTTGGAAATTCGGCGCCAATAGATAGTAATAAAAACGAGAATTCAAAGTAAATACAGACCAACAAGACAACAAACAACTACGACAAAGCAAAAAAATAAATTCGGTGCCAATAAATTGAACTTTTTCTCTTTGAAATACGCATTGTCCTCCTTTTTCGCATGTCCATCATAGGAAGCCTGGCCAAAATAAAAAGCATATATGCAAGGGGCTTAGTGAAATAAACGAGAATTGCTAGCACCAACACACTAGCAATAATCGGAACAAGCTTAGCTAACAAAATGTAGACGCGAAAATCTTACCTTCGAAATCAAGCTATTGAGTTCAGCATGTAGGTCCTTCATCTCTTGGCTAGTTGGGTCCCACCACAATGCAAATTTCACATCCGCTAAGGCTCCTTTGAGATTAAGTCCAAGTTTAGTTCTAGCTATTGCTCGGAGAGTGTAAGGTTGGGTAACGTAGTAGCCATCAATTTTCAAGGCCTCCGTACAATCTCTCTCAACTTGGACGAATTTTTTAAGCTTGAGGTACGCCCTTGCCCTATTAATATAAGCTTCTGCTGTTGGTGCTATATTAATGTCTTCAGTGTAGCATTTTATCGCTTCATTTAAATTTTTTGGATTGCCCTCCTTTTTTGCACCTCCAACATAGGGAGCCTAGCAAAAAAACAACCAAAGTATATGGTATTATTAGTGCGCGTGTATCTTATTATCGTAAGACAGTCTTATCCAAAATCGAGATGAAGTAAAATCACTTACCTTCAAAATCAAGTTATTGAGCTCAACATATAGGTCCTTCATCTCTAGGCTATTTGGGTCCCACCACAATGCAAATTTGACATCCGCTAAGGCTCCTTTGAGATTAAGTCCAAGTTTAGTTCTAGCTATTGCTCGGAGAGTGTAAGGTTGGGTAACGTAGTAGCCATCAATTTTCAAGGCCTCCGTACAATCTCCCTCAACTTGGACAAATTTTTTAAGCTTGAGGTACGCCCTTGCCCTATTAATATAAGCTTCTGCTGTTGGCGCTATATTAATGTCTTCAGTGTAGCATTTTATCGCTTCATTTAACTTTTTTTCAATAAGATACGCATTGTCCTCCTTTTTCGCACCTCCAACATAGGGAGCCTGGCCAAAAAAAAAAAAAAACAACCAAAGTATATATGGTATTGTTAGTATTAGGATTATAATAGATATATTGTAATCAATGTAATTTAGTATAACAAAAAAATTCCCTCTACTTTGTCCCTCTCTTTGTGGTTTCGGATTGGTCTTTTGTCATCCGAATGTCCTCTACGACGCCTTCTCTTCGCCAGCGGTCTCTACATTTACCTTTCAAGATTGGACTTACCCTCCGGACGTCCATCTTGCGGACGAGCCTTTTTGCGGAGACTCTGTTCCTGCAATTGTTCCCTCTTAGATGTCCTATGTTCCCTCATTGTCCCCCTTCTCCTGCCTCTTCCTCTAATTCACATCTCCCTGACATGCTTGTGCACCGTATTATGTCCGATTATTTCTTATTCTAGATCCTCAAATTGTTGTTCTATTGTGAACACGAATAATTTTCTTTTCTCCCTTCTCGTTATGTTATCCTTATCTCATCTAATTCTATTTCTTGTTCTCTCGTCCACGAGCCCTAAATGGTGTTCTTGTGAACACTGGCTCTTTTCCCCCATTGCTATCTCGTCTAATCTCTCTACGTATTCATACTCCCAATTCTTCCTCTTTCCAAACTTCTTCTTTCTTTTCACAAATTCTGAAATTCATCTTCCTCAAATATTTCTCTTTGTCACCTCTCCCAAGTTTGAATCTCATCTTACGAAATTTATCTTCCCAAATTCATCGTCATTGTTGCCGATTGTTGTCACGGTCATTGGCAAGTTTAATTTCGCTGCAGCCCTCTTCATCAAATTGTCGATGTTGTCCTCGACCAAATTGTTGTTGTTCTTGTGATCAACGAGCATTGTTGCGGGACTACTTGTGTTCCCTCCTCTGTTCTATCCCTCCTACATTCTCATCCTTCTCATCCTTCTAATCCATTCCTTTCCCTGCTCTTTTGTCTCTACTTTTCATAATGTGATTCGTGCTGCTCTGTCTTCTCCTTTGCCTAATATCTCATACTCTTCTTAATCCACAAATATTTCCTCTTATAAATCCATCTCTTATTTCACCCTATTGCCTTAATTTCTACGTGAAACTCCACCTCCCTCTTCTTCAATATTTTTTTTTTCTTTTTCTTTCCCTCATCTTTACTCAGTTTTCTATAAATTACCTTTTCTTACTTTTTTACAAATTTTCAATCTTTCTTTCCCTCCTACTCTTCCACGATTGATTCATTCCAAATTTTACCTCTCTTATGGCCTTCAAATATATTTTGGGTTGATCTTGTGACACCCGTCAATATTCTCATCTCTTCCTTTTATCTCCTTCTTATGGTTTCGGTATGGTCTTGCGACAACCGAATGTCCTCCCTCTCTCGTTGACATTGCGTTATGCATCTCCGACGGCTTGCTCCTCTCCACCAATCTCTGCAATTTCCGTTCAAGATTGGACTTACCCTTCGGTCGTCCATCTTGCGGGGGCGTATTAGGATTATAATAGATATATTGTAATCAATGTAATTTAGTATAACATATATTTTGTTATATTGTTACTCTAATTGTAGGATTGTATCTACACTAATTTAGGCTAGCAATTATGGTGTTCATACTATCTTGTACTTATATATAAATCGATTGACATTAATACAATTACTCAAGCTTTCATGTATTTCTCTCCTCCATCTCCTCTCTAATTCTCTACAGTTAGTGTATCTTACTATCGTATGACATTCTTATCCAAAATCGAGATGAAGTGAAAACCCTTACCTTCAAAATCAAGTTATTGAGTTCAACATGTAGGTCCTTCATCTCTTGGCTATTTGGGTCCCACCTCAATGCAAATTCGACATCCTCTAAAGCTCCTTTGAGATTAAGTCCAAGTTTAGTCCTAGCTTTTGCTCGGAGAGCGGAAGCTTTGATGTAGTAGCGATCAATTTTTAAGGCCTCCGTACAATCGCCCTCAGCTCGGACGAATTTATGAAGCTTGAGGTACCCCATTGCCCTTTTAGCATAAGCTTCAGCTGTTGGTGATATATTAATAGCTTCAGTGTAGCAATTTATGGCTTCTTCGAACTTTTCTTCTTTAAAATACGCGTTACCCTTTTCTTTTGCACGTCTTGCATTGGAAGCCTGGCCAAAGTAATAGCATTAAGCATACAAGGGGCTTAGCTTAAAGCGTGAAATAAACGAGATATGGTGTTAGGGCAAGCAATACTCGATCCGATTTAAATAAACTTAGCTAACGGAATGTATAATTAATAATAAAATCTTACCTTCGACATCAAGGTTTTGAGTTTAGCGTGTAGGTCCTTCATGTCTTGGCTATTTGGCTCAAATTCCAATGCGAATTCGACATCCGCTAAGGCTCCTTTTAGGTTATATCCAAGTTTAGTCCTAGCTATTGCTCGGCGAGCGTAAGCTTTGAAGTAGGAGGCATCAAGCTTCAAGGCTTCCGTACAATCCTCCACAACTTGGTTGAATTTATCAAGCTTTAGGTACGCCATTGCTCGATTTCCATAAGCTGCTTCATCGAAATTTTTTTTCTTGAAATAGGCATTGCCCTCTTCTTTTGCTTCATCAAAATTTGGATCGTTGGAATAAGCGTTGCCCTCGTCTTTTGCTTCATCGAATTTTTGACCGTTGATATCGACTTTGCTCTCTTCTTTTGCTTCATCATCATCAGCTTCACCTGTATAGTACGACCATACTTGGACAAATCAATGTGCCTGATTCACTGTACTACTTAATTATTAGTGTTATTACTCTAGAAAACAAGTGTTTGGCCAAACAACATTGACGTTATTATGACCAAAGACAATGTCTTGACATAGCCATTTGTTGTTGTACTAACCACTGTTGAGGTGTCAAATTATCGGCTCCACAATTAGTATGATATTGTCCGCTTTGGGCTAAGCTACCAGCCCGCACGGTTTTTTCAACATGGATATCTTTTCAACCCAAAAGACCTCACAATAAAAAAAACAATTGTTTTCAAATCCAATTATTGTCAATATTGCACTTAGCTTGACTTTCTTAGCTATACAACTTTTGTACTCTCGTTTAATAAAAAAAAAAATAATAATAATAAAAATAAAGGGCAGGATATCGGTGCGCAAGCTGCAGCTTTTATTTTTACTAGGATCGTTTTTTCCATAGCAAAGGGTGTGGGGACTCAGATCGTATCTCGGCTCCCCACCAACTTCTTGTAATTTATACTTGATTTTTCGTACCAAATTACACACATTTTATTGATAATAATAATATAATATTTCATGTGCGGATCACCTGTCCCAATTTTCTGTCCCACTCTCTATACCCCACCAATCACATGCCAGCATTTCTTATATCTTTCCAAAAAATATTATCTTTAAAATATAAAACAATGAAATGTTATTATGTGATTGGGGCGTACAGAGAGTGAGGACATAAAAATGGAACAAGTGATCCACACTGGTCGCAATTAGACTTAACCCGAGACCGGGTAATAAACTAATATATAAACAATAAAAAATAGCGTGGTCCATTACCATTTAATGTTTCGACGACCAAATTTATGATGTCGTCTTCAAAACCCGCTGGAGGTTCGTAGGCCAATTCATGTAGCCCAACATTATGCTTCCTTGTATACAAAGATATCGCCTGCTGAGGAGCGTCAGAAGAATGGGCGCGACCATCTGCATCCAAGAGCCAATAATTAAAGAGGCAATGATGCTAATAATGTTAGCCACTACATACAAAATCAAATATATACCACCCCTTCATCGTCTTCACGTATGACTGATCTAAAGTTGTGATCAACTTTAAACGTAAACGTAATCGAGAAATTACAAGAAAAAATATCTTCGATTTGAATTAGTAAAAGAAAATGAGAAGTTCTTAATCAATGTACCTTGCAGTTGTCGAAAAGATGTACTGAACATAGTGAGAAGTTCTTTGTTATCCTCAAATTCGTCGTCGGGCAGTTCAACATCATAATATCCGGAAGTCTTGGCGTAACGGCCGCCTTTGTAACTTTCGTCAAATTGGTTGGGGAGTTCTTCTTCATCCGTAGTAAAATCATCTTCATAATCACTTGGGGGACCGGGACGGGGACGGGGCGGCCGCTGAGGATGCTTATTCTCGGCGTAATGGGAACGACCTTCACTTGGATTCTGGCACGCATGGCACCTACATAATAGAGTATAAGGGTATAATTGTAAATTGTCACACTGGAATTTATACAGACGTCAAACACCCTAATTATTTTTCCTCAATTTCGTTTTAATTTGGTTTAGTTCTGACTAATTGGGTCAAATTCCCCGATTAGTTCTGAATAATTTGGTCACATACCCAATTTACTTACCCCACCCACGTGTTTTTCATACACAAAAACAAAGACCCCCAAATTAATTGTATTGATTTCGCTTCGCAACCCCATCTCGCACAAATCGCCATGACCGATCGCACAATTGGCTTGACAATCAAGCTCGATCGCAAATATATGCAGGAAATCAACTGAACAAAGCTAATTGATTAATTCACAAATCATTTAAAACCAATTGCTAATTTTTTTTTTAATTTCAAATAATATTAATAATGATAACTCAATTTTACAAGTCAATGTATCGTAGACAAATTTATTGTGTCTACGCTGTAACATTGTCTTACCTGCAATGCGCATCGAAACCATCTTGTTTTCGATGTTTCTGTTGTTGTAGCATCATTTCAAAGAACATCTTAGTAAAAAGCTGTATTAACTCTCTTAGATGATCGGCTTCCAAATCACGCCTTCTTTCAGCTTCCATCCGGTCCCGCCTTTCTCGTTCCAGCTCTTCCTGATGCTTCTTCGTTGCGGCTTCCCACTTTGCGTCTCGTCGGGCCTTCCTCTGCTCTTTAATTCGCTGTGCTTCCCTTGCTCGCTCTTCTCGGGCCTTCCTCTCTCGCTTCTTCATCTTGCGCTTCAGCATATTAACGATGAACTTGCAGATGAAGCTTGCAGCCACAGTTGCCGCGGCGCTCACCGGTTCAACCATGTTTTAGTTTTTACTTTTTACCAGCTTATTTGGTCACATGGAAGCTGCCAATACGGTACATACAAGAAAAGGATGAAAACGTAACAAGCACGCGATTACTACCCTGTTTTTAATTTTTTACATCCATGTCCAAGTTTCGCCCAAGGCCATCTTGTGGAAGCAAGTTCCACATTACAACTTGTAAGGTTGACACTCTTATAATATACTTACTGGTTTTGCCGCCTAACGATCTTTTCTTCCTTCGTTCGCCAATAGGATGTAAGTATATATAATTACAAAATTGTATAAAAAAGTTGCATTGTAAGAACTAGTCTCACTGCGTGCTACCAAATAAAGTTTATGGAATGGAATTACATAAATGAATAAAAGTCAATTGAAAATTGAAAACGATGTAAATGACTACCGTGAAATGATCAGTGCAATAACACACTACGTCAAATAATGTTGAAGAAGATCGATCAGAACAGTTCATCTTTATTTAAATAAATAGCCTTCTCTATATATTATTGTCTTCGTCTAAATTTTGAGAAGAATCGCATTAGTAGACTTTCGATATACGTTTTTCTTTTTTCCCGCAAATACAAAATGGTTAATATTAGTAACAAATTAAACTTACTTACAGTCATGACGTAAGGTAAGATATGTTCTTCGTGATTACTTTCAAAACAAATCAAAGTTATGGGTGGTTTATGCGCCGCTAGTTTGTATTAGTAAAATACGCCCAAATCCACTACGAATGTATGGTACTCTTCCACATATGGTCTCACCACAATGTCCCAACATGCACCACAAGTTTGTTGGACTCAAATATAATGTGTAACACTGTACTATGTCAAGCGCTATTTCACTTTGCAACGATGAAAACGTCAATATTACGATCAATGAGCTAACTAGATGCTAATTGCTAACAATAATACAAACATTTTCATATTCGAGAGACATCACTTTGTATTCCTTTGTCAAAAATTAAAAATTGATAATCGAGCACTATAAGAAAAACAGCGATCTTTATTCTGAACACAAACCAACTTTTACCGCATACTGAAACACGACTCACGCATAGCTACTTTTTTTTATACCTATTAAATCAAGTCCATGAGCTGGGCACGTAGCTTCTTCATTTCTACATCAGCTGGTTCCAACTGCAATGCAAATTCCACATCGTCTAGAGAGCCTCCAAAATTATGTCCTAGGCTCTTTCTCGCAATTGCTCGGCGTGCATACGCTTTGAAGTATTTGCCATCGAGCCTCAATGCCTTAGTACAATCATCCTCGGCCAAAGCGTATTTGTTAAGCTTCAGGTAAACTATCGACCTGTTTCCATAAGCTGCTGCAGTTGGTAATATATCAATGCTTTTGGTGTAACTTTTTATAGCTTCATCGAACTTTTGTTCCTTGTAATAGGCGTTTCCCTCTTCTTTTGCTTCATCGTGATCAGTTCCACCCGGAGGAGTATTACCATGTAATGTTGCGTGGACTAAACTTAATATGAAGTCTTCAGAACCCTTGGGAGATTGCTCATCATCAGCCTCGTCCAAAGTTTGGCCTTGATTGCCATCTGCAAGCGGCAATGGACGTATTCATACGAAATAAAATGTACTGGATCGAAATGAATGGCGCGCCAGGCCAGCATTAAAATTGAATTATGATAACAAAATTAATTGCGGTAATTGGAGTAAATAAATTAAAAATTGAAAATGCTAGAAGTATATATATAAATGTAGACAAATAAAAAAAGTGTTTATGGTTAGTTTAATCAAGAATACAGTAAATTTTGTTGTATAATTTAGAAAATGATGGATTAAAAGGAAAGAGAGACAATCAAGAGTCCTTGATTTTGGAAATAAAAATCAATTTAAATTTCTTTCCATTGATATATTCGTAACAGTTGTTGATTTTAATTTACTGCCAGTGTCATAAATCCGTATTGTTTACTACTTATCATCTTTAATTTTTCACACTTGATTATACTATTAACAATTTTTCTATTGTCTAGACTCTTAGAATCATCCATTGAAATTACAATGCGACTTACTCTTGTACAGGACATTGAATTATATTTAGTCGTACCTTGTATCATAGATGTGGTGAAAATATTGAAAATTTCTTTGTCATCAGTGAATTCTTCGGTCAATTCAGCATCAAAGGGGCTAAAGTCTATAGCGTAACTTTGATGCGCATCAGGAAGATGTTCAAAAGTCCCGGCATAATCGCCTTTGCTTTGTTTCTGGCATGCTTGGTGTTAAAGTGACACCCAAAATACTCCACATATGAGTGTCCCACATTGGAAAAATAGAAGAGATTTGTCTACCATATAAACCAAGGAGTTACTCCTCCTATTGCCAATTGGTTTTAGGATGGAACCTCCTTGGGCTTATCAAGTGGACTATCTCTTCTCCTTATGGGTGAGGCCCAGGCCCGCGTAATTTCACATGGTATCAGAGCCCATGGTTAAAGTCTTGGGTCTCAATGAATTCATCTGGGCCAAAAATGCCGATAAATCGGCCACTGATAAATCAGTGCAAAAATGCAGCTGGCTTTACGGTAAGCCAGTCTGCCCTTAAAAGGGACCTCATATGTGAGAGGGGAGTGTTAAAGTGACACCCAAAATACTCCACATATGAGTGTCCCACATTGGAAAAATAGAAGAGATTTGTCTACCATATAAACCAAGGAGTTACTCCTCCTATTGCCAATTGGTTTTAGGATGGAACCTCCTTGGGCTTATCAAGTGGACTATCTCTTCTCCTTATGGGTGAGGCCCAGGCCCGCGTAATTTCACACTTGGCACCTACGCCGAAACACAAATTAAATGAATTCTCAAAAGCTAAATTAATTCATCTAGAAAATAAGCTAAACGTCTGAAGTGTACGACAAGACACCACGTCTAAAGTGTACCATATATATATATACCTGGAATGAGCATCGGCAGGACGAGCACAAGATTGGTGCTGCGTGCGCGTCATTAATTGTACGAATAGCTTAATGCACATGGGTACGAAGCGCCTAAGGTAATCAGCTTCCATATCACGCTTTGTTTCAGCTACGATTCGTGCCCGCTTTTCACTCTCCAGCTCTCCCTTCTGATTCTTCAATTTGGCCTTCAACTGTTTATCTCGCTTAGCCTGTTTCTCGCCGCGTAGCAGCTCTTTCTGGGCCTTCTTGGCCCGCTCTTCCAGGGCCTCCTTCTCTCGCTTCAGCATTTTCTTACGTTTTATCATATTACAGATGAATTTGCAAAGCACTGTGATCGATTGCCCGGCCAAACCTACCACGATTGGCCCAAACACCGGGTCAACCATATTTACCCTCTACGTGGTCGATCGCCCAAGTTTGATCATCTTAGCTTCACGTTCAAGGAACTGAGATTTATACACAGATTTGATCGGAGGATGCACGTATATATATACATACACTTTTCCTTGCTCGGCATCAGGCTGCAACTTGCAAAGTTTAATTAATTATGACTAATTATATATCATCATCGGCACCTTGGCAGTACCTACGATCTTTTCATCTGTTGTTCTTTCCGCCAATGGCGTAACGAGTGCGTTGTAAGAACTAAGAACTAGTCGATACCAAAAGTCAGATAGATTGGAAATTATTGAAATGAGTAAAGTCAATGAAAATTGAAAAGGACGTTAATGATTGGGAAAAATCAAAATCGGAAACCTTCAAAACCCTTACATTCAATTGAAATGCTGTAATATAGTTGACATTGTGACTAGATTGGTCGCAATGATCGAGTCTCGAGATTGATAAATAGCAAGTTGCAAGTATGGAGATTTAAGAAAACAAGAAAATAGGCGTCAATGATATTTGGCAATCCGCGAATGGTATTCGGCGGACCGCGTATTAGGATATAATTTGGGTAAAATATATTTGTATATGTCCTCATGATTTGTTTCCGATAATATCTCCTATATTGCAGTCAATTAGTTGTGTATAGGTGTGAATACCTTGGAAATCTAGGGTTGACATATTGTATATATATTCCTGGCTATTATATGTAAAACACAACACGGTGAAAATCCTCCACAAACGCGCGTGTGTGTGATGCCTAAATGTTGTGTTAATTCTATTACCGCGGATCGTATAAAATGCCTCCGACATGGTATTCGTTAGAAGCAGGCCGACGATCTGTGGCTGTTTTTTGGCGGTCCACAGATGTACTTTGGCGTCCGCCAGCCTTGTTGCGTTGTCCGTGAGCCAAGGCCGATTTGTGGTTGTTATCTTCGGGTTTCCACTTTGCTTGGTGTTTGGCTTATTTTTTAATTACTTTTAGAGTATTTTGGGAGATTTACTAGCTACTACTTTCTTAATCTCACTAGTTTGCATGCCCGGCCCGCACCCGGGCTGTATATCTATATTGTTATACTCATTTTATGAAATTGTCGGTTTATCTTTGTTATAATATTATTAGCAACACTATTATTTTCCATAAATTAGTTTACCACCATACTCACCATAAATTATATTATTTTCCCTAAATTAGCTAATAATTTTCATATTATGTAATTATTTAATGCTATCCAATTAATGAATGTCAAATGTCCTTCTAGGAATGACTTGGTTTCAGGTTTTAATATATAGTATTAGATTAGGTCTTTTGGTAAGGTGGTGGTTAATATATAAAACTCATCTCCTATAACCTAATTTGGGGGAAGAGAATTAGTGAGAGAGCCGCACAAAAAATAGTTTTTAGACTAGCAGATCTAGAGAACTGCTCAATTCATCTTGTATTTGTAATTCCACACCATAGTGAAATTGATTCCTTTCCTAGCCTTTGTGAATGTAGCTATCATGTTGATAGTGAACCACATTAAATTTTGGTGTGATATTTTCTATTATTGTTTGTTATCGTTCTTATACGCTTTTGAATTTTGAGCCCAATTGTACAAGAGATATATGAAAATTTCACAAGTTAATGATTGGGAAAAAGCAAAGCTATGGGTTGTTTATTCGCCACAAGTTTGTGCTATTTCACATATTATCTCATATCCTAAATGCTATTTCACAAGAGATATATGAAAATTTCACATATATTGTGTGTTAGGGTTTCGTAAGAGTCAAGTCATTGTAGTAGTATAAATAGAGTCTACCTCAAGGTCATTGTAAGCAAGTTATCTACGAATTATATTGCGTTTATGAGATTCCACAATTGAGTTATTTTGTGATTTTGTCATATGAAAATTAAATAGGAAATTTGGATATGCATTATTTTAACCTTTTGATAATTTTCATAACAATAAAAATCCGAGACCTTAATTTTACTATAACTTTAGAATATCCAATCTCGATCATTACACCGCAGTCATAATATCAAACCTACGAATAATTTCCAAGTATTTTCATCCAAGTACACAATCGAACCTGCTGCTATGCTACGAAACTCACCAAATTTCACACTGAGTGTCTGAGTGTTTATATTTCAGGCAATGAAAGAAAACTCATGGGCTAATACTAACTGTGATTGTATAAATAAATGAATATTTATATACAAATTACACTAACGTGTCCAGCTTGATAACAAGATGAAGAAGTTTCATTTTTATTTTTAACACAATGTATAATAAATAAAATCAAATTATCAATGATCTTTATTCATCACATGAGCTCAGCGCGCAGCTTCTTCATGTCTAGATTAGCAGGCTCCAACTTCAATGCGCTCTCAGCATCCTCCAAGGCACCTTTAAGATTACGCTTTAGACTGTTTCTAGCTATTGCTCGACGTGCGTACGCTTTAAAGTATTTGTCGTCAAGTTTCAAGGCCTTAGTACAATCCTCCTCGGCCTCTGCGTATTTGTTAAGCTTCATGTACGCTTCTGCTCTATTTCCATAAGCTGCTGCAGTTGGTGATATAACAATGCTTTTGGTGTAGCATTTTATAGCTTCCTCGAATTTTTGTTCCTTGTAATAGGCGTTGCCTTTCTCTTTAGCTTGAGTTGCATTTTCTGCGCAATTCTTAGCGTTCTGGTCATATGCACGTTCAACAGAGGAGCCCTAGACATAGAGTAGTAATGTAGTATATACATAGGTTTCCGGTTTTGATGATAACAAATATTGTTGCACGATTAAGGTTAGTAGTTTGATTGATGTGCTTATTGAACTAACCTTATGATCTAATACTTGTCGAGTTGTTTGGTTCGTTATAAGAACAGGTTTCACCAACGATGGTGAGTCGAGTTTCAATGGAACAACTACAAGTATGGTGCAACTACAAGAGACGTCAAGATTATCTAGTTGTCGAGTATAGATCTCTTGTATTAATCTTGGTTGATGCACGGAACTAACTTTGCCTTAAGAAAACAAAGGTGGGAACAGAGTCACAGACTAGCTCATAGTCTCTGTTCCATACATTGTTCCTATGCTTTCAAGTTTTACAAATCTTTATGCATACGTGATTTTGCAAGAAACCAATCTTTCATAAAGATTGTGATTTCGTGTCAAAATGATTTTGGTAAAAACGATTATCTCATATCTTACTATTTTCGGGTATTATCTTTTAAAGAGATTTTCATATTGTTTTATAAGATATTTTTCCAAAATACTTTATTTAAGTTGGAAACTCTATCTTTTGGAATATCCTTTCCTAATTAGTTTTGAGACCTAATCTCTGTTATAAGTAGAACACATATCACGTTGTTTTATTAACGCACGTTGTGATAAAAACGTTTTGAGCTTAAACAGAATTTCATCAAGGCAAACAAAGTTCCTAGTGCGTCATCTTGATTTAGGGCTTATTGTATCTCTCCTAGCTTTCAAGAAGCTTATCGAGATAACATCTTTTGTAATATTTATTTTCTTAAGAGTAAGATGTAATATTTATTTTCTTAAGAGTGTTGCGGGTAGAGTCTCAATATCTGTGGTAGATATTTGGGTAGAGGTTCTTGTGGTAAGAACGTCAATTAGTTCTTATGGTAAGAACGTGAATTGGTGCTTGTATTACTCTTTTGATAATAGTGGATTATTGAAGATTAGGTTAGGGTGGACGTAGACCTTGAGGTAAGGTCGAACCACGGTAAATCTCTGTGTTATCTGCGTACTGCATTATTTCCATATTACAGGGAACAGTTTCACATACACTGTTCCGTGTAGCATTTATCTCATCATTCCTTTGTGTAGAGAACAGTCACACATACACTGTTCTCTCCCATCGTTATCTTCCATAAAGCGCGAAAAAGTTGCAGAATTCGGGTCGTTTACTCGAATTCCCTCAAACACTTTATTCACCCCCCTCTAGAGTGTCCTCCTGATACCATCAATTGGTATCAGAGCGGGTTTGCTCGAAAGGCTAACATCCTAGAGTATATCGATGGGATCTGTCAGGAAGGGAACGTCTATTCCTATACTGACTCCTTCAAATTACAAGACTTGGAAGATTCAAATGAGGAATTATCTACAAGGCTGTGATCATCAACTTTGGTTGATAGTGACTAATGGGGACTTTGAGATCACAAAGAAAGATGCAGAGGGCAAGCTTGTTCCAAAGCCAGAAGAGGAATATACCACTAGTGACTATCACATAATGGAGATGAATGCACGAGCAACAACTATCTTACAACAGGCTATAGGTGAAGATGAATTTGATCGTATCTCCTCAAATGACACAGCAAAAGGCATTTGGGATGCTATTGAACTCATTTATGAGGGAACAACCGAGTGTGGCTTTCTAGATCACAATATTGCAGATTGTCCGATGTCTAGACAAGACAATTTCACGGAGAGAAGAAGAGAAACTCCAAAAGAGAGTTACAAGAAAGCCATGATCGCAGCAAAATGGGGTGACTCCAACTCAGAGAAAGAACAACCTAAGGAACAAGATCAAATTGCCAAATTTTGCCTTACTGCATTGAACACGGAACAGGGAAGGAAATCCAGGGCCTGATGTGTGCTTAATGGCAAGGCGTGAGGAGGAAGACGAAGATGAAGACGAAGACGACGATTGTCAGGTAAGTTTTCAATCTATCAAGTCTGATTTGCCTAGATTATCTAGGGATAAACTTGCTAAACTCATCATTATGATAATGGATGAATGTGTGGATATAGCTGGTACATGTCAGGACTTGAAAGAACAACTTCAAGATCAAATCACAAATAAAACTTTGCATGAAAAGAAAATGTCTTCACTTGAAAATGATTGCTCTGCTTTATGTGATGAAAATTCTTTGTTATTGAAAGATCTTGAAGAAAAGAGTGTTCAATTGTCTGTTATGCAAAAGAAACTTGATGAAAAGTCTAATCATGTCGTTGTTCCTAACACTGTTCCCATGTTTGAAGAATGTGAAAACAAGATTCGTTCCTTTGAAAAGGAAATAGCAGATCTGTTGTCTAAGCCTATTCATGTGCATGATTCTGATGATTCTGTTTTCCTTAATGAAAATGTCTTACAAAGTTTTGAACTTGCTAAATGTGAGATTGATTCTTTGACAACAAAGAATAAAGAACTTATGAGTAAAATTGATGTTCTTGAGAATTCTTTAAAGATTGCTAAACAACAGAATGATAAGTGGCTTTGTAGTGAGAAAGCTATAAATCTCTTGAACCGTCCATCCAGAAAACAAGGTAAGACAGGTATTGGTTATGTTGGGGTTGAGACCAGTGCAAGGAGCAATGCACATACTACCCACAGGAACAACGTGCAGGCAAGGAACAATAACTGGAGTAATAGTTTCATATATGCTAGCCTTGAGACCAGTAGAAGGAACAGTGCACAGACCAGTGGAAAGAACATTGCACACACCAGCAGAAGGAATAGTGCACAGACCAGTTCCCGGATCATTCCAAGGACCAATGCACAGACCAGTCTAAGGAACAGTGCACAGACCAGTCACATGGACAATGCTCGTGACCTGCAGAGAAATAGAATGAACAACTACAGGAGTAATGTTCACTGCAATGGTAGTCCACAGACCAATAATCGAAGGAACGAGCAATGGAACAATGCATGGATCAGTGACAGAAGGTGTTTCAATGACTACAGACAAGACACTAGAAGATGGAACAACCATTGGAACAATGCACAAACCAGTCACAGAAGGTGGTCCAAATAAGGTAAGTATATTTGCATGCCTGATTCCACTGTGCATTATTTGTCTAATGATCTTGAGATGTATGAATGCACAAAGCAAGGGAAAACATTTACAAGGAATGGTAAGGTAGTCAAGCAAGTATGGATTCGAAAGGATTTCATTAATGCTATGACTAACTCCAAGGGACCCAAGTCTCTTTGGGTTCCTAAAACAAAGAACTAAGTTCCTTTTGCAGGCTAGAGTGAGAGTGGGCAACCGTTGGTACTTGTAAAGAGGTTTCTTGAAGCATATGACGCGTGATCCGATTTATTTCTCTCACTCACAACCTTTGAAGGAGGGTGTGTGATTGTTGGTGACATCAAGCATGATATTATCACTGATGTAGGTAAGATTGGTAAGTCTTTCACACACTCGATTAGTGATTTGATTTGTTGAGTTTTGTTCCGTGTGTCAATTTTTGCATTATGCTCTATTGTTCTCTTTCGTTCTTGAACAAAGCATATGGACATGTATCTCATTCTTTGTGACAATGTGAAAAATGGGTTTTGATGAGCTCTTGTTTGTGGATAACTGAAAATCAACTTGCTGGTACTTTATTAAACTGTTACCTAGTGATAGGTTTAAGAAAATAAGAGTTGAACTTTGGTTGATTAACTTGAGATGTTTGTAAGCATACCTTGACCCCCAATGATTGACGAGAATTGGTTGTCTCCACTTGAGTTACACAAATGTCTTTTGTATGCACATATGATTGATCTTGTTGAATTTGCATTAGATGTACAAATGCTAGTGAATTTGTTTGCAAGTTATGATATCCATTAACCTAAGTTGCCTTGGAAACAGCGTTGAGAACAGTCCTGAGAACAGCTTTGGCCCCCTTGTTTCCTTTGTGTTTTTGATCCTAAACAAATTTGCTCTCATTTATGCCTTGTCCATTTTTCATCCCTTGGTCCTACACCTGTTCCTATCCATGTTCCTAACAGTTCACTTGACTATACGTATATCCACTATTCCCTCATCTGTTCCTAAGTTGTTTTGTGAATCGTCTAATCAAAGGTAGGATGTTGGAAAGATACGTACAATTGCAATTGTGGAAGGTTTTCTATAACCATGGGAAATCATGGTAAAGATACTCGGGATCGAAATATTCATTGGTTGGAAAGTTTTTGTATACTATGGTGAAAACTTGCTTGCTCTACAAGGAGAGAATATTGAATTCTACAAGGAGAGATACTCTTGATCTTATATGGTGATTTTGTTTGGAAAGTACTATCATAACATGAAGATCTCGGTTTTGAAGAATTTGGAAGGAAATAATAAAATCTCAGCACAATTGATATGAATCGAAGAGAGACTTTAATGATACGGCATTGATTCCGTTTTAGAAATCGAATATTCAAGGATTTTGGTAGCCTAGATCACAAGTCGAAAATATGCAGCTGATATGGTGGGAAGATCTTCTATATTTTGGTTTGGAAGGTTTCATGAAGCAAAGTTGTCGCAATACTTCTGCAAAGGGAAGAATTACAAAAAGAAGAGTTGTTTTCCCAAAAAAAAAAAAAAAAAATCAAAAAAAAATTAAAAAAAAATTTATTCAATTCTCAAAACCTCAAAAAAAAAAAAAAATCAGAAATAAAAAAAAAAAAAAGGAAAGGAAAAGAGGAAAACATACTCCTAACCATAGACGGACTCCAAGACGTTTTTACATGAATAAAAGGGCTGCACCATTTCATTTTCACAATCTCCAAAACTGCTACTGCTACTTGACACAAGCCCTGCCAAAAGAAGCAAATCTGCACCTGGTCCTAGCTTTGGTCCTAAACGTCGCTCAAATCAATTAGCGGCAAGGAAACGTTCGGCAAAACTTGCAGAAGCTGTGCCAACTGAAAATGATAAGGACGAAGATACTCATAGCGCTGATGAAACTTTTGTGGAAACTTGTGAAAGACAAGATGATTCTTCTAGTGATGAGGAAGAGGAGCAAATATTGGCTTGGTCTCAGGGGGAACATCTTAATTTGCATGTGTTTGGAAGAGACGTCACTTGAAGTTTGAAATCTCTACAAAGCTGGCCAAGACAATTTCTACAACTGATACTGATGTTGCTACCCACGACAAACAACATTTATGGGCATTGTTGATAAGCCCACTGTTCAGTCATCTGTTCCTTACATTGTTCCAGCGTCTGTTTATGCTCCTGGTCCCATCACTGTTCTCAAGTTGTGAATTGATCGTGATAGACAATTAGTGAAGAATGAAGAAGTAATAAGGATGATTTTGAGGGGGAATATGGTTGATAAATTTCACAGAAGAGGCGATTGATCAATAATGATACATTCTTCACTGATTCCTTTGAGGGGGAACATCTTTACATGATTATCGAGGAGGCAAGCTCGATTCCTGAAATGTTTAGAAGAGCAAGTGATTTGTTTTGCTCTCTTTGTTGATTGAGTTGATGATCACATTTAGTGCAATTCTGGCGGATGACTAATGTTGATGGTGGCTATTGCCATTCATGGTGTACTTGATGTGACAAAATGAGGTTTGGAAAGCTAAAACCGTACTCATTCCCAACTGTGTTCCTATGTTATACTGTCACTGTTCCCGCCACTAGTCCCATAAAATTGATGCGTTTGCTCATTATGCACCTGACAATATTACCTTGTTCCCTCATCCGTTCCCATCATTGATCCTTTCTCCCTTTTCAATACCACAAACCTAGCCTTGAACATTTGTTGTTGTTCTCTCTTTTGTTGACTGTTTGATACACTCTCATGCTCACGCTGTTATGTTTTTGAGGATTTGTGACCTAGTTTTGGGTATTTATAGCTTAATAACAGTTTTGCTTGAGCTATTTGGTTTCTATTGTCTACTAAACTTGGTTCAATTCGCATTTGTAGTGTTGGATTCGCATACTCTCTTGTGCAGCCTTGACCTTTTTTATGGTGTCAAAAGGGGGAAAATTTGTGCAAACTTTCTATCTCTAAGTTTATGATGACTAGAGTTATTCTTGAGTTTTCGGCAGTTTAGTTCAGTACCAAATTGTTGAGTTTCATGTTTGCTACTGACCTTTGAGCTTCATGTTTGCTAATAACCATTGTCTACAGTTATGTCTTTATGCCTGGCTCACTAGAATGATTTTTGTGAAAGTTTGACACACATATTTGTCATCATCAAAAAGGGGGAATTTGTTGGGTTCCCGTTTTTTATGATAACAAATATTGTTGCACGATTAAGGTTAGTAGTTTGATTGATGTGCTTATTGAACTAACCTTATGATCTAATACTTGTCGAGTTGTTTGGTTTGTTATAAGAACAGGTTTCACCAACGATGGTGAGTCGAGTTTCAATGGAACAACTAAAAGTATGGTGCAACTACAAGAGACGTCAAGATTATCTAGTTGTCGAGTATAGATCTCTTGTATTAATCTTGTTTGATGCACGGAACTAACTTTGCCTTAAGAAAACAAAGGTGGGAACAGAGCATGGAACAGAGCATGGAACAGAGTCACAGACTAGCTCATAGTCTTTGTTCCATACACTGTTCCTATGCTTTCAAGTTTTACAAATCTTTATGCATACGTGTTTTTGCAAGAAACCAATCTTTCATAAAGATTGTGATTTCGTGTCAAAATGATTTTGGTAAAAATGATTATCTCATATCTTACTATTTTCGAGTATTATCTTTTAAAGAGATTTTCATATTGTTTTATAAGATATTTTTCCAAAATACTTTATTTAAGTTGGAAACTCTATCTTTTGGAATATCCTTTCCTAATTAGTTTTGAGACCTAATCTCTGTTATAAGTAGAACACATATCACGTTGTTTTATTAACGCACCTTGTGATAAAAACATTTTGAGTTTAAACAGAATTTCATCAAGGCAAACAAAGTTCCTAGTGCGTCATCTTGATTTAGGGCTTATTGTATCTCTCCTAGCTTTCAAGAAGCTTATCGAGATAACATCTTTTGTAATCTTTATTTTCTTAAGAGTGTTGTGGGTAGAGTCTCAATATCTGTGGTAGATATTTGGGTAGAGGTTCTTGTGGTAAGAACGTCAATTAGTTCTTGTGGTAAGAACGTGAATGAGTGCTTGTATTGCTCTTTTGATAATAGTGGATTATTGAAGATTAGGTTAGGGTGGACGTAGATCTTGAGGTAAGGTCGAACCACTGTAAATCTCTGTATTATCTGCGTACTACATTATTTCCATATTACAGGGAACAGTTTCACATACACTGTTCCGTGTAGCATTTATCTCATCATTCCTTTGTGTAGAGAACAGTCACACATACACTGTTTCATACATTATTCTCTCCCATCGTTATCTTCCATAAAGCGCGAAAAAGTTGCTGAATTCGGGTCGTTTACTCGAATTCCCTCAAACACTCTATTCACCCCCCTCTAGAGTGTCCTCCTGATACCATCAGAAAATAACTAAAGTTAATTAGGTGAGTTATGCCTTAATGGAAGAAATTAATCTTGTCAATAGATCTATTTGCACTAAAACTATTTCCATCAGCCGAAATTATTAGGTTACCACTTTAATGTAATTTTCTTAGAAATTCAACTATTTATTTTTGTATTGAATGCGTCTGGAAATAGGGGAAAATCTCGCAAATGGAATTCTCCAAGAGTTTTGAAAAAGTTAATGCATAGTCCTAAAATGTATAATATACTAATTATAAATATAGCCTACTATTGACAGAGGGATACAACTATAGTCATTATATTGAGAATATAGAATCTACAATATAGTTATGACCTTAAATTAAACTTTGTTCAACTATATCATGATAATTTCGATAATAGATTGTGTGTACATAATATATAATATTTTTAATGTAACCGTACAGGGCACAAATTTAACAAGTCTAATACTATATATTAAAACCTGAAACCAAGTTATTCCTAGAATGACACTTAGCATTTATTAATTGGATAGCACTAAGTAATTACACAATGTAGAAATTATTAGCTACTTTATGGATTGAAAATAATATACTTTATGCTGATTATGGTGGTAAACTAGTTTATGGAAAATAATAATGTTGCTAATAATATTATAACAAAGATAAACCGATAATTTCATAAAATGAATATAATTATATACATACACAGCCCGGGCACGAGCCGTGCATGCAAACTAGTATATATATAAAGTAAGGTTTATATAAAAACAAGAGTAGCAAACTGCGAAAAAAGTGCTTTAAAATGTAGCGAAAGATATTTTGGTATTTACATTCAGACCAATACAAAAAATTTAAAGGAAATAAGACTGAGGTAATTGTCAACATGAGCACAAATGACTGCAAACATTTTGCAATGACAATTAGACAATGAACACAAATATTTACAACTTACAATGACGTAGCTTATTCGGATCGACTTCGATCACCACGATGAATATTGAAATTAAATTAAATCATGTTCATGACCTCAGCGCGTAGCTTCTTCATTTCTAGATCAGTCGGCTCTAACAGTAATGCGCTCTCGGTATCCTCCAATGCGCCTTCAAGATTACGCCTTAGACTCTTTCTAGCTATTGCTCGACGTGCATACACTTTGAAGTATTTGTCGTCAAGTTTCAAGGCCTTAGTACAATCCTCCTCGGCCTCTGCGTATTTGTTAAGCTTCATGTACGCTTCTGCTCTATTTGCATAAGCTTTTGCAGTTGGTGATATATCAATGCTTTTCGTGTAGCATTTAATAGCTTCGTCGAATTTTTGTTCCTTGTAATAGACGTTCCCCTTGTCTTTAGCTTGAGTTGCATTTTCTACACAATGCTTATCGTTCCGGTCATATGCACGTTCAACAGAGGAGCCCTAGGCAGAGTAAAAAAAAAGAAAAGAAAAAAAAAGAGAGAGAGTATGTTAATCAAAAATGCCGTTTTAGTGAATAAAATCGAGTTTAATTGCTCAAAACATGCAATTAATTAGTGTAGAGTAATTTATATCGTAGAAATGTCTTATCCAAGATTTCGTGCTGAAGTAGAATCCTTTAATTAGGCTTTACCTTAGAAAGCGTACACTTGAGCTCAGTGTGTAGGTTCTTCATCTCTTGGCAATTTGGCTCCCACTTTAAAGCAATTTCGACATCTTCCAAGGCTCCTTTGTGATTAAGTCCAAGTTTAGCCCTAGCTATTGCTCGGCGAGCGTAAGCTTTAAAGTAGTTGCCATCAATGTCCAAAGCCTCCGTACAATCCTCCTCAGCTTGGACGAATTTATTAAGCTTGAGGTACGCCATTGCTCTATTTCCATAAGCTGCTGCAGTTGGAGATTGATCAATGCTTTTGGTGTAACATTTTATAGCTTGGTCGAACTGCTGTCCCTTGAAATAAGCGTTGCCCTCTTCTTTTGCTTCATCACTTCCACCTGCAAAAGGTACTTTAATTTGGGCAGATATATATATGATCGTATGTATTAGTAATGTTTGTGAGTTTGTCCCTGCAATTGGCTAGAAAGGCCGAAGGCCAGCCCAAAATAAGCTCTACATATAAGTTTGATCCATACCATTTATTTTCGCGAGGACCAAACTTAATATCTCATTGTCTTCAACATCCTCAGGTTGATACTCCAATAGTGCAATATCCTCTGTGGACATTATTTGCTTAAAAGATTCAGCAGCTTCTAAAAAATAGGCCCCATCATCTACAAGAGAAAATGATGCATCCACGTGCGTTAGGTATTAAGCAGTGATATGTATTTATTATAGTATTTTACGCTACTTATTAAGTACCTTGGAGTTTCTTGTACAATTAAATAGTGTGCGTGTCTAGACTCTAGAGAAAGAGGTAATGCCGAGAGACGAGAGAGGCCATTAATACTCACCGTCTTATTGGTCATGCAATGGCTCATGAACGTAGATGATATTGCGGTTAGCCGGTTATTGGTGTTTAGATTAAGCAAATAATTGTTCTTTCTATTAGTGAGTTTGTGACTGATAAAAGATGATCCTAGGAGTCTATATGTAGACACTAGAAAAATTGTCTATAACATAATTAAGTGTGGTAAATTAAAGATTGCAAGTAGTATATAATATGCTTGTGTAGTAAATTTAACATATTTGCAGTAAATTTATGAAACTGACAGTAAAATCAACATTGTTACGAATCTATCAATATAAAGAAATTTAAATTGATTTAATTCCCAAATTAAGGACCCTTAATTGTCTCTTTTTCTTAATTAATCCAACATTTACAAAATTATGCAATAAAATTTACTGCACCTTTGATTAATTTTACTACAAACTAAACATAGACATTTTTTTAATTGTCTACATATAAACTCCTAGTATTTTTGATAAAAGATTTGTTGTTAAATTACCTTTTAGCAATGTTGCGAGGAAGTCATCCTCGTCATCATCGTCGTCGCCGTCATCAGAATCCTCGGGAAATTCAACTTTGTACCAATATTTCCCCCACTTTTCCTCTCTAATGTTGTGACTTAGCACAGTGTTGGGATTAGGAAAACCGAATTCAAGGACTTGTTCACAACTCTGGTGCGCATGTTGAGGAACAACATCACATACAAAAGTTTGGGCATTTGAATGACTTCTGCTTTGTTTTTGACAGCCGTGACATCTATCCAATAAAAAAAAAAAAAAAAAAAAAAAAAGAAGCAAAGAAGAGTCGTGTCACGAGATATACTCAATAGAGGGGGTGAATTGAGTATAAACTTTGATTACAACTTTTTCATTTTTACTCGAATTATGTGAGTGAAACAGCGGAATAAACAGACTAGTGTATAGTACCACAAACTAGAGATTATGATTCAAATAAAATAAAACTTTGAGATATTTGGTATTATATATCAAAAATCCTTGTAAAAGATAATCACGTTTTCTTTAAACCAATTTCGAAAACAATAAGTTTCAACAACACATGGTACATTACTAGGTATTGTTCTTTGTAAAAACAGTTTAACACAATACTAGATGAGACAGATTGTCGATCTGTCTCATGCACCATTTAGCACTCCAATACACATTAAATAAACACACAAACTCATCTTACAAACAAGACTAGGAGTCAAAGTAAATCTTAGCTAGTATTCAACTAGAACATCTAGTAAACACTTGTATCTCCATTATTGGTGTAGCCGTAGGACAATCAAATCTTACGGAAATGTTAGTTTACCAATACTAAACAAGATGTTAACTCATAATAAGAGAGTAATCAACATATAAATCATATCATTTTGTCATCATCAAAACACACTACATGGTGCACATATGAATCGAGCAAATATGATACCTGCAGTGGCCCGCTGCAGAAGCAGCAGAAGACTGGTTGTGCCCACTCATAAAGAATTGAAGGTGATCCTTATACTGCTGTACGTACTTCTTGAATTGATCAGCCTGTTTATCACGCTTTCTTTCGGCTTTCTCTTTTGCCCGCCTTTCTCTTTCCAGCTCTTCCCCTTGCTTCTTTAAGAAGTCGACCAACTGGGCCTGTTTCTCAGCTTCCCTAGCTCGCTCTTCCTTGGCTTCACTGTCACGCTTTTTATCAGCTTCTTCTCGGGACTTCCTTTCTTTCGACATCTCTTCCAGCTGCATGGTTAATATGTCCAAAAATTTATCGTGTGTGTCCTGCTGGCTCTGCTGCCAGTGTCGCTGCTGATCTTGTGGGGCCTCCATATGATCCTGGCTTTCCCTCCCCAGCTCCACCAGCGTCTTCTCATCATGTTGCTGCTCATCTTGAGGGGCCTCCTTATAATTAGCTAGCTCTTCGACCTCCATGACTCGTTTTCTTACGGCTTCCGCACAAGCCTGCCTTAATCTCTCCAGCTTCATTGCTTCATACCCCACCCTTTTCACGGCCTCTTCCACCTCCTTGGCCTTCCTTTTCTCCTCCTTCCGAGCAGTCCTCTTCTCTCGCATCAACTTAAACTTGCGCTTCAGCATACTAAACACGACTTTGTACATGATGGATTTCGCAGCCATGAGTGTCACGGCTGTCGCCATCACTGGTTCAACCATGTTAAATAGTACGGACTACGGAGTAATAATATTTTTGCGATTTATATATGTTTAAGCTTTTATAATTATGCATGCATGGCTACAACAAGCATACCAATTTATAACTGATCTCCCTCATCTCATCGGCTTTAAATTCGGTCAGTTGCTATTAGTAGAGAAACTAACACTAGTGTCGTAGCTCTAATTCCACTGGTTGACTAAGTCTTCTTAGCTTCGTCGTCTTCCTGATCCCTGTCTTTAGTTTGGGCAGAAAAATCAAAGCTGATGGGCCATATCATATGGGGTTATTCTAATAGATTCAATAAGATATTTTGATATGTGGAGATGTTTTCATGTATGAAACTTAGAGTTTACGTATGTCAACTACAAGCTAAGTATACTCTGATCTTTAGCTTGTGAACAGTGACTGACTGACTGTTAAAATTGAAATTTAATTATTCGCATGCTGTTTTATTGTAGTGTTTGTATTGCTTGAATTGTGTGTATGTTACTTGCAATCATTTCAATTGATTTTAAATGATTTTGCGATGTTTGTCATATAAAAATAGCAAAAATTTGGATATGTCGTAAGTAACTGATCGAATACATCACTTGAAGTCTTTTTGAACCTTCTGCATGCATATGCTATGCTCCGAAACTGACAGATTTCACACGTTACCATTAAATATAGAGCAAACAAAACAATGTGATCGATGGCCACAAAACGTATCGAACAACTTCGCTTTCCATGGGCTTATGATAGAAATGCTGCATTATTTATGTATCCGCGTCAGCGCCGGCTTACTAAGAAGATACGTACCTTGCGTGGACTAGACTTTTCGTGGAACTATTACGAGACAAAGAAGCTAAGACTTAGGAGTCAATACCAAAAGCAAATTGCTAGAGGTCTACAGTATAGACACAATTAATTTATTTACAATGTAAAATTGAGTTAGTAGTAGTAAAATTGAGATCAGAGCAGTAAAATTAATTACAATGAACAATTCAGGTAGTAAAATTAATTGTGTGAGTAGTAAAATTTTGATGGTGTAGTAAAATTATTGCTGATTGTAGATACTTTTGGGCGTCTACACTGTAGACCTCTAGCATTGTCCATACCAAAATAGTACGGAGTACAAAACTAGCTGCGTACAGCTCACTTTATATATAGTGACGCGTGTTCGTCGATTTACCTGATTATGCAAATATAATTAAACTTGGATCATGGTAATGATCTTGACGAGGACGAAAAATACACTACTGACAGTCTGTCAGACACAGTTGTTCAACAGTAAAACTTGATCTTGAGCTATTGACAATAGGTCAATAGCATTAAAAGCGTGTCATGCATTCAAGTTATATGAACAAGTATATACGGTACTCATCAAAGTGATGATGAGCATCATTATAAGCCAGTCGCAATTGTCATTGTATTCATAATTCATAGAATCATAGTACGATACTTGACAGGCAATTTAATACATATACATACGAGTAATATATATGTGGACATTGTCATAATTGAGCATTGCGGATCACCTGTCTCACTCACTGTACGAGTCAAATTTTGAATGAGTTATTAATTGATGATAGGGGAAGGACAAATAGTGATAGGACGCGTTTTAATAGATAACAAATATATGGAGACCTTGATGCTCTAAATATTATAAGGAAATACTATATTTCCTATATAAATATTATATGTTCATATTCTGTTTAATAACTATAATTATTTGTTAGTATATTTAGTCAATTGTAGTCCTGTATTCTGGGCATAATTATCTCTTGTAATCTCACTAATTTAGGATCTAGGATTATGTACTCTAGCAAAACCCTAACTCTAATCTTGTGTATTTATACTCATCAATTATAATGAGAATGACAAACTTTTCCACTATCTCATTCTCTCCTCCTAAACATGATATCAGAGCATAGATCCTATGCTTGGTCTAACACTCCGAAAAGCTTCAACTCCAAACCCTCGGCCACCACCCTCTAATCTGCCACCCTATATCCTGGCCACCCTCAAATTCGGCCATCCTCTGCTCCGGCCACCCATCTCACACTCCAAAAACCATGGCCTAAACCCCCCTAAACCATGGCCACAACCCTTCCTAACCCTCAAAATCACCCTTCTCGAAATTCTATCATAACTGCAAATTTGAAACTTTAATCACGATCTACACCCTTCAGATCGAAGGCTCTTGTGTTCTTAACATGCTCGTCAAATTTCGTACGAATCGGACCACGGATGACACCCGATCGTCGACTTGATCATCATCTCGCATCAAAATCCGGGAATTGGTATACCCACGGCTTTCTCCCCAAACTTCATTTCTTCAATTCTTTACAAATTTTTCTTTCACATTAATTATTCCCACCTCTTCTCTTTTACTCTAAATCCCCTCAAAACTCTCTTTACTCAAAAATCACTCCCTCACGTTTTTTTTTTTAAAATTAAAAAAAAAAAAAAAAAAAAAAAAAAAAAAAAAAAAACAATTGAGCAATTGAATACCTTAACTTCTAATCGAGCAATTTACCACCCTAACTTTTCATTTCGTGCAATTTCACACCTAAGTCTATTTTTCAACTAATTTTGTAATATAATTCTTTTTTCCTAAATTCACAAAATATATGTAAAAAAAACTTTTAAGTATATTACACCTACAAAATAGCTTTAGCCGTAAAAATACATTACATATATTAAGTATAAAATTCGTAAATTTTGTACATAAAAATCATAAAAATCGTATAAGCATCTGTATAATATAAATTTCGTATTTTTAATAAAAAAAAACATTTAAGTATAAAAATCGTAAATTTTACATAAAAATCTTACATTTATAAATATTAAAATCGTAATTTTGTATTTTTACTGTATAACCTGCTGTATAAAATGCTTAAATAATTTTTTTTATATATTTTTGTGAATTTAGAAATATATTTATATTACAAAATTAGTTGAAAATAGAAGTAGGAGTGAAATTGCACGAATTGAAAAGTTGAGGTGGTAAATTGCTCAATTAGAAGTTAGGGTGTTCAATTGCACAATTGGTGAAAGTGTAGGGGGCAAATTGCCACTTTCGCCCCCCAAAACTTTATCTTCTCGGCCAAACTCAATCCAAAGGCCACACCATATTTTTTTTTTTCCTTTTAAAATATTTTTATTCCCTTAAATTTCTTTTCCAAAAAAAAAAAATCGGCCAAACTCCATCGAAGGCCACCCTCACCAATTTCTTTTTTTGATTCTCAAAAACTCGTTTACTCTACATTCTTCTTCCCTCTTCGTACAACCCTTATCACACCATTTTTCACGTGTATTCTCTAATTCCGCTGCAACACTTTTTCACATGTCACAACTCACGATTCAAGTTCTCACAACTCACAATTCATGCGACCACGAAGTATCCTTATTCATTATCTTATCCAAGATTGGTCTTACTCTTCGAACGTCCATCTTACGGGGGCGTATAAGGAAATACTATATTTCCTATATAAATATTATATGTTCATATTCTGTTTAATAACTATAATTATTTGTTAGTATATTTAGTCAATTGTAGTCCTGTATTTTGGGCATAATTATCTCTTGCAATCTCACTAATTTAGGATTTAGGATTATGTACTCTAGCAAAAACCCTAACTCTAATCTTGTGTATTTATACTCATCAATTATAATGAGAATGACAAGCTTTTCCACTATCTCATTCTCTCCTCCTCAACAAATATATCAAAATATATTAAATTAAAATTTTGCCTGTGTATTCAAATTTGACCCGCAATTGATAATTTTCTAGATACGACATTGAGTGGGGTCATACAATTAGTGACTATCATATTCGGTAGGGTTGACTATCGATTCAGATTCATACCAAATCGAAGTTTACTTTTTACCCTTTTATTGATTTAAAAGAATTTTTTTTTTTACCGTATTCACCAAATTGGAGGAAAAACTTAGTTTTGATGATTAATAAAAGATATGATTTCATTACTAGACTTGTAAAAGCATAATTTTGCATTACAGTGGGTTTACTTTTAGCAAATTACTTATGCTGAGGGTGGACAACCGCACCCGCAGTTACCATTGATACAACTTGCAGGACACCTATGGCAATCCAAATAAGTGCATTCGCTGTCCACGGTACATGCTCGTTCGATTGAAACCATCTTACTTGAGCCTTCCATTTCGACGCCAGATACCACTAATGACCTGGACTCCGTATTCATTGTATAAAACGACAAACCTGTAAGACAAATAGTGTTCATAAAATTATTAGAGAGAATAATATATATGATAATATGAAGCATACTATAGTTAATAATTGATTAAAACGTAATTACGATGAGAGTAATTTTGGGAATTGGGAGGAGATAACTACACGATAATGTACCTATGAAAAGGGCGATGAGGAACATAGACTTGAACGAAATAGTAGACTCCATTTCTCTCGAACTTTAGAAAATTATAGACTCTTTTGTTAAAAGATTAATTTTTAGTGCTTAATGTATGTATGTCTTGAGTAACTGACTTGGTACAAGAATTAGGTTTATATATGCTCGTATAATAAAAGACCATTAATTACATGGCCTAGAGCAAATTGTGATGAATTTGGTATATGTTGATTTCATGCCAATTATATTAAGCCTAATAATTAACTAAATAATCTGTAATGAAAAGCTTAATACTATAAATGTTGATTTCATGTGTGTTGAAATTTTTAGGGTATCAATCACAATATCACATACATGTATCTAGGTGTGTGAACTGATCATACGTACTTACATTCAATGTATGTATTAATTACAAGAATAATAGCAAACATTATACTGTAAATGCATGGTGCTGGTATTTCTTTGAGCAACCTTTATGTGACACTACTAAAGCTAATACTCCCCCCCTTCTCAAAATATATGTTTTTCTCACATTTCGAAAAAATTCTTTGACCTTCGATATCTATCAAAATATAAGGGTAAAAATCATGAAATTTTAATCTTGTGAAAGTATATTTCACAACGAATCCAATGATATAATTTTTGACAAAATACATTTTTATGAAATTGAAAGTTAAACTCGTAACCAAACGTCATATATATTGAAATAGAGTATCATTATACTCATCAGTTTAATCCGAGTAATTTACCGGCTTTTTTTTTTTTTTGTTACAAATTTTACCGGCTTTATTAATCAATAATGGCAAAGAATTTCATCTTGATCAAGTAGTACTTGAGCTCAGCTTTTGTTTCGTGCGCAACACTTTTCAAGGCCTTTCTAAGCTCGAAATCTTTCTCTTCGCCCGTGAATTTCTTGTTCACCAAGCACTTGATGTCATCTTTTGTTTGGCGTAAAAGATCTTTGACATCCTCCCTAAGCCGAAACTCCTTGTCCACCTCGTTAAATTTCGTATTCATTATTTCCATTTTTGCGGGAGTTATTATTGCCGTGTTTGGTCCTGCATGCATGCAAGAAATGTTTAGACAAATTAATTAAATGTCAAGATCATGTTTAATTTAGAGGCTTATGGGCACAAACTAAACTAACCATTGATTAAGAAACTTAGAATGTCATCTTCCAAGGGCCCAGAAAGTTTTCCTTACTTGGCTGGATCTGAAGATTCAGCGAGACTCTTCGCGTAAGAATGCATGTTGGGCTGTTGTCCCGTTGCACAAGTCCCTGCAAGAGCTATACCACGAAATAGGTGTCAAGTAGATAATATAAGAATACATTAGTATTTATAGTATACAATGACTTGAGAAATACTCTAGGTTTCCTAAATCTAGATATTACGTAAATAATATTTATTATATTATTATCTATTAGATAAGACTAGTCAGCCATGATCTATGAACAAGAGTCTCCGATTAAAGCGGGTGACGGTTCGGGTTCGGGTTCGGTCGGTATTCTTTCAAGTTATTAACATTTTGGTCGTATTTGACCCTAATTGATAATAAGATTAATGGTGTCTCAACTAGAAATGGGTTTAATTAGAAGAAATCTTTTTTTGTATGTATCACTTTTTCCGCTAAGTTTATTAACTTTGTTGCAACTTGAATTTTTATATAAACCCCAAAATAGTATTGTCACCCTTTTTCGTTTTTCTTGTTTACCAACTCTAATCATAACAGAGAAATGAATACTGTCGAATTTACCAAAAAAAAAAAAAAATGAATACAGAAATAGTGATTGATAATGAGTTCTTTACTAATTTAATTAGTGATAAGATTATATGAATTTTAACGTAATTAATTAAACTCGGAAAAAGAATACAGTATATATAGTACTCAGTACTCACCATTGAGCATTTTAATCTCCAGCTCCTTGTCAGTGTGCAGGATATCTTAATAATAACGAAAAGTCCAGCCGACGCGGTTAGATGTACTTGGGTCCGGTTGTGGTAAATTCGTGGAATGCAGGCTTTGTGGCATCTAGCTAGTACGAGGGTAATGATGAGGACATCTTACCGCATTTTGATCAGTACACTATTAATTTGGTTCTTGTTTTCTTCTTCGTTACTTTCTGCCAAGGGTATGTTGATAAAAACGCAAATGCCGGCACTATTGTTGCAAGTGAGTCAGTGAATTAAGGATGTCCTTGGGTCGGGTTGTAGTATTTTCGGAATTAACCTGCTGGCCTGGGTCTCAATGAAATTCGTAATGTTTTGGCCTTTTGGGTCTCGATGAAATAATTTGGGCCGAAAATACCGATAACTCGGCCGCTGAAAAATCAACGTAAATTATGGCTGAACTTTAAAGTAAGTCAATCCGCCTTTAAAAATGAACCTCATATGTGAGAGGGAGTGTTGAAGTGACCCCTATTTAAATTAGCTTAAAGATAGTTAGTCAATAGCTTAATAGTATCATAGTAGAATTGTTGATTTAAGACCCCCCAAAAAAAAAAAAATTGTTGATTTTATTCCCAAAAAACAAAAAAAATAAGTGTTTTACAGTGAATGTTTTGGCAATTATAGATCACATGTCATTTCTATAATCATTACACTAATTGAGTATATATGTATTTCACATAGATAAGGAAAGTATTTACAATAATTTAGATCGAATACATACCTGATATTGTTGTAATGTGTTTCGTGCGGAGTGTAATAATGGGAGGACAAGATAGTGATCAATTTTCCAGCCTTTTGTTTGGGAGAAATCAGAGCTTGCAATTTTGCATCATCTTTCTCTCGTAGGTAAGGATCAGGACATATATACTACTACCTCGATTTAGTCCAATCCGAGTTTTAATGACATCGATTTTATAATTCGAGCTTTGATGTATGTTTTCGGTTAATTTAGAAGAAATTCTACCGTTTTATCATAAACAATAACTATTTACATTGTCAATTGTTAATTTATCCAACATTGCAAGGAAAAGAACATTTTGCGACAACTTTTTACGGTCTCTGGAAAACTCACCTACACAAACCCCACGTATTTGGATCCCCTAGAGTTGAAAATGTGAAATTATGCGGGTCTGGGCCACACCCGTAAAGAGAAGAGATAATCCACCTGATAAGCCCAAGGAGGTTCCATCCTAAAACCAATTGGCAATAGGAGGAGTAACTCCTTGGTTTATATGGTAGACAAATCTCTTCTATTTTTCCAATGTGGGACACTCATATGTGGAGTATTTTGGGTGTCACTTTAACACTCCCCTCTCACATATGAGGTCCCTTTTAAGGGCAGACTGGCTTACCGTAAAGCCAGCTGCATTTTTGCACTGATTTATCAGTGGCCGATTTATCGGCATTTTTGGCCCAGATGAATTCATTGAGAACCAAGACTTTAACCATGGGCTCTGATACCATGTGAAATTACGCGGGCCTGGGCCACACCCGTAAAGAGAAGAGATAATCCACCTGATAAGCCAGTCTGCCCTTAAAAGGGACCTCATATGTGAGAGGGGAGTGTTAAAGTGACACCCAAAATACTCCACATATGAGTGTCCCACATTGGAAAAATAGAAGAGATTTGTCTACCATATAAACCAAGGAGTTACTCCTCCTATTGCCAATTGGTTTTAGGATGGAACCTCCTTGGGCTTATCAGGTGGATTATCTCTTCTCCTTATGGGTGTGGCCCAGGCCCGCGTAATTACACATGGTATCAGAGCCCATGGTTAAAGTCTTGGGTCTCAATGAATTCATCTGGGCCAAAAATGCCGATAAATCGGCCACTGATAAATCAGTGCAAAAATGCAGCTGGCTTTACGGTAAGCCAGTCTGCCCTTAAAAGGGACCTCATATGTGAGAGGGGAGTGTTAAAGTGACACCCAAAATACTCCACATATGAGTGTCCCACATTGGAAAAATAGAAGAGATTTGTCTACCATATAAACCAAGGAGTTACTCCTCCTATTGCCAATTGGTTTTAGGATGGAACCTCCTTGGGCTTATCAAGTGGACTATCTCTTCTCCTTATGGGTGTGGCCCAGGCCCGCGTAATTACACAGAAAATAACCTAAATCAAACGCATGAGCTCAGCATGTAGCTTCTTCATATCTAGTTCAGCCGGATCCAACTGCAATGCACGTACCGCATCCTGTAGGGCTCCTTTAAAATGTTTAGGCCCGAGACTCCTCCTAGCAATGGCTCGGCGTGCATACAATTTGAACTCGAGGTCCTGTTTAAGATCGAGCTTCAAGGCCTGGGTGCAATCGTGCTCGGCCTCGATGAATTTGTTGAGCTTAAGGTACGCCATTGCCCTGTTTGCATAAGCTGCCGCGGTTGGTGATATATCCATGCTTTTGGAGTAGCATTTTATAGCTTTGTCGAATAATTGTTCGCTGAAATAGACGTTGCCCTCTTCTTTAGCATGATTCGCCTTTTCTGCAGGAGCTCAGATAATTCATTTATAATCATGTACATATAATTTCTGTACAAAAAAAAAAAAAAATATCATCCAAATGATAACCAAACCAATTATGAAATTATCACTGGAATTTATGCTTATGAGTTACGATACGTACCCTTAATATCAAATGTATGCGTAGTGTGAAATTACGCGGGCCTGGGCCACACCCGTAAAGAGAAGAGATAATCCACCTGATAAGCCCAAGGAGGTTCCATCCTAAAACCAATTGACAATAGGAGGAGTAACTCCTTGGTTTATATGGTAGACAAATCTCTTCTATTTTTCCAATGTGGGACACTCATATGTGGAGTATTTTGGGTGTCACTTTAACACTCCCCTCTCACATATGAGGTCCCTTTTAAGGGCAGACTGGCTTACCGTAAAGCCAGCTGCATTTTTGCACTGATTTATCAGTGGCCGATTTATCGGCATTTTTGGCCCAGATGAATTCATTGAGACCCAAGACTTTAACCATGGGCTCTGATACCATGTGTAATTACGCGGGCCTGGGCCACACCCATAAGGAGAAGAGATAGTCCACTTGATAAGCCCAAGGAGGTTCCATCCTAAAACCAATTGGCAATAGGAGGAGTAACTCCTTGGTTTATATGGTAGACAAATCTCTTCTATTTTTCCAATGTGGGACACTCATATGTGGAGTATTTTGGGTGTCACTTTAACACTCCCCTCTCACATATGAGGTCCCTTTTAAGGGCAGACTGGCTTACCGTAAAGCCAGCTGCATTTTTGCACTGATTTCTGATCAAGTTCACGTCCCGCATCAGAGAAAGCCTAGACAGAGTAAACGACTAAAATTCAATGCTTATACCATGCTCCCGGGAGCACAAAGAGCATGGTGGTCCTCCTCACAATAGAGGAGTAGGGACCACACTTAAATAGATTTTAAGTGTGGTCTCCAATCCTCTATTGTGAGAATGACATATTTAAGTGTGGTCCCTACTCCTCTATTGTAAGGAAGACCACAATGCTCTTTGTGCTCCCGGGAGCATGATATAATTTGCGACTAAAATTTAAGGTTATGTAAGACGCTCTTACGGAGTTATATATGGGTATATCATCATGATGTTATGAAAACATTATAATTTCATTGGTTATTATCAAAACCGTAATTTCTAAACCCCGTGTTAGCCAATGCTTTTAGGTTCTTCATATTTTGCCAATTTGGCTTTGACTCGAATGGAGATTCGACATCCTCCAATTTGGGTTCTTTGAGCTTATATGTTTTACGGCAAGTGTAAGATTTTAAGTAGGAGACATCAATCTTCGAGGTCGACTTCGTACAATTCTCCTCCTGTACTTGGGCGAAATTTTTATGTCGTTTGAAATACGCCATTACACAATATCGATCGATTATTAGGAAAACGAGTTATATATATGCTTTTGGTAGTGTAACACATTATAGTTTCGTTGAAAATTTTGGTCTTTGAAATAGTCATTACCCTCTTCCTAGGAGATACTTGAGCTGATATATATGGCTTGGTGTCACTAGCGAAATAAGTGCTCGCCCAAACGAAATGATTGACTCTCGCCTATTCCTTATTTTTAGTTATTTGCTCCTGATTTTTTCATGTGTTCAAGTTCTCCAAGCCGTGTATATAGAAACCAATTATGAACACCGAAATTATTTGTTCAAGCACCAAAAGTATTTGTTCGGTATGGTTTAAGATTTAAGTATTGGTAAAACGACGAACTTGTAGGACAATTCAACCAACATTTATATGGTCATTATATATATTCAACGAGTATGTAATAATTTTGCAACCACGTAAAAGTTCAAAGTACCCATCAATTTTATATATGGATTGATAATTATATCGATCGGCCATATTAGAGTAACAATTTCGAATAATAAAATATTCTATTATTAGGTGTGGTAAAGCTCAAGGTGGACACCCACAACCACAACTTCCAGCAATACAAGATGCGGGGCACCTATGACAATTGAAGTTACTGCATTGGCTATCAGTTTTACATGCTTGATTAATCTGCTTCTCAATTAAGTTGCCTTGGACTCCAACTTCAGAGATCACTATTCTGGATTGTGCAGTCATTGTGTCAGACGACAAACCTGTAGAACAAGCAAGTAATTATTCATGATTAGGTACAAACGGAAGCAATAGAAATCCAATTAAGCTAAGTCTAGTTGACCATGAAGAATATAAACAACAAAAGGACAAAATGAGCTATAAAAAGGAGATGACTAATCATAAATGCGTACCTAGTAAAAGGACGAGAACGATCATATACTTGAGTGATTTAGTAATCTCCATATCTCTGAAACTTGACAAATTATAGCCTTTGTTATTGCAATGTACAAATTAAAAGTGAAGTGCTTGATGTGCTTGATCATGTTTGTTTACATTGTTATATATACGCATACAACATTCTTACAATATAGCTCAGAATATTGTAAGTTTGGTAAGTGTTGATCACATGCCTAGTACAATGGCCCAATTAATCCTCTACTATAAATGTTGATTGCATTTGCATAATCACATGATAAGCCTAATCAATTGGAGTAATTTGTGTTTACATTAGGTTTAAATGCAATGTATAAATGTTAGGGTGTAAATCATCTTATGCATGCATTTGTATTCAATGTAAACAATTCTCGAACATTCAACGAATAATATAAACTCTAGCTAGCAAGGCCATATTTCCTAAGAATGGTAGGAAATTAATGCTTAAGGTTATTGTATTTATTCGGTGCAAAAATGCTAAGGGTATGTTCGGTAAAATAGGTGTAGATGTAACTTGTAGCGTTTTTAGTAGATGTAGTGTTTCAGGTAGTTAATAGCTAGCGTTTCTATGTAGATGATTTTTACATAACGTGTTTAATAAGTTGTGTTGTTACCAAAATGACGTAAAAGTACATAAATGTCATTTTGTAGGGTTGAAAGACAGTTGACAAAAGAAGGAGATAGAACGAACAAACTCTCTCACAAAAAACCGTTGTGGCTCTTAAACATACACGACCGTCATCATCTTCCCACCTCTCCCCCTTCATCGCTAAAACCCCAAAAGAAGAGGAAAAGAAACTTGTAGCGGAATTTTTCTGACGAAATTAAACTCGGGAAAGCATCAATGGCGGTCTTCAACGCCATTAATCCATTATCTTGGACTTCTTCCGTCTCTTCTCCACCTTCTCTACATTTCTCGCCTCATTCGCAGGTTCAAACCTTAATCTCTCGTAATTTTTACTTGATTATCCAATTAATTACCTCGTAATTGTAAGTTATTTTTAGGGTTTTGAATCGAAAAGGTTTAAGTTCTGGTGTTTCAGCGGCGAAATTGCGGCTGATCAATCTTCCAAGGTTGTATCTTCTTTCATAAGCTGCTGAATTAGAATTCGAATAATGCTTCTTTTTAGCTGATTAGTGCTACTTAAACTTTTAATTGTGATAATAATTGTGAATTTCAGTATCTTCAGTTAAAAGATTGCGACTTTTGGGACTAGGTTTATGAAATTTAGGACATTTTGGGGGCGGTGTATGTGTTTTATAAAGGCTTTTGAATGAATGTGAGGGCTATATGATAATGTAATTGAATGAAACGGATCGAATCGAACAATTGCAAGTGAACTGGAGGCATTCCTGCTGTAGCAAAACCAGAATTACTCGGCTTCTCTAGCAAAGAAACCGATTTTTCGGACTAGGATTGTAATGTAAGGACTATAGGTTGTGAAAGGTGAAGACTTTTAAGCTGATTTTATCAATTTTTCATGTTTTACTCATAGGGCAAACAGATGGTTGTATCAATAACAGGAGCTACCGGGTTCATCGGTAGGAGATTGGTTCAAAGATTATATGAAGGTACTTTAAAGTGGATGTGCAGTTATGTTGATTTGGTTTTTTCTGGTAGATTGTCTGTTTAGGTTTTTCTAGTTGTCATACTGTTTTCTGAGTTTATGCCATTGTGGTTTGGCTGTTATATTGGTTCATCTTACTCTTGGTCTTTTTACTAGCGGGCAAATTTGCGCCACTGTTCGGTTTATTCTGCTCATTGTCCGGGCTTTTCTAGTAGTATGTGATTGGGAAACTTTGTCAGGATAATGTCTTTTCTAGCAGTATGTGTTAATGAACTTTTGTCAGGATAAAGTTCTGGACTTGTTAAGCTAACAGTATGTTTTAATGGTATCCATGGGGGTTCTTGGATCAATAGAGTGTGGTTTTTATTGTGTTCTAGGATGGCTGGGTGGGGTGTAGGAGAGGAGGAATGGTGTTTCAGGCTACTGATAAATACCTGTTGCTTGCTGTTTAACATGTCGACAACTCTCCAATTAATGCCTATCTTGGAATCCAAACGATGTTTGTGGATCTAAGTTATCACATTTGAACTTTTTGATTGCATTACAGGCAATGTGTATAGTAGCCGGGGGCTGACTCCTCCTCAGTTTCCTTGCAGATAAACATCAAGTTCGTGTCTTGACGCGATCAAAATCTAATGCCCAGCTAATATTTCCCGGTAAGAAGGTAATGAAAATACTTATTTAAGTTATTACTGGTTTATATGTCCACCTAGCATTATAGAATTCAGTTTCAGTTGATTTTTGGTGTCGAGCTTCAACTAAATTCCTTGATTCTTCGTCTTTATCTGCAGGGAACAAGTTTCCAGGGATTGTTCTTGCAGAGGAGCCAGACTGGAAAGATAACATCCAAGGTTCAAGTGCGGTGGTAAATTTAGCTGGACTGCCTATCAGTACAAGATGGTCACCAGAGGTAGTTCTCCTTGGCCGCTGACTCTTGTGCTCCTTTTTTTGTATTTAGAACTCCTTGATTTGGGGAACCAAGAAAGTAGAAGAAAGAAAATGGAAGAAATCTCCTGGTCTGACCTCCTGTGGGTTCCAGCCTAGTTTTGTAACGTCTTTTTTCCTTAGATTGGTTAGTGGTCTACAGTCTCTTATTCAATTAAAAAGTAGAACACTCATTCTTTTTATTTTTCTCTCTGTTTCAGATTAAGAAAGAGATCAAGGAAAGCCGAATTAAGGTCACTTCTAAGGTGATACTCAGTCTCTTCTCGATCTTCATCTTTGTATATAAATCCTGTTGGTTTTATCTTTTATTTTGTCTTAAAACTTGTGTTTTCTTCCTTGTGCTTTTCTTCTTGATAACATTGGGGTGAGGGGGAGGGCTGGGCTGGGTAGAGCCATTGTTTTACCATTTCGCATCCACTTGTTGCTGATAGTCAGATCTTTTTGCTGAAGGTTGTCCAGCTTATAAATGGCTTGCAAGCTGATGTTAGGCCTGATGTTCTCGTCAGTGCAACAGCTGTTGGTTATTATGGTCAGTGTAGTGCTCCTTTTCCTCTTAGGATAATGTAGCTTTATTGCAAATAAATGCTAGTAATAGTACCCATACGACTTTCTTTGATACCATATCTTAATAATTTCAGGCACTAGTGAGACACGGGTGTTTAACGAGCAGAGCCCATCTGGAAATGATTACTTGTCTGAGGTAAATGTCAGAACACCAACGTTGTATACTTATACGCCCATATGGTTGGACTTTTACTTAATGCCATGTAAAATTCTCATTCCCTGAATTTGCTTTCTATAGAGATTCTTCCTCCAACGTTCATGGGGTCTCAATTCTCATTACTCCATGTTGTCTCAAAATATAGCTCGTCACTAAAGACGTTTGAGATCCCAGTAATGGTCATGGAGGGGATTACTGATATTAGGATGTATTCCTTATAGTTATCATTCTAGTTTATGTTATTTTGCCTCCTCCCCTGTTTACCTTGAGGTTGCATCTCCAATTATGTATATGTGCTCATGGTGAGAAACTCTTGTTTAGGTTTGTAGAGAATGGGAAGCTTCAGCACTTAAAGTAGACAAGGATGTAAGAGTGGCTCGCATTCGCATTGGGGTGGTGCTGGGAAAAGAGGGAGGTGCTTTAGGTACTCGTTCATTGTAATCTCCTTTATGCTGATTACTTATCTGGTTTTGAATAATTAGCTGAGATATCTCTTCTTCAGCGTTGGAAGCTGAGGTACTCTTCTTCAGCGTTGAAAGCTGAGGTAGTACCTGATTGAAATTGGTTTTGAAGTACTCACGCTGTATAACTTGTATTGTTTGTAGCCAAGATGATCCCTTTATTCATGATGTTTGCTGGTGGACCTATAGGGTCTGGAAGACAATGGTTTTCCTGGATCCATTTGGATGACATAGTAAATATGATATATGAAGCATTGACAAACTCAGCTTATGAGGGTTAGTCGCGTGTTTACTTCTTTGCATTTTAAATCTATTCCCATGGCTGAAATCTGAAGTGCGTCCTCAATGTGTTTAGCTGTCAAGTGATGGGTCAATGTTCTCAACTGTTTCTCTCATATGTCTCTCTATTTCATTGTTTCTAGTAATCAGAGATGTCAAGATACTACCTTTGAGTCTTTTGTGCTTAGCTTTTTTATTCGTTGCAAGTGATTAACGGACTTCTGGACTCTGTATAACCACCAACTTTTGTTTGTAGTCTTGAAATTTTTCCTGCAATTTCAAAAGAACATAGTCTGTTTCGAGATCTCGAGCAATATCTGTCTTGACAATGATTGGTGTCGTACTTCAGGTGTTATCAATGGAACTGCTCCAAACCCTGTTAGATTGGCAGAAATGTGTGAACATCTGGGATCCGCCATGGGTCGGCCATCTTGGCTACCTGTACCAGACTTTGCGCTCAAAGCTGTTCTAGGAGAAGGAGCTACTGTAGTAAGTATTTTTTATTTTTATTTTTTTCTTATCACGATTATCAGCTTATCAGTTAAGACTCACATAAGGACTGAGTAATAAGTGTGCTCGCAATGCTTCCTTCAGGTTCTGGAAGGGTAAAAAGTACTTCCAACTAGGGCCAAGGAATTGGGATTCTCATTCAAGTATCCCTACATAAAAGATGCTCTGAAAGCAGTACTATCATCATAGCCACAAGAGGTACACACAATTGCCTTCAGAATTCAATCAATTCTTTGATTTTCTTTGGCTGGCTGTGTACGGAATATGAGAAGAATATTAGTTTCATTTGTATAGCGGTGTTGGAACTACATTTTATGTGTTGTTCCTCGCCGGAATTGCTTGATAAACTACTATACATGCCAAATCTTGTATAACTTCTCACGAACTAAGCGCCTTGTGTGTTTTTCAAAGTAATATTTTTCTTGTAAATGATTGATTTGATGCAATTCCTTCAACTCATGTTTTAGTTAAGCTAGATTATATTATAACTTCTTGCCTACGGATGGAATACGGTTCAGAGAATACGCCTGTATGACACCCTTGAGATATCTTTGGTCAATTCAGCAGTAAACAGTGTAAACACTACCTTTCTCTGTACTGTTCTTTTCTGAGTACGCTATCAGCAAAGTGTTATTCCTTGGCCAAATTCCAGCTAAAATGGTGAAAAAACAGACATCTGATACATGTACACCTGCTGCGTTTTGCACCAGTTAAGTGACCTTCCTAGCAACGTTTCTGGCTCAGAGAGACAGAATCACTTCTTACCAACGAATCTACTGATAGCGTATGAACCAGGCCATTTGACTACGTGGGTGACAGTGATTGCATTTGGGGATAGATGCACACTAGAGCGCGTATTTTGAACTGATTCTAGGCTGTCTTCTGAATGAAAATGACTGAAAACTTGTCTTGCTATCAATCCCAAAATAATGGGCAAGGAACATTATAGTATTGTCGCGTGATTAGAAATCTTAGCGGACTAACATTGTTGTTCCTGGGCTCCTGTCATGTCATTTTTCCATCTAGAAATACCCTGTTTCACTAGCGTAAAGTAACTGGATGCTCTATTGTGCATCTATGTACCTCATTCTGAGAAATAGAATCTGGTGCCTCGTACAACACACTCGATCGAGCATCACCATCTCCCTATATAGGGTGACAGAGCCTTCAAAACTTTAAACTAAGGTAACACTTGTGGTACACAAGATGGGTGGTAGATGGCTCTGTCTCCGTAAGCGTGATAAGGCTCCAAAACATGATCGCTGTGAACAATCAGATGATGAAGATGATTATGCTCCGGCTCCACCTGGGAGAGACGACCCTCCGACTTATCACGTTGTTACGGGTGGTAACAAGAATCAATCCGGTGATCAGAGGAGTGGAGATGCCATAGTCGGCAATACTTACACTAGTAAGCGGGAGGACAACCGGAAAGTCGCTGATCATGTTGGCCAATTTGTGATGCGTCATATGGGCTTTTTAGGTCTTAGCAACTTTGTCAGCTATTTTCCGGATGATCCATTGAAGTAACAAATGTATGCTTACTAACAGTGTACTTTAATCATATACGTGGGTTTAATTAACTAATTAAGTGTGACCTATAGTACGCATTTTCATTGTTTTTACGGAAAATTCACGTGGTACCCTCGAACTTTAACTGATTGCACATGGTACCCAACTTGGCAAGTTTGTGCATATAGTACCCTTGAACTTACTACTTTGTGCACATGGTACCCAAATATTAACTTCCGTTAGATTTTTCCGTTAAGTGATGATGTGTCGGTTAGTTGTGATTTAATTAGTTAATTCAATTATGTAATTAATATTTTTAATAGAAAATATAATAAATTTTTAGAAAATTTGATTTTTTTTTTCCACAGTTTTTTACTTCAAATTTTTTATTTCAAATTTTTTTTTTTTTTAAAAACTGAAATCTTAGGGGTACCATGTGTAAAATGTTTGATTTCAAGGGTACCGTGTGCACAAAGTAGTAACCTGAAGGGTACCATGTGCACAAATTATGAATTTTTTTAAAGAAAAGTTATATTTCTATAAAAAAAAAAAACCAATTTTTTTGGATTTTTGTTTTCATGAAAATATTTTTTGGATTTGTTTTAAAAAGTCTAAAATTTTGATTTTTTTTAATTTTTTGATTTTATTAATTAATAACTTTAATCAACTAATTACCTAACAACTAACTAATACATCATCACTTAACGGAAAATCTAACGGAAGTTAGTATTAGGGTACCATGTGCACAAAGTACTAACCTCAAGGGTACCATATGCACAAATTTGCTAAGTTGGGTACCATGTGCAATCAGTCAAAGTTCGAGGGTAGCACGTGAATTTTCCGTTGTTTTTATTTTCAGGGTAATTTATGCCGTATGGTTACTATAACCTAATTTTAAACGGCACCCCACGATGCGTTTGGAATCATAGTTGATGCTTAAACACCAATGCTTATACCATTTTTCCGGGAGCATAAAGAGCATGGTGATCCTCACAATAAAGTAGTAGTTACTCCTCTATTGTAAAAAAGACCATCATACTTTTTGTGCTCACGGAAGCATGGTATAATTTACCCTTAAACACTAATTACGCGATATCGGTGCGCACTTTTGTGAGTGATTGCCTACCAAATTCTAGATTGGTTATTCTCCCACTATGTTGGTGGATTAAAATACAGAAATTAAAAGCTAATAATGGCTTCAAGTTCACATATCCTCTACATTTTAATTATGTAAAAAAGATAATGAAATTATGGATTGATGCTCGCTATAGAACGCATCTTTAAGCTACTGTGGGCTGGGCTGTGTGGATGTGTGATTAAGAAAGCCGGCAATTATTCGGCTATATCTACTTGCAATCTTGAGATGAGATGTACTCAGACGAAAAAGACGTCCATATGTTTATCGGTCCGTTGCGCACGGTCCAACAAAAAGTCAAAAATCTAAGTATCTATTTATCTAACCATTGCTACATTTTCACATTGATCTTCTCAATGTCTGTTATCAAGCAGTATGCTTAGTTATATACAATCTTTGGATAAAAATTAGACTAAAAAGTCGGCACCTAAAGACTTAAACATATAATATTATATACACAAACTTATCATTGGCAGGTTGTATCATATTATTGTTTTGGATCGTCCAAATATTTTTATTCATAAAAATATCACTTCTCCACTCAAATGGATCAAATTCTTGTGATGTTGTTATACTCCAATATGAAGAGAATCGTATACCTTAGCTTGTGCTAAACAAGTCCATTTTTTTCCTCTATAAAAGTGGCAAAATTGAACGCAATCAAGCAACAAAGCTCAAACAACACATACAAATAAACTAAATTACCCTTAAGAGTATTACACAGGACGCAACCCACCCAAACTTAACACCATGTCTCGCCGCTGTACTAAGGCAACACAATACAACCAGCACGACGAATCCGAGGTAGAGTACTCGGACGAAAAACACTACGTACCACCTCCTCCTCCGAGAACCAACAAGACTCCAACCTATTACGTCAACACCGGCGGGAACCGTAACGGCTCCGGCAGACAAACCAACGGAAGTGCCTATGTTGGGAATACTACTCGTTCTGGCCCTGATTACCGAAAATACATAGGCACACATGGAATAAACCACGATTTCAGTGGTAGTTCCTTTTAATTAAGTACTACTACTGCTTAATTATTATATGGTCTTATATATACTTGCATACAATATTCGATCCAGCTACTTATGTACTTGATTAGCTGTTTTAATGTATTGTAATATCTACTATATAATCATGTACGCGACAATTAGATCGCTCAGAGCGGACTAATTTTACGCCTTAAATAAGTTTGAATTCTGTTTGTATTACGATGTTTTACTAGCTTTTTAAGTTGATGATCGAGTAGTAGTGAGCTTTTATGTATTGTAATTAATTTGCATTGTCTATTACTCTATTTGCTCTACAATTGTTGAATCATGAACTTTATTTCGCTCGTATATATTTTTTTAATGGAATCGCTTTTATTATGAACGGGACTAATATGACGGATTGGTTATCGAAGTGACATATTCAAACAAATAGACACGAGAAAACATTTCGAAACATTGATTGATCACTCGGACAAACGGGTCTTTTGTGCGATGACCTTGATGAATACGCGGGTATAGTATCATTCCCCCAGAGCAACGTTTTCTTTCAGTCCTTTCAAGTTTCAACCAGTCAATACGTACATACGCCAAACAATTAGATGCTAATTTAACTTGGCCGCAAAACATTTATCTGGAATCAGATTCGTCGCAAAACCAGTTTAGCTTTGAATTCTATTTAGGCACAAAACGCCAGCAGAACGCTAAATCGCTGCAAACATTGTGTTTGATTACCAAGAAAAAAAAATAAAGTGTTTGATTCTATGAAGGTTTCAAAAGACGACAGGGACCATGACCTTAAGTCTTACCCAATAATTTTGAATGTAACATTGACGTCAAAGATTGGGCTTTGATACCACTTGTCGGGCCTTTGGGTTTGGCACAGCTGGTGAACATAGGACGATATTCTCTAATTGGACCTAAGTGTCTCACAATTACTGATTTGTTTATGGACTCATTTTCCAAAACATTTCATAGTATTCAGTATTATTAGTCGTCACCTTAAAAAAAAAATACTATCTTATTCAATTTTCGTATTTCTTAGAGTGTAACTTGAGTTGCAGTTTAACAATTAATTAAGCACAATCTTTTGGATCGAAAAAATAGACCAAAAATGGTTACCTTATAACTTAATCCATCTATATATGCCGATAAACACAAATAAACTTGTCATTGGTAGGTTGTTTTGCAGTGTCGATCGGTCTCTATCATATGCGTAACATTCATTGTATTTTGTGAAATATAGTCCAATCTATAGAAGATGGAATCGTATACCTTAACTTGTACGACACAAGTCCAATTTTTGTCTATAAAAGGAGCAAGAATTAATTAGTTCAGAATGCAAGTAAACAATAAACAATTAAACAGTACTAGTTACCAAACACAACCCTCCCAAACTTGACACCATGTCAGGCTGCCGTGCTAAGGCACCAAAATACAAATACTATGAGAAATCCGAGGACGAGTCGTCGGATGAAGAACACAATCTTCCCGCTCCGAAGAGCAAAAGCACTCCAACCTATCATGTCAACACCGGCGGGAACCGTAACGGCTCCGGCAGGCAGACCAACGGAAGTGCCTATGTTGGGAACACTGTTCGTTCTGGTCCTGATCACCGTAAATACATTGGCACCCATGGGAAGAACCACAACTTCAGTGGCAGTACCTTTTAATTAATTTAGTAGTGCTACATACCACTGCTTAATTAATAATTAATTGTGTCGTGTCTACTAAATATAATCGTGTATGCGACAATTAGTTCCCTCTTTTTGTAGGAGCGAACTAATTAATTGTACACCTTAAATAAAATTTGTATTGTTACATATTACAGTATATATATATGCTAGTGTGTAATATACTGTGATTTGGCTTATTAAGTAATTACTGCTGTACTACATATAGTACGGTTTTAAATTATTATGACTATAGGTCTATAGCTACCATACATGCCCTCGGAATCGTCCAAAGTTTGCGACACATTGTTTAATTTTAACCATTATGTGACACATAGTCACATACTACTGTTATTCGTAAGCCGTCTCATATACAATTGTTCTCGTCTTCTCGATGGTTCAAAAGTTTGCGTTAAATATATAAGAGAATCTTATACCTTAGCTTCTACGAGGACACAAGGTCCGATGTTTCTCTATAAAAAGTGACATGGCATGCAGATCAGAAATAATTAGCTCATAACACAAGCAAGCAAAGCTCAAACAAACATACGGTAGCCTCGCTCTCACTGTGAAATTAAACTTGACATTACTATCATGTCTCGCTACCGTGCTAAGGTTTCACAATACAGCCACGATGAAGAATTCGAGGCTGTATCATCCTCGGTCGAACAACACTTCGTACCACCTCCTACTCCTCGTAAGAGAAACAAGACTCCGACATATTACGTCAACACCGGCGAGAACTACAACGGCTCCGGCACGCAAACCAACGGAAGTGCACATGTACAGGTTATTGGGAACAATACTGGTGATCGTACTACTACTACTACTAGTTATGGTGCTGATTACCGAAAATATATCGGCACCCATGGCATGCATGAACCACGATTTCAGCGGTAGTACCTTTTAATTAAGTCCTACTACTACTACATATACTACGTACGGCTTTGTATAATTACGGCCATTTTATATATGTACTCGTATTATCTTCGTACCATATACTAGTGTATATATATATATATATAGGGGGCATATCCAGTGAGAAGTGGTAATTTGGTGAGAAGTGAAAAGTAATCTCAGCCATTGATTTCGCATAATCTAGACCATTGATCTAGGTTGAATGGAGGGATGAGATTACTTCTCACTTCTCACGAAATTAATACTTCTCATTTGATATATATATATATATATAATCGTGTATGCAACGACGATTAGTTCCTTCTTATTGTAAAAGCAAATTATAATTGTACGCCTTAATTAAATAAGATTGAGTTCTTCAGATAGTTCAATAATGTACAGTAATTTGTCCATACTATATACTATTATATACTCCGTATACTTTATATGAAGATATTGATCTTTTATATAATTAAGTAACTTTTGCTTGAATAATTCCAAATATGTAATTAATTAAGTGGCGTTTATGAAGGGGACTCATTACAAACCTTTTGGTGGCGACCAAAATGAATTGTCGCAAAACAGGACAGTCAACACTGGATTACCGACATGGCCTTCTATATATATAGCCAATTCAAATTTAATTTGGTAAAAAATGAGCCGTTTTGTGCATATACCTATTCGCCGTAACTTGATTGGTCGCAAAACGACTTTTTCCCTAAGGCATCACCAAGACTGTATTAATTAACAGCAAAACTATCTGTCAAAAAAAAAAAAAAAACAATTTAACAGCAAAAGATTTACGTATTGTGTTCTGATATTGTCGTAAACGTCCTCAAGACAGGTTTGGGCGAAATCAACTGGCTATTGAGTATTGACGAGTAGTAATTATTCTTTCGGTGAATATTACTCCATGTAATGCGTTAATGACTAAAACAGAACTTATTATCTGATCTTATCTTATGAGAGGTTCTTATTCGCAGGTTTCAGAAGACGACAGAAAGCACGACCATGAGATTGCCGGCCGTCAATTGTTACATCGGATGGACAAGAGAAGCTTATTCCTTGCGTTAACAAGAAGCGTCAATATTTTAATTTTGTTATTTTGATTCTCGAGATAGACGTGACGATCTAGACAGTGTCCTGGAGATAGGCTCCATGATTTAGACATAACCGTATTAATAAGTTTAAGTCATTATCAGGCAATCGGGATTCTCCTTCAAGCTAAGGTTATCATCAAAAGCCATTGATATTATTCTTGTTCATCCTAATCCACTAATCCGTTAATAGAATATAATCAGTTACATGTTCATCAATGTTGATCTATGTGGTAATTACATTTACTATATGTGAGGGTTAAGGTTGTCATAACGGTTAGCAATAGTAGTCAATCTGCCTGGGGCTTCCGATTGTAATAAGTCATATCGAATATTGTTGATTAACTCTTGATGGTGCATGCAAGCTAAGTGGATCACATAGTAGCCAATGCAAGATTCACATATGACATATTCACGTACAAATGCTCTCTATATAATGGGGAGGAATGCTACATTCATTATAACTTAATACAATAAAAAAAAATATATACATATATATCTTATATTAATAAAACATCAATAATAATATAATTAGTTGAGCATACTATTATTGTAGCACTATGCATTATTACGATCCTTGGTTTAGCAATGACCTTTATTACGAACCACCAACTTATTATCGAATTCCTCCTCCACCTCCAACTTACTATAATCGCCACCCATTTTATCCCAATAACAATCCACCACCTTACCTTCCACCACCGATTCCGCGTCGCAACCTAAGCCTGTTCTCCAGTGTCGTCTACGGCACCACCAATCGCGGTGGAATTGGCGACTGGAGTGCTGGTGCCGGTGGTGGCGGCGTCAATGAAGAGTTCCGTCAGCGTGGAAATATAATTTACGTAGTTAGGAAACGTCTGCGCCAAAAAGGCAAACATATTAAGAAACGTTACAAACCGAAACTAACCCGAACAGCGGGTCGTAGCTACGTTGGTCCTCCGGGCAATCCGCAACAAGGTAGCGTCTATTCGTGTTCATCACGACAATCCAAAGACGACGACGAGGAAGAGGAGGAGGAGTACGAGGATAGTGAATACGAGGACGACGACGAGGACGACGAGGAAGAGGAAGAAGAGTATGAGGTTCCTTATGGGACCGTGGACTCAAGCGGCCGCATACAGAAGCTCCCTACTACTAATTAATTATTTCAACTAGATTATTCGAAGTTTAGTTGATAAAGTTATTTTAAGAAATTACGATGTAATGGTAAATTCATTTTTACCTTACATATATAGTACGCATTTTGTACATGTTTTAAGTGTGAAGGAAAAGTAAACTGGCCGGTGTCATGACGACTCCTGAGGCATGGCCGTGTGGGTTCATTCTCAGTGTAACTTCCTCGAGATTTATAGAATGATATTATAGCCATTTCGATGTTAAAATCTAAGATTCAACTTTCAAGTATGCGTTTTTCGCTCCAACCTTTATTTTTAATTTAACTAGCTTGAAACTTTGAATGACGGAGAATGTGCGCGCCTTGGAAATTAAACGTACTTTCGTAATCGTAGACTCGTATGTAGTAATGTATAGGAGTAGTGTACAATTGCAACAGTTACATTATCTAATACGAAAATTGCTCATAAAATGTGATCGATCATAACAATGTGTAGTACGATACATATGTTGTACTTACTATAGCATAATAAGATGTTTCATTCTTAATTAGCATAGAGATTTGCATGTTATAACCAGATCAATGGTACAATATTAGTTGCAATTGTGTCCAACGACGAACCAACAACACTGCATATTCATGCCACCCGCCCGCAGCGGCGAAGCCAGCTGGTGGCTTGGGGTGGCGGCCGCCACCCCGGCCGGGGAATTTTTTTTTTGAAGTTTTTTGGGTAGAATCCCTTTATATGTATTTTAGAGCACTAATTTAGCATAAGATGTTGTTAGTACAGTGGTTAGAGTGCTATCATTGTAACCTGGAGGTTGTGGGTTCAAATCTTTTTAATAGCAAGTCTCATTATTTTTTTAAATTATTCCTATACTTTTTAAAAATAAGCATAACTTTAATTAGTTGACAATGAGAGGATTTGAACTCTTGACTAAGGTCTGAGCAATTGTTCATACAAACCAGTAGGCTACAAACATTTCATGCTACCTAATGCATGTCTTTGATATAAATTCTCATTTAGTTTGTTCATTTCTCTACTTATGTTTTGTTCGCATTTACAATATATTTTTTCTTTCTTATTCCATAATTTGTTGAGCATGTACGTTTTATTCAAGATCGAATTTAGGGGGTAGCCTGAGGTGCACCGGCTACCACAAATTCCCCGAAAACGCCTAATTATTGCCTTAAAAATTCCAAAAATTTAGGAAAAAAATCAAAAAAAAAAAAAAAAAAGAACTTGTACTAAGATGGTTACCCCAAATTTTTGGGGTTAGGTTTATGTTTCTTATTAAATATGATCGTATAGTATCAGTTTTTATTAGAAACAATAAACGATTCCTATATTATCCGTTAGAGATACCGCGTATACAGTTATAATCCGCCACCCCAAGTTTTTAATCCTGGTTTCGCCCCTGCCCGCCCGAGTTAGTGATGTAGGCTGTACAATAATAACCCTACACTGCAGGATTATTATTGTACGATTGTTTAGTAAAAACTGTTTCCAAATCGATTAAAACTTTAAGTTCCCTAATGTGAATTTTTTAAAGTTGAAATAATGAAAAATCATGGTACCATATTAAATCAATCAACAAAATTTTCGTAATATTACCTTTTTTATTTTTAAACAAAGAAATTCTCCTAATTAAGTTTTCCTAATGGAAAGTTTTTTATTAAATTAAATTCTTAAGAGATTCATTCCAAACTACCACGAATTCGTTGTCTATGTATGATTAGTCAACCAATCAGCAACTCTATTACACTTCCGAAATAGTTAATCCACAAAATTATCCTAATGTTATATTAGTGTACAACTTTGGCTGCTTAATTACTTAGCTTGTCTGTCCAGAATCAGATGCCGAAGAGTAGCGCGCGCCCTTAAAAATTCTATAAATGGTTCTCGATCTTACGGCATACGAAGCCAATTCAAGCCAGGCCTAGTGAAATATTTTAAGGTCTCAAAAATCACCATGAATTATTATCCTCCTATTGGTTATAATAATCATCATCTTCAACCCGAATTACTGTACAATAATTACCATTTCCCTCACCCTACAACTAATTATTACCGTCCCCATCCTCCTCTTGTTAACTATTATCCTCCTCCTAACAATTCCACCGGCTTCTACCATAGTACTCAAATTGTCAACGTCTACGAGGAAACCGAGGACGACGACGATGATGAAGATGAAGATGAAGATGAAGACGAAGACGAAGATGAACACGAGGAGGGGGATGATAATTGCCGAAAATCGGTATGCGGCCGTCCTCATCGAAGTCACGCCCATGTTTATACAATCAAAGCCGAGAACCTACAATTTTGGAATACCGGTAATAACACAAACGAATCGGGGACCCAAACCAATGGTGGTGTCGACAAGTCTCTCAAATGATTAATTGAACTTGCATTACGACGAATAATAATGTGGGTTTGGACTTTGGCATGCAACTGCAATTCTAATGTATTCTTAATAGCACGCACCCTTGTCTTAAACTCGAGAAATTTTTATAAGGTATTATTACGTACAAAATGGAAATACTAGCAGTCTATATCCAGACAAATTCTAAAGTGTCTAAATGGTAACGTAAGCTCTAATGTAGTTCCATGCATATAATTAGATACGGAATACCGTATGTATTAATGTATTATGAGTTAATACTGTATGGACAGCTTTCCCTTTATTAAAATTAGTAGCTAAAAAAGTGCTACTAGTTATCATTTTTTTTTTTAATTTTAAATCCAACAATTTCGGAGTTTTTGTACATAGATTTACATAATATTGAAAAAGACGTTCCCGTAGTATAGTATACGTAGCCGATGCACAATAAACGCCCTAACGAGTAATTCACTAGTTAATGGAATTCTCATTATCAATCCCAGCCCCCTCTAATTTTTTTTTTTTTTTTCATTCGATAATTTACTGGCCCCGGAGGGCTCAGTCCCTGTGGAGGTAGGGGGTTATTTAAGGGGCTTAGCTCACAAAAAGACCCCAGCTGAACAACTAGTAGCTAGCTTTCGTAACAATTAGAAATTAAGCAAAAAGAATCATATAGTATCCATGATGGATCAACACAGAGTATGTAATTATTCCAAATTATCCGCTTATCTTCATCCATCATCGAATCACACCCAAATCGATCCATCGATCCTTAATAATCTGATTCTTTTAGGATATGGGATTGATGTTTTGTACCAATGTATAGTGGAATCCTAGGCCTAAGACTTGTCATCCACATAGTCTAAGTGACGGTGAATGAAGTTTGCATGCGTTGTCGTGACTGAGTTTGTGGAAGAAGCATCAAATTTAGTCATGTGGATAAGTCACTGAGGCGTCTAATTTACGTGATGTGTTAGAATATATATACTGTATATGGATGTGCTCACAAGTCACAATGTAAGTCGCAATTTGGCATCACTTAATTCGGGTTCATGTGACGATTCGCTAGAAGTTTCACATTTCATAGTAGTCAATTAAAGTGTCCTAAAAGTATGACATGAATTAACAAAAATCAGGGGCGGACGTGACTACATTGTTATGGACCAACAACATAAATTAAACCAGAGAAAATATGACCTCACAAAAGAAAAAGGAAAAAAAAAAACAGAGAATATTTCTCAGAGAACGAATTTCGTATGATCTAACCTTCCATATGTAACAATGTAACAAATTTTATGATTTGTTTTCAAAAAAAAAAAAAAAAAAAAACAGATACTCCCTCCGTTTTTTTCAGTTCTTTACATAGAGAAAGGGCACGTAAACCTAGGAGGGAAGGGAGAGAAAGTAAGAAGGGTAGCAGTTAGAGGAGGATGGGGATTTAATTAAGTGCTAATTTAATACTAGTATTTCTTTGTGCTTCTCTCTCCTTGCTCACTCCGCCCCCTACTCATCTAATCACTTCCTCACCAAAATGCCTCAATGTTTGAGTTTTGACTTAAATTTCTTGTTTAATCTATCAATAAGCTTCTCTTTATTCGTCTCATCCCCCCCCCCTAATCTACACACCATTATTTTTTGAAAAAGTTTTGAGAATCAATGGCAGATAAAAGACCCAGATCGCCATTTTTGGAGCAAGCATTTTTGTGAAGTATCAGTATACCCATATTGTCTCTATCTCCTTCCTTCATTATAATAAAAAAAATCATAAAAAAAAACACATGATTCTCAAAACTTTCCGGGCGAAGATAATGATTTAACGGAGTTTTTAAGGTTGACATAATTTGATGAATGATCTTCGTGCATGATGATATAGGGGATGATTGTTGAAGACAACTAGTTTTGATAGTAGAGAGAGCGTTTCAGATGGGTGAGAGAAATGAATATGGGGGATGAATTGATGAAGAGTTTCAGATGGGTGAGATAAATGAATATGGGGGATGGATTGATGATTGTAAGGCGTTGTTTTGGGGTAGGGGGATGACTAAACTATAAAGTGGGTACTTGGAACAATTTAGGATGAATAATCTGTGTTAGAATTGGATTTATTATGTTAATTGGCATAATTATGATGTGTGTTAACAGAAAAATTATGATGTGTGTTAACAGAAAAAGTAAGGGTAAACTCGGTTTTTTAGATAGGTAAATGCTTCCCAAAATAGAAACGTAAAGAAATGAATGAAATTGCCCAAAAAGGAATACGTAAAGAAACAAAAGAAACGGAGGGAGTATTATGATTCGGCCAACATTGTGTATCGATCTTGTCGATGCAGACTTGGCCATCTATCAATGCACATCTTACTGTCGATGTGAACAATCAAAGCTGTTGGCCTGGTTTTTGACACATTCTGAAGATAGCTTGGCTAAACAAGCATGCAGTAGTATATTTCACGACATACACAATTGCAATTGTCGTAGTCACTAAACGCTCGAGGTTAAATGGCTGAAAGTAACACCCCTGTCTGTCAACAATTTCGAGCCATGAGGACCTGAGCACTAAGGCTGCCATCGCCAATGCTGGTGGCCAGGTAGGATAACGTATTACGCAAACTAGGTAAAAAGTTGAGCGCTAACCTTGTAGGAGCTATTAACAGCTTCCTCTGCAAATCCCAAATAAAAGCCAGGACTAAAGCAAATAAATACACGGAGAAAGAGCAATTATGTGTAAAACGTACAAAGTTCGACTATTCTTGTTTCAATGTCTGCTGTTTTGAATTTCACCTGGCTCTACAATTTTCGACCTGTGTTCAAATATAAAATTTTTCGCTCAGGTCCTATAACAACAGATAGTGTGCAGCAACAAATGGAATCGAAAGATCAACCCCTTAATGAATACTTCTTCCCTGAGAAAGCCTGAAACTTTGGCTCTTCTTTCTCAGGCTCCTGTTGTTTACTGTCTTTCGCAGGTTCCTGACAGAATATCATGCAACAGGAATAATGAATAAAAAGCTCTTATCAGTTGAACCAGAAGTCAAGTAAAAACTTTGCTGATTGAAACGCACCTTTTGAGCCTCCTTGGGAGAACGGTTAGCATTTGAACCGAAAACAAGCTTCCCTTGTGCCTGGCGATTGGCAGTCTGTGAGCTAGATCCAGCAGCAGACTGCCCACCCTTGGGTGTAACAGCTGGCTGTTTATCGCTAGATACTGAAGATGAAACTGCAGGAGACCCTGGATTCCCAGGTCTCCCGTCCAAACGTCTCCCAACTCCGGCAAAAGGGTTGAATTTGGGCTCTGTTTCAACTGGTGTCTCTTCAGCTGTAGATAATTAACACAGATTTAAGTATTATTTGAGTATCACATAAAGCTTGGTTTAATCTAATGTAATAAATCTCAGGAAACCCCCTGGACCTAAACCTCCCAAATGAAGCTGAAGGGAACTGTCATAAATCTAGATACGAAAAGAAAAGAGACAAGGGCCTCAAACCTTGAGCTGCTGCCTTGCTTACACCAGATACGGCAGGTCTTTCAGGCTCAACATAATCAAGAGGCGGTGCAAAGTCTACCTCACAGTCGGTTTCAATGATACTAATTGCATGAGAAGGCTTGGCTTCTATTATGTCAATATAATACTTCTTGTTATTATAAGACACCATAATGCTGTCTCCGACAGTCAAGCAGGAATAGTTCCTAAGGGTTGTCTCCAAACTGCATAAAGAAATCAAACACATGAACAAAGAGTGTAGGCAGAGTCAGCCAGCACTACCCAGACAGAGACTAGAAGGGGTGCCCCAACAAGGAAATAGACCAACTTATTATGACACGAGTTGGCCACTATAGACATACAGATTATGCTGGCTTGAACATGTATAAGGGCAGATTTTTACCAGAACAGACCCATCATTCTATATTGCTTCATCATAAAATTACATGAAGTTCTTATTGTGCCCAAACAAGGTAAAATAACCTCTTATTCAGCATGTTATTCGTAGAAGAGCTCAGCAGAAAGAACTTCAATTGCAGCATCCAGAATATTTAAAAAGAAAACTGGTCAACTTATTGAGGTGCTTCAGGAATCAGTTAATGCAACCCACCACAAGTGCTACCACTACACTTGACCAATTGAGGAACTCCATGAAAAACATAATTTTTTTATAAATACAAGACAAATTCATCCACCCACCACCACCCGGAAATGACATAGATAAATCCACCCTGTAAATAAGATGCAAGGCTGTATCCAAAAGGACAGAACAATTTGCAACTGGAACAATGGTTCAAACAAGTTAACCAAGAGTACTTCACTTCAGCTCGTATATAATAAGTAAATGCAATGATATGAAAACAAACTTACATAGCTTTCGGATTAGAGATGTCTAAGAAGTCTTTGGTGTGAGGTTGCAGTTTAACATATTTCCCTTTTGGAAGAGTGACGTTCTTAAGCTGAACAATGTCTCCCTCGTGCAATAGCATATTTTGCATCATCTAAAACAAATTACAAATAAAGGAAGTATTAGGAACTACATTCCTGGTTACTGCTCATACAACATACCCACCGGAGAATGGACCTAAAAGAAGACTGCATATGCAAACATTTACAAACACTTGAACTGCAGAGCCCAATTAGGCAGGTATATCTAGCTAGATACATGAAAACATACCCAGTATGGCATATAGATCAAGCCTTCCTCAGCGACAAACTCCAGAACCCCACAATGAGACACTCGGTTTGCATCAGCATTGCACAACTCAAAAAGCATTGGATAGTCAATATGAAGAGAAGCTGCAAAATAATAAATGTCAGCCTTCCCAGAAGTGACCATGATGATTTAGTTCAGCGAGATAGTTATTTATAGAAGTCAACTAACCTAGTCGGTCAAGGGCTGAAGGAGGCATTATAACTGCAACAAAACAAGGACAAAGGAGTAAATGCCGATAATTATGGATAAGAAAGACCTAAACAAGCCAAGCACATTACATATTGAGAAATATATATCTTACTTTTATCACCAAGTTCAAGATTAGGCTGCAAGAGAAACAGGGAAAAATTAGAAGTGCAGTAAACACAGCAAAAGGAAAAATGAAAGTAAAAGAAAATTAAAAACGGGGGGGGGGGGGGGGGGGGCAACATATTCTGGGCCGAAAACCAGACCTCATAGAGAATATGGCACCAAAGAAATTTGAGTACAAAACAAAAAGAAGGAAATCATACTTTGGTTCTTCTTTTTCTCCAGAAATCTTCATTTTTAAAAGTCAGATATCCACAATTTTAAGCTTTTTATAAGTGAAGTACTCTATCGCGAGAAAGAACAGTTAAAAGCAAAGGAATCAATGGTTACAATGAAGCGACACTAGGGTTAGTCCTAGGTGGTAACATTGTATAAATGTAGACTCTTTGTAAAACTGAAGCAGAAGTGACCCTCTAAAGTGTCGCCTGTGTCAAAATTGTTTGCAACAAGTTCATCGAAACAAAGAAAACTTTGATTGCTAATCAGGATAATGTCAGCATAACCAAAGGCATCTATCATACCTTTTCAATGAAGGATGCTGGGTAGCAACGATATGACTGCTCAAAGGTTCCTCCATGGTAAGGATATCCATTGAAAAACTGCAAGATTACAACAAATCAAGCAGAATTTATGCAAAGCCACTTCAAGTAAAGTGCCAAACTTCCAGGCATATCGCATAGCAACCCAAACGCCTCAAATTAAGCATATAGTGTAACAAAGAGCAGATGTACAGCTATTCCCACCAATATTAAGCATTAAAAACTTGGTTTCAACTAATCAACCAATGACATTAACAATAACCTATATGTCAAGCGAAATTACTCCTGATGCTTCAAACACTGCTGGACATATTGAGTTGAATATGAAAGAAACATGTCAAGCAGCTAGCACACCGTTCTTACCATCAACAACGAGAGTGCATATTTTGCATATGATCTTTATGATAAAGTCATCAGATAAAAAATATACATTCAATTGTGCTCAAATCATAAGAAGACATCAATATCCATCAAATATGGTCCAAGCTACATACAATGAGAGATCAAAGTGACAGTAACGAAAACTGCTACTACAACTCAACTCACGACCCAAATGTAATCAAAAAGAATGCGATAACCAAATTCGAAGCACAAACATGGGCACCCCAGGTATCAGTACAAGGTTAGAATCTACAATTTGAATCCACAAAGATTCAAATTTCGGCTACACCAACCAGTCAACATTGGATGATTTCGATTCTAAGCATTCACAACCTACTCAAACAACCCAGAAATCAGGAACAAAGTTACAATCTACAATCTAATTCCACAATTATTCAAATTAGGCTACACAAACACTCAATTATAGATGAATGAGATTCAAACTTCAAAGCATTGAAATTTAACCTACTTACCATTGTTCCAACAACCCTTCGAATGCGAAAATAAACTTCCTCAACAAGCTGTATACACAAAACAACAAAGTCTAAGCAATTACAAAAACCTAACTGAATTATAATGACCCACAACTAACAATTCACAAAGTTGTAAACTTTACTACTAATCAATCATAATTGAGCATCAAAACCGCTGATATTGCATGTTACCCAAATCAAATTAACAAAAACCCAGTAAATTATATAAGATTAGAATCAAAGTTCCAAACTTTATTGAAGATCAAAAGTAAAATTCCAAAATAAACCCCCAAAAAAAGAGATTATCAATATAACTGCGGATTAATTAAGAGAAAGGGCAATAGAATTACCAGAGTGAGGGGAGAGAATGTGAGAATTCGAAATTCCGGAGCTTTTGCAGAAGAAACGCAACGTTTCGAATGATGTTAATTTTGGGAGGAGAGAGATTTATGTTAACTTCCCAAGAAGAGGAAGGAATTTCTCTCTCACTTTTTCTTCTTCAGCTGTATTATATGGACACGTAAGTGTTACTAGTATCTGATTCTTATACGGATACGGATCGGGCCAAGTTTGTGATCCATGGATACTGTATTAATTTTGGGCCGTTTTCATATGGGCTATTTTATGGGCCGACAAAGTTATTTAATGGTGGGCCGCGTTGGCCTATGGCTTTGGTGTCCAATTAGAACTTTGGACACAAATGTGGAAGTGTCGAAGATAAGGGGTTTCTACTCTTCTGAAATTAAACTTTTTTGTAGTACATAATACCGCTAATACGACGGGGGTGGGAATATGAGGATTCTAACCCGTGACAACCCTTATGCATGTGGGGTGTTGAAATCTAAAATTCTATGGAAAAAAAATGTTTCAAAACTTCGTCAAATTTACGAATGTAACTTCATATAACTAAGGGTATGTTTTGCCAAAATTTTGAAATGTTTAAGCACTGTTTATGGGTCTTAGAAACTGAAAATTGGCAAAGCACACAAAATTGAATACTATTTCTAGTTTTTGAGAAACACTTTTAGGGCAAATTTGTTCATCACAAATAGAATTTCTAATTTGAAACTCCTCCTCCAAAAAACGTTTTTATAAAGTGTTTTTGTGAGAAACTGTTCTAAATAAGTTGGAATTTGGTAAAACATACCTTAAATGATGGACCTGATGGTACTTGTAAGTTATAATCATCACGTTTAATTGTTTATGTGAGTAATAAAACTTCAATCTAATGTCATACTATTATGAATTTTCTATTATATAGTATGGCTTTTACGATGGACTATGAGCCGCTCGGCCACACCACTTAGAACGTGAGAGCATGAATCTGACACATTAACAAGGCTCGGCTGCCACTGATGATGGAAGGGGTGACAAGCTCTCCACGAAAACCAAATTAATATGATTTCTTTGCTCAGCTTGTAGTACACTAAACATGTGACCTCCCCACCACAAGTCAAACAATTACGAAGCACTAATCTCCTAGTTATTAGGTACACCATTTATTTAATGGACCAGATGCGTCATTAGTATTTAGGATTATAAAATGCAATCAATCAATCATTATCTTCGTGACAATGTGCTAACTCCAACTTTTCAGATGTACTATGATTGACATAGTCTTACTACAATATAGACCAGAGTCACCGGATTATTAATAAACACACAAATGGATTGTGATTTGTAAGTGTAATCATCGACACTCCTCATGGGGTCGTTGCCAAAAAACATAAGAAAATAAAGATCGTAGAAATGTACTTCTTTTCCTCAATTTCTGACAAAAATGTTGGACAATTGCGACTTTGTATTGGATTAAACAAGACTTCCAACACACAACTGAAAATGAAACATCCATAAAATTCGACCTTGTATTCTAATCTTGACCCATTTTGAAGAGGAAACTAACAATCTTAGATGAGTACACCACCAAGAGATCTTTCTCAACATCTTCTGGAAACAAGTTGGTTAGTTTTGAGGGTCCTCTAAGAGAATGTGTAGTGACCACTCATCAAGCCTCACGTCTAATAACAGCCCTTGTCCTTTATTATGTCTTTAGGGACCTAACGATGTTACGATATCGTCTTTTTATATTGAATCATTTTTATCTCGAAATTATAACTCCTAAAGACAGTCCTATGACCCTGTTATCTAATGTTTCATTATCAACCAAACACAACACTACAAGTTGGGAGCGCCCTCGACCAAGGGTTCGATCACAAGAGTTTATTGATTCTTTCCCTCCAACATTACAAGCATAGCATATTAGCATATCCCATAACATAGCCTAGATGCAGGTTGGTACCACTGTCGCATTAAACGTATCAGACACGGAGAAAACACCGCGATTTCTAAGTCGAAACACTTGCCGAATCCGTTATCCCAACTAGACTAGTGTGCTGGGCCTGAAACAAAGCAATCTATACGCTATATACATTCTGTGGACACCTTGCAATAAGCCCCCACAAATCGTGGCTGAAAAACAGCATTCTACTATTCTAGGATGACTTTTAACAGCCAAAAAAAAAAAAACTTGACCTGTGAAGCTAAGCTTGCATCTTCGATATAACCAATGAAGTTGATAAAAAGTGAGTAAAAATACCCTTAAAAAAGCTAAATGTCTTTCAGAGTCGCATATTTTCAGGGCATTTTATTAGTGATTACCAGTCAATTACGGACCTCAAAGCATCAACGGCTAACTACCCCACAAAATTTAGATCACATCATCGCAAAGATCTCCACTTTTGGACGTTAAAAAGTGTCATTAAAGCACAAGCACAACCCTACACAATACAAAATATATCTCTATGAATGCAAACAAAACCATGCCACAGATTCCAGCTAACAGGAGCCTGAGGACCATCCAATTCGAAAATCACGAGACTGACGTCTCAGTTCCAAAATGATTTAGGATCGGCCCTTTAAATCGAAGAGCCGTTATTTAGATTTGGCACTAGTATTGAATGAACAAGTGACGATATAGGGAGAACGAAAATAAATTGAACTCGAAAAATGTGTTCTAACAAAGGAAGTAATAGGAGGAAAAGAAATCCCTGAGTTTGTAGTACAAAACATTAACCCAGGAAAATCTATCCTGCACCTTACAGATTTATGAACTATGTCATGAAAATGGACATAGTCTGATTAAAAACAACAAAAGAAAAAAAAAATCTAACTGAAAAACAGACGACCTCGACGACCAACTGCAGATCATAGTAACAAGATAAAATGGGCATCATAATGTAGTAGCTTGTTGATTAAGCTCAAGCACAGACGTAAGACCACTGCTCATCCTCGCCTGGAGCGGTGTCAACAGCGCTAACATTGCACCCTTCATCGGCGCCATAAAAGTAAGACCGATACCCATTAGTAAACCCACCAGCATTGCTGTTGATAAAGCCGCAAGAAGCAGCAGCAGGAGGGCCAGCCACAAGGTACGGCATGTTGTTGAAAGAGCGAGCCAACCCGGTAGCTAAGGAAGCAGTAGTGTAGTCCTCATCATGGTGTAGGTACTCATCAGCCCGGTGCTTGAGCGCCTGGAACATGAGCTCGGGCTCGTGCTGCATCACTCGTAGGACATCCGAACATGAAGGACCAGACACAGCTCGCGTAACAGCGAAGCTTTGTGGCCCATCACACTGCTGGACCCGAACAACGCTCGGGCCACCAAACAAGTTATGGAAACCCCCAAGCGCCTCCTCATAAGCCCCGCCCAAAAACATCCCAAGATAATACCCTCCTCCTCCACCATTTTCACAGCTCAATTCATGGAGAGGCAAGCTAGTTTCACCGCCGATAAACTTATCAACTTTACCGTCACTGTCACAGGTTAAATCAGATAGTATACCCCTCACCCTAGGCTGTTCATCAAGCTTATGAATCGGTACAATTGGAAACAACTGCCCAATCCCCCAGAAATCAGGAATCGATGTGAAAACGGATAAGTTGACATGGTAAGTACTAACAGCGTCCGCCACACCGAGCGCCTTCGAAACAAGGTCGCACAACCCGTCCACGGCGGCCAACTGTTCCATCCCCAAGCTCCCATCTTTAAAAAGATCAATGCACCTCTGTTTCAGCTGATCAGCATACATCAAACAGCTCTCATACTCCCCTCTCATTGCTGCCGCGGTGAGGCACTGGTAGTCCCCACGAGCCTCCTCCGTCAGCCCGTCGACAAGGTAGTCAACCGCCAGGGTTGACGCAGGAGGGGCAGGGGTGGTTACCGCCGCCGAAACCGCCTCGAAAATTAAAACAGAGTGGTGTGACACAATTGCCCTCCCACTCTCACTACAAATCATGGGATTCTTCACCCCCTTTCGGTCACATACAACCTGAACAGCACTAACAACAGCAGACGCGTAATCTTCCAATGTATAACCCACGGATATATCCGAATCGGTCGACTTGGATCCGTCGTAGTCGATACCAAGCCCGCCACCGATGTCGATAACCCGCATGTGGGCCCCGAGCCTGGCTAATTCACAGTAAATTTGCGCACCTTCGGATACACCGTCGGAAAGCAGAGCAGTTGACGGGATTTGTGAACCAATATGAAAATGCAGCAGTTGTAAACAATCAAGCATACCAACAGAATCAAGCTTCCTTACCACGCGTAAGATTTGTGTTGTTGTCAGCCCGAATTTCCCCTTTTCGCCCGATGTGGAACCGAAATGACCCGAATGCTTGGTTCGGAGTTTGGCCCGGACACCAACAACGGGTCGGATATTCATCCTCCTGCTCAAATCAATCACCATATCGATCTCCTCCTCTTGCTCGAGGACGATGACGGTGTTCAACGCCAATTTCCGGGCGATAAGGGCGAGGGAGATGTACTCCGCGTCCTTGAAACCGTTACAAACAAGCAACGCGTCCTGGTTGCCTTTACAGAGGCAGCTCATGGTGAGGAGGAGTTCCGGTTTCGACCCGGCCTCGAGCCCGAACCGAAACCCGGATCCGAACTTGACAATATCCTCGACTACGAATCTGTCTTGGTTGCATTTCACCGGGTACACGCCCTGGTAGTGGGACCCGTACCCGTGGGCATCGACCGCGCAGTCGAATGCGGATTGGAGGGATTCGAGCCGGTGTTGGAGGACATCAGGGAACCGGACAATCAATGGGAGTTGGAGGCCCAACCCGCCCGAAGATTTCGGGTCGGATACTTTCTTAACAACTTTCAAAAGATCGATCTCTTGGTGAGGGGAGGTGGATTCACCGAAGGGCTTAATGGTAATATTACCTGAGGAGTTGACGGTAAAGTAAGGCGGGCCCCAGCGGTCGATGCGGTAAAGCGCGGATGAGTGAGATGGGGACCACTGGAGCGGAGTAGTAGTAGTAGTCTGGTCATTGGTCGTCGGAGGTACGCCGGAAAAAGACATTTCCGGCGCGGGAAGAGATAGATGGTCGGCAAAAGAAGCGGCGGTGGCGAGAGCAAATCCAGGAGGACCGCCGGCGGTAAAAGCGGCGGCGGTTGCAGCAGTGGCGTCTACACAACACGCAACGGCCGGCATCGTCTTTCTCTTCCCCGATCTGTTTTTTTTACCTAAAGTAAAAACCTAAAAAAAAAAACCAGTAAAAAGTGGATGAAAAGGGGGCGGTTTTTTCCGGGATTTATTGTGTTGGGGTGAAAAAATAAAGATTAAAGGAGGAATTTTGGAAGGTCGTATTTTTTACTCCAAAGGAGAAAAAAATGGGGGCTTAAAAACCCGCCGGAGCCGGAGCCCCGGCTACCCCCTCAAAAGGAGCAAAGGGGTGAAATCTCACGGTGGAGAATGACCCAACTCCTGGATCCAACGGCCGTAATTTACCCACGCCGACTTCAGGAGAAGATGATAAAATCGTAAATCTCGAAACAAAATGAGGGCTGATCTGGTAGCTTGTATAAGACAGAATTAAAAGTGGAGGGATTTCACCATGCAGATCTAGGGTTTTCTTTTCTTTTGCAGAAAAATTTGAGAATGGTTGCAAACAAATGGAGGAGAGGGATAGTAGAAGAAGGAACGTGAAGGAGAAGGAGTTGGCGAGGAATTGCATGAAGGGTGGAGGCTTCTTATATAAGGAGGTCTGGTGATTGTTGTAACTTGTGAGTAGTAGGGCTTTATTTGGATGTGTGGGACCCATATTTGTCAATTTGTTGGCCCAGCCCCATGACCCGATTTGTATAATATGGTACTTTTAACTGTTTTTCTCTGTTAACGGAAACGGAAGTCCAAATTAAACTCCAAAGTCGTAGTAGTGTTTCTGTTTGGTACTTCTTCTATTTTCTCGCTTCTTTTCACATTTAAATGTTTAATTTGTTGTTTGCGATTAGGAATCATGGTAACTCTAGTTCTTTTGGTTTTGGTGTTTGTTTGTTGGATTGTGATTAGGAGTACTATTTTTACGAGGTTGGGGTTGAAAAAGAGTAATAGTATGTCTATGGGTGTTTTTAACTGGTTCACGTCATTTTGTCTCTATCGTATGGGTTTGTAGGGCAGAAATAACTGGCGTTAAAAAAAATCAATAATAAATTGAAAGAAAAGTATTTTCGATTTTCGGAATAAAGTTAGTCGACTATATTAGTTACTCCAGCTAACAAGTTCCAATAGAACTGAACCTGTTCAAGTAAGGTCTTTACTCCACCTGGCAAGTTACATACTCATACGGCCATACATAACTTAATTAGGTGCAGGGTTGGAAATTCGACTTAATTTATTATTATATATCATTCTAGAGTGTGTTCAATAGTTTTAACTTTAAAATGTGAGTAAGACAATCCTTCACAAAAGCAGTAGTTATCATATGATTATTATCAACCATTTGAAACTTATTGAGTACATGACATTGAAACTCGGGGTAATTTTTATTACGGAGTATAACATAAAGAAACAATAAATAATTCAATAATTCAATAAATAATTATGTAGTCATTCTAACGTTATGCGTAGGTGTAAAAATGGTGGAATATCGTAGATATTGAATTATTTATTGTTTCTTTATGTTATACTCCGTAATGACATTAATTTTGAGCAAAACGTCGCTATATTAATGACAGATACTTCGAACTCGGGATAATTTTCATAAATGATAATAATTGTCGGAGTTCGTGCGTGTAACCATGTATTGGGTTGTTGATTGTTATAAAAATATCCCTTAATTAAATACACATTTTAACAAAAATAAATTCATAACTATCTCCATTTAAATTCAAAAGCGTCATGTGTTTGTTTTATTACTACACTATGATTGATAGACTAAACAAAACATCTCTCTTGATGGTAACTTTCATTTTATTTGCAATGCAATATTATCTTAATTTCTCTAGCTAAATTGAAGCCTTGAAGGTCTAGGTGACTTTCATTTTGTTTAGCTTCTACGTTACAACAAAAAAAATGAAATAGCAAGTGTATGTAATGTAATGCAGGAGAAATAAGAATTTTCCAACCAAGAAACTTCCTGTTTTATTACTTGAAGTCCAAGGCGGAGATTCCTTTGCGGAGATTCGAGAAAAGGACGCCGTCGAGTTGCCCCGTGGCCACTAACTTGAACGGCGGAGGTCGCTTCTAGCCCGGCCCTTCATTATTTCTCTTTTACTTTTCTTCTTCCTCCCATCATTTAGGGAACATACGAAAATGTCATGTTGGGTGTTCTTTTTCATCCTTTAATTTCTTAGGTAATTAAGCCCTTAAAGGTGCTCTTTCATTCAATTAATTAAGCCAATCACTTGTGTTCTTAAATATTTTCTATCTTTAAATGGACATAGATTCTCCATTATACACCACTTGTTGCAAGTTGTAAGTTGTATCTCCCGTTCTATCTAAAAGTCCTAAGTTCAAACTCTTTCCATCATGTACTTTTGTAGGCCCCTTACTCCCATTTTTTGTAGAAATTGAAAATTTGGACCGAATGATAATCCAGTGTATACTAGTATACTACTACATGTCATACTAGATAACAAGGTTACATATAATTAGTAAAAATAGATACATTTTTAATTTGTTCACATCTTACCTTTTTAAGACAAAATTTTCATGATAGATTAGTTGTATGGTGGTCTTTTTGTTATGCACACTCAGTCACTCACCTAAGCTTATCAAGAATAATCCATGGACCATTCACAAAGGAGCTATAGCAATATCTCTACAACGTGACTTCACACTCTAGATTTTTCAATACCCTTAAGCTTCCACCTTTCCCTTTTCTCTACTGAATTCTTATATTGAAGTATGGAGTTAGAACCTTATCATCAATTCCTCAGGACCCCTACACCTTATTCAAGTGCCTCCGTGTGTGAAATTCTACGCGGAATTCACACATAAAACACGAGTGTTAGAAAAGCACAACGAACATATCTCTATGACACCCAAAAATACTAAAATAAAATGGAATTATTCCGAGTGCGTATTTCATTATCATGATTATAAAATTTGAAAGACAATCTTACTAAATAAGGTAATTAGAATTTTCACCTTTAATAAGATCAAGTAGAACAATTGTCTAGTCAATCGTTATTCTTTAATCTTTATAATTTAATTAAACAAAGTTAACGAAAGGCTTTGACAAAGTAATGTTTTCAACTTCGTTTTTTTTTATTTGTCTATAAAAAACTCATTTACAAAAGGGATGTCATCAACTATTTAATGGTTAATATACTCATGGCACCGAATGTTAAAAAGTGACTCATAAATTTAGCATCTCTTTGACGAAATAGGTTAGTCAAAATTGGTTGAACAATGTTAAGTATATAAAGGGCAAAGACTTCCATCCAATGTTTAAGTATATACAGTACTCCGTATATAAGATGCAAAATCCACTACCAATTTAACTAATGTAATTGCCGTTAAGCACTTTTTTACTAACACAATAATGGTGTGGCTTATTGTTTTAATTTTCAAAGTAGTCATAAAAGAACAGGAAAAAAAAAAAAAGATCAGACCTCATTCATTTCAGTGTTTTGCTTTCAAATTTCATTCATTATCAAATTTATCATCCTTTACGTGTATAACTCACTTTGAAATTATCAATTTTTTTTTGAATTTTAATCCTTTCAATAATCATCTAAATTTGCTTTTTAAGTGCTTAACTCACTTTGTTAATAATGCCAAACGGAGCCTAGCGTGCGTGGCGGAACTTCATAGGACTAAACAGATCTTATCGAATCATCAGCACATTATTTCTCCTTTCAAATTCTTTGAACTTTTTACAATTGAACAAGGCATTGTTTGGCTGTCCGTTTATTCCGGAATTTCTTAACATCGAAATGGCATTTTTACCCCTACTAGAACAGTACAGAACAACTCAGAAAAACATGGTGGTGAGTGGTGACTGACAATTCGGGTTAAATAATTCATAAAATAGGATCCGTTGTTGGAGATTCGGGTCACGTAATGTTTGCAGGTCTTGACTTAAAAGGGGGGTAGAGTTGACTTTTACTGTCTTTACTATGTAAGATGCTGCTCTACTTGTAGGGGAAATTTTAATGATTTTCGCAGGTTTCCCAGATTATTATAGACTTAGCTTTAAGATTCCGATTATACTCAGTGCCAATCATAGGTATTCCTCGATTTCTAGCCGTTGACTTAAGTGATCAATTTAAGTGATCAAGTTAGTAGTTTTAGGACAAATGAAAATCGTATCGAATTGGAACAATTTATGTGCAATAATCGCGCATACTACTTATTGCCTACCTAATTGCCTCATAAAAGAACAAGTTCCATAGCCAATCACAATTTTAAAAAGTGTTTATTGTCACTCAAACACACTAAATATATGCATATACATTACACACAAAGTGAAACAAACTTGAATGAGCAATTTTAGTTCAAAACTAGCTCACATTGTTCACATTGACTCATATGAGCAATGTTGTAGCCCCTAGCTTGTGTAGGTTATTAAGCTCGGGAAATGACCAACCTAAATCTTGAGGCAAAAAGTAAACAAGTAGTGGACTAGTGGTAAATGTCTACACTAGAAAGTTTATATAATAGGATAAAAGATTTATACTCGATTACTCCCATTAACAAACGAAGTCTAATATAATGAGAAATGAAGCATATCCAAATGACATACTCCCTCCTGTTCTATTTGATGTTCCATAATGAAATAACACGGATTTTTTTGTAAGAAGTAAAATGTGGTGGAAAATGAAAGTTGGTGGGTCACAAACCATTAAGACCACAAAAAACATTACAAATAAGGAAAGTTGAAGATCATTTAAAACTAATCAAAAAAGAAAACAGGAATATCATTTAGAACTTTAGGGAGTATAAAATCATAGTGTATGGCTAAGTGAGAATGTGATGAACCATGAAGTCACCATAAATAATCTAGATAAGGTCCCCCTTTTTCTTTTGTAAAGTCGTCATACGTCTATTAACTTTGGTTCTTGGGGAGTTCTGGTACGAAGCACCATGACGAGCGTAACCTAAATTTCCTGGTATGACCATTATCTCATTATCCGCATTAATCAATATTGGTATGCGTTTTATCTTTTGGTTAAGAGTGAGTAGTGACTAGTGACCACTGACCAGTGAGATACTAAGATTTCTAGTATTATCTTCCGAATCTAAAATTTTGGCCGTTGTTAATAATACACGGAGATTCCCACAATGCAAATGGGCGTACATTATTGAGGTGAAGTACGGATTTGAAAACACTATTGTTGTACGCTCGTCAAGGATACAATTGCAATATTGCATGAGAAACAACACGAGAGTAGGAATGAGACATGATTAACAAACAACACGAAAGCAGAAATGAGTTATGATTAACACGACACAATGTTGTGTTAACGCACACTACGAGTTAAAACTGTTTTGGAGCGTAACCCTAGAAGTATACCAAAGATAGGAAGGTTCTTAGAAAGAGCAATTAAAGACGAAGGACGTGCGTAAGAAAGCGAGGGACATGAAACAAATGGGTTGGGAGAGGATGGCAATCGTGGCCACAATTTTTGACTCCTTTTTTAACACGCAATTCTTTTTCATTCTTCTTTTGACAACTGCCCACTTCATCCCTAAATTATAGCGGAATAATTGTTGTAGTACTACTACCCAAATTTGTAGTTCGTGATTGTTTAGTTAACGATATAAATCGTGAGAATTAATTTATAAGTTCGATTAATCAAAGGTTGTAGTAGTAATCTGCAAGAACTTCCAACTCCTACACAATAAATGACTAACTTGTTATAAATTATTGCGTGTATTTGTTACAGTTTTCTGGAAAATCTCATAAAATTTGAATTTTCGAGAAAAAAACGATTCATGTGAAATCAGGATCCCCAGTGCAACCAAACAATAAGGTTCCCTTTGCTGAAATCAGGATTCCCAGTAGCGTCGTTTGTGCAGTGAGAGGGCAGTTCAGGGTTGTAGAAGATGAGACCTTTGAAGAGTGAAGTGTCTACCGTCTAGGTCGAATATGTCAAGTGATCCAAGTGGCCGGATGAACCGAGGATCAAGGTTGTGGCGATCCCAGAGCAATGAGACGATAGTAATCTGCTAACTTCAGCCCGATTTTTATTGTCACGCGAAAGGAAAAAAATGAGGGCCGGTGAAGAGCAGGAGAGGAAGGTAGACTTCACAGGGGATAACAGGAAGATGCTAAAAGCAATATAAAGAGAATGCTTTTTTAACAGGATTGGACGAAAACTCGAAAGAGCAAACAGAAGATTTCTGGCGGTCTAAATATAAGACAGCAACAAATCTGAATGCACGAAGTACAAAAGCCAACCGGAAGAAACTTCACAGGCATTTATTCTGCAGGAGCCTAGTGCTACAAGTAGCAGTAGAGTATAAATTGAATATTCGACCATAATGTACTTGAAACAAAACAATTGACGATAGTCTTTGGCAAACTTAACCTAACAATATAAACCAGGGTTTCTCTGCCCTTCACCTGAGGGGAAAAATCGAATAAGACAAGCAAAAATAGAGGGCAACGTTTGTGTTTTCACTCCGAATGCATCAATACAAGATGACAGTCCAATAGTTCACTGTACTTAATCGGCTCTTGATTGTCCAGCACGAGAAGACAAGATGATGCCGACAATGAGACCGTACAGGGCAAGAGCTTCAGCGAAAATGAGGATAAGGATCATTCCGACGAAAAGCTTTGGCTGCTGTGCATTGGCTCTGTCAAAATCCAGGGACAAATATATACATCAGCGACAAAAATACATACATACAAGAGTTCAGGAATTAGGATAGCATACAAATACAACGAGCAAACACCAATCTTACAGCATGCATCATATATGTGGATCATTGAAATAAGAGCAAATGACCAGACATCACATTAGAATTTAGAAGTTGAATCAAAACCTAGCATACAAATACAACGAGCAAACACCAATCTTACAGCATGCATCATATATGCGGATCATTGAAATAAGAGCAAAATGACTAGACATCACATTAGAAGTTGAATCAAAACCTAAGATAGGCCCCATCTATCCAATAACTAGAAGGACGATAAGGCAAGAAAAGTACTCAAGACACGAAGGCAAAAGAAATACAGCTCAGTTTGACGTTAATTTAATGACTTAACCCTACCCTCGCATACAGCAGTAAGGATGGATGGAATTCAATGGACAAGGAGCAAACTTTAAAGTCTAAACCCACAACCTATCCACCTTAACTATGTTAAAAACCAAATTGAGTACAAAAAATGTACGTTGTGCATAGTTGATGAAGTGATAGATTGCAGAGTTACACCAGATAAAGGAAAAGAAAAAAAAAATGAACTAGTCACGAACTTTTGTCTAAGCACACGTGAAGACTCAGTTTACCACAAAGGGCAAAGGCACAAGCTTGATATGCGTCAAAAGTCAAAACACGATATTAGAGAGAGCAATCAGCAAGTAGACAAGATAGCAAAAGAGGAAAGGATGCTCATAATTTCATTCTTTCTTTTGCATTTAGGTGGCAGGCGGGCTGTGGAATGGTAGATGGAGTGAATAAATCTTACAAGCTAAAGGCTCCTCCCCTAAATTGCCTAGATAAACCTTTTATTATGAAGACATTCTATCATCGCAATAATAGTTCTCAATCATTCAGCGGTTTGCATAAATAAACCACATTATAAATACCCACAACACCAATGCTCAGGAGGACAAAAAGAAAAAAAAAAAAAAAACAAGAAAAGAGTGCAAGATATTGACATATATCAGTACACATAGTAGAGAATGAACAAATTACATCGGTAGCCACATAGAACCTTTGGGCAAATATTGTATTAAAGTACAGCAAAGCATATTTCAGAATTATTCAAACACACCCCTTAAATGAAATCATCCTAACAAATAATATGGACAAAGATAATAATCTTTAGCTACACTACTTATCAAACCAGTTTCTCACCGCCTAACAGTTCACCTATTTGTCAGTAGAATGTTAAGTAGCCCCTTTCAGAACTCCAGTGGGAAAACAGCTTTTACAAGGACAGGACAAATCACAACTAACAGAGAAACAAAATAACAATCCACCAAAAGTTCCACCTAGTTCTCTTAGTTTCAGAGGTGTCCAGCAGACTCATGACACTATCGCATATAACTAGCAAAAGACGCTTTCATTTACATTATGTCGGTACAACAAAATGACGAAACTAGTGTGAGGCCTTGCCATGGTAATCAATACAGATTCACAATGATTGACTTCGATACCACAAACAAGTAGGCAAAAAATGTTGCTCATAAAAGAGTTATCATGTGACAACCGTAATACGAGAATAGACTAAGGTCATATCACAAATGCAGACCCTTACAGCTGGTAACTAAAAATAACATCACAAACTCATATTTCAACAAGCAGCATAAAGCCATAACAGCAACAGTCACTACAGAATCGACAACTAGTTGAGATTTAAAAAGGTAGGATCGCCTACAAAAACTCATCTCTGACTATTTAATGACAGAGAGTTTGACAATTAGCTAATACTCAACAATCAGAAGATCCAGAACACCACATAGCAGCATTGACCATCATAGCTCTTAAAGTTTCCCATGATGAACAACACACTAACTGCTCACGAAAAATCATAAAGCCAAAACTGAACCCTTTTTCTTTTCAAAGATCATCACTACAATGGATAATAAAAAACTCAATCCTATGCAAGAAGTCAAACTCACTGTGAAACATCGACAACCAGACTGATAAAACTCCATCGCACATCAACACAATGATCATAATTCAGTGAACCAGCAGCAGAGAAAGTCAATGATCCACAACAGCAGATCCTTAATTTTTCTACCACAGATCAACACCATTTAGAATATCTTCAAACACAAGTCATCAACCACTCACATCAGACCCAAACAAACAACAATTCAAACACAAACCATCAAACCCTACAATCACAAACAACTTAAAAAAACAGGTCAAAGGAGGGATAAATAGAGAGATCAATGACGAAAGGCGAAGGCAGTTACCTAACACCAGCATCACCAACGACACCGATAGCCATACCGGCCGCCAAACCCGAAAGACCACAAGCAATACCAGACGAAAGGTGAGCATATCCATCAAACAAATAGTAAGACTTGGCCTTTGGGTTGATTCCAGTAGAAATAATGACAGCAATAATAAGACCATAAATACCCAAAACTCCAGCCATAACAACTGGAACTATAGACTTCATAACCAACTCTGGTCTCATCACTCCCATTGATGCAACTCCCACCCCACTCTTTGCTGTTCCGTAAGCTGCTCCCATACCTTATTCCACACGTTTCCATCAAAATTAACACATACCCAGATCAGATTCAATCACAATGATTCAAAATTCAGGTTCAAACTTCAAACTAAACTCAAGATCGAAATTTCATGGTCAACTTATTGCAAAGATCGGAACTTTATGGCAAAATTGTGATCAAGTTCTAAAATTTATTGTAAATTCATGATCAAGATTCAAACTTCACAGTAAAATTATGATCAAGATTAAACTTTAAGTCAAAATCTGATAAATATCAATCAAATAATAAAAATAAGAAAGCATATGGTGAAATTTGATCGAAGTTTGAGATATGGGTAACTTACAGGAGAAGACGAGAGCGGCAGCAGCTCCCAGGAAGCCGAAAAACGGCGCCGTTTCATCACCGTTGAAGACGGAAGACATGTTTTTTTTTTAATGATCGGAAGGTGTTCGACGAATTGCCTGATCGGATCTGGGAAACTGAGGAGGAGGAGGAGAGAGAGAGAGAGATGAGGGAAAATATGAGGTGGTGTGATGAAGAAGACAAATTTGTGATTAAGTTTTATCTTAGTGCTATGCTGCTACGTATTTGTATGTGGACCTGTCCTCTGTTTTACCCTTTCTACTCATCATTAATTTATATTATTAAATTATTGTTTACTAACATTGATTGAATCTTTGAGTAATTATTTGTTTCTATGATACTCCGTATTTGGTTTTGCACTCGTTTTTACTGAGTTTTTTCGTTTTTGTTTTGACTTGGGAAGCTTCGTAATAGTGCCCTTTCATGATTCCGTTGTTGGGGGCATGCATGGTTAAAAATTAGAATTGCCTATGGGATGTTTGTCATGGACTCGAGATAGGTAAATTCTAAATGGAATTAGATCCCCTAGAGTTGAAAATAAATTTTACATGGTAGAGTTTACTTATTCATGTAGAGTTTACTTAATAAGGTAAGAATTTATTATTTTGCATTTTTTTTGTGCATTCCAAGATACTCTTCATTTTGTCTTATTCCTAGTTTTAGCAAACTCTACCAACTCTACCAAAAATTAACTCTAGGGAATCCTCACCCATCTCAAATCACTTACGGTGTATATATTGTTAAGATGATTCTTGATGAGTAATTACCGAGTACGGAGTATAGAATAAGAAGCGATGGTGCGTGATAGAGTGAAGATATAACCCTATGCATCCTACGCAGGATTTGAGTCCTAACGACTAGTTCACAGATTTATGAGGTCATACCATTTTTTTCACTAAACGTTGTCACTTTGGGTATATTATATTATTCATATTATTGTATCAATTTGTCTAATATTGTAACTCAATAACAAGTCCTAACCCATATATTTGTTAGAAATAGTATCTTTCAACTTTCAGAGGTCATCTTATCTTCCATATTGAAGTACCAATATCTCTAAGAAGACAAGAAAGTTATCCCAAGTGCCCTTGATTGGAGCTACAATCCTACAATTTTGGAGTTGCAAAACTCGCTTTAACTCCAATTTTAGGTTTTGTTTGGGCGACAATCTTGACATACTTACGAGTCTAAGGTCATGATATGAAAAATGAAACTAAATAACGTTAGAAATAATCAAACAATAAAAATGTCACCCAATAGTAAATATTTTCTTTTACGCATAATTTCTTAAATTATCCCAAATTTTGGCTCGTGTCGCCTTCAATATACTGACTAACTCAAATCAGTACTCCCTCCGTCTCAGTTCAAACGCCCCATATTCCATTTTGGAACGTCCCACTTCAAACAACCCATCTATTTTGGGACATGTTTCTCTCTCCTACTTTTATTAAATTATCACATAATCTCTCACACTATCTCTCCTACTTTTATTAATCCCCACATTCTCTTTCCTCATTTTTCCTAATATTACCCCACTGGGCCACTGGGCCACTGGGGCGTGTGAACTGGGACGGAGGGAGTATATCTTTGCTACAACACTCAAAAAAACAAAAAAAACTTTGATAATCAAAAACCAAATCTTCAAAATTCAAAAAAAAGAAAAAAAAAGAGAAAAAAAGAAATGGCGATAACACTGAACAATGGATACAAAATGCCAGTGGTTGGACTTGGAGTATGGCGGATGGAGAAAAATGAAATCAAAGATGTTATTCTCACCTCCATTCAACTCGGTTATCGCCACTTCGACTGTGCTGGTATTCTCTCTCTCTGTTATTCTGATTGTCTTCTGTTTTTATTTATTGGGGTTTCATGATATCTTGTTGTTCATCACGAAATACCAATTTGATCATATTTATTTATGTTGTAGCAACTTTTTTTCTGGGTTTATGGTCCAAAGATTAGATTTTTATCAGTGTTTTAGTTTTACCATCATTAATAATTCTAGGAATTTATGATCTTTGGTAAAAAAAATATTTTAGGAGGGTGTGTTTAGAATTGCAGATTGTCTGATTAAGCTTTATATTTTGGGTTTTTGGTTGGATCATATGTATACATGTGGATTATGATTGATTTGATGAATTTTGGCAGTCATTTTAAGTGTTAATTATGGGTTATGAACTATTAAAAACATTTTCGAAGTGATTTTGTTAAATTAGTGAAAGATTAGATATATGGGATTGGGAGCAGCTTCTTGTATAAAAAATATGACGGAAGGCTTGCCCTCTATACACCCTTGTGGTGGGACCTTCTTCAGAAATTCGCTTTATAGGGACGCAAATGTGCACCGGGCTGCTCTTAGTGAAAGGGACTAGATTTGGTTGAAGTAGAAGTAGATGGAGTGTTATATGGTATGTTTATGATTTGGGAACTTGAGAATGTTTTGAAGGTGGTAGGAGTAGCAGCAGTGCCTTCACTAGTGCAAGTTTAATTTATTTTCATTTTTGTGCTGTTTTGGTGTGTAATTTAAGTTACATTTTTCTGCATAGAATTCTGGGTACAAATCTGTACAAACGGATAGCGTAAATGAACATTGTGTATTAGAGCGGCTAGTAGGTGAATGATTCATCAATCCGTAGGAAGGAATGACAATAATTGGGACATTTTATGCCTACTTATGTGATTATGCTCAGAGTAGTTTGCATTACTTGAAGTGTTGATGCTATGAGTTTGATATGTAAATGGCGGATATATATGTGTAGCCGATTACCAGAATGAAGCTGAGGTTGGGGAGGCACTCGCAGAGGCATTTCAGTCTGGATTGGTCAAGAGGGAGGACCTGTTCATAACCACCAAGGCAAGTATATATACGTTCTAGACTTCTAGGAGCATGATGAGGCTCCAATTATTGGAGACATTTCTGAATAATGGGGTTGTTGTATTAATAAAACTGTAAATTTCTGTTGCAGCTATGGAATTCTGACCATGGGCATGTTCTTGAAGCTTGCAAAGACAGTTTAAAGAAACTTCGTCTTGATTATCTGGATTTGTATCTAGTTCACTTTCCTGTAGCCACAAAACACACTGGTAATTATTTGAATTCTTAACTCTTTTAGCTCTTTTGCTGGTCAACAGAGTCCAGACTCTGTAGAATTGTAGATAACCAGAAGCCTGGATGTATGTTAAGACAGTACCTATAAAAGGAGCTGCATTTGATGGAAGGGGGCATGGATCATGATTCATAACACATGGTCTCATGAATGTTACAAGTGGTTAAACAACTTAGCAGGTCTACGGTCTGTTAAGAAACCTAAAATTTGATCTTTGAAGCAACTCTCATTTGAGAATATAATCTATTACAATGTCATATGACAAAAGACGTGGCAACTTTAAGAGATTTATCTATCGTGATGGCTGTTTTCCTGAGCCTCTTTTCTTTAAGATTAAAACAAAGAGCGAATCCGTAGTGGGTGTCATTTAAGGGACATATGATCTGGCACTTCTTGTGGTGAGGCTTCAGTAGTTCAGTGTAATAGCTTTTTCCTATATATTTCTAACAGGAGTTGGAACCACTGGAAGTGCCTTGGATGAGGATGGTGTGTTGGAAATTGACACAACCATATCCCTGGAGACCACTTGGCATGCTATGGAAGAGCTTGTTTCTGTGGGCTTAGTTCGCAGCATCGGTATCAGGTAAAAGATTCAAAAATAACGTCTAATCATTGTTCCTTCGATATATAAAGGTTTTTTTCTTTTGCAAGTTATGGAAAGGCCATAGCTTCTGTGAAGAAGATCTTCCCATCAAAGACATTTTGTTGATCATGTTGTAGCCATGTACCGCTGCTGTGCACTGTGGTTTTGTCCCCTTTGGGCTCTAATTCAGTCTTTTAAGCTTGCTCATGAAATGGCAAGCAGGATACGTCTATTTGCCTGTTTCCCTTCTTTCATTGTCTTTGGTGCTTCTTCTGCTTGGTACAAAATTTGGCGCATGAGCCTGTGTTAACTTACTGAGGTACTTGTATGTTTCAATTTGCATGCATCTAATTGTGGAAAGTACTTTGCAGCAACTACGACGTCTTTCTGACCAGAGATTGTTTAGCGTATTCAAAAATAAAGCCCGCTGTAAACCAGATTGAAACACATCTCTACTTCCAGCGTGAATCTTTGGTGAACTTCTGTCAGAAGCATGGGATCTGCGTCACTGCTCACACTCCCTTAGGAGGTGCAGCTGCCAACCTTGAATGGTTCGGGACTGTATCTTGCTTGGATGATCCAGTTGTTAAGGTACATATACCAGCTTCTCTGATGTGAATAAGGACTGCTATCCACATTCTAAACAATCTTATATACGCCTTAGGTTACTTCTCAAGTTGATTCTGCTTCAAATAAAACTAATGCTGGTGAAAGTTTTATGGAACTTTCGTTGCCTGTGTGTAGAAAACTTTGGTGAAATGCCAGATCATTGTTGATTTATTTCTCGGTCATTTTTTTACCAGTCACCTGAAGTCTGAACCCTTTTTTTCTTTCTTGTGCCGTTGGTAATTGGTATCAGGGCATTGCAGAGAAGCACAAGAGGACTGTGGCCCAAATTGCTCTTCGGTGGGGAATTCAGCGCAATACTGTTGTCATACCAAAGACATCCAAGTTAGACAGATTGAAGGAGAACATTCAAGTATCCGACTTTGAGCTGACAAAGGAAGACATGGAACAGCTAAAAAGCATGGATAGGAAGTACAGGACCAATCAACCAGCCAAGTTCTGGGGAATTGATTTGTATGCTTGAACCTGGGATGTGTCAACTTGAAAATAAAAGAGCTTCTGATCTGCGAATGTTTAGTATGTCTTCCATTTAAGATCCTAGCTTATTTACGCAGTTGTATGAACCTTAAAACACCGGCAACTATTCTATGAAGCTCCTTGCATGTTTTAGCGTACACAGCCTGATTTGCAGTATCTTATTTCCCTTTGCGCAATCTGTGCAACGTATCATGAATCTGAGGGTTATCAAAACCAAGATGATCTCCTGCACACTTCTAAGACGACAAGTTTTCTGTGCATTCATTTATGCAATCATGACTATTACACTATCCCATCAATCTAAAACAGAATTACAAACGAAGTGATTACACGAACTCTTATTGAATGAATTATCGCTATGTGCTCAACTGATAGCGGCTCAACTGTCAGTAAATACAGGGAAATACATACAGCGTAGCAGTTATCAGTAAATACAGGGAAACACAGCATAGCGGTTGCTGGGATAATTGTCAAACTTGCGGCGATACCATCTGTGTGTCTCTGCTGCAGAAAACGTAAGATTTGTAACCTGCCACAAATCATCCTGAAGAAATTTCTTAGGTAGGGATTAAGGCTCAATAATAGGTCGTCGCTAGTCATTTATAAATGCGTCAGCTATCAAAGATAAGAGTATGTAGTACCACAAATGCAAACAGCAACCACACAGTCAGGTTTAGGCCTCCACTAGCAATCAGAAGACCAACATATATAACCTACATTTAAGAGATCGATAGAAAGTGTTATAATATACAAGCGAGGTTTCTTTTCGTTTTCACTATTTTTAGGGCGGGAAAAGAAGGCATTACCATTTCAGCCAAATAATGTGGGGAAGAGACGAGTTCAAACCAGTCACCATGAGGGATTTGGTAGTCATCAGCTTGTTCCTTCACTTTCCGGAGATCCCCCTGGTTACGGAAACTCCACATTAGTGACAATTCATCAATATGCGAGTCAGAATGAAAACAAATTCTTAATACACAAAAATGTCACCAGTATAGCATGACAACGGCGCTGATGAATCCAACCCCAGAAGAAGATGACTGCTCCAATCCACTGGTACCAACCAAGCTTCAAAAGGGGACCGAGATACTCTAACCATTGAATATCAGCAAGGGGCATGTGCTTCTTTCCTTTCACAATGAATTCAGCAAGTAGATTCGTTACAAATGTAACTACCTCTGGTGCACAGTCACAGCAAAGGGACAACGGCGCTGCTGTATAAAAGCTATCACACGTGTAAGGGCAAGTCTTGATTGAAGTAAGCAGAAAACATTAAAGCATAAAATTGTACAAACATCTCTTTCAAATTACAATGTGGCCAATCTTAAACAACCAAAAGAAAGACCTTCACCTCTGAATGAAAGCAAAAGCCAATCAATATGTTGAGGAGGGAGACAAGTCCAAATACGGAGTATTATATTACAGCACATCAACAACTAACATCAGCTCTTTGAAATAAAATTAAAAAAACATACTCTTCGCAGTCCACCCTACAGCTTTTGCCATAGAAACTAATCAGAAGGTGTCGAAGGGACAACCTTCACATTCTGATGCCAGGGAGAAGAGAAGACTGAGGCACAACAGCAACATTACCCGAGTGCCTAAGTCCCCACTTATTGTGAGGTAGAAGGGGGAAACCGGGTGGGGGGGGGGGGTGTGACACGTACGCAGACTTGCCCTGTTTTGAAAACAGAAAGAGGTTTCTTGTAAAGTGCTCTCGAATAAATTGGTGGTGAGAATGGCATAAACCGATTACTACTGCACAATCTACAAAGTAGATAGTTCAGTAAGCCATCTTGCTTAAGTCCATCACATTCAATAGCCAAGAACTTAATAAGTAATTAAGTAGGGAGCCTCTCATTCCATTTTCAGTGTATTTTTATTTTTAATTTTCTATGGCAAAATGCTAGAAAGTTTAAGCACATAATGGAACAGGCACAACCACACCTCCACCCAGCAAAGAAAAAAGAGTAATAACATTCAGAAAACCCAATCAAAGAACTAAGAATCTTACAAGAGGCCCGTGAAATATCCCAAGACATGCATTCGAGCTGAACTGCTGTACTTGAACACATAGAGAGACTCATACAAGCGCCAGAATACTTGAATTTCCATCAAAAGCAGAAGAAAGACAGCACGCCAAACCCTATAGCTGTGCTCTGGTGAAGTCGAATGTGCCATTCCACTAGAGAAAATATGTGAGCCTCCAATCAAGTAGCTAGCAATACCCGAGTGAGACGTTGACTCAAAAATTAAAGATCCCAGCTTATGGGCATATGCCCAAGTTGTGATAAGCAACAATGTTGTCCACACCACAGCCAACAAATAAAAATGAGAGAAAAATCTCTGAGGAACTGTGAGCTTCTGGAACAACATAAAAACATGTCAGCACAAATCATTTGCCATACTTTTAAAATAATTCAATCCATGACACTGCCACCAATCAACAATTTCGACAAAACATGTAGCCGTGCACTCGCCCCAAAAAAAAAAAATACAGCATACGAAAAGTTTAGTCATTTGAAGTGTAAAGAGACTTAAGCATATGCCTCTATGTCAAAGCCATCCTAACAAGAACATATCAATTCATCTTAAGCTCCAACCAAGCAAAGACCTATCTTTGATTTTGTAGAGTATCATACAAGTTCAGCTCCAAGCAGACACTAAAACTATTAACAAAATGCAGCTTCATTTCTAGAACAGCCACCCCAGAATTCAAGATACAATCTAGGTCCTCTAAAGTATCCTGCTCACAGATCCAAAACCCCGAATTTCACTCAAAAATCGCCCATGGACGAATCACGCAATCTTATACGGAGTATTGAATTAGACAAACCAAACAAACATGTCCAATATCCCAACATGAAATCATAATCAACCACTAATCTTCTTTTCTCCTAAATTAAGTTCTTAAACTACTCAGACCCAGAGGTTTTAGAGCTTTTCTAAAATAAACCCATGTACAATTTCACTGTGTTGAACTATTAAAGGCAAACAAAGGATCACTCTTTCAACCGTGCGGATCACCTGTACCATTTTCCAGTTCCATTCCCTATACGGCTATACCCCACATAATCAACTACAACTAAATCATATTATTGGCAAATTAGCAGAATGTATCCAAAAAAAAAAAACATTAATTTTAACAGGAATCAAATAAAAATTTAACAAAACTTATATCACAAGATTAACAAAAAGAGGGGGGGGGGGGGGGAGAAAGAATGAGAGTGATTACACTGAGACGAGAAGACGATTGGATGATTTTGCCACGGCCAGCAAAAACAAGAAGCGTATGATATACTGAACTAATCCCAGAAATTGGCAAACTAACAATTAATATTGGCAAAATCACAGCTAACCATCCAACTCTCAGTAAACCCACAATTCCAATCTCCATTGTAATCATCTCAAACCTTCAAAATATTGCAAAAAGCTTGGAACTTTATAATTAACCTTCAAAAATTTGCACAAAGCTTGAAACTTTATAATGAAATTGTTGTGCAGGAGTGATATACAAACAAAACCCTTGTAATTTGAAAGAGATTTGGGGTTAGGAATTTGATACAAAACTTGGGTAATGAGCAAAAAATGGTGGGAAGACAAAAGGATGGTATGATTTTGAGGTTGTTGGGCTATTCTGTTTTTTGTTGTGGGTTTTTATTGCTTGTTGCTGAAATTAGAAGGGTTTGTTTTAGTTTTGATGTGACCTTGGCCCAAAAGTGGGTTATTGTGAATTTCACACTTTATTCACTTCCTTCTATAAAGGAAATATGAGAGCAACACTTTTATGATTGTGCCCAAAAAGAACGTAAAATAGTTATCGAATTTGTATATGACGGTTTCAAAATTATGTTATTTCAGGTCATGGGGATAATTTTGAAACCAAATTTGTATTAAATACGATAGAAAGAAGTTTGTCGCGAGAACTTTCAAATGAATCAGCAAATTGTAGTATGCAGTAGTATTTAAAAGAGTTAGTTTGTATTGATATGGAGAATCTCAATAGTGTAAAATTTGACCATCAATGAAAGAGGAGGATAGTCTACGAGACTACAACCCTCGCTTTCCCCAAATGTGGACGAGTGACACTCTTAGATCGAGTAACTTGTAAATTTGCATGAACTTGTTAGCTAAAGTTTATCATGATAATTAGATTACCTTTTTTTTTTCATATTGTAGAGGAACAAGGGATAGGTTCCTTTCATTAGTTCAACGGATTACAACACTTACAAGAATCCCGTAATAAATCTTGACTCACAATACAAATTTCAACATCTTATTGACTAATTGACCTTCTCAAATCCATTTTGTTTTTGGCACAATCTTAACCTTGAATTTTCAATATCTCTGCATCTTTCATCAAAATCCAAAAATAGAAGAATGAATTTCAATTTTCACCCATATTTTGACCTTTTATGGCTTTGTGGGCTATGGATCACTATTTGAGTGTCCATCAACTTGCCCCATAATTCAGATATCCGAAAGCTAAAAATTGTCCTAAATGGGCAAAAAAGTAACCAGAAAGTTATTACTCTACTAAAAAAGCTCACAGAAAATTACAACTCTCCCTCTCTCTCTCTCTCTTGTTCCTTCTCTCTTACACTTCCCAAGGGCTTTGGCTTAAAACTACTGTTGTACTAAAAAAAAAAAGTAGCAATTGCACTGATCATTTCTCCATTAAACAATTGTGGTGAGCTTGTTTTCTTTACTCTTCAACATAATTTACCGTGTTTCTTCTTAAGTAATTTTAATCACTATGATTAATTTAAGCATGATTTCTTGAATTTCGTATTGAATGAAGATGTGAATGTGTCTTTTTCATCATTCCCATTTCTGCATGTTTGTTTACATTCTCAGATTCTTTCAAAATTTTCTTGTTCTAAGTTGGCATAATGTTAACCCCTTCAGAAACCCATGGACTTACACTTGTAAATTTGCTGTATTTAGAACTGTTTTTTTTAGGGTTTGATTTGTCGTTTCTTAACTTGGGAAATTTGGGTTTAATTTGTAAAAATAAGGGGTTGGTGTGTGTGAATGTGTGATTAACATTTAAATTGGGGGAAAAGATTGAGTCTTTCCTGCTAAGTGCTAAATTGAGCTTACTTTTCTTACTTGTAAGTATTGTATCCCTGTAGTTATTTGGGAAGATTCTTGCTGAAGTTAATCTGTGGCCGATTTTGTCGAATTTAGAATGAAATGTAGGTTGATCACATTATGTACTGTACTGTACCCTAATGTTGCTTAGATCAACAAATAGAATTCAGCTGCTTTTGCATCAGCATTATGTTAGTGTACCTTAATGCTATTGCTGTCGAATGTTGATTGCTGATGACGATTTGTCTTGGCCATATACGTCGTTGTTGTTTGTTGAGTAATCTCGCGAACATAATTGAGTTCTGGTTGTTTGCTGTTACTAAGCACCCGTGTCGTTCTGGGACTTGTGAATAATTTCTTCCTTGAGAATGTAGAGAATATATGTTAGCTAAGGTTATGTTGTGCTGGAAGTTGGTTCCGATGACGTTGAGTAGAAATGGGTTATCATTGATGCAAGCTTTTAGTTTTTGCCTATTTTATGATAGTGCAATTGATGGCTTCATCTCTATCTCTGTTTCTAATAATTGTTACTTTCTTTGGTCTGATTAGATTGAGTCCTAGGCTCCTAGCTATATATCAGAGGAATTGTTTGTAGGCCAGTGTCCTCTACTTGTTTCCATTATTCTTGTGATGGCTTTGGTCTCCGAGTAATGTTGCTAGAATAAGTTTCAACCATTTTGCCGAGGAACTAAAATTTGCAGCGAGAGGGAGAGCAGGCATGTCATAGGATGGGTTAACTTGTTTTGAAATCTCTCTAATTGAAGTTTAGTCGGTATAAGTAGTTTAGGAGTGGTTATGTGTTTGCTGAAGAGAGCCGAGGGGAACTTTCGAACATCATTTTTAGATTCTAACCGTGGAAAATAGGCTTGTTGAAATATATATAGAGTTTCTCCTGCACTTGATGTTGCCATCAGTCACTTGAATATGAAAAAATCTAGCCTCATTAGACAAGTTATGAAATTCCGGTTGTCTCACTATTTTCTTGTTTGTTTAAGGTAAGAAATGGTTAATGAGTCAGTTAAGCATTGACAAATCTGAGGTATTATGGATATTGATGAGCAGCAAAGAGGGGGGAGACAGAAGTTTGGTCATTTCGAAGAAAGAACTCCTAATGTAAGAAATCACGACCCAAATTTATCGCGTTCCTGATTACTCTCTGCCCAAGATAGTAATCAATAATGCTGCTGTTGCCTCTTGCTTTTTACAGCGGGATATGGTGCATCAACAGTTCAAGGAGCGAAATTCTCTCTGTACAAACAGGAAGGTTCTGAACATGATTGCTGAGAGGGATGCTGCAATTGAGGAAAGGAACAACGCTTTGATTGAAAGACAAAAGGCTTTGGCTGAGCGACAATTGGCAATTGCACAAAGAAATTTAGCAATCAAAGAGCGCAACGATGCTGTATTAGAAAGAGACGCTGCGTTCAGTGCCCTTCAACAATCTATGATCCAGACGCTTGGTTTTGGAACTCAGCATGGGTCTAAGAGGTTTGCCTGCAGTACTGGTAACCAAACACAAACACAAGCTACAAGTACATCTGCATATGTTACAAGTGGAATGGAGATACTGGAGGCTTTTTGTAAAACTATGGTGGCTTCTGAAAATAGCAAATCAGCTCAGGCAAAAAGGCTGCAGGAGAACCAGGCATATAGCTGTGCTGCCGGAAGACCAAGAAAGGGGAAACGTGTAAAAGGCGACTTGAACAGGCAGGCACCTCCTGATCAAATGAAGCTGAAGTATTGGAATAGCCAAAATTTAGGTTTGACCGAGAATGATTATGATGGGTCCTTGATGCCAGTGCCTGGTTGCTCGTGTACTGGGGTATTCAGGCTCTGTTACAAATGGGGCAAAGGGGGCTGGCAGTCATCTTGTTGCACGAATAACATATCAGCTTATCCCCTCCCAGCCAGGCAAAATAAACGGTATGGTCGTGTGGGTGGCCGGAAAATGTCTGGAAGTGCTTTCTCGAAGCTACTTAGTCGACTGGACATAAAAGGCTTTGATTTCTCTCGTCCTGTGGATTTGAAGGAACATTGGTCGAAACATGGTACCAATCGCTACATTACAATCAAGTAGTGATGACCTCCCGTTCGTGGTAATGTTACATTTAATCATTTACCCACCTCTGCTTCTTGTGTACAGAAGTACTAATGTCCTATCTCATGTGAGGTAACTGGGAAGCTGCTCTGTTTGATCAGGCATCAGCTGATGAGTTGATGTGCAATGACACCAAACAAATTGCTAAACTACTGTTTGTTACTTGGTGCATAGCAAGCTTCGAGTATATGGTAGCTGACACAGCCGTGCATTACTCTATATATAGTCTATATACTACTCCGTATATGCTTATTACAGACGTCCTAAGTCTCAATCCCAAGTAACGTGCCGAATTTGAGGACCACAATCTCACATGTTATCTTATATAGCTCCCACAAACGGTAAGGAGAAAATACAAGTGAGAGGGTGATACTTAAATTCAGTGTGCTCTTATTTTTCCAATCTAATCATTGACATTGGGCTTCGGACACCAACAACCAAGCTACGTTTTTTGTTGAGATGATTGATAATATCACTTTTAAGATATAACCAATTATTAGGTCCTAACCATCAGTCTAGACTTTTGGTTGAGGTCCAATAATTGATTATATCTTAACAATAACTAAGTCGGGAGAATGCAATGTGTCACAGCATGATTGGTTTCGAGTTTCGAGTTTCGAGTGGTGTTTAGGCTCAGTCTGGCCAAGACAAGCAGAACGTGCATAAGAAAGAGTTGAAAAGTCCCCATGAAGACAATTCGAATTAAAGCAGCTTCCAATTCCATCTCACAAGCTTACAAATTGGAAGCCAAAAACGTTGCCTTTTCAATTATTTGGTTCGTTGACGCTTTTGACTTTCAGGCGTTCAGCTGCTTCTTTGCCTTAATATAAAACCTTGAACACAATGGTACGAAATCATCACAACAAAACTTGAAATCCCACATTTTTAATACAGAATCAAAATTTGCATTTGCACTCATGGAAGCAAAGGGTGAGGCTTTGAAGGTGACGTTAATCGATACACGATACGTTGTGGTTGATGCAAAAGACTTCCAATCTGCTGTTCAATACCTTACAGGGAGGAATTGTTCCGTTGCATGGGTTAAATCGGACTATGCAGGAGACACTCCATGCAACTCTTCGAGTAAGAAATTGGAGAGGAAGCAAAAAGCTCGTCGTAAAGACGACAAGTCGTCACTTGCATGTATCTCTCCAAGGAAGAAAATAGCGAGGAATCAAAATTCTCACCTTAATGCTGATCGTCCTATGTCGTTATCTGGTCGAATTCAGACTAAACTGGATGATGCTCGGCAAAATGGGTGTAATGTTCTCCAAAGTGGTCATGGTATCGAGAATAATGACTTATTATCCATGATCGAACTGGATCGAATGGAGCTTGACCGGATGTTAGAAGATCCTCCACTCGTGGAAGAGTTAGAAAATTGGCCGTGGAATTCAAACCACTAGCGAAGCTAGAGTACTATGAATTCCATGATCAAATTTCTACAATTTAAGCGTAAATTGTACAACTACCATCTCATACAAGAACTACTCCTCCAACTTTAATGATATACGTACTACTTATCTTTTTCAAATCTTCATGAGTGAAGGACGAATGTAGTCCCAAAAGTTTTGGATACCCTTTTTTGTAATTTCTCAATCAATATTTGAACCTTTTCAGAAAATTTGCGGTAGTCACTAATCGCCAGTGAGTGCACCATGTTACCCGTAGATTCGCCACTATCACAACTCACAGGTTCACAGTTTACGTCGGCATGTATACCATACTCTCAAGACTATGTACTCTCGAATTTGCTTTTATGTACATTAGCGGGGTTTTCATATACTTTTACAAGTTTTTTTTATGTACTTTAGTGAATATTTTATGTATTTTTGTGAATTTATGTATAGTTTTAATAATTTGCAACCAAGATAGATTAATAAAACTTTGAATTGATATTTTAATATTCTAACCTATTTAAGTAAACATTTTTCATCGATTAAGAGACTCTAATGAATTGATAATCGATATTTTTATCTTTGTACTTCAAGATCGTGTACATCTTTGTATTATTCTACACATTTATAATTCAAAATACTATAATTATTAGCAAAATTGTTAAATTTACACCGTTTTAACAAAAAATACACAAAATTGTATTTAAAGTATATTAAATTAGGGTAAACGTACATCAATTTGTATGTTAAAGTACACAACCTCACGTAACAAAAAAAAAAAATAGACAACGTAAGAAACAAGCAATGCTTATACAATGCTCCTGCTCCCGGGAGCACAAGGAGCATGGTGGTTCTCCTCACAATAGAGGAGTAGGGACCACACTTAAATAGATTTTAAATTATTTTAAATGTGGTCCCCACTTCTTTATTGTGAGAATGACCACCATGCTCATTGTGCTCCCGAGACCATAGTATAATTTGCGAGAAACGAGGTTACACTGAGGTGCATACAATGATTTTCCGTTTACGTCTTTAAGCACAAAAATTACAGTTTTACACCTCCCAAATCACAACTCTTGGCCCTAAAAGAGTAAAAAAAAAAAAAAAAAAGCCCTCCTTCTCTCTCCTCAAACCCCTCAAATCTCCCGTCAAAAACCAATTTCTCTCTCTTCTCCGCTCGAATCACTTGACACCGTGCAACACCGCGGACGCCACCTCCAGGTCTGTCTTTCTCTATTCCAATTTCTGCCCATTTTCTATTTCATCAATATTTCGATTGATTCTCAGTAATTTTCAAGGGGTTAAAATTGGGGGTTTATGAGGGTTTTAGTAATTTTGTTTAGAACCCTTTTCTCATTTCCGTTGATTCGTAGTAAATTGTTTGAAAAGATTGAATCTTTTGTGATTATATACTTGTTTATGTTCTGGGTTTGATCCAAAGTTTCTACCTTTATGCGATTTTATGGTGGGTTTGGTTAATTTTGGGGATTTAATGTAGATTGTGTAGATTGTAGGCACATTTAGCTGTTAAAAGTGGATAATCTTCTCGGAGAAGCTATAAAGAGGGGGTGAAAATGCCGCTGTATGATTGTGTGATGCTATTGAAACCCCATGTGAAGAGGGAAGCTGCTTTAGACTTGGTTGCTCGAGTGGCGAAACATGTTTATGCCCGAAATGGGGTACTTACTGAGATCAAGAAATTTGAAACAATTCAACTTGGTTATGGTATTAAGAAACTTGATGGCAGATATTTCCAGGTTTGTTTTCGGATTTTTTTTTTTTTGCTATTCAATTCATCTATAGTTTGCCCAATTTGATTTCCGCTGTCTTAATTTCGATTGCTTTGGGTGCCCTCCATCCATCTATGCTGCTCAGACTCGGCTCTAACCTATAAGTATCCGAGACAGTAAATTTGCCAGCTTGAGACGCCTGCTAATATCCCGGACATGACTTGAAATGAAGTGTTGAGGATCCATAATCGTGCCTGATTATCAAGTTTCTTTCGTGAGTGCTTGGTAGATTTAAAGAGTCCTTGGAACATAGCATTGGATTGTCAGAATGTTGTTTAATGATGTTGCTTGGAGAATTACAACCTAGCTCCTTCGCATTAGTATCCTTTTAGCCTGTGCTTGTTTGAGATGTAATTTATGAGTTATTAGTCGTAGTTAGCTTCCTGTTAAATTTGGAGGTTGGAATATTATTTTTTAGAGTGGTTCTTTTCAGTGAGCGATAATCAACCTTTCAGTGGACAGAGATTAAATTTTTGTAGCTAAGAACTTAGGATGAACGGAATTTTAGGTTCTTTATGCCTTCAAAATGAAAGGGATTTTATTGATTGTATCTGTAGGTTGTACTCTGAGGTTCTCTCAATATCCACTCTCTACTGTAGCCTTGCACAAAATTTGATGAGCTTCGTGACTCACCCTAGTAAATAGTTTCCTTCTTTTGTAACTTTAGACCTGAGCATGACCGGGTTTTTTGTGTGCATTTGACTTGATAGATTGTTCTCTCCTGAAGTTGAGTTAATTATAAAATATGATCAGCAAGATTATATATCATCAAGCCTCTGTCTTGTTTGTAGTATTCTAGTGATGACTTTCGTGACTCTCTACTGTGTCAGTGTGTGTGTCTCTTGTGGGTGATGATGGAGATACGTTTATTCCATATGTGAATACTTTGAATACTCTCTTGACTGAATTTATAACTTTGAGACGAGCTCTAGCTTGGTTTTAGTCTTGTTGATATGCTAGATTAGTTTGCTGACTATCTAATCAACCGTCCCCGGTATGTGTGTGTGTGCGAAAGCCTGCTTCATACTTTCTCTTAGACAAACTTCTTCAGTCATGTCTGCCTTAGGCTTCTAAAGGGGATGGCAGCTTGTGAATATTCTTAGTCTGTTAGTCCTGCTAATTAAAGGGGCTGCTGTCACAGAGTGGGTGTCTGGGTGATCTTCAAGGCAGATTTGGTGTGTGCTGAATCTACTCACTTAGCCCGTATTGTTTGAAGCTTTGAATCTTTTCTTGAGAGATACCCCTTTCTTTAGGAAAAGAGGGGAACATAGGCTATGCTATATTGCTATGCAGAAAATTTGGGGAAATGATAACCCACCCAAACCTGAAAATATTTCGAGGATATATATATATATATATTGTGGAATATGATTAACATTATGGCTAACTGATCACATGGGTATTTCTCTCTAATTTTATGACCTTAGGTTTTACTCCCGCCAATCCGCCATACCATTGAATTCTTTAAGTTTGGTTTGTGTATGTGACTATGTAAGAGAGATCCTGACCAAATGTAACAAATTAATTAAACAGAGGGAGTATGACCCTGTGAAGTTTTCATTACCCCAACGTTTTCTTCTAGGTATGCCACCAAGGATGGGGTTTTGTTGCAATTATTCAGCAACTTAGGTGCGTTTAAAATCCCAATACACTGAACTTCTGCTAACAAAGTGTGAAAGTTTGATGTTGACAATGGGGTTTGTTCTCATCTTGTCCTAGAACCCTTTTGTGCATTGTATACTGTCCACACTTTTGGCTCCCTGTCTCGATATAATTTCCTGTTTTCCTTGTCTGCCGTCTTGCTCTTCTGCAAATACATTATTCTGTTTAGTTGTGGTGCAGGGACAACTAATGCAGATGACGATGATGGCAACACCCAGTATCAACAAGGAGCTTCACTACTTGAACAAGGAAGACCGGTTATTGAGATGGCTCCTTGTGAAACACCGTGATGCTAAGTATGGCCTTCGCTATGTTGGTGATGACAGAAGTGATCTAAGCAAGTTTCCTCCATCAAGATATGGGCTTGACTTTTTAGCTGATGAAATCGGTAAAGGTGATCTAGGCAGTTTTTCTCGAAATGGCATATATGCCAGTGAGGATGCGGATGATGATGATGATGAAGATGACTATGACGAGTATGAGGTGAAGACAGAGGAGGCAGAGGACGAAAAGAATGAAGCCTGAAAATCATAGAGGTTGTAGGCTCTATATGCTTTCTGACCTCCAGCTCACAACTCTAGCTTAATGCATATGCAAACCAAGGTGCCGTCATTTCGTTCAGATCTGCAGTAGCTTTCTTTCAGCGTTTACTCTTGTTTGATCAGCTCTTTTACTGCATTTCTTAAGTAGTACACGCGTGATGCGTTCCATATTTGTGGCATTCGATTTGATAATCGATTTTGTACTAGTTCTATAGACGCTGAATTCTCTTTGCATTGGCCTGGTTCCTGTTCTTCACCGTGTTTCCCTGTGATGACTTATGTGGTGGCAAGTGAATAAGCGAATGGTCAAGTTCCTAATTGTACATTTTTCATGTGATTGAATGTCGAATCTATGGCCAATTGGCCGGCCAACCCCCAAGCGCGAGCGGTGCTCTCGTTCATGGCCCCGTAATTTTAAGGGCCACTAATAATTTTAAGGGCCGGATTTATTTAGAGTACAAAAGGTTTAAACCTATTTTAATTCAGTCCTGAAAATGGATTATAATTATTGGATAAGTTATCATTCCTTTTAGACTTTGAAGGGACATCATTGTAGAATCTCGCACAAGCCCCCCAAAATCTCTGAGACAGCCAATTAAGCTTGTGCTTGTTGGTTTGGTAAGGATTGTTCGATGATGATTGGAGTTGAAATGTAACGCTTAAAGAGTGAAGTATGTTTTTTCTTCGTAAAGACATAGGAAGTGGAGAAGAACAAGAAAACGTCACAGAAGAACTTTGGAACCAAATGTCCAAGTGTGAATGCTGGAGAAAGGATGACCGAAAATAGACCACGAAGTTATTAGTTAATTGCTACTAGTCGTTAGTCCACACTCAACAGAGTCGAATTTGCATATAAATTTCCCTAACTACTCAAAAAGTCTTAACGAATTTCACTAGTAAACAAAATTAGAGTTGGTGCAAGACCAATCATTTATTTGATCATTCAAAGTGATTTCAATTCATATTCTCTAGACTAGACTAGATGAGTCGTTGCATTTTATTAGAATGGAAAATTACAATGCAAGTGCTACGAAAGTATCATATTATAACGCTCTTATAATATCCTTGTACCATATCACGCAAAATTGGTACATTGGTATGATATTTTTGTAATACTTAATACTAGTATGTATAACCAGAGTTAATGCCGCACATACATTTTCTTAGCTTCACGTATCCTTGAACGGTTGAAAATAAAACTAGACTCCTAATGTCAGAATAGATACAGAATTAGAAATCCGTCTATATAATATCTTGTGATCAAGATTGTCCTTATACAGTTATACTACTATGTATGTTTGAAGTTAGCTCTTTGGGTCCATCAGAAATTGTCTTGATGTGAATCAATTGTTTCTATTTAGGACTTTAGTCTATGTTCTAAAGGTTGATCGTAAGCTCCATTTGCTAGTCTTTCTTTACTTTACGCACCTTTTCTAATTTAGTATAGATAGAGACTATTAATATTAATAGCTATTTCATTTCGAAGAAGCTGCATGTGCATGACAGTCTAAACTTGTCGATCACTCGTAATTTTCTTACTCTTTTCTCGCTAAAATTCATCTCCACTTCTTTAGGGGTTCGTCTCACTATATATAAGCTTCAGGCATAAGATTTCCCATCTCACAAACCAAACCAAACCAAACAATTCTCTTTATATTTAAATCAAACCATCCAAAGTTTCATATCAAATACTCCAACAAGTAGTAGTACAATGGCACCAACAGAAGTCACCCAAGCATCCCTAAGATTCGAGGTGCGGAGGCAGGCCCCTGAGCTAATTGCTCCCTCAGGGCCCACCCCGCACGAGTTCAAGGAACTCTCAGACATCGATGACCAAGAAGGTCTCCGGTTCCAGATACCCGTGATTCAGTTCTATAGGAACCATGATCACTCTGATGGTCTTGGTCTCGGCCCAGGGGGACGAGACCCTGTCAGGGTGATCAAAGAGGCAATAGGGAAAGCCCTAGTGCCGTATTACCCATTGGCAGGGAGGTTGAGAGAAAAGGAAGGGAGGAAGCTGGTGGTGGAGTGTACTGGGGAGGGGATTGTATTCATTGAGGCAGACGCTGATGTCACCTTAGACGACTTTGGTGAGGCTCTTCAGCCACCATTTCCTCTTTTGGAAGAGCTTCTTTTTGACGTCCCTGGCTCCTCTGCTGTCTTGGATTCTCCTTTGCTTCTCGTTCAGGTAATTACATTCATCTTATTGCATTTATTTATTTATTTTCATTTATTACTACTTCCACCGTTTATCTTCATTTTGATAAAGTTTGATTTAAATATGTTCCATCTAATATAATCATAAACCGTTCCAGTTGTCGGATATTGCAAATGGAAAGCAATGTGTATGTTTTCCTTTGTCATAGTCAATTGTTTACTTTACGTACAAATAGTTAGTATAAAAACATGATTAAGGCCTCTTTGGATCAATTCTCTATCATTTTCCTTTTTCAAATATGACAAATTTTGTGGACGATTTTACCCTTACTAAAATTTCGTGGACGATATGGCAAACAGGTGACCCGACTGAAATGTGGAGGATTCATATTAGCACTACGCCTAAACCACACAATTGCTGATGCACCAGGACTAGTCCAATTCATGAACGCCATGGCTGAATTGGCGCGTGGCTCAGAGTCCCTGTCGGTTTCTCCGGTGTGGGAACGCCACCGTCTCGCAGCTCGAGAAACACCCCGTGTAACCTGTGTGCACCGGGAGTACGATGAAATAGAAGATACTAAAGGGACCATTATCCCACTCCACGACATGGTTCACAAGTCCTTTTTCTTTGGTACGTCTTTTTATCGATCATAAAAGCATAATACTAACAAATTAGTAATTAAACCAATTTGGCTAAGAGCTTAACTAAATTAATGATCAATAGAAGAGGTACATATCGATTATCGACTATCGACTATCTACACGTTACGTGTCATATACTATGACTATATGAGAGAGTAGTACCGAAATTGATTTCCAGCAATTACTTAATCCACTTTTGAATGTAACAGGACCAACTGAAATTGCCGCGCTAAGACGTTTCGTCCCGCCACATTTGAAACGGTCCTCAAGATTCGAAGTTCTGACCGCCTGCCTATGGCGCTGCCGTACAATCGCCCTCCAACCCGACCCGGAAGAGATGGTTCGGATCATTTGCATAGTCAATTCCCGACCCTTATTCAAGAACCCGCCCCTGCCAACCGGGTTCTACGGCAATGCATTCGCCTTCCCGGTGGCCGTATCGACCGCCGGGAAAATATCAGCCAACCCACTGGGGTACGCCTTGGAACTCGTGAAGAAGGCTAAGGGTGACGTCACAGAGGAGTACATGCAGTCCCTTGCTGACCTCATGGTCATCAAGGGTAGGCCCCACTTCACTGTGGTCAGGTCCTTCTTAGTGTCTGACGTCACCCGGGCTGGGTTCGGGGAGCTTGATTACGGGTGGGGCCCGGCCGCTTACGGGGGACCCGCGAAAGGTGGAGTCGGGGCGATACCGGGAGTTGCAAGCTTCTACATACCGTTTAAGAATGGTAAGGGGGAGAATGGCATTGTAGTGCCCTTTTGTTTGCCGGGTCTCGCTATGGATAGGTTCGTTAAGGAGTTAAACGGGTTGTTGGATGATAATCCGGAGCATCCGATTGTTGATTCTGGATCCTCTGTTTTTATTTCATCTTCTTTGTAACTAAATTGCAAGAGATCAAGTCCAAGACTTTGTGTGTGTGTGTCGTGTGTGTTATATATTGTACTAGTTTTAAGCCCGTGCGTTGCACGGTTCAAATATTATATTATTTTTAATGATTTTTATCATTATAACCAACTATGCTATCATTTCAGTTAAAATAATCCATATCAATTGTTGTGATGTCGCTTACATGTATTTTTAAAATTTGATCAATTCAAAAAAAAAAATATACAAATTTGTCTACACTGTCCATTTTTAAATTATACAACATTTATTGTATACTCTTCAAAAAACCCCTTCTTTTAATAAAAACCATGTTTCCATAATATAGTTTTATGTAAAAGTTTAACGAAAATGAGAATCTCTTTGTGAATTGTTAATAATATTTTTTGTTCATTCACCGTACACTAAAATCTCTATATTCTTCAAAAATTCTTTGTGTGAATTGTTAATAATTAAATTTATCCTCTCATTTTTTGCTCTTTTACCACCCACTAAACTCTTTAAGTATTTCTTAAATGGATGTCAAATTGAGATACATTTAGAAACAAATTTCATGATATATATTTTTAAATTTTCTACGCAACCAATGTTATGAGTGATTATGTCCCAAATCTATTACAAACATTTATGAAAGAGTCTCACGAAAATAAGGATTCTATATGTGCATTATTAATTCATTATTATCCGTGTGAGTTAATAATAAAATGTAGGTATTTCTCATATTTTAAACTCTCTCAGTATTTCCCTTTTGTTGGACTCTCTCTTTTGTTTGTTGAGTTTAGCTTAGGAATAGACACAATATATCATTTTTCCAATTTTCGCTCGATGACTGGTGTTTAATACAAAACATATGTATAAATGGAACTCATTTTAGATTAAATTTCAAAATAGGTTTGATGAGTTATTTGTATAAATGAAAGTTAGGACTAATTATGTCGTTTCACATGTAAATAACTTTCGAATTACAATTTTATGAAAGTATGAACTCTGGTTAATAAATGTTGTGAGATTTTTCCATTCTTTGGACTCTCTCACCATTTCTCTTATTTTGGATTCTCCCTATACTTTTTAAGAAAAAAATAAATCTCTACTAAATGTACCCGCAGTAACTTAATTGTTTCATATCGGAAAAATGTGTAAATGGATCTAAAATTGAGATACATTTCGAAACAAATCTAATGATATATGTTTTTAAATTTTCTAATACACGTGACTAATGTTATGAGTGATTATGTCGCAAATCTATTAGATACATTTATGAAAGAGTCTCACGAAAATAAGGATTCTACATGTGGATGATTAATAAGTGTCCGTGTGAGTTGTTAATAATAAAATGTGCGTATTTCTCATTTTTTAAACTCTCGGTATTTCTCTTTTTGTTGGACTGCGCTGCACGGTTCAAATATTAAGGATTTTTATGTTTATAACCAATTATGCTATAATTTCAATAAAAATAATTCATAGCAATTGTTAGCAATTGTTGTGATATTGCTTACATGTATTTTAAAATTTTGATCAGTTAAAAAAAAAAAAATACAAAGTTGTCTAGATTGTTCATGTTTAAATTGTACAAATAACATTTCTTACCTATACTCTTCAAAACACTTTTTTTTTTAAATAAATTTAGTATATAAAGTCGATTGTAATCATTAAGCATTGCTTATCGGAAAATGTATAAATGGATCTCAAATTGAAATTCATTTTAAATCACATAAAATAATATATGTTTCAAAAGTTTCTGATACACATAACCAATTGTATAATCAATCATACCGTGTTTCTATAATATAGTGTGAATGGTTAATAATTAAATGAGTAAAATACATTTATTAAAGAGTCTCACGAAAATAAGGATTCTTTATGTGGATTATTAATAATTGTCCATTTGATTTGATAATAATAAAATGTGGGTATTTCTCATTTTTTAAACTCTCTTAGTATTTATCTTTTGTTAGACTCTCTCTCGGCTCTTCAAAAATCTCTCTTTTATATATATATATATATATATATATATATATATATATATTAGATTTGAAAGAGTCATAATAAACGACCCGTTAGGGTCGCAAGTTGTATAGTGGATTGTAAATTAGTGATGATTTCCTAATTAGTAATACTTCCTCAAAATAGATACGATTATTGTAAAGAAGTAATCCTACTTGTTTTCATAAGTGTTGGGAAGTTTTGAAGTTCGTATTGGCGCATTTAGTCAGTTAGTCATCGTCTCTTCAAAAGGATAAATAAGGAAACGATGAAAATGCTTAAAATATCTAATGAAAGTTACCTAGAAATGGCAATTCTGAATAAACTCCTAAAATAGTGAAATGTCACCACATTCTACTGTTCTAGTGCAAATGCTATTCAAACGTCAATCTTACGAGGTATAGTCGTATACGGAGTAGATTTTTTTTTTCATGGTGTGTAACTGTATAAGTAATGGAGTACTCCTTCGAGTTTTCTCTTTTCAATCCTAAGCATCAAGGGAATAAATTGTTGGGCCAATTAATGGGACAATGACCAATTCTGATATTGAATTAGTGAAAACAGCGATATTATTATGTGGGCTTAACTTCCAAAGTTCCAACTTCCAACGGTCTGCCTCTTTTCTTGACTAAGCCTCTCCCATTTCTATTCTAGAGCTTCACTGTATATGCTAGTTGCCTACTTGGCCTACTTCACTCTAGATAGCTCAAAAGAGGTGACTAATCAACTTTCCGAAAAAACCATACTTCTATTTATTCTTTACGTTTTGGCTTAACCTTTCGCACAGATCAATCAAAGAAAAGGAACTACCAGAATAAATGGAGTTAATTAAAGAGTGTAATTTTTTATATGACATATATATTTAGGTCAAAATTTGGTGAATTATAATGTTTTTATAAATAGTATTTGGACTGCATCCAACCTACAATACTACTAGTTGATACCGTCACATGCTTTCTCAAAGTCAAGGACTCATTGATCCTAAATTCCTAATAGATAAAAGCATGACTCATGAGTTTCATCAGTTATCGACTACCAGCAGGCAACGTAACGGTCAATCTAACTCTTTCAACATTCATAGAACTCGCAATTATAGCTAGCATGACACTTGACCTTTGTTTTGTTATTAGGATTCATGAACTGTTGATACTAAAATAATTAGTACTCGATCAAACAGATAATACGAAACCGGCAGTTTGGGAATTAAATACGTACCGAGTTTGTTGTAGATAGCGATTTGGTTCCTGGAAATTAAAACCAAAATCTGCTGTCGTGCATAATGTTGTTTTCTTTGTAGATAAGCTAGATGTTTATAGCGAAGTAGTATGACTTACTGTACAACAGAAAATCCTAATTAAACAGTTGGAAATTCGACACAACGAACTACCAACTCTAATTAGTAAGTTACTAAAACTCGTCTCGTATCATTTTCGCTATTTTTTTTTAATACCGAAATTCTGTCATTGAAAACGAGTATGTAATAATTATTTTAGTTTTTAATTGTCATTTTTTCGAGTTCTACTCTCTCCATTTCAAAATATATGACGTTTTCGGTTATCGAGTTGAGTCATTGACTCGTGATTTAACAAAAAAACTATTACGATTTATATAGGCAAAATTACACTTGTTAATTAGATTCGTATCGAAATAAGCTTTCATAATATTATGAATTTATAATTTTTGGACCTATCGTTTAACCCATATTTAGGTTTAAATTTCTCACCTCGAAATGTGAGAAAAACATAAGGGGATATATGCTATTATTAAAAAAGTCAATTTAATATTCTAATGGTCACTTGCTCAAAATTTAAGAGGCGAAATGAACATTTTAGTGATACCGAAGTGTTAACCGAACGGACTTCATAATTCCATAAATATTGTGATACTTAATACAGAGTAGGTTAGTTGAGCTGCCAGACGGCCGAGACCGTTGACATAAAGTTATTGACTTGGCCCTTACTTGATCGAGTGGGTTTTCCGCTCAACACTCATTGCAGTGGTCCGAGTGCTAATATAAGTATACAACGCGAGTATATATCATGCGCACTAGCGGCGCAATTGTACAAATAAATTACAATGATGCCAATATATGCCGTACATATTGGACGGTATTTGTCTTTCCGTAGTAGGTTCACCGACTGTTTTATACTCCCTCCATTTTTCTTTTCATATTTTTTAATCTCTCATTTAATCGAAATATATGAAAGGTTAAATAAATGGGTAACCTATGGTGAAATATTTTTACTCCTCAATGTTTCTTCAGAAGTATTATCTATTAACTAACATAAGAGTGGATATAATTTACTAAGGGTATGTTTGGTAGCCAAGTAGAAGGTAGCATTTAGCGTTTTGACCAAGTCAGAATGCTACTTGTCATGTTTGGCTATACATTTATTATTAGCATTTGAAGTAGCATTTAGCGTTTTAAGGAGCATTTGGCAAATGCTATTATAAGTAGCATTTCCCATAGAAAGTAGCGTTTCTGATTTTCTAATTTTCTGATATATATCATCTTAATTACTCAACAGCTACTGATCGTGTCAAACACGTCATTGTTAACAGCTACTTTTCAGCCAACAGCTAAAAGCTACCTGCTAACAGCTAACAACTAGTCAAACTGCTAACAGCTACCTCAAGAGCTAAATGCTACCTGAACAGCTATGACTACCAAACATACCCTAAGTGTTGTTAAAATGATCATTAATCAAAATAGCTAGAGAGGATACTACCTCTGTATTAAATTGTTTACTAATTTGATGGCTTTAATGGGCCCGTTCGATATCAGTGCCGTTTCAGTTTTTGGTTTTTTGCGTAAAAAATTTAGTTAAATAAGTTATAAAATTAACTTTAAATTGTTTGGTTCTAAAATAGTCATATTGAAAATAAAAACTAGCAACTAAAAACTGAAAATTTTGGTTTTCAAAAACGGGACTTTGGTTTAAAAAAAAAATGAGAAAACTTAAAATAGAAAACGATACCAAATAGACCCTACTTATGGGGAAATCAATCGGGATTTGTCATAATATATATACACGAGAACTTTGTTTTCGATAAATTTTATTCTATTTTTATTATTAGGTATTTTCAACTAATAAACTATATAACATAAAGTCAAAACAATATACTCTGCAGTACTCCCTCCGTTCCAGATTAAACTTCCCACTTGCCTTATTTGGGTGGTCCTCTTTATTCTTCTCGTTCCAAAAAGGGTAAGTTTTTATCTTTATTATATTTATTAATTATCATCTATAACCCACTAACCCAACCCAATTAAAACCCCAACCTCACTGCAAAACCGATCATCTCCTCACCAACTTCCACCGGACAACCACCCCTGCCCCACCTACCGTCTCTCAAACTCCACTGTTCCCACCCAACCATGCCGGTGAAGAGGAGGAAGAAGATGACGAGAAGAGAGAATCGGAGCAAGAGATTGATTTTACTACCCCAATTCGATTATACTGACCATCGTTGTCGTCAATGCCCCGTCGCTTTACTTCGGCTCCTCCGCCTCACGCGTCGCTTGGCACCGCCTCTACTCACCTGTAATATCGAAGCACATCGAAGTTTGGTTCGCTTGGTGTCTAAGTTGGGTGAAGTGAAGTCATGTGCTGGTCAGTGGTTAGGTGGTGGTGGTAGATGGATGGGTGGTGGTTGGGATGCCGGATAGGGATGTAAGTAAATCAGACGGGTGGGGTTTGGACTGGAGGAGGGAGAATTGGGTTTGTGTTATGTGACCAATTAATATGCTAATCTTATTTTATGTGGGCCTTGTAGTATTGTTTATTGTTTTTATTAAAACTTGTGCCATTTTGCAATGAGAAGTTTAATCTGGACCGGAGGGAGTATACCTTTAAGTCTTACAACACTTTCCTCAAATAATTTTGGCTCTGTTCGGTTGCACTAGTTGTTTGAATAGCAGGTAGCAGTTTTAGTAGCAGGTAGTAGGTAGCAGGTAGCTGTTAACTTTAAAAGTAGCAGTTAATGTTAGACGTGTTCGGTAGAAGTAGCTGCTGAGTTATCAAAACTATATGGTACATAGAAAAATAAAATAGAAATGCTAGTTTTTTTTACTCAAAACATTACTTTGGGAAACATTTCTCAAATGCTACCCACAATACCAACTACTACCTAAAATGCTACTTTCAAAATGTCAGCTAAACATGTAAAGTAGCAGTTTGACCCGCTCAACATGCTACTTTCTACTTGTTAATGTGTTGTCGAACAGGACCTTTACCAAATTGTGATCTTATTTTTGAGACACTGTTGAACATTATTAATCATGTACGGACCGAGGGAGTATTATCCACTTTAATTTCGCACTTAGACGTACAACAATAATAATTGAAAATCTTGGTCGCAAAGTAACTTGAATGTGAGCTAAACGTTATTCAACTGAAATAGTTGCACTGTAGTTACCAATTTGCTAGTAGATATATACTCCGTATTGTACTGTAGATACTGATAAATTTGTTTACAACTCTTTTGGTGAAGATACCGAAATTCTATTATAATTAGTTAGTATTATCCTTCCGTTGAATGTCATCGTCATGCATGGAGTAATCATTTGGCACACCTAATTCGTGGTCTTTAATCGCAGCCTAACCCGGTCAAATCTGCACGCGCGGGCTCGATTATTTACTATTATAATTTCTCCAACAAAAGATCAGACAGTCTAAGCATAAAAATTCCATTTTAATTTCTCAAAAGTACTAGCTAGAGTATTATTTTTACGGGTCTTTTAACGTGTGTCTATGGGGCGCATGATAAAACTCAATTTTCTTCCTTAATCAAGTGTTATTCTCACTTAAAAAAAAATTGTGAAATATACTATTAAATTTTATCATGTGTTCTATATACACACCTTAAAAAAATCCTTACTTTTAATATACTATTCCACATATAGTACTTAACTAGAATGAACGTAGCTCTAATAAGGCCGGTCATTACAAAATTTCTTCACATTTTATCTCAAAAAGTAAAGGTAACATAAAAAGTGGATTAATTTATTAGTTATTACCACTTTCCTAGTCTTTTTCATCATGCATGAAACTTCTATTATATTGACTATTTCCCATACACATCAACTATATATCTAGGCATCTAGCTATATATATACCCCCAAACTTGTACCACAATATATCCACACAAAACATTTCGATTACATTTATATACACAAATATATAGTGATCATGGCATCAAGAGTCATAGAAAACAAAAAAACATCCCTAGTGTTTAAGGTGATTAGGCAAGAGCCAGAGCTGATTACTCCGGCCGAGCCAACGCCGTACGAGTTTAAGAATTTGTCGGATATCGACGACCAAGCTGGTCTAAGGATCCACGTACCGGGGATCCAGTTCTACAGGTCTGCGCCAAACATGCTTGGCGCAGACCCTGCTAGAGTAATCAAGGAGTCTGTGAGTAGAGCCTTGGTACCGTTCTACCCGTTAGCGGGACGGCTAAGGGAGGAGAGGGAGGATAAATGGGTGGTGGAGTGTACGGGGGAAGGGGTTATGTTTACTGAGGCTGACGCAGATTTTAGTCTTGATGAGCTTACTACTGACGCTGATCTTCACCCTCCTAATATTCCTTGTTTGGATGAGTTACTATTTGATGTTCCTGGCTACAATGGCGTTCTTAATTCTCCCTTGGTCCTCATTCAGGTATATTTATTTTCTCATTAGTTTACTATTCCTATGGTTTATTTGGGATTAATTTTTTGGTTAAAAAACTTCTCTACCAAACAATTGCAAGTGTACGTAGATATGTATGATAACCTAATTAATACCGTAATAATTAAGTTGTTGTTCTACATTAATTATATTAGTGCGTAATGGAGTCTTCATCTTTTGTAGAAGGCCGCTCTAAAACTTTAATCATAACACATAAAAGCCACCTCTAACAACTTTAAAACAACTACTTTATCCTCACGTTTCATTTAAATTCTTCTCACGTATTCAAACCAAATGCAAAGAATAAAAAAAAAAAAAAAGAAGGTCTCATACTCCCATGTACCTTAACTAATAAGCAAAAGGTACAAATTGTTGTTGTTTATGAGCAGGTAACCCGACTGAGATGTGGCGGGTTCATTCTGGCACATAGAATAAACCATGTAGTGGCAGACGGGACGGGGCTAGCCCAATTCATGATTGCCGTGGCGGAATTGGCCCGTGGAGCTCGATTCTTATCGGTCACTCCTGTTTGGAAACGCGAACTTGTTACCGCAAGAAACCCACCTCAGATCACTTGTGTGCACCGGGAGTATGAACAAATCCCAGATATCCCACTTGGTGACGACTTGATTCACAAGCCATTCTTTTTTGGTACGTCTTCAATATTTACTTCTAGCTACCACGTAAAATTAAGGAATTAACCCCACTAATTAGCATGCAAGTAAAAATGTTACGTTTCTACTCATTTTTTAAGATTTCTTTAATTCTTTGATAAGGTTAAATTATATAATACATTTTTTTAATATAACTATCTGTTATGCGGCATAATAAAACTGTGACCGATAGTTATGTCACAAGATTTTCATATCATCGAAAAATTGAAAAACAAGCTCACGTATATTATGACTATTAGTAACAGATAATAATTCTTATTCCAATAAATTTGTTTCAATGGTCAACGACAGACAATATAAATGCATGCACTCATGATCATCTTTCTTTTCTACTTACGTACAGGCCTCAACGAGATGGCGGCCATAAGGCGCTTCCTCCCGCCACACCTAAATTCCTCGTCAACATTTGAAATCCTGACCGCCGTCATTTGGCGGAGCCGCACCATAGCGTTGCGGATCCACCCAGACGACGAGGTTCGAGCAAGGATCTACGTAAACGCTAGACACAAATACAAGAACCCACCCTTACCGGCCGGCTACTACGGAAACGTCATCGGCACGCCACATGCCATCACCACCGCCGGCAACCTCGCCCGTAACAGCGTAGGATACGCCTTGGAGATTGTGAAAGAGGCCAAGAACAAAGTCAACGAGGAATACATGAAGTCGTTGGCTGACTTTATGGTCGTAAACGGTAAGCCGCGTTACACTAGGGCCCACACATTCTCCGTGTCTGACGTCAGCAAGCTGAACCTTGACCGCCTCGATTTCGGGTGGGGCCCTCCCGTGCAAGGAGGACCAGCAAGAGCGTGGTTGGGTGGCCCGACACCTGGATACGGGAGTTTCTTTCTGGCATCTAAAAATAGAAAGGGTGAGAGTGGGATTTTGGTGCCCATGTACTTACCTCCTTTGGCAATGGAGAGGTTTACCAAGGAGATAAACGGGTACTTGAATGATAATCTGGTTTCGGATAGCCCGATTATGAGTCCAAGATCCTGCGTCACAAATGGTTCGGCCTTGATTGCTAATCAACCCAAACAAATATACGCGTAGATGCTTAATAAGTAGTACAACTATTAAATGTACTGATGTTAAAAGTCCATTTGTTTCTTTATTTAAGTGATTTTCTCCCCTAATTAATTAATGATATTCCACTCTTAGGCCCCGTTCCATAGGACATCATCTTTGTTAAACTGATCTGATCTAAATGGAAGACCGAGACCCTATTATGAAATAAGATTGGAAATTATAAAGATTTTAATTAAAAACTAATTAAGCAAAAGAATGAAACGTCTTAATTATTTATCATCTCCTATACTCCTATGACTTTCTGCACATAATTTCATCTTAATTTTTTTTTTCTTTTTTTGAGGGCATCTTTAGTATTGTTGAAACGTAACATCTTTTTACATCTACACAAATTATATCATACTCTATATTTTAATCTTGTTTTAGGAGTAAACGTGCATGTCAGGTACGTAATACTCATTTTTGCACTTAATTAATTAACAACAACCATGGATAAAAAAATTAAACCACAAATTAAAGTGAGTTGAAATAATACACTTTCATTGAGGCCATCATAAACTTTCAGTTTCCAAAATATAATCGTAAACATAACGTTGTCCGTTCGGTATCATTGCCGTTTTTGGGTTTTTTTTGGCGTATAAAATTTACTTAAACAAGCTATATAATTAACTTTAAATTGTTTGATGCTATAATAGTTATATAGAAAATGAAAACTGACAACTGAAAATTGAAAAACACTTTTTATGGTTTTCAAAATCGGGACTTTGATTTTCAAAAAAACTGAAAAATGAAAACAGAAAACGATACCAAAGAGACCCGCGAAACTAAAAGGGTAAACTAACAAATAGTGATGTCAAGCGTTGTGGTAAATAAACCACACGTAGCTAGTGTTCAAGGTGATTAGGCAAGAGCCGGGATTTATTGCTCCAGCTAGGAGAGAGCTATTAGATAACTCAACGACGACCTTCCATGTTTGAGTTTCTACCGAGTACTAACTTGATGCGTAAGCTAAGTAAGCTTTATTCATACAGAGAACTTGACTTGGCAGTTGATCTACATCTACTTCAATTAGTCAATGAACCTATATATCTAGTTATCTACCACTAGCTAGTACTACTATTTAAAGCTAATAAAGTTTGACTAATTGGTACAAGATTACAAGTACTGTAGTAATTAATATGCCCCATATTAGTCAATATTCATCAATTGGTCAATAATCCGCCTATTACATAAAATATTTTTTTCAAATCTTCTACATTCAATTCCAATCATAATCAAATTAGCAAGCGGTTAATAAATTAAAGCTCTCATTTCCGGGCAGTTTCTCGTTCAAGTATCCGGAAAGCGGGGTAGCAAAATCCAATATGTGATGTTGACATAAAAATCAAATCAACTTTGCTGTACACACATTTTACACCTTTTATTCACCTGTTCGGCTCTTCTCTTTTGTACTTTCCAAACGTACAATTATTGAATGTACACGTACAACTTATCTCAGTATGGCTGAAATTAAGGGCAGCCAAACATCGTCCCTAGTGTTAAAGGTGACACATGTAGCGTCCGAGCTGGTTCCTCCCGCAGGGCCAACGCCCTGCGGGTATAAGGAACTCTCGGACGCTAATGACCACCGGTTCCAATTCCCGGTGATTTTAGTATACGGGAATGACGAGCATACTGGTGGGGTTACCCTAAGGGGTAAGGACCCGGTCAAGATGATCAAGGAAGCAGTGGCGAAGGCGTTGGTGTGGTACTACCCTTTAGCGGGGCGGCTAACGGAGGACAAGGAAGGGAGGAAGCTAGTGGTGAAGTGTAATGGAGAAGGAATCATGTTCGTTGAAGCTGATGCCCATTTTACTCTTGACGACTTTGGTAACCCATTTATTCCTCCTTTTCCATGTTTGGACCAACTTCTTTAATATCATGTTCCTTCATCAGGTTCTAGTCGTGTTTTGGACCGCCCTTTGCTTCATATTCAGGTAAGTATGTACCACATACATATATTACGAACATTAGTTGGAATTAAAAGCGTGTTATTTTCGAGTTATTTTTATTATACTTTGCGGCCTGAATCGGTAAGTAATTTGTTTCACATTTCTAATTTGTGTATGTAAGATTATGTTTACAAACAGGTGACGAGACTAAAATGTGGTGGATTTATAGTGGGGGTCTCTCTTGATTGCGTCATGGCTGATGCAACAGGACTAATCCAATTCCTGAGCGATGTCGGGATGCTAGCCCGTGGAGCTGACCATCCCCCGGTAAAACCTATATGGGACAACCACCTTCTTATTACTAATTCGCGTGTTGCGCTGTCTCGAGTTACCGGCGTACACGACAAGTCTGACGATGTAAAAGGGGCAACCATTCGGCCATTTGATGATGACTTGGTTCACAAATCATTCTTCTTCAGTACGCTTCTATAACTAACTATCTATCTAGTTCTACTAAAACAGAAGCCACTAGGACACGTGGCATCCAATGGCTACACATTTTCCCGCTAAAATTTTTGTTCCTAATAGCATGGTTTTTAATAATTTTATTCCTATTAATTTGCTGCAAATTCTAACAACTCTAAGTTAATAATGAAAAATCAGCTAATAGGTAGGGCCTTCTATTAACAAAAAAAAAAAAAAACAACTTTAATATGTTCCTAATAATTTTCTACGTTAAATTTATGAGACCATTTCAACCAAATATATATACGGAGTATATCCCAAAATTTTGCTTTTCTTTATCTACTTTACAATCAAAATTAAACTAGACGTGTTAACGCACATTACGATATTAAAACTTTTGGCTACACATTTTCGTGCATAGCACGGGTATTATACTAGTCCTCATATATTGGCACAGCACATTTCACATGTGAATTGAACGCGGCAATAGGAATTTTAAAAAATCAGTCATAGTTGAATATTTCAAAAGCAACTTAGAAAAAGAAAAAAATTAGTGTTCTGTTCAAATTTACATTAAAGTATTAAACTATTGGCTACAATCACGTTATACAAAAACTGATTGGGCATATGTTCGAATCCTACTTAAATCAGTGGCGTATCAAAGAATTTAAATTTGGAGGGTCGTATAAAATTTCGTAGCCAACAAATAGGTACACTAATATTTTTTTTTTTTTTTTTGAACATTGCAACCATGTCCATCGAAAATTTGAAATTTGAACAACTTTATATATTAAAGAAAAAGCGTGTAGAGGCCAATATGGCTAATTATGCACTAACCAGTACTCTTTAACCGATTGAAAACCAAATTTTGGTATTGAAGTATAAATTTTTACTTCAAACTAACCATCAATCCAACTGAATAAAAATTCAGAATTATTTTCATTTCCAAAATCCAAAAACTGAAAATAAAGCATAGGATAACAAATTGATTTGGCTAGAATGGGAGGTGCATGATATAAACCGATGCAATAAAATGAGTAAAAAGATCAATACGGAAAAGAATAACGCGTTACTAGTTGTAATAATCAAAAGATAAGAAAAATAAATACTTTGTAATTAACTAATTACCTTAAAAGATAATAGAAAAAAGAAAAATGGAAAGAAAAAGTAAATGTAATAAAGCACACTACTGACAACAATAAAAAAGAATGTAAGATGACTGTCTTAGTGTCACGTGGGGAGAGAGAGAGAAATAAGATTTGACTTTTTGTTTCTTTTACTCAACTTTTCTCAGAGACCCACGTAGGTACTATTTGCAATGTCAAATCTGTCATTACTTTCACTCCAATTTTATGTTTAGAATGTAGTAAATAGTCAATAAATAGGGGGTCGAAGAGTAATATTCTATTTTTTTTTTTGCTAACTGCATAACAGAACTCTTTTTCCTCAAAACTTTTGGAGGGTCGGCCGACCCCCCATTACTCAATGTAGATCCGCCCCTGACTTAAATGGATACAAGTATACAACGAGACCATATTTGATAGGCTAATAAATTGTCTTTAATTAGATACGAACAACGTAACAATAATCTATTTTGACTTTTGTCATACATACACTAGGGCCAAAGGAAATGGCTGTCATTCGAAGTTTACTACCGGCTCATCGCTTGACAACATCATCCACAATATTTGAGGTGCTCACAGCATACACTATGGCAGAGTCGAACAATCGCTCTCAATCTCGAACCCAACGAGCTTGTCACTCTCAAATTTTCTATAGGCACACGAACCACAGTGATCCCACCTTTACCAGCCGGCTACTACGGCGTCAACAATCTCGTCGTGTACTCGACGGCCTTAATCACCGCAAACGAGTTAACCAACAACTCATTGGCGTATGCCCTAGAACTTTTGACTAAGGCCAAAGCTGGTGAGATGGATGAGTACATGAAGCGTAGGCCAGAAGTATCCACATTAAACACCTTTGTAGTTACCGACGTCTCAAATGTGGGGTTTAATCGGTTGGATTTCGGGTGGGGCGTACCGGTTTATAATGGTCTTGCTAAGAATAACGGGACATATGAAGGGATTGGATTTTGGAGTTGTTATGAAACATTCGTAAATGATGTGGGTAAAACTGGGATTATGGTTCCTATTTGTTTACCTGAACGGGCTATGAACGTGTTTATTAACGAGTTTAATAGACTATTCGATGATGAATCCCATAACTTGGATCGTAATCTTAAATCATGCGTCATTTCTTCTTCATTGTAATATGTTTCGCCCTTTTGGTATATATATATACCCTTATCATGTTGTCATGTTATACTCTAAATTGAACTTTTTTTGCTCATTAATCTCATGTTAATAAAAGCTCATATTGATCAATTTCTCTTCTCATTTACTTTACTTTAATAGTCTACAGTCTAAGCATCTTTTCGGTGATCTAACTGAAACTATCGAATACTACATCGGTACGTCACGTAAAATTGAGCCACCCAAGAAAACTTGAGTACCACCCAATTGTTTTTGTGCCATCCGGTGGCATATAAACTGTTGTCCAGTTGTCCCTTTTGTTTGATTGAGCAAAGCCAATAAATAAGTTTGGATCAAGGATAATCCACCTTCATGGGCCGGCCCAAATATAATATCAATGGACTAAATGCAAACATAATCCAGTCCAATAAAAGAAACCCAACAGAAGTAGCCCATCTCAGACGGCGTTGTTCCTAAACAAGCCATAATGTGGGTCCCATGGAGCATTTTAGCCGGCTGCACGTTGGTCGAAACATCAATTATATGCTAATCACCCTTTCACATGTCTCTGTTTTTTTTTCTTTTTTTCACAAAACACAAAATCGGTCCTAACATAAAGCTTCTCTAATGTTGGCTAATGTAACGTCTCAAATGTGACAGGCGCACTACTCTGTTTCCTGACCTCCGCATCTAGTCAAAACGACATCGCACGTTCTCCGTCGTCTAAGTAGTCTTAATTATTGATTATTGATTACATTAACATAGATATGATAAAGATAATTATTTTGTTTGTAAAATGTGGACTCCCTTTTTTTTGGATAATGATCAGCTTCATGGTTATCATGTTTTGGAATTGCTTATTGATGACACTAAGTGATAATTTAGTAGGGGTTTGAAGCCGTATTATGGCGGGACCGAAAAGTAATGTTATAACAAATACGAGTATTACATAATAATTTAACATATAGTCGGAATAAAACTCAAGTACTACTCCCTCCGTTTGTTTTTTCTAATGTATGACCGTAAATCCTTACCGACTAGTGTACATATAGGTGAATGGAAGGAGTACTTTGCAATTCTAATGCATGACCGTAAATTTTTACTGAATTGTTTAAATACGGAGTATATGCTTATCATTGTTAGTAAATGATTTAGCAAAAACAATCTCTTAAAACAAAATTTTTATTACAATTGATTTTAAGTGGTCGTTTGGTTGCATACGGTAATTCGGAATGCCCATGGAATTCTACTTCCCAGGTTGTAGAAATTCATATGAATTTCTCAAAACTGTTTGGTTGCATGTAGAAATTAAATTCTCACAAGAATTACCAATTGCCAAGGGGGCTAGGTAAGTCAATTCCTCCATTTTGTAGGAATTGAAAATTTCATGATTTTTCAATTCCCATTATTTTAGGCAACCAAACAACTCCAAAAAATTTAATTCATGTAAATTTTGAACTCTCATAATTTTGAGTGACAACCAAATGAGAATAAAGTGGATAGTCAAAAGTGGAAGGATATAACTCTAAATTAAAGCCTACAAATGACCTGCTACGTGTGTATTGGATCTACTAATATGCCATTTGGATCATAGGCTAAGTCAACATGCATATGCATGTTGAGATTATACCACACAAAAGAAGGAAAAAATAATTGTCGAGGTCATTGTTCATTACTTATTAGGCACGTAGCACGTGTACCTCGTATGAAATACAAGTATACAACTACTCCTACAATAGTATGTGTATAACTACTTTTTGCGAGGTGAGGAATAGCACCACTATTTCAATCTATGAACGTTTCCATTTTCTATGAAGTAATCATCTTAACTAATTGAAAATTTGAGATTATTAGTTGAGATCATGATCACTCGTGCGTATAAACTCGATAAGTACGGATTACACAGGTTCTGAAGTCTCATGAAATTTCTCTACTATAAACCTTTCGAATAATCGGGTGAATATTCGATCACTCAGAAGCAGTGAAATCAGCGTTTCTTTAACTATCTTGAAAAAAGGATAGACAATATCTTGTAATATACTCATGACGCTCATACAATGCATCAATACACAGTTAATACATATAACATCATCAATTGTGTACTACATCGGGAACTAAACTCGTTGATAATTAGTTCACATGATTATCAAACTAATCACACCCATAAAGAATTTACTAAGTCTCTATTCCTAGTACAATGAACTAGGGTCATTATTAAGTCTCATGTGCTCTAAAGTAGCCAAATTAGGTAAAACCATATTCTCATTAATCCCACAAGAAAACAAACCAAAATAACAAACACAAACTAAATACGACTTCCCTAATAAAAAAAGACTACCACTACGATTCTATTTTGTTATCAATGGACGTAAACTAATTCAATTCAAAGAGACCAATTCATCGGACGATGTAATAAAACGAAAATTTAATTAATTATCTTCCACACAAATCTCATTAATCAATATTATCTAGTAGTACAATGCAATAATCAATAATTTATGCGAAGGGACAAGTATAAAATAATTAGACCCTATATATACTGCGGAGATAGAGGGGAAGAAATTTGATTGATTGAGCTTTATTTTGAGAGGTCCAAATGCAGTCGGAATGAAACCCAAATCCACCCCAAATTCATCCCCCATTTTCTAATCCAAAAGGTATAAAAAAAAAAAGAGTTAATTTTTTAATTAAATTCACGCGTTAGTCACCAGAAAATCCGTGTGATAGTATATAATATTTTAGTCATATCTTTTCTCTCTCCTACCATTTTTTTCTAGAGAGAGAAAGGAGGGCTGAGGAGAGAGAAAGTGAAGAAACAAACAAACAGTGTGTGAAAGAAGATACAGACATAGAAAGAGAAAGAGAGAGCGCCATCTCCGATTAGACTAAGTTAGCAATCAGTGACTTTGGTTTTGCTAATTTGCTCTTGTTGGCGCATTTTACTCTGATTTATGCCTCATTTTTCTGCTAGGTATATTACTATTTATTTACCTCTTCTTTAATTAACACTACTGTCTGATTTCAATTTCATGTGAAATATGAAAAAGATTTGATTTTTATTGGTGGGTCATGTGATTTTATTTTTTATTTACTGCTTGTTCTTGGTGATTTGATAGTTGGGTAGTAGTTATTTTTAGCTTAAATTTACTGGGTTTTTGTTGTTTTTTTGGGTGTGTATGATTGTTTTAGGTTTATGCGTGAGAGTGAGCTGCTACAGTTGATTATTGTGGATTTTCGCTATTGTTTTTGCTGGTGAAGAAACTTGAAGAAGAAGTAGAGAAATTATTATTGTTATTATTATAGAGAAATGGGGGATACAGAAAGGGGGAATATTGATATGATGCATAGATTGCAAAACCCATTTGGGGGTTCAAGACAACAACTTTTATCAAGTAATCATCTTGATGTTTCTCAGTTGAGCATATCCCAAATCAGGCCTCCTTTGCCTCAAAATCCCCAAAATTTGCAGAATTTTGGGTCTGATAGTAGTGGTAAAAGGGCTGGTATTCCTCCAGCACATCCACCTATATCACCTTATTCACAGGTTCCGGTGGCGAGGCCGGGGTCTCAGAATTTTGCCCGAGGAGCGTCCCATTCGCGGTCGTTGTCTCAGCCGTTGTTTTTCTCGAATGATTCTTTGCCCCCTTTGAGCCCGTCTCTTTATCAGAATTCGGCTTCTCCATCAAATGGGGGTGGCGATAATGTGAATTCGTTGAATGGTGGTTCGATGGAGAGTCGTGATGGGGGTGGGAACGCGATGTTGCCACCCTCACCTTTTGGTAGGGGGAACTCGTTGCATATAACTGAGGGTCTTCCACCTCGGAAGTTGCATAGGCGGTCTATTAGTGATATTCCGTTTGGGTTTGATAATGTATTGCAATCGTCACCACCAACTGTGTCTATGGCTCCTATGAGAGGTCATGGTGGGTTGGAGAGGAGTTTGTCCGGGGGAGAGTACCCTGGGTCAGCTAAGCCGGCACAATTAGTTAAGAGGGAAATGAGTTGGGATAGGAACCGAAATGGCAATGTTGAGGGTGAAGTTGTGGATGACTTGCTCTCAGCTTATATGAATATGGACTCGATTGATGCTATGAACTCTTCTGGAACAGATGACAAGACTGGTAATGAGAATCGAGATGATATGGATAGTCATGCTAGTGGTTCCAAGACAAATGGCTGTGACAGTAGTGATAATGAAGCTGAGAGCAGTGTAAATGAGAGTGGAAGCAGTGGACAGAAACCGATGACTGCATCTTCTAATGACCGCAAGAGGAGTGCTGCCGGTGAGGCTGCTCCAACCTCCAGACACTACAGGAGCGTTTCAATGGATAGTTTTATGGGTAGTATGAGTTTTGGTGATGAATCTCCAAAGGTTCCACCTTCTCCAAGTACAGGTGTGGCCCAGCTGTCCTTGAAGGATCCTGCTAGTGGAAATTCAAATGCTTTCAATTTGGAGTTTGGTAATGGAGATTTTACAGCAGCTGAGATGAAAAAGATAATGGCCAATGAGAAGTTGGCCGAGATTGCTTTAACTGACCCTAAGCGTGCGAAAAGGTGATTTCTTAAATCTTTGGTCTTACACAATCTATGATACCCATACTAACAGTCAATTACTCCAGATTGCCATAAAATTTGATCTCTTTTTTTGGTAATCTCAGAATTTTAGCCAATCGTCAGTCAGCTGCACGCTCAAAGGAACGGAAGATGAGGTATATATCTGAATTGGAACACAAAGTCCAGACTTTACAAAATGAAGCCACGACATTGTCTGCACAGCTCACATTGCTGCAGGTAGGTTATCAGTTGATTGCTGATGAAGAAGTGCATTTCCATTGTTCTTTGTCACAACTCACTGTTTCTTACTGAAGTTATTTCACATATGAGCAGAGAGATTCTGCTGGCCTTACTAGCCAAAACAATGAGTTGAAGTTTCGTCTGCAAGCCATGGAGCAACAAGCTCATCTCCGAGAAGGTATGGTTTTCACGTTTTTATTTCTGGATGCGTGTGTTTGAACAATATGTGATGTGCATTTCATCTTGGTTATCGAAATTTACATTTGTGGTATATATTTAATCTTGTATTGCAATCGCTTATTGTCTCCCTTCATAATTTCTTTGGTCTAAAACTTGTGATTATTTTGTCAAAATGTGTTGGACCATTTGCTTCTGTTGGACTATTGAATTCATTTAGGTGAAAGAAAAATAGAATAGTTGTAGTAATAAACATGAAAAGGGTTGCTGTTTCTACGACACTGACGTCAATACATAATGTCGACAACATTTCACTGCTGTTGAAAATCTTGATTTTGCACCTACTTGGCTGATGTTTAGATCATCCATCTCAATGGTACAGCTAAATTTGTTCACTCCATGAGTAAAGAATATGTGTGTGCACTCATCTTCTCTTTATTAGAAAGGTCTTCGCAAAAGAGAGAATCACACTTCACTTGTTAAGATGCATATATTCCGTTTTTCCTTCCTTGGCAAGATGGCATCATTTCTTCCACATATAATCAACTGCTTTTGTGGGTTATTTGTCTAAGATCTAATAAAACTCATATGGATCATGGGTGATTTTGCAGCTTTAAATGAAGCATTAACAGCGGAAATCCAACGCTTAAAGGTAGAGACTGGAGAGATAAGCCCGGAGGCCATGTCTAAGTGTTTTGGGCAGCAGCTTTATATCAATCCACAAATGTTCCAGCTTCACCAGCAGCAGCAGCAGCAGCAAAAACAGCAGCAGTCAGGCCAAAACAATGCCCCTCAGCCACAACAGCTATCACAGGAGCAACGAGCTCAGGACTCGGGTAATGGATCAGCGACAAAAAACGAATCAAAGCAATAATGCTTCTGAAGCATGGAAACCTAGCCCTGTTGAGCCCCTCATTGGCCTCTCTTTGCCAAAATGGCTCAGTATTTGTTACTAGCTTGCCCTTTCATACTACTCATATGTTAGTTTCACATCCAACAAGGAAAAAGACTTCTGGTAATTAGCTGTAGATTCATTTTGCATAGAGTTACTGAATCATATAAAATTTAATTACTATGTTTAGGAAATTTGTGTTCAAATGCAAAAAAAATTGTTTAAGACATGTTTTAACACTTTAGCTACACAAATCTGTAGATCAGTAAAGTAGTTGTGAATGTACTAGTGTTCAAACAGTGACCTTGCATTTCCAGTCAAACCAAAGATTTTGGTTGTGTACACGTTATGCAATTATGTTCTACTATATTTTCCTTACATATCAGGGTAAACTCAATCATTGCTGTGATCCTAACCACCAAATTGTTGATGTTGGCTAATATGATCCGTCATCTAAAACATATAATCTCGTCTTGTTGATGACACTTCTACACTTCATACTTGAAATTGTGTTCAGGCGAGAGTTCAGCTACGCTTGCTTCCCTAACCAGTTCGACTAGCTAACATTCACGTTATTCAAAATAAACCCGCATAATTATCCTTAGCTTTCATGAAGTAGGACCCTTTTGTTAGAGGGGTTGTATAAGAGTAATGAGAGATTACATATAATGACATTGAAGAAGCAAAAGGTTGCAATTGAAGTCATTGTCTCATTTTTTGGAGGACCCCTTGAAAATAAAGAGGAGGTTGATTAAGAAGACCCATATTATGGTGAAAAGTGGAAGGTTTTGTTTTTATTAATGTGGACTGTATTATTATTAGCTACACTTTCTCGAGACAGGTCTCTTTAATCAATGTCACAAGATACACGAGATACCTTTTGCTAACATCTTATCTGGTAGGGAGTCCTACTATCACAATAACTACATAATTTAGTGCTCTATAAGTCTATGTAAACATCTTGAATTGCTCGCCAAAAAAAAAAAAAAAAAAAAAAAAAAAAAAACATATTGAATTGCATCAAGTTGTACCGTTGATCATGTCGCTTTTAGAAGTCTAAAAAACTAGATGGGTGCTAATCTTTTCCAAAAAGGGTCAAGTGTTCTTTGATAGGATTTGTATTGATAACTAGTGTCCTATGTTATCTTCTCCTATAAGAAATATCTCATATTTTGAATTCGGTAATTTCCTATTTTCTACTCTATTTTTCAAGCTTATGAGACATCTTAGGACTGACTTTTCCTATAACAAAATTCTTACTTACGATTGAAATAACGACATTTTCTCTGAAAACCAAATACTCCGTATACAACTTGCACTAGCAAGTTACAACTCATGGGAGGAATCTGGAATCACCTCCCAACCTCCCATCTCTCTCGCATGGGTTGGGTCCAGAAACCCCATTAACCAAATCCTGACACAAGGAGGCCCAATTGAGCAGCCCGCTATACACCCCAGTCATGATGATATTATTAAATTAGATTAAGTAACTTTTAACACAAGAGTTTGCTTAGTCAGGATGGCCGAGTGGTCTAAGGCGCCAGACTCAAGTTCTGGTCCTCGTATGAGGGCGTGGGTTCGAACCCAATTTGACATTAAATTTTTTTTTTCTTTTTTCTCGATATTCCGATTCTACCAAAACGATGCGTTTTATGGATTCGCGCGTAGCGTCAATTATACAAAACCCTAAACAAAAGATAAACCCTCGCCATTTCCTCAACCCATCAGTCCACCACCACCTATTTCCACCGCTGAGTCAACTCGGTCCGCCATGGCCGAGTCAATCACCGAGTCGATTCCTGACAACTCGGTTCCTCCACCCTCTGTTTCGTCCCCTAAGCAGGCTCCCACGGCGGCGCCACCGGTGGATGTTTCTCCGCTGTCGGCGGTGGAACCACCACCAATCTCATCCACCGAGTTAATTCAGTCCGCCATGGACGAGTCAGTCACCGAGTCGATTTCCGACAACTCGGTCCCGCCACCTTCTCTTGCGCCTCCCACGGCGGCGCCACGGATTGATATTACTAAGCTGTCGGCGGAGGAGCTGGTGGCAAAGTCCATAGCTCCGGTGAAGAAGGAATTTATGCGACCGCCGCCAATCGGTAGGTCCACCTCGGAAAGTAAAAAGGAGGACGATGATGATGATGAAGGCGAAAAGAAGAAAAGTGTCGTCAAGGAGAAGAAATCAAAACGCCAGCTCAAGCGAGAACGCCAAATTGTCAGTTCTATATCATATATTTAATAACTCTCGCATTTTTTTCTACGAACATTCGATTAAAATTCATTCGTTTTTATGCAAGTGATAAACTTTATTCATGAATATAGCAATTAGGTAGTATGGAATTCGAATTTAGGGGGTTAACTTAGTGTTATATTGAACATGGTTAGTGTTGGTGGCACATTATTAGGTTTGCGTACATTCGACCCCCCCTTTTACCTCGGCACTGGGGTAATGATAAAAATGTAGCAATGTCATGCTGGAATTTGGTTTGGCGGTCAATTGATTAGTAAAAGCAATTCCCTAGCTTGTAATGGTATATTGGTTCGGATTGTAATCGAGTTTGTTTTTTTCAGTGCATTGGATTAATTGAATTTGAAGGTCTGATATTTGTGTTATGGCGATTTTATAAGGCAAAAGAACTGATTTTTAGGGCATTTTTGTATTGATGTCTTGGTTTGAGTGGTTAGGGAAAGTGACCTTAATAATAGTAAGGTCACGATTATGAACTTGCTGTATTGAACTGGTTTGTGCTTTTTTGAGTGGCGATGGTTGATTCTCTCTAAATGTTACAGGAACGGAAGTCTGCCCTACATCTCTGCCCACAGGTTGCAAAGGCTGAAGATATAAGTGCTTGTCAATATGGTGATAAGTGTCGGTTTAGCCATGACTTGGAAGCTTATAAGTTACAGGTAGTGCAAAGTTTGGGTCTTTCTGCTTTGATCATGATTGCCTACTTCTTTCACTGACGTGTCTTTTTGGTCATATGTGCAGAGACCTGCTGATCTTGAGGGAGAATGCCCATTCAATTATGCTAATAAGCGCTGTCCTTATGGAGTGAGCTGCAGGTTTACCGGTACCCATAAAACTCTCTCGGGTGAGATTTTGGATACTTTGAAGGAGGGAGTTGAAGTAAATGTACTGAAGAAAGATGTTCAAAAGCTTTTATGGAAGAATAAAAACAACTTCCCTAAGTCAAATGCTGCTCTCAAACAGCTTGGGCTTGCGGTATGCACTCTTTAATTATTTTAATTGTTTTCTTTTTATTCTAATCTCTTACAGGTCTTGACTCTTGAGGCTACATAGATGCCTTTCGTCATAAAATTAGTTCATGAAACATAGATTTACTAGAAACTCTGAAAGTAGTGTTTAGATATTGTAATGGGCTAGCGAGAGATCTAGAATTTGCCAACCTTATTGCCTAAGTGATTCATTAGTCATGAGCCCATGATAATCAGTCTTTTTAAGTTGCACTTTGTTGTTCTTTTCTTTGATCGATCCAGGCTTGTAATTTTGCTCTTTGAATTAAAATGTGCAATGTTGCAGGGGAAGGGCTTCACAAAAGTAACAGATACTGAAGAGAAAGATGTTGCTCCCATTGTTTCCAATAGTTCACATTCTTTAGAAAATAATGGTTGTAAAAAGGATGACACTAATGGTAGACAGGACGAGTCTCCTGTGCTTCCCGAAGAGGGATCTGTTGGTGGTGTTCCAGGCACAGAGGACAGCAGACCATTAAAGAAAGCAAAAGGAGACGATGATGAAAAACCTTCTTCTGATGAAGTGGAAAATGGTTGTTTACAGCCTTAGCCTACTAGATTTTCATGTTGCCTTTTCTTGATCGTGCTTATTCTCACTTGCTTTATGCTCTGCTTTTCTAATGTTACTTTTGGGTATGGCAGGGGATGCTGAAATGAAGGACTCCCTAGGTGATAAACCACAAATGGTAATTAACTTTTTGCCTCCAGAGACCGATGCCAGCTTAAAATTACAGCCACGGGAGAGGAAACTGATAGACTTCAGGGGGAAAATGTATCTTGCACCCTTGACTACTGTTGGCAATCTTCCTTTCCGTAGAGTCTGCAAGGTTCTAGGAGCGGATGTTACATGTGGTGAAATGGCTATGTGCACAAATCTTCTTCAGGTCAGTTGCCTTCTACTACAAGTAGTTCCATTAAAGGATGATATCAGCTTCTAGAAACGACTTGATCATCGGTCATCCCTACTTAGTGCCGATAAATCCTTAAGGTTTGTGATGGACTCTAGGAAGTGTAGGTAGAAGATGTTGGCTTCTTGCTAATCATTGACTTGATTTTATTCTATGTGAAGGGACAAGCTTCAGAATGGGCATTGCTGAGGCGGCATAAATCTGAGGATCTCTTTGGTGTACAAATTTGTGGTGCTTATCCTGATACTGTAGCACGTGCTGTTGAGCTTATTGACCGGGAATGCTCAGTCGACTTTATTGATATTAATATGGGGTGTCCAATTGACCTTGTTGTGAATAAAGGAGGTGGATCAGCTCTTCTTACAAAACCGTTACGTATGAAAAATGTTATACAATCTGCTTGTGCTTCTTCAGAGAAGCCTATTACTGTCAAGGTACTCTTATATAGTCTTTTTTTTTTTTTTTTTTTTTTTCCTTTCTGTTTTGTATGCATGTGGCTTACCCGGCCCCAAATCATTTTGGGAATAAGGCTTAATTGTTGTTGTTGTTGCTGCATGCATGTGGCTGAGAGGCTCATTCAGTGTTGCTGCTTTTTGTCGACTTGTGTGTGAAAGCAAAAATAGGTCTCTTATATTTTTGTTCTTGGGCTCTTGCTGTATTATGTGCATGGGAATCATTTTGTTCTTGCTTCTCCTCATGTAGTCTGTTCTTGGATGCTTTTCCAGTGTCTAAGTTTTCAGTGCTGTCTTGTGCTAATTTGTTATTTGTTTAACATCCAGGCTAGAACTGGTTACATTGAAGGTAGGAATCGAATAGACTCCTTAATATCTGACATTTACGAGTGGGGAGCTTCTGCTCTAACGATTCATGGTCGATCTCGTCAGCAACGATATAGCAAACTTGCTGACTGGGAGTACGTATACAATTGTGCTCAAAAGGCTCCCAGCTCATTGCCAGTTTTAGGAAATGGGGATGTCTTTTCGTATCTAGACTGGAACAAGCACTTGTCTGACTGTCCTGAGCTCTCTTCATGCATGATAGCGCGAGGAGCCTTGATAAAGGTTTGTTGAGTTTTATGTTGATAATCCAATATGTGAATAGATGAATGTCTATTTTTTTGTCTACTTATATTGTTTTGTCATTTGCAGCCATGGCTATTCACTGAAATCAAGGAACAAAGGCAATGGGACATCAGTTCTGGTGAACGGCTAGATATTCTGAAAGATTATGTACGTTTTGGCCTTGAGCACTGGGGTTCTGACACTAAAGGTTGTTACTCTTCAGTACATTTTCTAGGTTTTGCTTCGAAACTTGTTGAGGTGGTGTCGATCTTAAGATACTGTTGTATGAGAAATAGCAAAGGTTGGTTAGTGTATGGATGAAAGTGGTCTATTCAATGGTAGTTGGTGAAAAGTCAAGGAATCACATCATTTTAGCCTTGTTCCCCCCCTGCTTAGTTCCTTGGCCTAGAACACAAGCTACGAGTGGCGTTGTAGTCCTCACAAATGATGTTGGCTTATCAAGAAGCGGGAGAGAAAATAACAGAGGTGTTGTTATTACTTATGGTGGCTGTTCTATGCAAGTCGAAGCTAGTCAGTTGTAGCAAATCGTTCACAAGTTTGAAGTTTGTCGTATAGTCATTTCAACGAGGTGCTAATGAATATTTCTCAATGCAGGAGTGGAGACAACTAGGCACTTTTTGCTGGAATGGCTCAGTTATATGTTCAGATATGTACCTGTTGGTCTACTGGAAGTTGTTCCACAACGATCAAATTGGCGTCCACCTTCATATTATGGCCGCAATGACCTAGAAACAATGATGGCGTCTGAGTCTGCAGCAGACTGGGTTAGTAAATTTCACTGCTTCGTTTTTGCACACTTTAGAAGTGGTAGGAAGTAAGGTCTTTCTGTAACATTATTTTCTTTTTCGCTTGCTTCTTTTCAGATTAGGATCTCTGAGATGTTGCTGGGCAAGGTTCCGCCTGAGTTCACTTTTTCACCAAAACATAAATCTAATGCTTATGACAGCGCGGAGAATGGCTAATGTAAGTTGCCAGCCTTGGAAGTTTTGCCTGATAAATCTATTGATTGCTGAGATCAGAGAAATTGCACTGGAGTACAATGCCTCTATTAGTATTCATGGTTAACTAGCTTCAGTAACGTTTCTTGTACCCGATTGCTTGTTAAGTCTGAGTGCAGATATCTAGTACGTATGAATTATGAAGCATAAAAGTTCTGGTGCACTATTTGTTCAATGAACGAATGTATACCTCATTGATTTATATCATTTGGCTTGTGTTCTTTATACGCAATGATTTATATAGTTTTTGCAGTTCCCTTTTTTTTCTTGGTGTTCATCTTGTTCAGCGCTTCTGCTTGGTTCTTTAGTCCACAAGTCATCAGTTCATTTCTGATCAATGATGCTTCAAGGCTCAGCTTATGTAGGGGAGATTGGGAGTGCGATGAACTTCGCCTTAACCACGAGGGTGAGACTTTGTGAGTTCCCAACGTTTCTCAGTTAGTATTACATGAAGTTAACTTGAAATGTAAAATCACCCTAGAAAACTACTGCATATGCTGTAACGCTCCAAAATCATGTTACTGAGCAAGGACTGTCCCTGTTAGTAAGGGTGTCGGTGGAACACTGGTATTCAAAGTTACATAAGATCAAATTTTTACATCAAACACATGAATACAGCATCTCAATGTCTGAAATCACCCAATAGCTGCAGTTACATTTGCTGTTACTGATTTGGAGGAACGGGATACTTTCCTGTGAAGCAAGCATAACAGTAGCTCGGTGCATCACCTCCCATGATGGTCTTCATCCCATCAATCGACAAAAACGCCAGTGAATCAGCTCCGATGAACTCACGAATCCCTTCCAAAGACAGCTTATTTGAAATCAGTTCACCCGGACTGGGAGTATCCACTCCATAATAACAAGACCCTATAATTGCAGGGCTGGCAACTCTCATATGCACTTCCTTAGCTCCTGCTTCCCTGATCATCTTCACAATCTTAGACGATGTCGTTCCCCTCACGATTGAGTCGTCAACCACCACCACCCTCTTCCCTTTCAGAACTTCCTTTACTGGTAGAAGCTTCAGCTTAACACCAAAGTCCCTCTTCGCCTGTGAGTAACATACCAACGTTCATAGGTTTAGCTAGAGGGAAATGAGAGCAAAAACAACATAAATAGTAAGGAAAGTTATGTCATACCTGTGACTTCTCAATGAAGGTCCTTCCCACGTAATGAGACCTTATAAGCCCTTGCTGAAAAGGCACCCCAGCTTTCGCGGCATAGCCAAGGGCGGCCACCACGCCAGAATCAGGCACTGGGATGACCACATCACAGTCAACAGGAGACTCATCAGCTAACTTTTCCCCAATGGAATGCCGAAATGCATAAACAGATTTCCCAAACACGTCTGAATTTGGCTGTGCAAAGTAAATGTGCTCGAAAACACACTGCTTTGGCTGCTCAGGACGAGCCAGTAAACACATAGATGAAATCCCATTTGCATCTACAATTACTATCTCACCAGGAGAAACTTCTCTCTCAAGTTTCGCCTCGACGAGGTCCAACGCACAGGTCTCTGATGCAAACACAATTGAACCATTTTTCCTCCTTCCCATAACCAGTGGCCTAAACCCATAAGGGTCTCTCACAGCAACCAATTTATCCTCAGCCAAAAACACCATAGAAAAAGCACCTTTCAGCTTATCACAAGCCTCAGCAATCCTCAAAATCAATGGCTTTTCCTTTCCACTCGATTTCGCAATCAGATGTAGCACAATCTCCGAATCAGAGCTTGTATTAAACACAGAACCTTCTTCTTCAAGCCTAGATTTCAAAGATCCAAAATTTACCAAATTTCCATTATGAGCAACTGCTAGGGAGCCAAACTTGTAATTGGCAACAAAAGGCTGAATATTCTTGACAGTGGATTTAGCCCCTGCTGTTGAGTACCTAACATGTCCTATGGCAGAGTTTCCTTTCAAGTGATCAAGGACCTTTCCTTGGTTAAAAACCTCGGAAACGAGTCCGAGGCCAGTTATTGGCTGGAAAACGCCGGCATTGTCCACGGAGACAATGCCGGCGCCTTCCTGGCCTCGATGCTGGAGGGCATGGAGGCATAGGAAACAAAGATAAGAAGCTTCAGGGTCACCATAGATTCCAACAACCCCACATTCTTCCCTAGGTTTATCGTCATGATCAAGGAATTGATCATATGGGTTGTAGTCAAGATTCAAATTGATGGGTTTTTTAGAGCAATTTGTGATGAAGATTTTGTGGGTTTTAGATTTGTGTTTTAATGTGGAGAAACATACAAAGGAGGGTTTTGGTAGGGTTTTAGGTAGGAATTGTGTATGGAGTTTTGTCGAGGGAGAAACGGAGGAAACTGTACACAGATTTGCGGAAGCCATTAATTTTGTTGTTAAAAATAAAAAATTAGGGCATATGATCCTGAAGAATGAGCAAGGAATTGAGAAGATTATGCATGGAGATCGATGAGAAATATAGGTTTAAATCAAGGAGTATAGATAGATTAGTATTAGGAGTTTCATATTAACGCTGAAATTGTCCGTCTTCGGTTAGGAGTCGTACAATACACTATCTATAAAAATATGAATTTAAGTAGCACAATACTCGAGATGTTTTTCTTTCGACGAACACGATTATCCTTCCGTACCTTTCCCGGAAGAATAGGGGATATAACTATATCACGTAGGAATAATGGACATGGTCTTCGGAATAAGTACGTTTATCCTCAAATTGGTACGGCAAGTACCTTTCTTTGTAGGATCATACAAATTGAAGGATCGTGGCTTAATTTATTCAGTCAATGGAAACATCAAGTAAACATAAGTGTGACATTTGGCCTAGCAACAATTTCTGATTTCAAGTGTCAACTTTGAGTGTTTCCATCATCTTAATAAACTAAAAACGTAACTTTTAATTTGTAAAGTACATTTGCTGTAATTGCAGTTGTGTATGTACTTCATCGTCGATGATTAAGTGATAAACATACTAATTGAAAAGAACAATCTCAGTCGCACATTCCTTGGTGATATGCATATTCCTTAGGAAGAAAGACATAATAAAGGAGGGGGAATGTCAATGCCTAAGAATAATTTTTAGTTCATCACTTCATTGATTAACAAATCGGTATGAGTGTCTCGATTTGGTTAGTTTATGTTACTAATTTCGAGTAAACTTGATTTGCCATATAAAAAATGCATTATGTATATGCCATTAATCATCTACAATCATTAAACCAGTCACATTTTTCAATACGCTTACTCCCAAACAAGTCTGATTGACTTACCTAATACCAAACGTTCTCAAACACAAAATGTTGATCTCGATCAAGCGCTAATTCATACTTTAAACATACAAGCAAACCAACACTCAACTCAACTAGACTCCCACCCATGACCCACCTCTATCGAGTTACTAAGTTTCACCAAGTCTGACATTTCCTCACCCCATTACTCCCATAGCCAAACCGAACCCACTACACCACCATATCTTCTTCAACAAGCCTCCATCTCCATGTCACCAAAGAGTGGATTGAGTTAGGTTTCTTGGGCTAAGCCCACTACAAAAATTAAAATTAACCCATCATTGACCCAATAATACTGTGGACTATTCCCCAAGAAACAAGGCAAAAAAATAATCAAAAAAATTAGGGTTTAACTTAACCATCATCTTCAACCTTTTTCTCTCTCTCCTCACATTGTTTTATCTCTCCTAAGTCGAAGAAGATCCCAATTTTCCCCCAAATTATCTCAGATCGGAAAAAATGACAGTCACAGCTCTTCCCCAATTTTACAGTGGCGTCAGCACGCTTGCCTCGGTAAATTTTCCCCCTTTTTATTTTTTATCGTTTCAATTGCAATTTTGTGTAATTTTGTCCATTATAATGTTAGAATTTTTCTGTAATATGGGATGATTTTTTGGGTTTGAAATGTTGGTAGGTGGCTCGTTTTTCAGCCTTCTCAGCAGGTTTAGCTTACGGTTACGTCAACCTGAAGATTCGCAAGGTCTCTTCTTTTTCCCTCTTCCGTTTTTTTTTATTCCTTCTGATTTTTTGTAAATGTTTGGACAATTCCTTTCTGGGTATTTGAGTATTCAATCGGATCTATAATGGGTTTGATCTTGTTTTGTGTTTGATGAACTGAGGACTTTTAAGTAATTTGGATCTTTCATTTGTTTGATATGAATGTTATTGAAGTAGTAGTAATTTTTATAAATAGGGAAAACACATGATATATAATCCGTATTGGCTTGTAAATTGTAATTAGATTGTTACTGGAACCGTTTTCGATTTGTGACCGGGCGAGGGTGAGGAGTGAGGACTGTAGTTTGGTATATTCTCCACATTGGCCAATTCCAGTTTTCGGCCCCTGCTCACCTATAAAAGCATTTTTTGAGGTTGAAGATGGTATCGATCAAACCAAGGTTGTCTACATTTTAATTAGTTCTATGATGATAGTGATGATGATGATCATGTGTTATAGTTTCTTCATTGAAGTTTGGACTAGCTGTCTCCCTAGAAACATGGCTGTGAGCTTGTGGCGTTGTGGGGTCTTTTGAAGGTTAGACCTTACGAGTTAGGGGTGTAATTCTCTTTCCATCGTATGGTTTTTTCATTTGGACACGCATCAGTTGCTTTAGTGTTTGGATATGTAGGATGAGTTGAGTCAAGAACATGGTCTGTAATGTGATTGATCTGAGTTAATAAGAGCTGTCTTCCGGTTTTGAATTATCTTGGCATTTCTTGGGAATTCATTTGTCTCATTTCTCGAGTTTCAAGTTCTAGTGGTCGAGAGTTAACTATGCCAATGAGATGGGGCAACTCTCTGATATGGCAGGAGACTAGATTATCTGATCATGGGTTTTTGCTGGTTACCATCCTGTATAAAAGTTGTGGATTATATGAATATTATGAGTAACTCTGTTGATTTACTCATTAACCTCGTGGAATGAATTATAGTTTTGTAAAGGTCATGGCTTGAAAGTGATTCATCTAGTGACGAAGAAACTCCTTAGTGGCATTAATTGAGAGGATTTACATTTGAGTCCGGGCTTTAGTGTTCTTCTGTTTGTTGTATAAGCTGAATGAGCTGAACTATGCTATTGGCAATGCTCTTCCAATACTAAAGAAGTTTGGAATTGGATGGTTATTATTCTTTACAATTGTTTGGATGTTACGGTGTATGTGAGCCACATCCATACATCATAGTGATGAAGTTGATGAAGATAAATCTACACGACTTTAGGTACTAGTCATTGAATCAAACATGGTGTTGAATATCCTAAACCTGTTGAGTTTTAGAATTTGATCCATTTTGTGTAGTTAATGTATATCTGGATGTCTAATATCAGAATTTAGATGCTTTCACATTGTGTTCTGTGAGGTTTTACGATTACCATTTGCAATCAACTAAATATTTTTACATGTTGGTTTGCCAGATGAAATCCAAGTCCGAGAGCAAAGCTGAAGCAGCACACCACTGATATGAGAGATGAAGGCTGAGGAGTTTGGAAGAATGCATAAAAGAGGATCTTGTCTGATATTTCAGCTAAAAGGCTTTTGTAGACCTCGATACTGATACTTGTTTTATGTTTAATCCGCAATTATTTTTTTTTTGTCTGCTGACTCCATGAACTACAGATTAAAGATCAGCTCGGGTTGATTTTCATCCCTTAAATTTGCAAATAATTCTGGAGTACTGTTCTGCTGCACCAAAACTACAACTTGTGTCTTGAAATTCTAGCTGCATTCCCTTTATTTCTGTTCTTCGCAACAAAAATCCAAGGTCACTCACTCTGCCTGTACTCTTTTTCAACACTCCCAGCCATTAGCCGCCACTTAGGCGTGGCGGACTGTCTGGCCTGCGCACATCCTCCAAGTGAGATTCCTCTGTTTCCAGCGTAGAGTCTGTTTACGGTTTATAGCCGTGCAGCGAATAACGATTATTTTTAAACTACGGAGTATAATCTTTGTAACGGACTGCCATTTGCGCATCTATCTTAACAAGGTTTTTACTGCTCTTTCGTGAGTGTTCTGGACAGTCGCAAATCTCACGATTCCTCTCATTAAAATTACCACAAAACGCCTACTCCAGCTGAAGATACAAAGCGTACGGAAAGCCACAACATTCTGTTCTGCACTGCAACAAATTCTCATGTCTAACATCGCTATGGCTACAGAAATCAATCAACATTTTCTACCTTAAGATACAGGAGCTTAAAGAAATTGACCTACATGGCTACGCCTTGTTTTCACATCAGCGGCTGTGTACATGCATATCCAAGGAATTGACCTAGCCCTTTCCATTTAGTGAAGTAAATGAAGCAGAAGATTTCAGCCTTAAGACTGGCTACTTATGTACAGAACCATCTCATTTGCTTGAAGAGTGATGACAGGGGATCACTGCCTGCTTGGTGTCCTAGCCTCCAGTAAACTTTAGAATATAGGATCATTGGCGAAACCTTGAATCACTGCGGCAGTCCTCCAAGGCAGTAGAAGTGTGACAGGGGAACCACTATACTACTAAAATCTCGTTTGGCTTCTGTAATATGACATGACAACGAATACGAACAGGTGTTAGCAAACACGAAACTGCAATTTGGAGTCTGTATGCGAGGGATATTAAAAAGCAGCAGGGTATACAAAATGTTGGACCAATTAAAAAGTTGTAGGGTATACAAAATGTTGGTACAATCTCATAATCAATCAAGAGCGAGTTAAACACATGAAATTTCACTGGGTGACGCTCTTAACTTTCATGTAGCTTACACTGATCTACAAACCCTCAGTCACCCAAGCTGTTAGTTAAAATGTAATCGATAAAGAGACAGTTTACGCATTAGTTGATCAGATCCCCGATATCCATGGGAGATGGACTGAGGAATTGACTCCATATACGATATACAACAACCCAAGGCTAGTATGTTATTCCGTATTTCTTTCTCAAAGCTATTATATTCGGGATCTAGCTAATGCCCTATCCATTATTTACTTCAACGTTGAGAGTTGACACCTAAGGCGAGCATTGCTCTTCAGTCAGGTATAGGAATCATTAGCTAGGCTAGAGCCTAAATGTAACTGGTGCTTGAAGTATACTGGAATTCTAGAAAGGGCACAATAGAGGGCCACTCAGTTGGGTGCTAAACTAGAGATAACTGTTTTGAATAAATATATCATAGAAGGGAACGAGAGGGTTTGAAAATCAGCAAAGAGAGTGAATCAAAACGAGAGTCTGGGAGCAACCACATTTTCCATACAGTTATTTTTGCGAATCAGCCAAAGGCATATACAAGTTGATCCGAAACAAGTCTCAAGTATTATGAGAGGCCTTACCTCAGGATACAGCAGAGCAAAGTTGAAGTATCACCACACCCAAAAGTAAAGCTTATCTCACATAAATGATGCCTTCATCAGTGTCCTCTTCCTCCCAATTTTCATCATCAGCAGGTGGGTCTGATGGTTCTTCTCCGTCTTCTGGAAAGTTGTCATCTTTTTGCTCATTGTCACTTTTTATCTTGTCCAATATTGCAATGACCTAGAACTCGACAATTCAGACATTATAATTCTTACATACGCAAACATGAAATTATGCCAAACACGACCTCCAAGCAATGCAGTGAATTAAAACATGAGTTATAAAGATTACCCTGCTTCCACGTTCTAAAGATTCATCTTCGACAAACCGAATTTCAGGAGTAAGCCTGAGCTTCATTCGCTTTCCAAGTTTACCTCGCACATATTTCGCCTTCGCCTTTAGACCAGATAGAGCCACTTCTCGTCCTCTATCATCCCCGAAAATCGACACATAAACCTTAACCACCTATTCATATATATTATATACACACCAATAAACCCAATCATCAATTAACAATAATTACACCTACTAAAACAGCTCAAATAAACTGTCTATGCTTCTAATGTCGTAAATTAGCAATTAGTCGATACAATTCTCTAATCAATTTTCATTTTGGGTCATCCATCTGTTTACAATCACTCCCTGAGTATGTTTCAATCGGGGTAAGACTTGCGTATATTAGTCATTACATTGCAACCCCGATGAATTTTTTAATTCCGATATGGTGTAGGGTCCACTAACATGAATAGTTTACAAATGCAAATAAATTAGCTTTTGAAAATAAAATAAAAATAATGGGAAAATTAGAGAGAGAAGATAAAGTGACCTGAAGGTCAGCGGAAACTTCAACGTCACTAATAGTAGTAACAGAAGAAAGATAACGGTCAGCACCAAGGGCAGCTTCGGGCAGGACAGCGTACTGTAAATTTTTATCGGTCAGCAACATGTCGGAAAGTTCCCTTCTAATTTGCTTTGCTACCATTGCTACTCTTCTAGGATTCGCCATACATTTTACCGTGTTGGTGAGTCGGATTGGGTGTGGGTGAGGTGCACGGAAGGGGCTCCTGTGGGTGCATATCTGGACCGTTGATTTAATCAGATGGGTTGATGACGAGTATGATGATGATGTTGTTGGGATTGAGAGGTGGTGGCAGGGGAGCTGCTGGAAGAGAAGGAGGTGACTCATTTTTTCGTTTTTGTGAGTTGAGGAGGAACGAGTCTGGGTTTATCATCGTAACTCGGTTTAGGATGGACAGCCCATGAGAGCCCACGTAATCCATCGCTTTAGGTTGGTGTAACCAGATACCGATACGGATATGGATATGGATATTGATATGGAAACGGGTATAGATATTTGACAGGTAATATTAATTGACGAAACGTTATTAGAAGTTACAGATGGATTAAAAAATAAAGTGCATATTTTGTGACGTGTTGATATTCATGTCGGATGGTAGATGGGTAATATAAGCGTAGTCTGTGGATACTTCCCGGGTGTGGACGTGTGGTGCGATTCTATGACCATGAAACAAAAACTACAATCCTTTTGGGAAATGGTCATCCGTATTTACTTTGTTGTCCATCTTGTAAAGAACAATTGAATGATTTAATTGGTCTACAACTAGCTCCCTGGTTTAAAAAAAAAAAAAAACGAAGGTTGAAGGTTAGTATCATTTTAGGGAAAATTAAACTATACCCTTGGGAGGACAATTTGTTTTTCATACTCCCTCACTCATGTTGTAGGTTTAGATTAAAAAAAAATAAAAAAATAATCGTAAAAAAGTTGTGGAGGAAGTTAAGCTTGATTGTGAGAAAGGGTATAAGAACTTGATATACCCCGATCCCCCGGGGATATAACGTTTGTTTTGGACCCCAAAGACAACAAAAAGGAGTAATGTAGCTCCGGAACTTTCAAAGGTGGGCTTATATGCGGGCCGGCCCATATATTGGTTGGGCCAGTTAATTTGTGTTAAACCAGTTTGAAATGAAGAATGGGTGTGAAAGTGGTGAATATGTGGTACCGAAAAAATGAAAGGGTTGAAGATTAAATATGGATTATCTCGAAAGAGCAAAAAAAAAAAAAATTGAAGAGAGAGAGAGAATGGTGGGAGTATGTCGCGGCTTGACCTGACTTTACGTGCACTTGTAAGGACATTTTTGGCATTTTACCACGTACATCCCTTGTCTTCTTCGTCCAACTTTTTCGCCATTTAATTTGTGACAAGTAACTCGGGAAGAGTACTGCTGTACCACTACCCTTTGTACGGTTCTTCCACGGATTTAATTATCTATGTACCTCTACTTCGAAAGCTTGCAATTGAATTTTCAATTCAGAATTACGTAAATATGGTCAATTTTTTGAATAGTTTTTCTTGTATCATTACTTGTATGCAATTACCTTGCCTCAAGCTCTCAAGAGTCTCAACTACATCTACAAAGTTACAGTACTTACAGCTATATTGCAATGTGTTGGGATCCTCTAGAGTTGAAAATAAACTCTACTTGGTAGAGTTTGCCTAAAAAGGCAAGAATAAATTTTTTAACAATTTATTTGTGACCCTCAAAATTCTTTATTTTTTGTCTTATTACTTGTTTTGTTAAACTCTACCAACTCTACCAAAAACAAACTCTAGAGGATCCTTACCCTATTGCAATTGGAGTTAGCAAAGATCTTTTGGATAGTTTGATTATATCAAATAGTTTAATGACGATGTGTATTGAGAAAATCAGAAAATAAACCCATGATACGATATTTCCGCTCAATTTATCATACTGTTGGTTTTTGACTGGATCGAATCATATCCGTCGGGAAAATGAAAGGTGTAAAAATACGACTAGATGCGTATCAAAAGTGAAACTATATCCATATCCTTTGCTAATTTGTTGCCCATATTTAGACTTATTATGTCTACCAAACAACTAAGCAATATTTTTAACGATAAAATTGTAGTGCATTCCTGACCGAAATTTCCCTGGCTCCACATGCATGTCCTTGTGAAAAATGATGAATTTAGATAAGTTTATTGGATTAGAATGCATCCAACTCAAATACAAAGAAATAACAAAACGCAATCAAATCGAAACATATCATATAATTATGGAATAAATGATTTCAGGATAAGAATCATATAATAATTCTATAAAAACGGGAATAAATTATTTATCTATGCACAAAATAGAAAGTGTATAATTTGAGAGCTAGTTTTCATCAACACCAAATTTCAAATTTACTCCCATGCATATTATGTGAAAAAAGGGTGACATCGGCTATACTGCTAATAGTGTGATTGTCCGCCTAGGTCCCAGTGATTATGGCAATGGACATTTTTGGCCATGTTGGCGCATGTATAATCAAATAAATTTAGTCGAATTCTTACGAAAACAATTGAACTTGACTATCTCTAATCAAACAAACACAATTATACCGAGAAGATCTCATATTTTGAAAAAAAAATAATAATTTTAACCGTAACTAAAATATTAGAATTAGACTGCGAAGTACTCTCTTAATATGAATATTCACGTCACAAATCATGATAGAGTTAAATTCCCATATTCACGTGTCATTGAGGCTGACACATCATACACATTCCCACCCGAGTAATTATCTCAAACACAAAGGGTAATTCCGTCTTTCTTCTCGTTATAAATATAAAACCTTTCTGTTAACCCTACCGGCCTACATATATTCCTTCCCACGCCCAAGTGAAAAAATTCATCCCACGGTAAAAAAAAAAAAAAAAAAAGTTCATCCCAATAAACCTCAATTTTCTCTCTCCTCTTCTAATAATCAAATCAAATTTTGTTATTATATGTGGGGGAGTCGGCGTATACGGGGCATTGCACGGGTGAGTCAAATGCTGAAGCGGTGGCGGAGGAAGGCATCGTCATCGTCGCGGCGGAGTAACAAGATCGGATGCGTGCCATCGGATGTTCCGCCGGGACATGTGGCTGTCATCGTTGGGGACACCGGACGACGGTTTGTGTTGCGCGCTACGCATCTGAATCATCCACTCTTCCGGAATCTTCTACAGAAAGCTGAGGAGGAGTATGGTTTCGACAATAATGACGGCCCGATTTGCATTCCGTGCGATGAATCTGCCTTTGAGGATGTCCTCCGAGTCGTCACTCGCTCCGATAAATTACCAAGTCGATGCCGCGCCTCCGATTCTCTCCCACTTCTCCGTTCCGAGAAGTCATTTTGTTGACCGACTCGACTCGGGTTGCGGCCGAGTCAACTCGGCTGAGAAGGGTTTTAGTTTTTTATTTTTAGGGTAATTGTTAAAGTAAGTTAGAAGGGGTTGTCCAGCTGGAATTTTAAAATGGCTGGGGAACGTAAATTCAAAAACACGCCACAATGTTGTGGGGTGGGGGGGAAGGCGTTTTTTCTAACTCAGCTTTAAAAATCTGAATTTTTATTGATAGGAAAAGCTGAGTTAATTGAGTTTTTTTTTTTTTTTTTTTTGTTCGTTTTTAGTTTGGTTAATTTATTATTAGTGGAGTAATGATGGAGGAATTACGGTGATGGCAAGGGCAACACAAGGAGTCATCCCAGTTTGTAATCCAGTTTTTCACTTTTGGTCCTTGATGCTTGTAAATTGTTGTTATTTCTAGTACTATTGTAATCGAGGACGATAATGAAATTTCATCTTCTCTATTACCATACCGTTTCATTGAAATCTTTACGTTTGTTTTTAATATGCGAGAGAAACCCAACCAGACGTAAAAGATCAAATGAAGCGTTAAATCACGATCGGGCCTTGGGCCGCACCCGCACAGAGGAGAGAGAGTCCACATCATAAGCCCAAGGAGGTTCCATCCTAAAACCAATTGGCAATAGGTGGAGTAACTCCTTGGTTTATAAACATATCAACTCTCTCCTCTTTTTCCAATGTGGGACACTCACATGTGGTTCACGTCAACACTCCCCCTCACATGTGAGTTCCCTTAAACGAGCCCAGTTCGTCTTCTTGAGTCCCAGGTCTTTAACCATCGGCTCTGATACCATGTTAAATCACGATCGGGTCTGGCCCGCACCCGTAGGAGGAGAGAGAGTCCACGTCATAAACTCAAGGAGGTTCCATCCTAAAACCATTGTGGGTGCCCTAACCATTAGTCTAGACTTTTGGCTCAATTGGTTATCTAACATGGTATCAGAGCCTTAGCGATCATAAGGTCTCGAGTTCGAATCTTGATAGCCCCCTCCTTTGTTGTGTTGGAGCCTTAATAAAAAGAGCTCAGTTAAAGTGTTGTGTTTGTGGGCCAGTGAATTACCCACGCTTCAAGCCCAAGTGGGCCTTTGCGTGAGGGGGCGTGTTGAAATATAAAACCATTGTGGGTGCCCTAACCATTAGTCTAGACTTTTGGCTCAATTGGTTATCTAACATGAAGGTAGAGATGTATTATTCTTTTGATCTACGCGTAATTCAATTGAACTTATTGGCGAGTTCTTTAGTTTGAGTTTGATTCTTGGTTGACAAACGCCCTTTGGATCTGACGGAAATGTAGTCAAGTGTTCGTGCACTGCGACGGGGCAGAATGTGGGTATCCTAGAAGTGCAACTTACATACTGTATACATGATACATGGATGAATGTGTGAGTAAACGTTCAAAGCATAAATTCGCCCATATTGTTGTCAAAATTTCTTGGGAAAGTAAATGGATGGGTTTGAAATTATTGATATGGATCAAAGGAGAGGAATTGCCGATTGCATTATCTTTGAAATATTATCTGAGTCGACAATTGGGAAAGTTTTGATAAGAATTTGCCTTATCTTATACATAGGGTAGGAATGCGACGGGAGTAGTTCTAAAATTAGAGGTAGAGTAGGATGTCATTGATCAGTTTGCCTAAATTGTTGATGAGAGAATCAAGTTGAATAAAACTTGAATGGAAGCAATTAGGTAGATCTTGCTATTTATGTAAGGAAGAGTGATTCGTAAGGATCATAGTTGATTTTCGGCTAAAGATGGACTTGATCATGTTGCATTAATAAGATTTTGCCTTCAAGTTTCCCCTTCCTATTTGAAGGTTAATTAACGGAGTAATTGGTTTTTGTCTTGATGCTTCAATCTAATTTGGAAGGTAAAGTAAGAATGAAGTTTGTCTCTCAATAAATCATAGTATACGAATTAAAGGTACGATGACAAATGTCATTTGATTCTATCTTTTAGCTCACAATGGTTTAACATGTTGTTATGTTTAACATAGCAAAAAAACTGACAATCATTTTAAGTTATCGAATAATTTCCATTAAATCGTTCCAATATTAAGTTAGTATGATCTTTATAAAGGAAAAAAAAAAAAACAGTAAGTCAATTCACTTCACATAGTAAGCCAATCAATTCAAACAAGGTGTCATTATAAGGTAGTCGCCCTATCTAATCATACTCTACTCGAAACGTACTGATCTTTACGGCCTAAAATCATAAAACTCAAATACAAATGCACAAAATGAGGGCTTGCATAAGAAAGCAAAAAAGATAGGAAAAAAAAAAAAAGAAAGGAAAACGTCAGCAGCAGGACTTGAACCTGCGCGGGCGAAGCCCAACAGATTTCAAGTCTGTCTCCTTAACCACTCGGACATACTGACTGTTTGTTCATTTCTGCTCCCTTTATTCTTTTAAATGGAAACTCGCTACAGCGTTGTCAATGCCTTTTTTTGTGCTTATCAATTTGTGGAGCTCAAGGCCATGTTATGTACCCTTGCCAGAAAACCCAATCAAATTGGGCCGAAATGTTAGTGATAAAAGCTTTTTAATTTTTTTAGTTGGGGAAAATTATTTTGAATACGTGTGTTAAGTAGCCGATGCGACATACTTCATACCTCATTCTTAACAAAAATCTTCAAGCGACTATAGTAATCATTTCTTATTACTCCTTCCATTTCATTCATTTGTTTAAGTTGGAGTTGGGTTGCCCTCACCAAACCCGGCCCGATGTAAACAAATGAATGAAATGGCGAGAGTGATACCGATTGTATGACACTTGTACTGTACAACTAATCACCTTTTATCATAGAGGTAAAATCATAAGTTAAGTGATTTTAAAGAAAAAAAAAATCATAAAGCAAAAGAAAAAAAAAAGGTCCAGCTCCAAAGTCCCGTTTCTGGGTTTTCTTGTCTCTGCATGTTACATTCTGCGGCATGATAAATTATTGCCAATTTGCCTTAAGTAATAAAAAAGAGACAAAGAAAAAATAAATGCAGTAAAAGTTGACAAATTCACTATTTCACTGTTTAGGTAGTCAAGTCAAGGTAAAATTAGATGCACTAGAGAATGATTTGTCCGTTGTCTAACCGAAAATAGAGGAGAAGTTATTATAAGGCGTGGAGCCTACAAATGACAAAGTAGGATCCGTACTACACGAGGACAACCGGCTCATATTTTCCCAAGCTCTCTCTATATTTTGACCCTAACAAAAAAAAAAAAAAAAAAAAAAAAAACTTTGGTGTAAGATATCCCAAAATCTTTTTTGAACTCCATACCATTTTTTTTATAACTCTGCCCAAAATTAAGGGCCCGTTCGGTATCACTGCCGTTTTCAGTTTTTTGTTTTTTTGCCTAAAAAGTTTAGCTAAATAAGCTGCAAAAATTAATTTAAACTGTATGCTTCTATAATAGTCATACAGAAAATGAAAACTGACAACTGAAAACAGAAAACCACTTTTTCTGGTTTTCAAAAACGGGACTTCGGTTTTCAAAAAAACAGAAAATTGAAAACAGAAAACGATACCAAACAGGCCCTAAACTGCCTGATTCAAGCCGAGTTGTAAAAAAACACTAGATCACAAAATGTATTCCCTAATATCCAGAAGGCCGAAAGACTTGGATTTGAAACCATTCTACATTGACGGGAACAAAGTTTGATAAGGCCATCAGCAAGACAAGACTCGTTGACAATCCGACCCGACATAAATCGACAAAAACCGAGTCAACCTAACTCGGGTTTGCACTGACCCGACCCATTGCCATTCCCTCTAGCACAAGGTAAATACCAATACCATAGAACAAAATAAGTCAGGAGAAGAGATGCTCAATTTTCAAGATTTCAACACATTGCAAAAGGTTGGATCTCCTCATCTTACACTTGGTTGCTTCTTGATGTAGTATCAAGTCTGTGTGTCAACACAGGTCACTCAAAGAAATACATTGAATCTTGTTATAGTACAATTACATACCAACTGTTATTCCCAAAATTCCAATTCCAGACAATCTGAAGTCATAAGAGGTGTAAAAATGGGGACAATATGGCACTCATTGAATGGTAGACTGGGAGCAAAAGCAGACCTACAATTATGAGAGAATAAAGGAGATATTATCTTCTGTGAGGAGGAGATTTAAACACAAAAGATATTCTTCATCAAGGAAGTTGAAACAGTAGGGAATTCAATTTTTGGAAGGTGCTGTAAATTGTCAACAAGACATTTTTTTGTGGCTCAATTTCAAAATTGGGGAAATTCATAAAAACCCAAGGGACCAGCTGCTCACATTTACACCAGTCTTTCCCTTGTTTCCTGGTCCTCCACAATGATGATGATGCCAAAACTAGAAGCTCTTACATTTGGGAAGTGACCTCAAATCTAATTTCAATGGTTCTGTGGTTTCATCTTATTCAGACATTATCACCTTGAGATGTTGGTTGACGGCGACACCCAAAATCGAACCATTACCAGTGTGTCCAATATACCAATGCGGTAAAAGAAGTTTATTTGGACAGAGTCGTAATCTTTGTAATTGTCCAAAGACATAACAGGAAATGGTTCAGGGTTGGTTAACATGAATCGTCAAAGGGAAATGTCACTATACTGTGGGTCAAGAAAGAATGATTCAGGAAATGCATCGACTGCTCGCTAGATCACAGCTGATGTTGGTACAGAGATGGAAATATAAGTCCAGGATACTGTGTTACAGTGTTAGTATAAAATTGTCTAAACCTAGAATTTTATCACCAAACTTTAATTTGATGGCTCTCCAAACATTGCAAACACAAACTAGTTTGTACAGGAAAACTCTGAAATGCAAATGTAAGAGGATATAGCAGCAGACATCAGAAACTTGGTTCTTCGTAGCACCAAAGGTCACAAAAATATTTAACACATCACATAATATATTTATACATTGTACATCAAAATTAAAGGAAGAAAAAGAAGAAGAAAAAAAAAAAAAAGCAGAATTTGAACATTTGAAGTGAAAGATACTTCTATTATGACTGAGAACTGAAACATTTCCAAGTTCAAACAAGGTAATAAATGTGGGTGAAAAAACCTATATTGGACATTTACCAGTGGTAGTGAAAATTGCTCATCTTATCAGTTTATAATTGAATGCTCATCTTTTTACCAGTGGTTGTGAAAAATATGCTCATTCTGCAGCAATGAAACATTATTTCCAGTGGAACAGATAATTTGGGAGGGGAGCATGATCTAAAAAAAACCAAGCAAGTAAAAGAGTGATTGTTTTTTTTTGTCAAGGCTAATTTAAGGATGATAAATCTGACCTTATAACAGAATCTTAGGAGTACAATCAAAGGACATCCAGTGACTTATCACTTTCACTAACAAATTCTCTTTCCAATTTGCTTTCTTCAACTTCATCATTCAAGTGGGCTCTTTCCACACAGCTCATTTGACAACAACTCTTAAAGTGGTTGTTGGCACTAAAAATTCGTTAATGTGCCGGAAATTAAATGAATTAATTATTTTGAGTTAATACCAAATTTTAATTCAATTTAATAATATTTCCCCGTTAAATGACATTTGGGTCGATCCAGTTTCCAAATTGGGTAAATGGATCGTCATCCAGATAAAAGAGGCAATTGGGCCAAGTCACATACCAAGCCCACAAAATGGGCCCGTGACTACAAACCCACCAGAAATTAGGGTTTCCACTCTATATATATAGAGTCTCCCTCATTTGTTTGAAGGTTGGAAAAATCAGAGAGAAGAAAACCCCCAGAGGAATTCTCAAACTCCCAGCCACACGCAGTCAACAAGCACATCTGTGCCGCCTGCAAATCAAATCAAACACAAGTTCAAATAACCAAATTCAAGGAGAGATTCAAGTCCCCTGCGACCCTCTCAAGAACAACGACAACGCACGCGGACGACGCGCGCACCCCCCCTGCAGCACGTACGCTACCAGTGTAGTGTATCGTACGGCGTACCCCCTACTGCGTAGTAGAATTCAGAGGATTACATTAGAGATTGTAAACACACAACTTTTCTGATATTAATAAAATTCATTTGTTTCCTTATTTTGTCTCAGTACGAAATTTGCGTTAACAAATTTTGGTGAACCCGACGTGAAAGCTCTACCTCTCATCTCTACTACGTACGTATCAACTACTGCAACGACGATGTCTGCTGAACAGCACACTCCTCGTTCCTCCAAGAAGACCTCTAGCAAAGTAACGCAGAGTTCTCCTAGCGCTACTACAGCGCAACCCACCGGCATCTGCACCAGAGGGATGGCGAAGAAGGCTGTCGTCAACGCTGCTGCTGCTCGCCTTCGTGCTGCCGAGGTTCCTAAGCGGTCTCGCAGATTTTCTGCTGCCTCCATCGCTGCGGCAGCTACTGCTATAATTGCGTCAGCTTCCCCTCAGCGCAAGAAGATTAAGGATGTGAAGACATGTAGCCCTGAGAAGAAGTATAAGCCGATCGTCGCATCTGTCATGACGATAACACCAAAGACTGTCGAAGAACAGTTGGCAGAAATGCAGGCCCACTTCGAGAAGCTCAGGCTAGAGAACAAAGAAAAGAATAAGAAGATTGAGGATCTCCAAAAGGAGGTAGCTGAGCTGCGCAAGGCTGAGAAACCACTTGACTCCGAAAAGGAGGGTAGCAGCGACGAAGAGGAAGAAGAGGATGACGAGGAGGAGTCTGAGCATGATGATATCATCAAAACCAAAGAGAGCTCCTACTCCCAAAAGCAGCTGCAGATGCTGATAGCAGATGCAGTTAAGAACCAGTTTGGTGAAAGCTCTGCGAATAGATTTCGCTACATCAAGCCTTATACCAAGAGGATTGACAAACTGAAGATGCCTTCACGCTATCAACCGCCGAAGTTCCAGCAGTTCGACGGGAAGGGCAACCCAAGACAGCACATTGCACACTTCGTGGAAACATGCAATAATGCTGGAACGGGAGGCGATCGATTGGTCAAGCAGTTCGTTAGATCCCTCAAAGGTATCGCCTTCGACTGGTATACCGACTTGGATCCCGAGTCTATCGACAGTTGGGATCAAATGCAAGATGAGTTCTTGAATAGGTTCTACAACGCTAGGCGCATTGTCAGTATGAGCGAGCTCACAAATACCGTCCAATGGGATGAGGAACCTGTTCTTGACTACATCAGCCGTTGGCGTGCACTGTGTCTTGAATGCAAAGATAGGCTAACCCAGAGTTCAGCTGTAGAGATGTGTGTCAATGGTATGCACATGGACTTGCTGTATAGTTTGAAGTCAAATAAGCCTAAAGACTTCCAAGACCTTGCGACACGCGCCTATGACCTGGAGCTCACATTAAAGGCGCGTAAGAAGGAACGTACCTCCTCCTTTACGAAAACTCTATTTGAAAAGAAGGAGTACAAGAAAAGTGACAAGACCTCCAAGGGCACGACAAAGGAGGCTATGGCCGTCACCACCAGCAGCGGTCCCATCAAGATCTCTACAAAACCAAAGTACGAAAAGAAAAAGGATACGTCGACAAGGGAGTACAACCGCGACAGGCCTTCTTTGAAAGAGCTGATGGCCAAAAAGTATCCTTTTCCCGACTCCGACGTGCCAGAGATGTTGGAACAGCTGCTAAAGAACAAGCTCATCGAGCTACCTGAAGCAAAGCGTCCTGAAGAGGTAGGCAAAACCGATCATCCTAGGTATTGTGCGTATCACAGGCTGGTCAGTCATCCCACAGGAAAGTGTGTTGACGCAAAAGAGAAAATGATGGACCTCGAGAAAAGGGGTGTGGTAGCTTGGGACTACGACGACGTCGTGGAAAAAAACTGTACTACAGTAATGGAGGATTCACTCCCATCTTGTCCATGTGATAGCAAAGCTCAGTGGTATGCCCACTCCATCCGGTTTGGTAGTCTTGAACCTATGCTAGTATGGCGTCCAAGACCGACCCCACAACCAAATCTTGTGTCATCAGAGGTAGAGGCGCAAGAGAAATCAAACATATCACCAGGCTCCTTAGATGTCGATGACGATGAGGGGTGGACGTTGGTGACGAGAAGAAAGTCAAGGAGGCAAGCGAAGCCTCAACCACAATTTATGTCACACAAAAGGACACAGCCAAAGAAGAAGGGTCCCCGTCGACCTAAAGGAAAGAAGAAGCCAAAGAAGGTCGTAAAGCCATATGTGCTGCCAATCGACCTCTTGGAACAAAATTCATCGGCGCCTGTCACCCTGAAGGAGTTCTTCCCAGCAGAATACCTCGACAAAGTCACTGCATGCGCAGTGTCAACTTCGGTAAGCGAGGATGACGAGGAGGAAGTCCCAACTAATGAAGTTTTGGTAGTCCAACCACCCAACCCTAAAAAGGACGAGAGGATGTCAGCCACTTTACGCACTCTCCCTGCGCGTATGGGGTGGAAACAAATCTTCGGTCTGTCAGAGGAGACGCGACAACACATAATCCAAGCTCTCCAGAACCCAAAGCTGTACGTAGAAGAGACCAAAGATGCTACAGACTTTGAAGAAAAATCATCCAAGTGCGCTTCATGCAGCACGGCTGTGACGTTTTCTGATAAGGATCTCCTACTGGGGTCTAAACCTCACAATAGGCCGCTCTACGTGTCAGGCTACATAAGGGGGCATAAAGTTCGCCGAATCATTGTCGATGGAGGCTCTGGCGTTAGTCTCATGCCAAAAACAACCATGACAGAGTTAGGGATCACGATGGATGAACTCTCTAACAGTCGTATGACTGTTCACGGCTTCAACTCAAATGCTGAACGTGCTATTGGACTTATTCGCGTGAACCTCACGATAGGAGATCTCTCTTCGGATACACTGTTTCACGTGATAGATGTCAAGGCCTCATACAAGTTGTTATTAGGTCGACCATGGCAACATCAAAATGGAGTTGTACCGTCAACCCTTCACCAATGTATGAAGTACTATCGTGGAGGTGAGAGAAAAATCAATGGGGATGCGAAGCCATTCGACAAAGCAGATTCATACTTCGCTGACGCTAAGTTTTTTGACGAAGACCTTTGCTCATCTGAGTTGCTGCCATCTTCCATTTCTTCAACTGGCAAAGGGGCAAAAAGGAATAAGGTTGTGGTTCAAGCTAAGGCGCCACACAATCACCCTTCATCAACAAACGACCAGAAAAGTCAACCGGAGGTTGTTATCAAGCCAACTACAATTCCAACTGTCAAAGTTCAGCAACCAATACCGAAGACTACGACTGCCGTCCTGCGATACATCCCACAGTCACGTCGCAAGGAAGGACAAAACCCTTTTGAGGCATGTCAGAGTTTGAAGCCAAAGACTATAGAGGTGTATAAAACCAAGAAGTCCATCAAACAAGAATGGGTGAAGAAAGTTGTCACACCTCTACCTAGCAGCAACCAAACCTCAATTGTGAAGCCACCAGTTGCAGGATTTACTCCCTCAACCAAAGGTACAATGGCAAATGAAGAAAACGCCTCAAGCGAGAAGAACGTAGGGAGGTTCGACTCCAATGCGTACAAGTTGATGGAGAAGGCCGGATACGACTTTCAAAACCCAATTCCACTAGGCGACGTTGTGGAGGTGGAACCGTACGGTCTTAATGCAACCCAAAAGAAACTGTTCAAGAAAGGGGGTGATTTCGCAGTCACCAAAGCCGGTTTGGGTTATGAGCCTCCCGCGCCAATAAAAATTTCCGTTCGACGCAAGGACACCTCCTCCTGTCAACACATCACTGTGGAAGAAGTCGACGAAGGGAAAAAGGTGGAACAAAGCCCACAACGCACTTCATCCGTCTTCGATAGGATGAATCCACCAATAAGGAGGATGCCTCCTGTGTTTCGGAGGTTAGGACAAACATATGCAGAACGTCAACTCCCCACAAGAGATCGCCCGTCAGTGTTCGGCAGATTAGGTGAACTACAAGTTAACAATGGGGATGAATCATCTAACACTCCAGTTCGGAGAAGATCTGTGTTTGACCGTATAGCTCCTCCTACGATCTTTGATCGTTTAGGAACCCTTAATGATACAGCTGATGACAGGACTTCCCAACCTATCGCAGCGACTCAAGGTGATGAGGAGACTCCACTCAGCGCTGATCTCAGGAGTAGCGTGCCTTCACGCATGAAACGCTCACGAGAGGTAGACATCATCAATGACGAACCTCTAGTGGCAAAGAGTCGCGTAGTAGTGTTGACCAACCAATCGAAGTCCTCAAGTCATGACTATAAGGAAGTTACTACATGTTCTCGTTGCAAATGTCAAGTGAGAGAGGAGGATGTCCCACCAAATGAAGAATCCTCAATGGGTGACGAAGTAGTAACATCCTATCACATCACCGTGGAGGAATTACCTGACCCTAATAAAGAGGTCGAAGCTGATGAAGCTCCAGCGCCACTTGAAGATGGAGTTAAATCGACAGTGGATGAATTGAAAGAACTAAACCTGGGTACTCCAGAAGATCCACGCCCTATCTACGTTAGTGCTCTCCTAACTAAAAATGAAGAGAAAGAGTACTACACGCTGCTCTCTGAATACAAAGACGTGTTCGCTTGGAGTTACAAAGAGATGCCTGGGCTTAGTCCCAAAATTGCAGTCCATCGTCTCGCGATCAAAAAAGGGGTTAATCCTAAGAAACAGTCCCAACGACGTTTCAGGCCGGAGTTAGTCCCTGAAATTGAAAAGGAAGTCAACAAGCTCATCGAAGCCGACTTTATACGCGAAGTAAAATATCCTACATGGATAGCAAACATTGTCCCTGTAAGGAAGAAGAACGGACAATTGCGCGTCTGCGTTGACTTTCGCGATCTAAATGAGGCATGTCCTAAGGATGACTTCCCCTTGCCAGTCACTGAACTAATGATTGACGCAACGACTGGGCACGAAGCCCTCTCCTTCATGGATTGTACTGCAGGGTACAACCAAATCCTAATGGCGCCCGAAGATCAAGAAGCTACGGCCTTCCGCACTCCAAAAGGGATATTTTGTTACAAGGTTATGCCCTTTGGTCTGAAGAACGCAGGTGCGACATATCAACGAGCTATGCAGAAAATCTTCGACGACATGCTGCATAAGACAATAGAGTGCTACGTTGATGATGTGGTCGTCAAATCCAAGAAGAAAGAAGACCACATCGATGATCTACGCTCTGTTTTCGAGAGGCTTCGCAAATGTCAACTCAAAATGAATCCTCTCAAGTGTGCGTTCGGCGTCACGTCAGGAAAATTTCTCGGGTTCGTGGTCACTCATCGAGGCATTGAGATCGATCAAAACAAGATCAAGGCCATCCAAGAAATGCCTGAACCCAAGAACCTCAAGCAACTGCGCGGACTGCAAGGTCGTCTAGCCTACATCCGTCGGTTCATATCCAACCTTGCTGGTCGTTGTCGACCATTCAGCCATCTCATGAAGAAAGGCGCACCATTCGAGTGGGATGACAATTGCCGCAAAGCATTTGATGACTTGAAGAAATACTTGTCATCACCACCTGTGCTGGGGGCACCAATTCCAGGGAAGCCCCTCATCTTATACATCGCAGCACAAGAAAGTTCGCTGGGGGCAATGTGCGCCCAAGAAAATGACGAACGTAAGGAAACTGCTCTCTACTACTTGAGCAGAACTTTGGTAGGGGCTGAGTTGAATTACTCCTCTATCGAAAAAATATGCCTTGCGTTGGTGTTCGCGGTTCAAAAGTTGAGGCACTACATGCAGGCACATACTGTACACGTGGTCTCCAAGGCCGACCCTATCAAGTACATACTCTCAAGACCAGTTCTATCTGGTAGGTTAGCCAAATGGGCAGTACTTCTCAAGCAATACGATCTCGTGTACGTGGCTCAAAAAGCAGTTAAAGGCCAAGCGATAGCTGATTTCTTTGCTGACCACCCCGTCCCTGGAGATTGGGAGCTATGCGTGAACCTCCCAGGAGAAGAGATCTTCTATGTCGACGTGCTCCCACCATGGCAGATGTACTTCGACGGAGCTGCACGACGTGACGGAGGTGGAGCTGGAGTAGTGTTCGCTTCTCCAGAAAGCCACATTCTTCCATACTCGTTCGTCTTGACTGAATTATGCTCAAATAATGTCGCCGAGTACCAAGCCCTCATACTTGGTCTACAAATGGCACTTGAAATTGGTGTTAAGGACATGGACATTTACGGTGATTCACAACTCGTCATAAACCAAGTCCTCGACGATTACGAAGTTAGGAAGGATGATCTTGTCCCCTACCATCAACAAGCGATCCAATTGCTTAATAAATTCAATTCCATAACAGTGGGACATGTTCCAAGGAGTGCCAATAAGCTGGCTGACGCGCTTGCCAATCTTGCAGCCAACTTGGCACTGGGGGCAGAAGAATCAGTAACAGTCCCTGTATGCAATCGTTGGGTAGTACCACAAGAAGAAGCGATAGAGGTGGTACAGTCTTCAAACATGATTTGTGTACACCAAGTTGACAAGGAGGACTGGCGTCAACCCATCATTGACTACTTGGACCACCAAAGGTTGCCAGACGATCTAAGGCATAAAGTTGAGATACGTCGACGAGCTCCAAAATTCTTCCACTACAAGGGAACGCTATATAGACGGAGTTTCGAAGGACAATGGTTGCGATGTCTTAGCGATGAAGAAGCAAGTGATGCAATGCAAGAGGCTCATGCTGGTGTGTGCGGCGCCCATCAGTCCGGTCCTAAGCTTTATGACCGAATCAAACACCTGGGCTACTATTGGCCGACCATGGTACGAGATTGCATGGAATTTGCTAAACGTTGTCAACCATGTCAATTTCACGCAAATTTTATTCATCAACAACCAGAGCATCTGCATCCTACCGTTTCTTCATGGCCCTTCGAAGCTTGGGGACTTGACGTTGTAGGGCCTATCACTCCAAAGGCATCGAACCAGCATGCATACATCCTAGCAGCGACGGACTATTTCTCTAAGTGGGCAGAAGCCGTCACATTACGAGAAGTCAAGAAGCAAAATGTCGTCGACTTCATCAAAAACCACATCATTTATCGACACGGCATACCGCGACGGATCATAAGTGATAATGGTAAACCCTTCGACAATCGTATGATGACGGCCTTATGCGAGAAATTCAATTTTCAGCAATGTAAGTCGTCGATGTACAATGCCCCCGCGAATGGCCTAGCTGAGGCATTCAACAAAACACTTTGCAATTTGTTGCGAAAAGTAGTTGCTAAGTCAAAGCGCGATTGGCATGAAAAGATAGGCGAAGCATTATGGGCGTACCGTACCACATACAAAACAGCGACTCAAGCAACCCCATACGCACTGGTATATGGAGTAGAAGCAGTGGTCCCATTGGAACTTCAAATCCCATCCCTACGGGTCGCCATCCAAGAAGGACTCACAACTGATGAGAATGACAAGTTGCGCCTCGCCGAGTTAGAAGCGCTCGACGAGAAGAGACTGCAAGCGCAACAAAAGCTTGAGTGCTATCAAGCACGAATGGCTCGCGCATTCAACAAAAAGGTGCGACCTCGTTCCTTTCAAGTGGGAGACTTGGTGTTAGCAGTCAGAAGACCAATCATCATTCCTCGCAAAACTGGAGGTAAATTCCAATCCAAATGGGATGGCCCTTACGTGGTGCAAGAAGTCTACACGAACGGTGCATATAAAATTGTTGATCATGATGGCTTACATGTTGGCCCAATCCATGGGAAGTTTCTGAAGCGATACTATCCCTAAACACCACAAAGTTGCTCCTAAGCACGAGCTAAAACTGCATACCCCAAATGAACTACGTTGGCTTGATCTTGCAAAATGAATTTGCAAGTACGTAGGCAGCTTCAGTAAACACTTTACTTAGGTGCAGCCACACCACAAAAAAAAAAAAAAACCTCCACCCCTTCTTAAAAAAAAAAAAAAGAAAAAAAAAAAACGCTCCTGGCCCGCACGAGCCTAAACTGTGAACGACCAAATCATCACCACATCTCAACATTCTCTGATGAAATGTTCAATTACCTGCAATTGGCAAAGAAAAAAAAGAAGGAAGGGAAGAATCGCCAAAGAATGACAGAGAGAAAAACATGACGAGAATGAGTAAGCAATTTATACATCTCGGTTGGCAACAGTTGTCAAATAAGTCTAATTGATAACAAATTGATCATTGCATTAAAGTACGGAACGATAACAAGCGAGTCTTAGACAACAAAGTGAAAGCAATAGGAAACAAAGAAGCGAAACTACTGAGCTAACATCATTCCGAGGTGAGATTTTTCCTCCTTGCTTCCAGTGTGGCCTTCAACTCCTCTAGGCCCTTCATCTCCTCTTGCAGCGCAACTCGAGCTGATATAGAGCGGTCCAACTCTTGTCTGGATGAATTTGCTCACACTCGCGCAGCTGAAATCTCTTCAAGTCCTTGCTTGCATTCCTCGGTCAGTCGCAACTCCTTCTTACTAGCTTGTCGAAGCGACTCCTCCAAAGCAGCCTTGTCCTTCTTCGCTTGGTTTAGTTCCTTTGACCGTTTCTCATTGGCACGAGAGAGGTGAAGGATCGCAGACTCCGCGGACTTGAGACACTCCTGAGCCTTAGCGACGTCATGGGCAATTTGATCATTATTCCTCTGCTGAATCGAATTATGAGACACCATAAGGTAAGCATCTACCTCTCTCACATATTCGTCGACCGTCGACTGAAGATCTGAAAAATCGCCGCCTAGCATGCCAATCTTCTCATAGATTTCGGTAGCGCTCTCTTTAATCTTCCCCACTTGGGTGTACGGGAGATTCTGCATATGCACGAGCAATTGTCTCTTCATCATAAGCACAGCGGAGTTAAAGATATTACCGGTTGTTTTAAGAGGTTGAAAAGTGGAAGTCGAGGCCTGAGGCGACATCCTCCCAATAGTGTCAATGTCATGCATAGACACCCTTTGAGAATGGGAGCCAACAGCAGAACGCGCGCTCAAGGTGGCAGCGTGGCTATCAGCCTCATCACTCATGCTGTCGTCATCATCCAGCAGTTGGACGACCTTTGGGATCGGAATCTGCTTACCCTTGCCATGCTTCACATTCGGAGGAAGTTGGAAGGTCGCATCGACAAACTCCTGGTCGGCCCCAGCATTGACGTCTCCTTCCTACAAAAAAAAAAAGGGAATGAGTTCATCGTAAGAAAGCATAATCTCATAAAGGACGCATAAGTGAGAAGGGTAAACCCACCAATTCGTCAGACGGTGCATTCAACGGACTTGGCAAGTCGGCAACTTCATCGTCAAAGTCATCTGAGGCCAAATCTTGGGCTTTTCTCTTTTTATTAGCTCGCTGGTGCTTCGGGTCTACATCTGATCCTGCATTATCACTCGGCTCGTTCCTGACGCGGTTATCCACGCGTTTGATTTCCTGAGGCTTTTCTCTTTTAGGTGGGAGAGCTCTCCATTTCTCCCGAAGATCTTTTACTCCTGCCTTAGCCCACCAGTCAGTAAAGCGGGTAGTGACATCTTTGCACCAATCAACCGAGAGGGTTGGAAGGAACACCTTAGATTGACTACCTTTAAAGAGTAAAAGACGCCAGTATCTTAAAGCCTCATATACCGTTACATCACGATGCGAAGTATCACGCATAAGAATTTCAGGCTTATCCTGTTGGTAGCCAAATTGTCTGCTGAACCGATAAGGGTTGTACGCCTCAAGATGAAACGACGAGCCAACGCGCGTAGGCAAGTAAGCTGATCGTAGCGACATCAGGTAGCTAAACTTTTCGACGTCTAATTTACCGTCGTCGAAGAGAATATCAATTCTGTTCCTATTCAGCATGAGATGATTCACCTTCGCTTCCTTTCCTTCATGAATGAGTTCCCGCGCTTCATCTTCTTTGTAGGCCTTCGAGCCTCGAATTCCGGAGTACACCGCCATGATAGGACCTGGGGGTGAAAATTTTGAAGTGTGATGAGTTCGGAAGTAGTACGCTATCCAGCCATACAGGTAGTGAGCCGGGAAGAAAGATTTTGAATACCCAGGACGCTCAGAGGAAGACAAGCCACTCAAACCCTTGTAGATGCTACCCAGCACCGGCACAGCAAGGCTGAATGTCTTCCCTTGTGCCATCCGACTTGAGATCTCGAAAGTGGAGGGTCGTATAAACCTCTCATTGGAGTCAGGAAGCACGAACGCACATAGCCAGCAGGACAAGAAGGCGGCAATATAGGCGCGCTGCCTCGTTGAGTCTTCTGTTAGTCCAAGCTTCACAAATAAAGACATCTCTTCTGAGGTCCATTCTACCTTCTTAGCTGTGATCTCTCCAGTTGGATCACAAGTGGACTTAGGAGGATTCATCGTCTTTTTCGCCCTTTTTCCCTTGCCAATTTCGGTAGGGAGATAAACGACTGGCCGACTACACCAATAATCAATCCACTGTGCAGCAGTCACCTTTCCATTTGAATCTGGCCTTCTAGCAATACGATGGTATGCAACAAATAGAAACTTACAGCACCGTGGTAGTCCGTTGGCCTGCCTAAACATACCATGTAGAGGAACCGTTTCGTCATAAATTTCTCCATAAATGGGTAGACCACCGAGCTTGTGGAGGTCCCATAAAGAGATGGAGAGCTCGCCTTCTCTAGTGTGAAGGGTGTTGGTAATGGGGCACCAACTTTCAAAGAAAGCGCGCATGATATTCGTACATTTATCATACGAGTACAACGAGGCATACACCGCATTGAAAATTGCAGATGATTCAAGAATAGCCTGAAAGCGAGCAAGGATGTCCTCAGTCCACTCCCAATATCCTTTGATGTAAGTAGCCTCCCCAAAAACCCTCAGCTGGGTAGACCATTGCACTGACTCATTGATGATACGACGCCCGAGTAGTGGAAAGTCGCTGGGGTTTTGCCTTGTTGTGAGAGTGCTTTTCAAAGTACAAGTCCTATATTGTTCTGGAGAAGGATCGATGGGTTTCGACATTTCGCTTGGAAAGAGAGATGCGTCGAGCGCTATCGGCGTTGAATCTCTCCATAACGGCTCACGAGCAACCAAACGAGTTCCTGACTTTGGATCGTCATTCTCTCCGTTCACAATGCAGAGGTATGTGGTATTACCGTCATTGAACTCCTTGAGAAAAACCATTGTAAACCTGCAAGTACAAAGAAAAGGGTGTAAGCCAATAAGGAGAATGCCTGAAGAACTACGCTGTAAAGACGTCATCATCAGTAAGTCGACGACGACGAACGGCCTTACGGCGACGAATATCCGGATGAGTCGAACGGCCTTGTGGCGACGAACTTCCACATGTGTCGATAACGGCAGGCGGCCTTTTGGCGACGAACTTCCATATATGTCTACAACGACGAGCGGCCTTTCGGCGATGAACACCCAGGTGAGTCGACCACGACGAACGGCCTTACGGTGATGAAAACTCAGATGAATCGACAACGACAAACGGCCTTACGGCGATGGCTGACGACACGACAAAGATGACTCGCCTTACGGCGGTAGACGACGTCCTGTCTCACGCATACTCCGACGCCGATTTATACGCATACCCTGAAAAGACAAAAAAAAAAAGCAAGGAAAGGAGAATTAAGAAAAAAAAAAGTTGTCGTATACCTGATTCCGTGCGAAATTGCCGCGAATACTTGCACTCGAAAGCACTCGGATAAATCACCTTCAAAGGAGAATAAGACAAAAATAAATCATGTGACAATCATAAACACATAAAGCAGAGTGCTGGTTATATCAGGGGTTACGTACAAACAAAGAGAAATCAAGAGCATCATGCTTGTTATATGGTACGACGATTGAACAAAAATCAGAAGTTGCCTACGTATGAATTTGAAGGTGTAAATCAAAGCTGAAAAAAGAAAAAAAAAAACAGCAAGGAAACATGGAAACAAGGCTGATTGAGGTCATGATGTTTGCAATCACCATGTACGAAAAAGTTTGGCAAAGAATCTCAAAAGGATAAGACGTGATGTTATGTGATGATCATTAGATGTTAATAAAAAGGCAATCAAGAAAGCAAGCTCGCATGGAGATTTCATTAAAACACACTTGCTAATGGTCAAACTAGAACGAAGTTACAGGAAATTGGAAGCCAGCAATTAGAGAAAACCAACAGGGCACATGATCAGCCGCATGCATACAATGATTATGTGGAATTAAATTGCAGAAGGGAGACACGGTTTTGAAATACCTGTTGTCGAGAACTTCCCTTGCTGCGGCGTGACGAACTTGCAATTGTAGGTTAAACTCAACGACTAAGCTTGTAAATATATATACAAGTCAACGGCTCGGTAAAGGAAAACAACCCAAGCCAACCCAAATTCTTGATTTTGCTGTCAAAATTTAAGAATTTCCAAAACAAAACAATAAGGAAAGATAGTTTTCCTTGTACACCTTCACCACAAAATCTTTTCAAAGAAGTGATGTGACGGTAATAATATTCTCTGTACCACCTAAGTCGATTCGACAGGGTACAGAAAATGTTAACCTGTCAAAATGATAAGACGTCAACCTGCCACGGTACCAAAATGACGTAAATCAAACACCCGCTAAGGGTATAAAATTACCAGGGTAACGTAAAATGTCCCAATGTCATCCGATAACGTTGTGAAGATGATCAAGATGATGTCAGCAATACTGGGGGCAAAATTGTCATCCGCCAAGTCGACAAATGACAGGGTGACGTTAAAAATGTGCGAACACTCTTACGACAAGTTAAGTGTTCATCGACTTCCAAGTCAAAATCAAATGAGTCGGTACTTCACCGCGTTAAAACACTTGCATAGTGTACGCGACAAACTACCGAGGGGGCAATTTGTTGGCACTAAAAATTCGTTAATGTGCCGGAAATTAAATGAATTAATTATTTTGAGTTAATACCAAATTTTAATTCAATTTAATAATTCTTCCCCGTTAAATGACATTTGGGTCGATCCAGTTTCCAAATTGGGTAAATGGATCGTCATCCAGATAAAAGAGGCAATTGGGCCAAGTCACATACCAAGCCCACAAAATGGGCCCGTGACTACAAACCCACCAGAAATTAGGGTTTCCACTCTATATATATAGAGTCTCCCTCATTTGTTTGAAGGTTGGAAAAATCAGAGAGAAGAAAACCCCCAGAGGAATTCTCAAACTCCCAGCCACACGCAGTCAACAAGCACATCTGTGCCGCCTGCAAATCAAATCAAACACAAGTTCAAATAACCAAATTCAAGGAGAGATTCAAGTCCCCTGCGACCCTCTCAAGAACAACGACAACGCACGCGGACGACGCGCGCACCCCCCCTGCAGCACGTACGCTACCAGTGTAGTGTATCGTACGGCGTACCCCCTACTGCGTAGTAGAATTCAGAGGATTACATTAGAGATTGTAAACACACAACTTTTCTGATATTAATAAAATTCATTTGTTTCCTTATTTTGTCTCAGTACGAAATTTGCGTTAACAGTGGTACCTGCAAAACAAGGGTTCCCCCTTTTTACAAGTTAAGGTGCTAAACCATTCACATCCACAAAATGAAATGAAAAATCTACTAATGAATGCAATTGCATCGTTCTTCCAACAATCTGAGCCAGGGATCACTAGAATTGTTATAGACACAAATGGTGGAAGTAGATGATTAGAATTACGACTGAAATTTCGTCATCATAGCCCCCAAAGATGAAAGTTACAATGCAGAACAGACACATGACAGATTATGATTAGGATAAAGCTTTTCGCGTCCTATCATCATCCAAGATCTCTTCTTTTAGTTACGAGGATGGACCATATTCGATACCATATTAGATCTCAAGCGCATCAGGAATCAGGGTTGATACATGGTATCTGTTTTCTGATTAGCAATAGGATTTATCATCAATCACAATGCTTGTTAGCGACATCTTTGATCACTATAAACATCCCACAAACATGGCCACGTTCTCTACAGACTTCACACCACAAAATTAAAGTTAATACATTATATCTATCAACTAGCACAGTGTTAACATGAGAGGCGCTTGCCCTGCTCGCTAGATAGGCTACTGAAACAGCTAGCAGCTACCCGATACAACACCCTTAAAGTTGAAGCAACAATCAAAGAACCTAAGTCCACAAGACCAGGAAAATCAAAATCTCTCGAGGAAATATTCCAAAAGATCCATCAGATTATTAAATCTTAAATTCAACGAATTCCAAAGAAATTATTATAATCCCACTAGCATTGTCTTCAAGGTCAGCAACCTCTATCTGTCATCGGATTACCAAATCTTTTTTAGTAATCCGTACATACCTATGACTCTACGAGACTAAGACCCAGATGGCCAGATACCTAGAAGCTTAGTATTTGACTATCGACAAATACTGCTAGTACGGTCATTATTACAAAATTACTGTTATTTTCTTTTTTTTTTACTAGTCTGTTTCTTGGTGAGCTGTTCATCAGTAAAGAGCTCCACAGTTGACATTAATACTCTGAGCAGTAGCTAACTGTGACAAAAGGGACGGTTTCGGAATGATTTGAGGTCGATTAACATGAACCGTTTAATGGAAGTGTATAAGCTTTCAATTAACAGTAGTTGAATAGTAATTTAGAGCTGGAATGATCATATTAATGCTTTAACTTACACTCAAAAGAGGTCACATATCCACATATAAACAAAGAAATGTATGGCGACAAAGAATATTGAGGGAGAACAAATTTCATCACTCTCACAGGGCGAAGACCTCACCTCTGTGAGGAAAAGCTTAGAACTTTATACAAATTAATTTAACCCAGAATACAATTCATAGGTCTTGGATTAGATCAGTATTCTTACCAACGAACAACAAAACCCCCCAAAAAAAAATTGAAATGGGTTTCAAAGAATAAAGAGATCTAATTTTAGCATCTCCAAAAGTCTTACAGTGAAGAAAGATGTTAAAAAAAAAGAGAAGCATGAGCATTACGCTACGTTGCTTCATCTTTACGGCCATCTTTCTTCACGAAAACTCAAAACTTCCTCCATCATTGTTGTTGTCATGATCATCTTCTTTTGTGGTTTTTACAAGAAGACAATGCTTTCAACTAAGCATGGAAAAAAGTGAACGAAAAACGACTTCTTCACAAGGGATAGTAAGACCCATATCATGATCAAACCCAAACTCTTCTTCAGCTCGTCGAAGCAAGCATTGGAACTCAGGATGAGACAAGAAAGAAATAGGAACAATGTATCTACTCCTATTTTCCCCAACGTAGACGGCAAAATGGCCTTTCGGCACGTCGAGGGGAAGGCCATCTTCGTCGTAACCATGCTTCTTCCCTAAGCTAGAACATCTCTTAAGTATTTGCTTAAGCAATGCAGTTTGAGATAGCTTGTTTGATTTTCTTTGAGCCATCTTCTTCTTTTCCTTGTAAGTTTTACGTAGGACAAAATGTGATTTAGATATGATAATGAAGATGAAAATAAAAATAAAAAAGGATAGAAGAAGATGAGCTAATGTGAATGAGGAGTGATGGAGAAGAATGAAAAGGGAGTGGATGGTATTTAAGGAGGTAGAAAGAGGAGAGAAATGAAGAGAAAAGGGGACCAGGGTGGTCATGTGGGGTGTAGGGTAAGTGTGCTTAGGACAGACCACGGGCGTTTTGAAGGGTGTGTATTAGTGTTAAGGACAATGTGGGAGCCTTTGGCATTTGGTTTTAGGCCCTCCTTTGTTGCGCCTCCTAATAGCAATGTGGATCCCACCTCTCTCATTCTTTTGTACGTCAGTTCTACTCTATCTATCAGGTGCATTTTTTTCAAACTGATTTTTCCTTTTCCAGCTGCATGCCTAACTCCGGCCACGAATCTATATCAATCAATCTCGCTTGAAACAAGAGCTTCTTTGAAAACGCCGGAAAATGATGTTAATGGGAGTGATACTATTGATAATCACGTTCTAAGTTAGTCTTCCTTTCTCTCTCGTATTACTTTCTAATTTATCTCATCAATCATTTTATCTCCAACTCTAGTCACCTTTTTTTTTTTTCCCTGCGCCTCACCGGTTTCTCGATTCTCTCTCCTTTTTCTCCTACGTCCCTAACATAAAGGCGACCAATAAATACACTCCCAATGATGATGCGTTGATTTTAATCTAGTCGGGGTAATTGTGCATTTGTGCTAGATTGGGACATTAGTCAAGGTTTAAAAGTGTCACAAACTACAGGTTTTCTGTCCTTGTATCATCTAGCTATCATTTTATTGAATAACCCATAGTTCAGAGATTTGATTTTGAATCTTGTAAGGACCAGGACTAATACAAGTACAAGGATTCTGAGGAATAGTACACTGATGATGTAGATTTTTTCAGGGTTGCAAATTGACAGATTCCTACCCTTCTTCTCCTATTTAGACAGAAATTGACCTAAAAGTAACATAGCAAGAGAATGAACAAACACTAAAAAATCATGAATAAAAAAAAAAAAAAAACTTCATGCTGTCATAATGGATTAGGTTCTATCTTCTTGATATGAGCTTCCACAGTCCACACCTAACTACTTGGACATTAATGTTCTACCAATCTTGATTAGCAGATAAGAAGGTCATTAACAGGAACCTCTAATCATGGACTTAGCTGTCATTGTTTCATACTGATGAAACTATGTATCATGATCTGGTAGATTATACGGTTACACCAGACACAGATGTATGGCTAGCATCATGGTATCCAGAGTTCAGACTCAGGGAAGAACATCAGCGACAGGTGTGCTAATGTTTTTAGGTGTCAAACAAGCAAGCTTACATCGGGTTTAAAAGAACCGAAGAGTCTGAGAAACATAGACTAAGTTCCATTAGCGATCAAAAGATGCTCTTTCGGAAAAACGAAACAGCACTTTGTTCTAATTGAGTGAAATTTTCACGTCCTAGCTAAAACTCCAATCAAAGTGACAAACTCCTAATGAACATCAGCACATGGAGATCAAAGTACATACCCTCAACTTTCTATTACCACTATGATTACCACACTAAAAAAAGAGGCCAATCATACTATTATTAGTACTATTTCCTCAGATTAAGATTCCTGCTGTTGCTTACTTTATGCAAAATCACGGACTCGTTGCAACTGTACTGCAAAGGTACAACAACAGGAACCGGGTTTTGGTATTTTCTGATTGTATAGACTTGTGATTCTGTAGAACTCACTGACAGTAGCTAATAAGTAGCATCTGTAACCCTCCATGTGTAATCTGCCACTGTTTTTGAGGTGTCTATTTGAAAATAATTTCTTGACCAAATAATCTACGAGTATCTTCTTTTGTTGGCTTCTTCTAACAGTTACGGTTACAAAGACATTGACAGTACTAACTAACCAACAACCACTCCATAATTCAGTTCATCTCATTCTCATCTGAGAGCCACTATTCATTCTCACACCATTATTCACTAGAGTTGATGATCCCTGACTCGAACACGAAAACACAACACAAACCCGACTCAAATCGATTAAACTTCTCCACTAGTTTGCTAGCCTTTACGATTATCCACATTGCAGAAAGACATTGCTATCATGAATTAAAAGGACATGGATGTACAACTTGACAAAACAACGAGACGAGGGTATGAGAACAGCCATCAGGAAGACGGGGATGAGCCGGGATGACGACAGTTGGATCCTCTTCAAATGACCGTTCTATCAAATAACTTAATTTAATCCCCTCTAGTTATTATTATTATTCGTATCAATCTTGATTTTGAAACTTGGCCTAAATAGATATTATTATGATTTTAACGCGATCTTCAGATCCTTCTGCAGGATTTACAACGTTAGTTTATGCTTTAGTCTGCAGCACAAGTTCTGTAATGGTGTACTTCTGAGGTGCTATATGGTGTAGTCCCCCCCCACCCCTCACCTGGCCACCTATATATTATTTACAACATGATTACCACTATAGTTTAATCTAGGGCTTCCATGTTCAAGTTGCCTAAGTGTTAATTAATTCAACTTCTTAAGTCTTTTCTGTTTGTCCCTAATTGATGCACCTAACACGTTGTTTCCATAAATTTCAAGGTTAAAAGGTCAGTCATCCCCACAAATGCAATCACTAATCTTAGCGATTAACAGTATACTACTACTCCGTCTCATCTAAGCAAAATTTCAGGTAAGATGGTCTCAAGGGAAAACTAATCACGAGACCTGAGAAGCAGGCGCTTGCCAACAAGCGCATGTGTGCTGCACACGCCTCTAGATCTTACCCAAAACTCAAAGGTATTATCAACAATTATCTACTAATTGTTCAACCAGGTGACCAGAAATGTAGGCACCTGCCAGCATTAGCTACTGGATGTAAAACAAATCATTGGGCATGTAATAATATGATAATATCCTTTTCAACCGAAATTGAGACAAACAAAAACCCACATAATGTTTAGAACAATGTGGACCTTAATAAACAGTGTCTTCAAGCTCTTCAAGAGATGTAAGGAAAGACAGCAAAGCTGGATTTTCTCGACACAGAAAAGAAGCTCTAACAACATCAGCAAACATTAAAAGTTTTGCTTGTTTAATACTACGACCTACCTATCTACCATATATTGACATTTTTTTGCCATATAAGAGGTTGAACCTCTAGCAACAAGGACTCTTTCCGTGGTCCTAATATTGAATCCATCACTACCAAAATGGGGAGAACAATTGCACTAATTCACTGCTTGAAATTCACACCGTTAGGTGTATGGTCGTACCTCCAGTTTATAGCCTTAAATCACAAATGTACTACACTACTACGGAACAATCTGTATTTGTACTGCATGGACTCCATAACTAGTGGTCCCACCATAAGTCACAACAACAACGACAACATTACTCCAGTTCCCCAAAAGCTCCCGTCTATAACATGGTAAGGGAGATCGGATATGTCCAGGGGTAAAAAGATAAATAGTTTGTTTCCACCACAAGTCACCATTCACCAAAAGGAAACATCGGTCTACCAATCCACCTCAGTCCATACATCATACTCCGTACATATCAACATAGTTAACTATTTAGGATCGTGTTATTCAAAATAAGGTTTGTCTCCACTGGTATCAAAATACGATTTCATCCAAAAGGATAGCTAGTAAAACCTATGCCCCGAAACAATAATGGCATAGATCAACAAATTTCCCAAGGAAAATGAACACGGAATAATCTAAGATCCTACATAAAAAAGACCCGTGTATGTATCTAATCACATAATTCCCAGATATATGCCCTGAGGTAGAAAAAATGTTCTCATCAATTATTATTCTTACGATTTTCCTCTTGTTTTGGCAGGTTGTTTTCCCTTATTGTTACACCCTTCGGTGTTTCTTTTTGATTTTATTATTTTTTCATGGCATTTGGTGGTAACTGGTAAGTTAGTAGTAGAACAAAAGGTACTATAATGACTAATGAGCCATATGTTGCTGTCTAGGTTAGAAACTATCCCATGTTCTGTGGACATCATCTATAGAGCGTAGAAACTATGAGGGAAATCGGTGCAGAAAGAGGGCCATCCAACTCAACAAAAATTGGCCTGACCCACAGCAGCAAAACATCAAAGGTATTTTCTTATAAGAATTGATCGTGTCCATAGCTCTCATTTTTGCACATGCAAGCCATGTTACTCTCTTCCCCTGATATCTCTTTGTGGATATGAGTCTATTAGCCGTACTCCCACCCCTGGCTGGTTAAAGCTTGTGCTAGACAACTGACTATTTTCATATCTTTCTGTAGACAGGTAAAATCTAAAGTATGTCTTTTACTGCAACCACTGACTTTACGTACGAAAACCCCGACTTCCTCGTAAACTTAAATTACTAGCGAAATGAGCAGGTCCCTAACCATAACGATAAGATTATCGCTGCAGTAAAGGATGATAAGCTAAAGTTTTGTCTTATCCTCGGCCATGAACTAAATTTTAGGATCGTAGAGGATTGTGGTGTCATAGCAGCACATAGATGGAATGGCGTCACAGAACATAAGCTTTCTCTAAGATAAAGGGGTGCATTTAACTAATTCTGATAGAGACATTAGAACATTATTAGTATCCATATATACTATATGATACCCTGATGATTAAGTACACAGATGACGCATCAATTAGAATGACAAGATAAAGCTACCTTCTCGGCCCACTTCAGAAAAGCAAATATTGCGACTGATGAGAAATCATACCTGTTTATAGTCATTTCTGGACGGATAACCTTCACAACTTCTTAGCTATAAGCACATGGAATACTGCTGAAACTCGGAGGTCGACGTCTTGAAGTCCTAACCTGTCCGAAACATTGAAGAGGACTTCAGTCTACGATGTTGCTCAAAGTTCTCCACAATGACCCTACTTAATCACATGCAGTTAGGACGTGGGAGCTTTTCGTGCTGACAATGCTACATACATGAAAATGAGAAGTCCAGTTCAGGTTGCCAATTTTTACCATGATCTCATAAGAAGGATGAACTGTGAACCACCACTTCAAGTAAAGAAATGAGCTTGATGACATAAGACTTTAACTGCTGTAACAAAGTAAATCATACATAATTTTGTTTTTTGACTCCAATTGTAAGACTTAAGTAGCTGCTCAAATTCGAGATGTCAACTGTGAAGTGTGAACAATCCAGCTGCATTTTTAGATTACTCCAGCATATAACAAGGTACAAAGAAATGAAAAAAAAAAGAAAATCAATAGATATGCAGAACAAGCAACTTTGTAAAAAGTGGACTACGGAAAAATGAGAGAGGCTCTAAACAACAGCCTACGTTGAACATTGACAGCAATGAACAAAGGTGCACTGCTCTGACAAGGTTGTTCCTTAACATCCACGCAAATGCATGTTTTATACCTGAAGGTGGCTTCGCCACTAAGGCAGTGCAGTTAGTGGACCTGCTAAATAAGCCACTTGCGCCTAACTTGCATTGTTCAGACAAAGGGAACTTATATTACGAAGGTTTTTGAACTGCTCTGATGCTGCAGATTAGTGAGGAGCACTCCACCGATGTGAAATCACAGAGGCTTTCTGTGTCTAAATGGAAGAAGCAGAATGATACGCGCTTGGGCAACAACAACGCTGCCCCAATGCCTCAAAGGCTCTCTCCTAGGGTGTGTGTTTGGGGGAGGGGGAGGCGGGTCAGATGTTTCCAATAATAGTTGGACGTCCCTAGTTTCAACAGACTAATTCAGATAGCAGCAAAATATTCATGCTATGGTAGAAACTCAGGATATAACATGCATACTGGAAAAAAAAAAAAAAAAGTGATAATGGAGGTCTATAGATATTGAACACTAGCAATCTGTAGCTTTTAGAGATGCTGACCTGCTATGTAAGTTGCAGCAACCTTCAGTATTCACCTCTGGGAGTTTTTCCACTGATCAATCTTATTTTTCTGGAGAATCGATGTTTTAGCATTCACAAGTTTACTTCTCATCCGTTTACATTTAGTAACATGACTCTTACAGTTTCTATAATCAATGTACGCCAGCTTACAATGCACCTCCTGTGATAGAACAAGTGCTTTCTCAACTATGCTTTCTTGTGTTAAGAAGACTAAATCATCTTATATGTGGGTTCCAATCATATTGTATTCCGTACAAATGTTTGCAAACTTCTGTCAAAGTTTTTACTTGAGAAGCTGCACCTTCGTACCATTTCTCATGGAATTCCGTAAAGATACAGGAGAAAAGGTACATATAACTGTGTACGCTACTCTTTCTTGATTCAATTAGTCACCTCTATCCAGCTACAGCCAGCATCTTTCTTCATCCCTTGCTCTTTCATCAGAATGGTCAAGTGCTCAATCTCATTCCACATGCCAAGTTTAGCATATGTGCTCGAGAGTAATGCTAGAAGTCCCGCATTCTGAGGATCCAATTCAAGGGCCGTCTTAGCAACCATCCTAGCCAAACTAACTTTGCCCTGCTCTTTGCAACCATTAAGCAGAGCTCCCCATAATGAGACACAAATGTCATGCCCATTGCATGGCATCACACTGACCACGTCAAGTGCCCTCTCCAACTCACCAGCCCTGCAGAGTAAATCAACTACACAGCTGAAGTGTTCTCGGCCAGGTTCTAGGTTAAAGTCATGTTTCATGGATTTAAAATACGAGAGGCCAAGGTCAACTTGGCCAGTGTGAGCACAAGCTGATATTACTGTGACAAATACTACCTTGTCAGGCCTCACACCTTCAATCAACATGTCATGATACAGCCTAATCACTTCGAGATAATTCCCATTTCTCCCATATGAACCTAGCATTGAACTCCACAAAACAACATCTCTCTTTGGTTTTAGACCAAATGCAAGCCCAGATAGATTAAAAACCTGAAGAGCCTTGCCTACCAAGCCACACCTGCCATACATGTCAATCAATGAGCTCAACAGGACTACGTCAGTTTCTAAGCCAGAGGTTGTGCGGAGAACATGGCCATGCACCTGCTTACCCAAGCCAATTGCAGAAAGCCCAGAACATGAACATAAAACTGCTGTCATAGTGAAGTGATCATATTTCAGGTTGAGCCGAGGCATCTGTCTTGCCAGTTCAATACCCCTCAACCAAAGCTTGCCTTCACTATAGCCTGCTAAAAGGGTATTCACGCAAACTGAATTTATCATAGGAAGTTCATGAAATGCCTTTTCTGCATCATGAATAAGTAATGACCTCGCATACAGGCCGACAACAGCACTCCCTACAAATACACTAGCTGACCAACCAACCTTCCCTAGATGTGCATGTATCTGCTTACCAAAACTAACAGCTTTAACATTCGAGGCAGCAGTTAAAGAACTACACAGTGCATATGTATCCAACGAAATGCCATGAATATGCATCAAACAAAACGTCCTCAAAGCCAATGCAGGGAACCCATTTCAACAAAAATCAGCTAGTAACATGTTAAAGGGCAATGGGTTCTGAAATTTCGCGGAAGAGAAAAAACTCGTAAGAATTCGGACATTACTTGTGTGAGACTGCACAGAAGTGCATGAGAAGATCAGTTTACTGAGAATGTCGACTGAAGTGAAAACCAAGCCCCTCCGGAGCAGGTGCCCATGAAGTTTCTTGATCTCTTTGAAGTTATTGGTTGAAGTAAAATGGTTTAGCGAGCGAATGACAACTCCTTCATCTTCACACATCACTCTTTCTCTCATAATTTCCACTCAAAACACACTAATAATTACTGTTATAACTTAAAAGCTGCTGCATATGCTGCCACTTACGCTCCTAAATTCCGCAATCCATCGTATCAATGTACTTCACTGCTCCCACTCCGAGCAGGTAAGCGGGTTCATAAGTACGCAACCTACCCAAACAATAACTTCACATCAATATAGTGATCAGAAGAGTGTGTAACAAGCTCAACAGTATTACTGCAAAACCCACATCAATGTGTATTCATCCGCATTCTGGGGGAGTTCAACTTCAATCACAATCTAACAATGCAACACAACAGAGGGTCTAGAAATTGAGCACGATGTAAACCCAGTAGTTAGTTGAGTCTTATGGTTCAGAGAGATTCTCAGAGACATTTCATCAAACACTTGGCGTGCATACTTAGAGTTTGACATAAATCAACAGGATTTCAAGCAAAATACGAGGAAATTATCAGTAACTGAGACTAGGTAAGTGAACAGCTCGGTCAAATGAAGGGGATGAAAAAAGCTTCGGTGGGTTGTGCGTATATGGGCTATGGATGGTTGCTTGTTTCAGAAGTTTGAGCACTAATTAACTGGTTTTTGTTTTTCTTCAGGGGAGAAATGTTGAGCGGTTCGGCCTTCGGCCTATTTCCAATGAGCCCAACCCCATACTTGCCCGGATCGAATAGGTCTAATTGGGAAACCAATTTAATCGAGTCGGTTTGGGATCGAGCTACACTGTTCTAAGTCGAGGCCTATGGGTAGTACTAGAACTTTGTTGTTTCTCAAGTTAGATGTGTAGGAAACATTGTAACTCACTTTGTAGCTAAGGGCAGTTTTTTCTCGATGGATCGAATTTTATATTTGCAAACGACTTTTTGGAGAGGTGACGGTTTTGGCAGAATTTGACAAGAATAATGAATAGCCTCCATCTTGTTTTGAGCTCAAAAAAAAAAAAAAGTTACCCTCTTATGGATTATTTTGGCAAATCAAAACATAAACAAAGACGCTCGTGAAATTAGAAATTAGATGCGAGTTTGAATAATAAAGGCATAGTGCCTTGAGTTTCGATTTTTAATTTTTTTTAATAAACAAGGTTCAAATTTGGGAAACGTAAGCGATCCTTCTAGCAAATGTATCACCTAAACTTATGTGAATGACCAAGTTTAATTTGAAATGCTCATGAATTGCTTCAATAATACCAAGTTTTAAACATCAACTAATTTTAAGCATCTTATTGAACTTAACGGTTTAATAGAGACACACAAGTTTCCAATCATACAAATCTCCTTACATTTAATTTAACATATCCTAATACCTTGTTTCTTTTGTCTTTTTATAAAACAATTCATATAATACGAGGGTAGTTTATTTATATTACTCCGCAACTTGTAACTTGCAAGTTCCACTAATTATATCCAAGTCTCTCGAAATTACACTCGAATTTTGCACTTAGTATATCTATATGAGTGCGATTTAAATATAACTTGGAGTAATTTGTTTTTGGATGGTGATATTTCCACACCATATAACGTGGCGACTCAATTCATTCATATATCGTGGAAATATGGCTGGCCTTTTGTTCAGGCTTTATTATTTAAAAAGTTGGGCCAATGCCGCAGAGGAATGTGTTAACTTGAATGGACTCATCTCCCCTAAAGTATTCGGGCCAATGAGTAACAATACGGAAATCGAGATTGATTAGGCTCTGCCCACGAAAATACGTAACAGTAACGCTACTTTTACACTCCAACTATCTTTTCTCCGTTCACTTTGCATCTTTACTGACACAATGTTATGTCAATTTCATCCCCAAATAATGCATAACATTATTGCCTGAATTTCGTAGTATAAACCCTTAATTCACCTCCATATTCCGTGTGCTTTAAACCCTCGATTCATCTTTGGGCGCCCAAGTAAGAAACTGGGCGTTACTTTTATTTTGTTAGAATTCAAGTGTAATTTTTTTTTTTTTTTTTTTTTTTTTGTTTGGGGGTAAATTATTTTCACTGTGATTTAATGTTTTTTTTTTTTTTTTGTTTTCTTCTTGTTGTGAAATTTAGGGATCAAATTTGGTGGTGGGTTTCAAAAATTAGGTCAAAATTCTGCTAAAATTGGTCAAACAGGTAAGTAAAATTGCATAATTTGTCCAAATTTGCATATTATGAAGGTATTAAGGATGACCCACATCGATTTTTTTGTTGACCCTACATGCTGGGTTTTTTTTTTCTCAAGTTGATGGTCGAAATTCCGTACGAATGAAATATTGTGCGTTTTTCATTATTTGGTCGTTTGTTTATGATGAATCATAGTTGTTGCATTTGATTTGGTACACTAGAAATGGCCCTAGGTAATGCTTGAATAATCGGACACTCGACACTCGGACATGAGACAATGACGGATAACAGACCCATGTGAACCCATTTTTGTCACTAATCTCCCACCTGACTGATTATTATTGTGCTGTTTGTTTCGTTGCTTTTTTGACTGGTTTCATCAACCACGTATTTTAGCTTTAAGAAGAAGTTTTTGGATAATCTTGTTATAGATAAGTCATTATATGGATAATGATCTAAATTTTTGTTCTATTATAGTACAAGTACTTGTCAAATAATGGGCATTGTGCTGTACTATAATATGGAGTTGGCTGGGACCTAACTTGTACATGCTTAGCTTGTTAAAGCCTTGAATGTTTCATTTCATAGGAGAGGAATGTTTAATTTCGAGCAAATATCTCAAAGTTAGCATCCTAGAATGGAATGATATGATTGGGATTGTGGATTCTTATTTTGGGGTTAAACGGGCACCTGATCAAATCGGGGATTATTGAATGCTGGGGGCGAATCTTAATGTTTATTTGGATAGCCAGAGACTCAGAGTCTGAAATTTGTGAAAGTTTATAATGTGTAGTTTGCATTCATAGCGGTTAAATGCCCTTTTTAGGAACTTAATGTTCCATGGGATGCTAAATAGAGAAGGTTATTGCTCAGAAATGACAATCTCAGCAACATGTGGATAGTATTACGAAGGCCTGTAATTACTGTAGAGGCGGAAAATAGGGTGAAGTATTGGTTGTGCTTATAAGATTAATCAGAATTTAGAATTCTTGAAGAGTAGAACCATGTGACAGCAACGTCATTATGCAATCTACATTGATGTATTCGGTCATCAATCAAGCATAGATGTATGCATGATACTAGCTTTTAGAGAATCGCCTTGTGAATTGAAATTGTTTGCACTTCAGCTCACTTCTGATTGATCAGAGCTGCAAAGCTAATTGCTAGTATGTATTTATCTTGTTTCTTTAGGCTCTTAAAAAGATAGTATACACTGAGTAAGGCATTGTCTTTCTTTGACTGGGAAACTTATGTTTCAGAAGATTTGTATAATTCTCTGGACTTTTGATTCAAAATTTTGAAAGTAATGTCAGTGAGTTGAATTGACCGATATTATAGCAGAACTTTCCATAAAATGCAATAAGATGCAAAGTTTTCTAAGTATACGAAATAGGTGGCCAGTCGGATCACCTAGATTTAGAATAGATTTTGCGTCATTGCTATGCAGTTGTACACAAAGTCATGTGTACATTGCTTGTGCGTTTGTTGCTCAGACAATGTAAAGATGTTTAACTGAGAAAATTGTTTTCCTTCTTCATAGTTGTATCAATGAGTCTAAAGATGTTACATTTACATTGATAAAATCTAACTAAACTGTTCAAAAAGGGGTTGGGGGGGGGGGGTGTTAATGGTTTATCAAAGATGTTAGGTGGATGATTGCCTATTGTTCCATGTGTCAATGGGAGTTCAGTTCAGAAGTAAGGTTGATGAATGCTTCCTCTTTGCATGGAATCGTTAAGCCACCCATAGGATGATGGAACCCGAATTCTTCTTCAGCATGTCTGAGCAAGTCTTGGAATAAAGGATGGCTCAAATAAGATAGTGGAACCACATATCTTTTCATTTCCCTTTCGCCCACATATACCGCAACATGTCCCTTTGGGACTTCATGACCATTTTTGGAGGACTGTAGTCTGAGAACTTGTTTAGCATTAGAGATAACAGAAGGCATCCGCATGCGCATCATCATTGTTTTTAATTATAATTAGAAAGGGTAAAGAGAGTTGGCTTTTTGGAATTTGAAATGTTTTGATGAAAAATTTGTAGGAAGATAAGGGAATGAGACTGTTTGTAGCAATGCTGTAGGAAGCTTAAGCTATTGCCTTATTTATAGGAACTGGAGTTCAGTTGTTGCTCTGCTGAGGTTTGACAATAGGAGTGGACCCACCTCATTAAGGCTAACATGCGTTTCCTCTATCCTTCCTTTTTTCTCTAGTCATCAATTTCAGTAAGCTAAGGAAATAAATCTGTACTGATAGCAATTATGTTCACACTGGAAAATGATGTGTAACAGACCCATGTGAGATTGTATTGGGCTCTCCATCCCAGTTTAGATCTCTATACGTTTTGGAAATGGTGATCCAACTTGTCAAAGTCTGTTGTGTTGATAACTCCACTGTATTATTGTACGGGGAAATTTGTTTATCTTGCTGGGATCTGTGTCAGAAAAATTCACTTCAACTTCTGGTCTTTCTAATAAAAACTTAAATCTGATGATATCTTATACTACTCCAAAGTACCAATAGTCTAATCAAGCCTCTTTGACTGTCTTAACAAAACCTTCTTGACTGTGTTAGCATTAGATTTTGTGTTTAATGTCTCGGTTCAAGGGCTGAAATTTCTCCGAGAATCTTTAGGGCTCAAAACTTTCAGTAATCGTAACGAGTAGACTCTTACTCAGTAATAGATATACCCATACTCATTTCCTCTGTCATGATTCCATTGTTAGTTTGTTACGACTGTTTCAGCTAGAATAACATGTATTGGTTGCACTATCAGTTTAGTCATTTCTGCCTTTATTTTGTTACTTCTCTGATTGCTAATTTTCATACCAGCACTTATAACAATTAACTCTAAAAAAGACTGTGTGTGTGTGTGGACTTGGGGGCAAGTCATTCTCGGATGGATGTTACACTAAAGCTTTTGACCCTGTAACTCTAGCAAACACGATTTATAGCCATTACAACTGGGTGGATTAAGGTTTGGTGGTAGCCTTTGCAACACAAAGTCACTGACTTCTCATCATTAGAAGCATAATGTAATTTATATAAATCTTTTTTGGAGATGAGGAAATTTTGAATTTTTACAATGAGAGTGGGTTAAAGAAGTAAATTAAAAGTACTCTTGGTTCGTGGTAAGATTGCAATTAAAATATCCCTACAAATCTGTTGCCTTACTTCCCTATAGTATTTTGGTCACTTAATACCGCGAAGAGGTTTAATATGTGACGATGAAGCTTGATGGTTTAGTTCAGCTCTTAATTTCCAATTGATATGGTTTCTACATCCAAACTATGTAGAAGGATTTTATGTTAAACTCATTCTGGGAAAATGCTGGATACTCATCTGTGTTGTGGAATTTGAAGTTGATACATATAATAAACCTTCTTGCCAATAAAAGCTAACCCATTAATTTTGAACATTGTAAGCAACCTAAGCATAGGTAAATTACTGACATAATCCATATATATCTTTTGAAAATCAACCCACTCAATTAGAGTGGAGATAGTTAGTTGATTATATTTACATTTGGCCAATATGGTTCCCAGGATGTAATCTGAGAGCCTAAAATTGTTAAAGAATGAACTACTTCATTGTATGTCAAAATTGTGTTGGCTTGTTCTTTGATTATCTTCTCATCTCATGATTGAGAGTTCATGACATGGATGAATGTTTCTTCGTCGCAGGGAATTGTGAGACCACCAGCAGGATGACTGAAGCCAAACTCTTCCTCAGCAAGGCTAAGAAGTTCCTGAAATGTGGGATGACTCAAGCAAGATAGAGGCACCATGTACCGTCTTTTGCCCTCGTTGTAGTCACCTACATAAACTGCAAGGTGACCCTTTGGTACTCCTTGATTTTTGTTATACCGTCTTAGTATTTCTTTGGTGCTTGAGATCATTGATGGCAACCGGAAACCCATGGTGTTGAATATTAGGAACTGAGAAAGAAACAAGCACTTTAAAGTTTGCAGGGCTTCTATTTTAGTACTTTGGGTTGGTTATCTTTAGATAGGTGCTTGAGAGTTTAAACCTGATGATTGATATATATAGGTGAAGATATGAAGTTGAATGCACTGAAAATTTCAGAGATTGGCGAATAGAAGTTTTTAAATAATATCGACCCCACCCCCATTATTAGCACTCACATGGTTGTACTTCATGCTTCTTGAATTGTTATTGCCCCTTACATGTGCCCTTTGACGTTCACGAAACTGCCGTACGTTAAAAAATGTATAGTATAACACCCACTTGGCTTTCCAGTATCTTGGAAATGCAATTACCGTACATTGGAAATGAGTTCTATCTGACCCACCTGATTCTGAATACTGTATTCAAGAATTGGTTGGTAAGAAATGGGAAATTAATTTGTTTATGTTGGGCTTGTGTGTCTACTTGAAAGGAAGGTGTTCTAATTAGAAAGTAGGACGATGAAGAAATGTGATTGCGTTAGGTTCAATCATTACTTTTGATAAACCATTTCACTCACGTGGAAGCTTCGAACTTTGGATTATCATAGGCAAGATGAGAAGTCCCTTAATTATCTTTTGCTTCTTATATGAATCTTATGAGCGCTACCAAATTCATGTTATGGTAATGTATGGTGAGGACTGTTCCTTGGGCATTTTTGGTGGTGCATTTTGTAGGAGAGGAGCCAAACGTTAGGGATGAGTTTCAGGTAAGGGTGAAAAATTTACTATAGCTAAGAAAGAAAAATTCTTACGGCAACTTATCAAAATTCCGAGTGATTTGTCCCCTCTCAGGATCTCATTGGCACTTGATGTTTCTTCTTTTTGTAGATAACATTACCATGATGGCTTGAGAGCTTAACCATCCATCTTTTGTGGAAACCCTCTAATTTTTAATTTCTTTTTTCCAGGGTGGGGGGGGGGGGGTGGGGGTTGTTTTACTGATGCCCATATTATGCTAATGCACTAGTATTCTGTAGCAACGCGTACGCGACCTTCTTGAATTAATTATTATTCTTTCAAGGATTTGGCTTACAACTCACCCAAGAAGTCCAGACTGTAGATCACAACGACTAAACGACTTAGTCTTTGCACATTGATGGCAATTATTGTTGTTCCGTTTTGAACTTTCTATATTTGATTGCTCATAGATAGATTTTAGCCATAATTGTCTAGTTTAAGTTCTGCATATGATAGTTTTTGCAGCTTCCTGTTCGTTTCTGTGCCTAATTATAAAATTCTGAGATTGATTGTTTAGTCCCTATGTCAAAGGGCATTGATCACCTAAGTTGACTTCCGCAACTTCAGTGCTAGTTCATATGGTAAATGGCTGACTTATGTGACCTTTTGGTTTCCATTTTAATCACCTGAACACGGGTGCTTTGATATTTTTTGCTATCTTATATTTTAGGAGCATTGGTCCAGATATTTATCTAAGCAAGATGTTTAGCCAAGGCTCCAAATCTTGCAACTTGCTTAAAGAATGACCGCTGTTAATAGAGAGCTCTGTTATTTCCGTTGCGCATGCTGCTCATAGGGCTCGAGTTTATATCTGGACAATAGTTGTAGTCTTAGATATTATTGTTGAGGTTTAATTACTAGTATTGTCCACATAATTACAGGGTCAAGAAAACATTTCATCAACTTTATCGGAGCCTAAGTTAAACTGTTTGGAGCTGGAACTTTACGAGTAATTCATAAATCTACTTAAGTTTGTCTAAAGTTTCAGTCTTCAATCTGAGTGCCACTCTTTTCTAATTCATAAGCATTGTCACAAAATCAGGGAAGAAATTCATGTATTCTGAAAATAGTTGCAATTTCTATTAGATTAACTGTATATCTGCACCAGTAGGTGAAAAAGAATATATTTACATTGATGTAAGTCATGTATCCTAAAGCGTAGCCTAGCTATAACTGAATTGGAAAAATAGTCTGTCAAAACTGGGCAGAGGAATTCAGTTGACTTGTGATATCGATGAAAGCTTCCTCTTTGCAAGGAATCGTTAGGCCTCCCATTGGATGGTTGTAACCATACTCCTCTTCAGCGTGTCTAAGCAAGTCCTGGAAAGATGGATGGCTCAGATATGTAAGTGGAACTACAAATCTCTTCATATCAGTTTCTCCTACATAAACCGCAATATGCCCTTTTGGAACTCCTTTCTGGTTCTTTGCATGTAGAGGATGTAATTTGAGCATATGTTTGGCGTTAGAGATAATTGAAGGCAACTTTGTACGCAACATCGTCGAGAAATAGAGAAGAGCGAGATTGGTTTTACAAGTTTTAAGAGATGAGAACAATCTGAAGTGTAAATAGCTATAGAAGAGGTTTGATGGATTTTTGTGTTGCTATGTTAAGTTCTGGCCTATTTATAAGGAGGTGTTTGTTTTGATTTCCTTAGGAAGTTTACAGAATTCTGATATTCTAAGTTTTCCATGAGGACCCACCTAGTTAAGGCTCACATGGCTTTGTTCAGCTTACCTCACTAAACTTTTTCTCATTTGCTATCAGTTTGTGGGCTACGCTGTAGTTAGTTGCTCTAACAATTTTTATGAAATGTCATCTTCAAATCGGGGCTCAATATAGGTCAGAATATTTCATGTCTGTGAAATGAATGTGAACCTTAGCTCAAATTGACAAGGGTGGACACAAATTGATCTTACCTGTCCTTGTACATTACAATTTGATGCACAAAGCTTGCTTTATATGTTAAGTAGGGCCTGAAATTCCTTGTTTGTCTAGCTTGAGTTTATTTTTAACTTACAAGCTTCATTGCACTAACTTTTCATTTTAGTAGACCCTATTAATTTGACCCCAGTTTATAGTAACACTCGTCATGATCTTAAATAAATTAAAGAGTACAAATTACCTTAGATTCCATACAACAATGCAGGTCTTCACTATTATTAGCCTCTGGACATTTGATCAAGATAAATAGACTACCCATAGCAACTTATGTACTCCGTATTATAGATTCTCATATGAGAGAAACTTTTGATGTTGGTAGAAATGTTTGAGTGTGACTCTTACTACTGTGTACTCAATGTACTTTTAAGTTTCGATTGGTAATATATGAAACTGACATCATAACTTTTGAGCGGTTTCAGATAATGTATACCAATGTAAATATCATGACCAAAAGTGAATTATTTTCTATCGCAGGGGATGGTGAGACCACGTGTGGAATGATTGAAGTTATTGACTTTCTCAGCAGTCCGAAGTATGTGTTATATTTCAGCATATCTCAGGTCTAAGATTAGGACTGCTTATAGTCTTTGTCTTTTTTGTTCCAATTCATAATGTCTTCCTCTTGATTTCCTTCCTTGCCTGATTTTTATTTCGCCATTTTACTGGTGTTTGGGATTGATAAGGTAACTGGATTTGTTTGTACAGTTTATAAATGAGAAGTAGAACATCAATGTGCATATTATGCTGTTATTAGTATTAGGAAGATAGCACTTAAGGAGTGGCATGTCTGCTTAGTTCACTAAAACATTGGAGCCAGGAAGCACCTTGAATTGACGGCCTCTTATTTTAGAATTAAGTAGAATACCCTGCCATTTGTTTTTAGTATTCCTCATAGCTCATTCAGTACTTAGTAGCTCCTTTATTAGTTGGGACCCGAGAATACCTACCTACTTATCCCTATCATTTGCAAATGAAACTTCCGTACCACTGAAGAGTCGATGATCATCATACAACCCTTTTGGGATTTGAATAAAAGACGGTCCTACACTAGTATGTTTTGCAACTGCCCTCTTTCTAAGTTCTCCCTTTGTTAGTTGTATTTTCCTATATTTTATAATTCTTAAGACATCTTTAAGGAATTATGTTGCTGATAATGGATGCTACCTAATACTCACGTAGTCACATCCTTGCATAATTCACCGTCCTGAGGAATCTGTTCTACTCATCAAATGGAGACTCAATGTTAAAATAAACATTAAACAGTAGCTTACCCGTCAACTTTGGGCGTATTGCTGGCAACAGTTATGCCTATATATTTAATTACATTCTTAGTCAGGTAACTCATTATTGATCTACTTAAAATATAACTTCTCCATTACGGATCACTATTTTAATCTTTTTAGCATCTTTAGATCAGTTTCCACTTTCAGATTATGGAATAGCTAGATATTCGTTTTCTTCTTGATCTGTAGTGCGTTTGTGTATTACACAGATCAGCGTCAAAGCTATGCGTTGTATGAAATAAAAAATTGGGAGTTTGATTGCTAATAATAGCCGCGTTTAGGATGACATTAATGGAATAGACCCTATTCAATTTCAATTCCTCACAAATATGACCAACTAGCGCGGCGGATCCTCTGGCATTTATGGTCAGAGAAAATGCCCTTGGGACCAATAATCATGAATTCTATATGATATGCTTAGGATGCACAAAATGGACATTGAAGTATGAAGTTAAACTTCTGATAATGTATGTTGGAAACATGGACTCGCCTTCATTCTTTCTTGCAGTTGAGTGAAATTGGCCAGAGCAGCGTCTCTTTCCCCCAATGAAAGCATTTGATCTCTGCAATCTCTAGATTTTTTTTTTATGTGAAAATGGATGTTAGGCACCGGAGGTTTTATCTAAGAACTTTATTGCCATTTGGAAGTACGCCTTTGAGACACTGGGGTAATGTTGTTGTTGAGAAGTTCTTGTAAGACAATGATATAATCTAATCATCGTCTTGGTATTATTGAAGAGGCAAACCTCATTATATAGTACAATAGGAGAGGATTCCAACCCTTACCCTAGTTCCAGAATGTTCTATTCTAGACTATTCCTATATTATCCTCTATCTATCAGTTCTCTTTTATCCTTATGTATAGCATCAATTTCTCTATATGGATTTCTAAATTTTGAAGTGTTTGCCTTAGGACAATTTTTTTCCCCTTTAGACTATTATGCATAATTTGATCTACAAAAGAAAGCAATAACAAATTTGTACTCCAAGTATACAAGAATGTCAAGAATAAGAAAAATGTATTTCTTATTTTGTAGACTCTTTGAAAATACTTAAATTCCTCTAGTTTCAAATACACCACGAGACATTCAAAGAAACTGTCCTCCTTTCAATGTGATCATAGGTTCTAACATTGTCGCTGGAGAGAAGTTGTAGTCTTAAAAGATTATATCCTCTGGGTTTTGGTGTTGTCAAAATAACAACATTTTGCAAATTCTTTCTCAACCTTGTAAAATGAGAAAAGAAGTCCACCTGTTTGGGGTTGCAATTGTACCAGCATTCCATGAACGTCCTAAAGTTCTAATTTCCAGCTTTGAAATGTATGAATTGTATATTTTTTAGCTTCAATTCATGTCTATTTACTCTGTACATACGACATTGTCACAAAATCAGGTGAAAAAAACTTTAAAGCTTGTAAAGGTTTGCAGAATGTATAAAATTAATGGCATATATGCTTGAGAACTTGGAATTTGATGTATATACATTTACACTAATTTAATTCTGTTGTTCTGACAACATATACCGCCTAGCTATATCTATAGTTGGGAAAACTGTTTGTCAATATTCATAAAAAAAAAGATCGTCAAAATTGAGCAGAGGATTTTCCTCTGACTTGGTATTCTTCTGACTTCAATAAGAATTTAATTGACTTGTGATATCGATGAATGCTTCCTCCTTGCAAGGAATCGTTAGGCCGCCCATCGGGTGGTTGTAACCAAACTCTTCTTCAGCATGTCTGAGCAAGTCCTGGAATGAAGGATGGCTCAGATAAGTTAGCGGAACAACAAATCTCTTCATTTCAGTTTCTCCTACGTAGACTGCAATATGCCCTTTTGGAACTCCTTTTGGATGTAATTTGAGCATTTGCTTGGCGTTAGAAATGATAGAAGGCAATCTTATACGCAACATTGTTCAAAGAGTATGAGAAAGTGAGTGAAAAACGAAAGTTCTTTTGGAGTTTAAACGAGAATTATTGCAGTGAAATTAGCCAAAGAGCTTGGATGAATTACTGTATGTTCCAAGGTTAAGTAGTGGCCTATTTATAATGAGGAGTTCTAGTATTCTAAGTTGTTAGAAGGACCCACCTAATGAAGGTTCACATGGCTTTGTTTAGGTTACATCACTAATCTTTTTCTCACACTCTCACAGTTTGTGGGCTAGGCTGTAGTTTGTTGCTCTAACAATTACCATGATATGTCATCTTCAAATTGGAACTCAACATGACTCGAATTATTTCATGCCTATGCCATCTTTTTTCTTTGTTGAAGATGGTTGTTAATTGTTTGTAGCAGACCCATGTGAAGTGTATTTAGTTAATCTTCAGTGCCCTCCTTGCGTGCTGATGACATAGGTGACCCCAATTGCTCAAAATTTTGTCACTGTAAGTGATTATCTTGACGAGTTAACTTGTGTAGGGCGAGCAATTATGCTAGTAAGACCTGGAGGCCATTACTGTCTAGGTTTTTTTAGTTACCTTAAAGAATCTTAGTAGAATGTCTCACACTTTATAAGAACACTCATCATTATCTACTGCAAACTGAGAGACCACAACTTCCAATAAATTCGACATACAAAACAAGTTCCTCAATGCTAAATCCTCGCTATGTATTGTATTGGATCGTTTACAATAGCTTGGTTACTTTGTTCAGCTATGTTGTGGCCTTGTGTATTTCTAATAAAATCCATTGTGTATTAATGACATATTATATGAGTATATACATAAATGTGACTTTGGGAGAACTTAAAAGATACTAGGGTCATTTTTGTAGGCTGTTCTCTCAGTTTGTTTCACGTCCAGAATTTATGAGGATTCCAGTTAGTAGACTATAACATATATGATATGTTTTCCGCTGCAGGGGTATCTCAAGACTAGCAGTAGGATGATGTAAGCTAACCGCTTTTTCAGCCATCAGAAGCATGTCTTCGAAGTCGTGATGGCTTAGGTACGAACCAGGACCTCTCATCACCTCCGTTAATGCTATAATTTCCATTAGAAATCGTAAGGTTTCTATTTTGCAAATTCACATGTACACTTAGTAGTAGAAAAACTTCCGTACTACGAGGTCCTGAAATTATAGGCTATAGATAGCTCATATATGACTGCTTCTCATCACCCCGCCCTTTGGTGTCCAAATTCAGTTGGGACCATAAAAAAACAAGCTACCTACTCCTCCTTGTCATTTGGAAATACTTCTGTACTATGTAAGGGCTTATGCTATGCTAAAACAGAAAGGAGTTGATGCATTTTAATTTAGGAGACAGCCGTAGCTTTTGAAACTGTCCTCTTGTTAGGTTTCTCCACTTGTTCATTGTGTTCTCCTATATATTTTTAAGTCTTTTTAACCCTTATGAAGTCTGAGTGATAATAGGGTGCGTCACACTGGCCTTAGAATCAACCCAATTACTGTAATTTTTCAAAGTCTTGTGTTCAACCCCACTTAATAAGATGGAGGTAATACCCCCAAAGGTTTAAAACAAATTTCACAAAAGCATTAAGTATCTGATAGTGGATTATTTTCACAGCCTTGTATAATCATCAGCCTCAGAAATCTCTTCTATTCATCAATTGGAGGCTCAATCTGAAAGAAAAGAAATAACGGTAGCTAACCCGTCAATTTCGTGCGTACTGGCAACAATATTTAGCTTATATATCTAATCATTTAGTTGTCAACTCATTATTGAGCTCCTGAAAGTACACCTTCGCCTCACTATTTTAGGCTTTAGTATCTTTTAGTGCTAGTTTCCAATTTTAGATCGTGGAATAGCTACGTTTTCTTATTCTTTAATGCATTTGTGTATCCGTAGTTTTGTGTCAAAGCTGTCCAATACTCCAATGTATGCAATAAACAATTAGGAGTTTGATTGCTAATATCGGCCGCGTTCTGGATGTTATTATTCATGGCATAGCATAAATATTATTCCTTCCTTCCAGAATAATTTAGATCCATTAGAGATTGACCTTTTCCAATTGCAAGCCTTCATAATTAAACCTAACTAACGCGGCGGATCCGCTGGCACAGAGAAGATGCTTACGGGACTAGTGATTATGAATGTAATAGCTTCCATTTATGTTTTAGATTTTGAGTCACAAAACTTCGAGTAGCGCTCTCATTCACTTCCATTAATTAGTTCTCTGCAGTCTGGTAAAATTATCTTTGTGAAATTGAACAGGCCACTGAAAATCGGATATGAACCATAGTAGCACTTTTCTTAAAGGGTTATCTTATTACTAGTTATCTGTTATCCCTCCTAAGTCCATTAGCTTTTTTTAGGGACAGCTAAATATGCCCATTAAGTCAACTAGTTAACTCAAGACTAGAATAGACTTACGTTCTTGCCTCTGTAATTACTATTACGTTGTTTCATTGTGTATTTTTAGAGGATTTTACTTCTATTAGAGATTATACAAGACGCTTGCTAGCTGCTGTGTAGTGCGCCGTGCCTGTGCAAGAGGAATGCAGAGCAGAAATCGTATCATTAATCATATTATCAGATAGTGTCCTGTGGCTGTGTCTAATGGCCATCGTTTTAGACAGTTATGGATAAAAGCAGTTCTTTTTTCAGGATGGTAGTTTTTCTGGTGAAGAGTAAAGCTTACGAAAAACAAAGGAAAAGAAGTCATTTGCATAAACAGAGTCTTGTATAAACTGCTAATCTGATTTGATTCATCTTTTTTTTTTCTTCTAATGTTTCCACTATTAATTTTTATAGTGAAAAATGTGCTACTATGTACAAGAGGCTATCTGATGAGTACAAGATTAACTCTATCTGAGGACTAATAGAAAAGAAACGTACAAGCCAATTTCAGAGGCTTTTCTTGTTTGATCCGTTTTTATACTAGTGAGGAAATAAATTGATAGTTCATGACATGTCTGAATGTTTCTTCGTCACAGGGAATGGTGAGGCCACCTTGAGGATGGTGAAAGCCGAACTCTTCCTCAGCAAGGCTTAGCAGGTCTTGAAATGCAGGGTGACTTAAACAAGATAAGGACACCACATATCGCTTTTTCCCTTCAGCGTAGTCTCCCACATATATTGCCAGGTGACCTTTAGGAACTCCTCTCTGGCTTTTATTAAACTTTAGTACTTGTTTGGTGTTTGAGATCATAGAATGCAACTGGAAAACCATGGTGTTATGATGTTGTACGAAAAGACTGACTTATTGCTGGATAAGAGCTGAAGTTTAGATAGATAGCTGGGTTTTTTTAGTAATCGAGGAAAGGTTCTTGTGCTTTGGATGGTTAAGCCTGAATGCGGGATGACTGGTATTTAAAGGGGGAAGAGTGATTAATAAGATTGCGTTTGAATTCCCTAATCATGTGAATCAACCAGAATTTTGGCAGCTTGGAACTGAAAGGACGTGACATCACCTCTTTTTTCAACAGGCACATGGTAGCTCTAAGTGCCTCTCTGTTCTTTGGCTCTTTCATGTGGCTTAAGTTTTTTGATTACCTTAGTGATATTTCATGCCTTTTTAGTTTCTAATGAGAATGCAATTTTCTTGATCTACACATGTTCTAGTTCTACTATCATTTAGAAGGCCATTAATTTTGAAATTGTTCTGCTATAGCTTATATCATTCTTTGGCTTTGGGATATATTGGAATGAAGCAAAATGGCTCATATTTTGTGAAGTAGCAGTTAGTCCGTGCGATTCCCGAAGCAATTTTCATTTTGGGTCATCCGAGCGCAACCTCTCTATGTTTCAATAGGGGTAAGGCTTGCGTGCATCCGACCCCCCCTTACCACGCCTTATGGCGGGAGCCTTTAAGGCGTTGGTAAAGATGTTGTTGTATAGCTTATATTATGAAATAATTGTTGACCTTTTCCCAAGTCATCTTGTTTTGCATGATTCTGACTAGACTGTCGCGGTTCCAATCTCGTCACCATTTAATTTAATTGAAATCGAGAGTTTTATTAGCTTACTGTGTTGCTCCTGAATAAGTTTTGTAGTGTTCTACTTGGCTTCTCTTTCGTTTTGTTAGAAGGAGAAAACTTTGGGGCTTTAACTATCAAATGGAGGTCACTTGTAACTCTTGACATTAATTTTATTAAGTTTTAATTAACGTAGCTCTATGCTTAAGTCTTCTCTATATCACTTTGTGACGTGGTTAAGTGATTTGCTATTTTCTTCATGTCTTCCTTAGCTTGAATTGTCCTGTTGGCAATTGTGTTTGGGAATAGGGCTTCCATGTGAACACTTCTAGTTATTTTCTTTCCAAATCTGCACTAATCATTGATTAGCACTCATAACGATAATGGTTGACACTTATTACGTACTTTACGTCCTTCGAATTATTTGCATAATAATTTTGAGGAATCTGACTTACTCCTTTGCAAAACAGCTAGCTTAGACATAATTGACAGATCGCCACCCTAATACTTTATGTTTTCATAGGAATATTTTGGTAGTACTATCATTTCCTAGATGTCAGTATTCACGAACGTTAATTATGTAACCTACTCTATCATCATGGATTCATGGTATTCTTTTTCAAGTAGTTTGCTTACTCCGTACAACTAAGAGATTGACCTTCTAAGGAGTGAGGACTTGCTGCAATTAGTACCTCAACATGATAATGTCTTTGAAGAGGCTTCTAGTTGTATCATAAGACAAAGTCAAATGTGTGCATCATGTAACTTCTATTTCTTAGGGATGAGAATTTTATAGAGAAGATATATCATTTGCTTACCTCTGTAATACTAATGACCACAACTAACAGAAAGGTAATATGCGGGGTTGATTATGTGAACATGGGAATGTTGCTACTCCACAATATTTCTTTTTGGAGTTTGAATTTTTTGTAAGCCAACTAAAGAATAACTTCTCTATGTTTTCAACTTTGTACAAATCATCTGATTGTGATTGCATATCATAGTTCATTCATTTTGAAGAATGATGTCAACTCAATTATATCATCAATCATGATCAGACGTGCACTTATAACTACTACATGGATATATAGTCACATATGCATGTAAGTCCTCATGCAAATGCGTCAAATGAATTATAGCGTAATTGCTTTTAAGATATATTTGTGTACACTGCAAATGAACTTTGAGGCCTAGTAGGCACATGCCACTTTTTAGAGGTTACTAATTTGAATGTTAAGTGACATCATTTAGTTGCATTCTTGTGAGTAGAAGATAACTATGACTTCATTTACACTTGTGATACTAGGGAACTAGAGAAGTCATCCACCGAGGAGTATAAGACAAGCAGTGTACACAGGGTTGTCTGACGTTGGATGAAGTATCATAGAGTTGCAAATTGTATTAAGATCAGTGTTGGTGAGGTTTCATCACAAGATGAGTTTTTAATTAGGGGTGTTGTCCACTAAACTTGTACATACGAGCCATCCCATTAGCTTTCGGATATTAGAGAAATAACTCACAAATCTGTGTTCCTGGGGAGCTGTCTGCCTGAGTGGTCGATTTTCTTCCAAATGAAGTTCTGGTGGGTTTGGGTGATAAGAATAGGTTACTTTGGTAATGTGTTGTGTTTTGCTATTTTCTGGGGCTTTTAAAACGATCCTAATTCACAATTATTTTTGGGGATTTTTATTTTTTATTTTTTTATTTGTTGTACCACCAAAAATAACCTCAGCATTTGAATTTCATCATTTTCCCCTCAATTTGGAGTCCGCAAACCCTCTCTTAAATTGAACCTAAGATTGAGTACCTTAGAGCACCAACCTGCGACTGTTGAGGCCAAATCAAAGCCAGGGGTTTGGTAGACTGATACATAATGTTAGCCCCCCATTTTTAAGTCCTCAACCCCGTCTTGAATCAAAAGTAATATCAGGAATTTGAGCACCAACCTACGATAGTTGATACTAAATTTAGCCTGGAGTTTGGTAGACAAATACATAATGTTAGAAGAGGTTCCAAGGAGGACGCGTACATAATTCTTGTAGCTTTCCATCAGTCCATCTTAAAATGGAGAATAAGGGGAGTAGCGCTTAGGCATATTTATATGTAAGGTATTGACCTGAATTTGGTCGCTTGACTGCTAACGCATACATGAACTTCCAATGGTACAAGCAAATTAGTATCGCACAAGATCTGGTAAATGAATTCTCATATGGTTTTGATGGAAGAATATATATGTACACTGTATAACTTCTATATACAGAAGATTAAACTTAAATGAGCTTTGCATTTTTTTGTCCTCTCGGACTCCTAAAGTCTTTGCCAAAATTGTAGGACAGAGGAATGTCCTGATTTATTCATTGTCTTTTAATGGGAATTCATTTGACTTGTGAAATTGATGAAGGCTTCTTCTTTGCAAGGAATTGTCAGCCCGCCCATAGGATGGTTGTAGCCGAATGCTTCCTCTGCATGTCTGAGCAAGTCTTGGAATGAAGGATGGCTTAGATAAGTAAGTGGAATCACGTATCTCTTCATTTCACTCTCTCCTACATAAACTGCAACGTGTCCCTTGGGAACCCCTTTAAGAGGATGAATTCTTAGGACTTGCCTTGCGCTGGAGATGATTGAAGGAAATCTTGTACGAATCATTGTGTCGCAATTGATTGGAAAAAGAATGAGGATTGTGTTTTTGGTTTGTAAAGGAGTTAGAGATGAGAGTTTTTGCTGGTTTGTTTGGAGAGTACTGCTATTGGAAGGAAAGCTTGTGTCCTATTTATAAGAATCTAAATCCTCACAAATTACCAGCCACTAATTCTGAAGCTTAGGTGATTGGATGTTAGAAGGACCCACCTCCTTAAGGCTCACATGGATTTGTTCTGCGTAAATCACCAGTGCTATCTCTCTCTCTCTCTTTGGGCTAGCCTGTTGATTAGTTGCTCCACCAATTGTCCCGAAAATCATCATCCAATTGGGACTGGGACCTATATTCCTTGATTTCTGTGAAGTCTTGTTTTTTGGCTGAAGCCTATTGTTAATGTATTGCCTTAAATTAGGATTTTGTACTTAACTTTCATATGAAGTTATTTTTAGCCTTAAATTCCTGCTTAGTCTTGGCTTTACCCTCCATTTGTAAAGGATGACCCACATTACCAATTTATGCTCTTACCAGCAAGAAACAGACTAAATTCACTAGGACCAGTTTTACATGTTTGATGCTTAATATTTCCATGAAAGCCCATTTTTTGCCCAAGTTTCTCTCTTCATCTTATATAAACTTTTCTCGACTTCTTGCGTGACACACTGTATGCATTTAATGTTTCCTTGCATGACCAATCACTGTTTATCATCTGAAATGACATTTTTATTTTTCATGTTAGCTCATGCAGATCATTTTGTTTATTGTTGGAGATAGGCCAAGTGATAAGATAATAATTTTTTTTTTTTTTTCCATTTTCTTTCAATTGTTTGAGGTAAAGATACTAGTAGTACAGAGCTACGGGCAAGTTATTGGGTCAAGGATAGTAAAAAGTTGAAAAATGAAGAAGCTGCAATTAGAAACCCTTCTACTATATGATATAATGGTAAAATTAATGTTCTATTCAATCAGGTACTCGGTTCCATCATTTTCTGCTTAAGAACCCTATGCTAATACTTTACATGGGAGATCCAACCTGGATATTAATAACGAACTACCATACCGTTTCTTCAAACGATGATGAAAACACTTCCTTTGATAATGTACATGTTTGATGTGTCAGTAAATCATGGAACAGTTGGGATATAGTCTATCTCAAGATATGGGTATTATTTTCTAGTTAATTTCCTTCTAGTTTCTGTGGCCAAAATCATACAATTAGAATACTCTTTTGACTTTTTCTTCCTTTCTCATTATGAAATGATACTTGCCTAAAGCGAGGGTGGTTGATCTTCTGGTCAGTAGTCACTTCTTTAGCTAATAATGCTTGAGTAGATGCTCAATGTGCAAATAATTGCATCTAATGTGATTAGTGACTGCAGTTTTTCATGTTGAAGAATGGAATGTAGCTTCTGTCATCAATAATGAGCTACCGTTTTCTTGCATATCTACGATCTTCCATACTCAACCTAGGGATGCTTCTTCTCTAGCTGGGTATCCTGAGATTTCCAGTTATCTTGTGCATGCCTGAACTGAGTTGTGAAAATTGAGCTTGCCTCCTATTATATTTCTCTTATTCTGATTCTGAAAAATAAAGCTCAAAACTTCAGGATAATTTGCCCCCAGTGATCCTTCCTCTCTTTTTTTTTTTTTTTTCTTTATTGGACTTTCACTCTTTCTTGTGTCCTTAAAACATTTTATTTGTATAGATTTGAGGACAATTTGGTACTAACAAAACGAGGTCGTTTGTAATGCAGTAGTTTAAGAAAAAAAAATTGGCAGGCTTGCCACCATTGCAGTCCTGGTTAGCATTCGTTGGATAAATTCTTTGTATCACGGTTGAATTGTACATGTTTAAATGTTTAACTCGGCCCCAAAATATTAGCATTAAGAGTTTTGTTGTAAGAAGATAATGTAGGAATCTCTATCAAGACTTGTTTCGGCTGCGTTTGAAGAACACAAATGACTTGTGACTCAAGATAATATATAATTAATATAATGCTTCCTTGTGACAGGATAGTGAGAGATAGTGAAAGGCCAACTCTACAAAGTATTTCAGAATTCAGAGTGTATCACCAATTCGTGGAATATTGGAGATTGGACTGTGGAGACTCAAGTAAGAGATTGAAACGTATGTCCTCTTTTATCTCTATTCCACATTCGGCTTTCTGTACAATAGTTTGTTTAAGGTTCACATGGGATTTGCTTGTGTAACACCTTCCAATATATCTTCAGTATCTTTCTGATAACGAGCTATGGCAATCTTGACCCACATGTCTGCTTTCATTCTGAACTCATGGGCCAAGTTAGTGCTTGAAAGCATTTTCGTAAGTACTTATTGTACTCATTTTGATTTATACTTGTGTACTTTTTTGTGTGGTTCCTGAAGTTGTTTACCCTAACAATCCAACCTCTTGTGAACCATTACTTAACGTGGGGAAAATGATGGGAAACAAATTTGTTTAGATTACAGAAAGAAGTAGAAGGACGTCGAGTTGTGACCCATCATTGTACTGTTTTCGGTGTCTTGCTATTCTGTTTGTGATTTGAGATACTTGGTAGTGTTATTGTGATAAAAAATTCTTTAAAGTAAGATGGTAGTCTGAATCGTATTGGGGTTTTAGGTGCGTTATAACGTCACTACCTGCCGTGACTGTATAATTGTGGAATTTTAAAACATGATAGTCTGAATTCACTCCAGAAACAAAACTCTTTACATCTGAGGTATTGTCTACCAAACATAATCAGTTTTGGTGGGAAAAAAGGCCACCCTCCATCATTTACAGCTTCTAAGTAGAAAGTTGTACAGAAAGTTCATTTAAAAAAAAAAAAAAAATCTAGCAGTCATTTAACTGCGAAATAAGATTTATGAAGTAATTTTCGGTACAAGGAACTGTTAACCTTCCCATCCCGTGGTCGTAACCAAATTCTTCTTCAGCATCTTTGAGGAGTTTCTGGAACAAAGGATGCTTCAAATACAATACTGGAACCACAAAGCGTTTCTCCCCCTCTTCCCCTAGATAGATTGCAAAATGCCCTTTAGGGACAGGCTCTTGATATGAATATTCTTGCTTTTGAGGAAAGATTGATCCCTTTTTGATGGAATGCTTAGCGCACTTAACTACTTCTGAATGAGTGCCCATGTCCTTTGACTTTGGTGTTAGAAACAGAACAAAAACAGAGAGATTTTAGATGGAGGAGTGCAACTGTCCTGTATAAGTATGTCTATATATACACAAACAGAGAGTTAAACATGTGAAAGTAGAAGTTTATCTTACAATATTTTTACAGTCTGTATAGTGTTACTTTGCTAGATAAGTTTGCATGGACAAATATCAAATGCATGCAATATCTCTTAACGTCCTTTACATTATTGGCAATTTTTAAGACTCCTGATGCAGCACATGGAAATAACGTCATGTCCCCAACTATAATAAGACTTCAATAAGGCCAAGTTGAAAACTTATGTGGATAAAAATGGAAAGTCGCCCACTGTTTTTCACATACAAATGAGGCAATCCCATGTTTGCTGGGCATGTTGTGTCAAATCATATGATAAGCTAGCTAATACTTCATCTTCCATAGAACTTGTCCTGTTTTATTTTCTTTTTCTTTTTTCTTCTTTAGTCCCTTTGGCACGACATGTCTCGATGAGCCATTTGGTAGTATGATGATTGATGGGACCATCTAGAACCCCAAAAGTTATAGGAGTAAGGAGTCTAAAGACTGGGGAAGGGGAGCTGTATGGTTGCAGACTCTACAGACCATAAATAATGGTTGCTTACTCAGTAATCATAATGCTTGCAATTTGAGGAATGGCTTTTATTCATCAATGAGTAGTGTAATCATTCCCATCCCCTATCTATGTTTGTCACGAAGATAAATTTTACTGTATTGTGCATGTATGTTTATTCATTTTGGGTCATCCTTGCGCAGTCTCTCTATGTTTCAATAGGGGTAAGGCTTGCGCGCATCCGAGCCCCCTTACCCCGCCTTTATGGCGGGAGCCTTGAAAGCGGTGGGGTAAAGATGTTGTTGTTGTTGTGCATGTATGTGCACTAATGCTTGGCCTTGGCTTAATACCCAACATTATCCAGATGTTAGACTTGGCTACTTATCCGAACATTCTTATGTTTTTTGGCCTAAAACAAAGTGTTAAGATACTGATACTTTAGGACAAATATAGAGTGCATATATCCTCTCTTGGAAGTGTGTCATGTTACTTCCACTGAGAGACAAGTGCACTTCAGTTACGACTTTTTTATTTTATTTTATAAATTAGAATTATAACAACAACCAAGTTTATTCCCAAAATGATTTGGAAACAAAAAGTATATGTATGGACCAAAATATCGCCGTTGCCGGGGATCGAACCCGGGTCACCCGCGTGACAGGCGGGAATACTTACCACTATACTACAACGACTTTGTTGTTTATTAAAAGTAGAACTAGTTTCCAAATTTAGTAGTGTCTTACTGCCTTTACCTCCTCTTTCCATCTTGTGGCTTTAGTAAAATTCCACTTCCTGTCTGTTAGGGGTTAGTGCTGTGTGTCAAGATTTTTTATTCCTACAATGTTATGTCAAGATGTAACCACAATCAAATTGTAGGCTTCAGGAAATCCTAAAGTCTCTGAATATTCACACTGCATAGATACTGACATGTAGATTGTAGAAGATTAACTCACTATTGTTAAAAATCACATCGTCTGGTTCTGGATTCTTTGTGATCACTTTGGTTCATGGGTTAAAAAGCTTAGTGAAATCCAAATGTCACATGTTAGTATGTTACCTATACTGCAAGTAGATCAAAATTCTCTCACGAATTTTCATGTTTAGGTAAAAATTACCAGAATGATGAATTTATTCTTGGCACGTCAATTAGGAATGCAATCATTTGACCAGGGGAGAATCTTGATCTTTTGTCCTTAATGTATTTCGGTCTTGAGGATTTATGACTCAACAATTGGAGCAAGAGTTAATTCTTAACTGGAAACTTTTGAACTCATTATTTGTTGCTTCAGTTGCGCTCTCACATTAATCTAGATCTTGTATTCCATGAAACAATACTGAGTGATGCCATCTTTCAAGATCTTATTGTCTACAATAGTAAAGCTCAAAAGTATTGTACGTACATTGTACAAAAGTAATTATGACTATAAATGACTAAATGAGAATGCTTATGTCAAAACTGTGCAGGTCCCTTGTTCTGTTATCTTATTCAGGAATTGAATTGACAGGTGATATCCATGAACGCTTCTTCCTTGCAAGGAATTGTTAGACCGCCCATGGGATGATTGTAGCCGAACTCTTCTTCAGCGCGTTTAAGCAGCTCCTGGAATGCAGGTTGGCTCAGGTAAGAAAGTGGCACAGTGTATCTCTTTTTCTCACCCTCTCCAATGTAAACTGTGATATGCCCTTTGGGAACTCCTTGCTGGTTATTGGCGCTTATTGATGGCAGCCTCAGAAGTTGCTTGGCATTAGATATTAAAGAATGCAACCTTGTACCTACCATTGTGTCTGAACACTTGTGTTAGAATAGATAATGAAGTTTTGCTGTTTTGTATAAGAAAACGTGAGTTTTGTATGAGGATCGGACCGAGATTGAAGTTTTACTGTTTTATAGTATTATCTTGGGAAGAATAATGAGTTCAGTATCCTATTTATACAGATTGATTTCTATTTTTGATTATCTAGGGCGAAGGATCCACACAACTAAGGCTCACATGTCTTTAATCAGCTTAGCTGACCAGTTACCAGTGTCTCTTTGTTACATTCTGTGGGCAGCCGGCTGTTTCGGGCTATCCAAAACGTTTTGTGGATCCCTTGATGTCTGTTCATTTTTAATTGCCATGGGTTCTGCAGAGTTATATTGGGAAGGGATATTTTACTGTGAATGGCTGTTGCAGTCATATACTTCGGTTCCTGAAATCCTTTATCTTACCTTTCCTTCCTTCTCTGGGAATGACCAATGACCACTTTGGCTGCGGCTCTTGGACTGGTAGACAGTCAGAACTCTGAAAATCTAAGCAGTGTTGCTTCTGCATAATTTTGCCTCAGCCTCAGAGTTATATGAGGGCTATATTTTTACTGGACCAAAATCCATATCTTCTGGTTTATTGGATAGCGAAACAAACTATGGTTCTCGAACTTGGGAGTGTTATAATCTGTTTAGGAAAAAAAATGGACTACTCGTAGTTCGATCCGATGCAAGAAAATGTATCGATCTATTTGTCCCATCCTTACTATCTGCACCACACGAGCGTGTCATATACATACCTTTCAGGTAAAAAGAACTATCCTACCCAAGACTAAGGAACCAAAAGGTTAAAGTTAGACTAGTGTGAACATGGTATGACTTGTGAACAAGGTCAGTTATGTACTAATGTTACATGCAAGTACTACGGCGCAAATATAGGTGTACCCTGTGTACTTGATGTGAAATTTGGAGTTTCTTATTTTTTAGTAGGGATATAGTTCAAAACTTGTTCAAGTAGATCAATATTTGCGCTGGAAGTAACTGGATATATCTATACTCTTGTGCATATCTTTGATACGGAGTATAAGTTATTTGAAATTTTGATCACCTTTGTATATTTTGGATTTGCATTGTTGCAGAAGTTTTTCACCAAGAATAGTGAGTGTCCTGTTGCTGAGAGACTGCTGAACTCATAGTGAAAGCCCTGGGGAACGCTGAAAGGTACGCTCAGTCTCTCACATCTAGCTCGGTTTTCTGTTTTAGTTTAACCCTTTCCTGATTTATGGCATGTCGAATCAAGAAAATCACATTGCATGTAGTTTGCTTGCAGATTAGTTTGATAGTTTAGCGAAGATTAGGACAAGCAGAATTTGCAAGAATCAATAAGATATGTGAATTACTAATCTGAACTGCTCTGACTAAAGAATACAAACCCGGTCACTTGAAAAGAGTGACACAGAGTCTCTACGACTCTACATGTACAGGCAATCTTGTGCTTGGCACCAAAGAGCCCTAAGAATATGAACAAAAGATGAAAAGAAAAAAGAGAAAAGTTCGTTCATGTCAAAATTGGCGAACTGATCTTTAATCAACTGATCTTGCATCATCTCACTAGGACTTGACTTGATTGTTGGCAAACATGGATGAAGGTTTCCTCATTACAAGGGATAGTTAGACCACCCATTGGATGATTAAACCCGAATTCTTCCTCAGCACGATTAAGCAAGTCCTGGAATGCTGGGTAGCTCAAACAAGATAATGGCACTACATAACGTTTCTTTTCCTGGCTATAATCTCCTACATACACCGCGACATGGCCCTTTGGAACCCCTCTTTGTGTTTTGCTATGCAGCTTTGAGTATTGTTTGGTGGGGGAGCTCATAGAAGGCAACCTGAAAACCATGTTTATGTCTAGTTTTTGGAAGGAAAGATGATAACTTTTAGATTGGAGTCTTGGAGAGCAGGGGAGAGATGAGGGTCTTTACTTAGAAAGAAGGTTCTTCAAGTTTTTGAAGATTGGTCTTGATTTGGATGTATATATAGTAATCTGGAGGAGAGAGAGTTGGCAACTTGAAATTATTAATTTTGTTATACTTTCTCTGGGGATTTAATTCTCGTGGGTGTACGAATAATTGAACATGACCCACCTTATCAATCTTCACATGGCTCTGATTACCAGGGCAAACAACTCGTATGTTTTGATTGCCTCACATGTGTGACCTTGTTTTTCTAAATATGTGAATAAACTAACTCTAGGAAAGTTATTTTCTCGAGTTTACTGTTAATTCTCACACCCCTGCTGTTTTTTATACTCCTTTTGTTTGGTTCGAATATGTGGAAAGAACTAAAATCGAACGTAAAAAATGGAAGCAAACTAGTAAACATTTGTATCTTCTTTTGTGCGGATAGTGGTTGTACGACTGTATAGGAGTAGGCGAGTAGGTGTGGGGATGGTAGTTCCCTTTGAATTTTGATGGATATGTCACTTGCAAATAGATCTGATGCCTAACTGAAGTCTGCAACAGATCCATGTGAAGCTTACATTTTCTTATGCAAGTTTCTTCTAACAGACTAAAAAGGTATGACCTCATTCATAATTACCACTCATTGTTCTGTCACCACATTTTACGGCTGTTGTACTTCGATCACGGCTTGACATTGAGTGATACCACATTTCTAGATATGTATGAGAATGCTAAAAGAAGCCATTTTTGGGTTGGCTAAAAAATCTTATTGGTACTTAGTAGGTTCGTGGTCCTTCACTCCTTCAGTACATAAATATTGAATATTGTGGGGATCCACTCATATATGAGATTAACATCAAACACCTAAGAAGATGACTATTGGAGTACATGAATATCAAAGCCTTAGTTTCGAAATGATATGTTGTGGGCTTAACTAAGACCAGCACACCTTCAAGAATTTATTTTTACGTAGGACAATTACCTCATCAGCGTTAAGCATTTGTTATATGTCTGAAGTACTTATAAATAATAATAAACTTGCATCTGAACTCAAATAGACTACTATGTAACTTGTGTGCATTTTTTGCTGCGTTAGATGTGTTGACTGACTACTCTTGCATCTGCGCCATGCAGTGAACGTATGTACTTTGATTCGTCCTTGCATTATTGAAAACTTGTATCATTTCTGCGGAATCTTTTGCAAAATTAGTTTTGATTAGCCAACCTGTACATGCATGGCAACTCATTATTCCAAAAATTCCGTGTATCCGATGTTCTTGGCCGTATGCTGATTAAAATATAATATATGACCCCCACTCCTCTGGATTCTCGCAATATCTAAGAACTTTTTGTGAAGTAGAAGTTTCTAAGCTAAATTTGATGGATAATGATGGGATTTCCCCTCTGTTTTCAATATATTGTTGCAAATTGTACATTGTGATGGTGGACTGGTGGTAGATCATTGATGTTTATATAAATCAACATCTTGGTGAAGTTGCGAGAGCTGCTTTCTGCATGTTTTATAAACATTAGACTTTTTGCATTTAGTGTCCTATTTGTAAGATAAGAGAATTACGTTCCGAGTCCATTTCTTTGCATGTGAAAAGAACTTCCAAAATTTGGCATTTCTGCTGCCTTTTGATTGAGGATATCTCAAGACAAAAGAGATCAAAATTCAGATGAAATATGTGGCCTTAATATTCCATTAGCCACATTGCCATTATTCCATCGCACCATTATTTGTCATTTTGTCAAATCACATAGTAATGCATGAACTTAGCCTAAGATCACCTAATGACCTAATTGATCAGCGAGATCCACATGATTTATAGTAAAAGTTTGATCTCCTTTCAAATATATATTTTTTTGTCCTTGTTCGTTTTTCCTCCCTTTTGTTCAAGCTTGTCAGGTTCAGTGTATGAAAATTCAGTGCAGTTCATAGCTTAACTACTCCATTGTCCAACCAACTTTGATTCTAAATTAAATTTTGTTTTAATTAGCCCTCAATTTGCAGTTGTCCGTATTGGGTAAGTCAACAATCTAAAAGTACAATTTGGATTATTCTCATGTTCTTATCTCTGTGAACTCTTAATTAGCCTGAAAAATAATTAGAAATTTGTTGACCCATTGGAGTAGGCCGCATATGATTAGTCAGTGTTAAGATCTAATTCACACCTTCTGTTCAAAAGAAACTCTTGTTAAGTACACTGCTCTGTTCAAAGGTACTTAATGCTGCCGCAATAAGTTATGATTTTGTTGCGTCTATTGGACAATATTGTACATGTCTGATACTCTTCCTTTAATCAAGCTTCTGGAATATATGAATGCCCTGATTAATGTTTCAGGCTCATTGTAAATCTGATGACTAAAGGACTTGCTTATGGTCTTTTATGGCAGCCTATAATGCTTGCTGGAAAATGATGGTAGATGGTAATATTTGCATTTTCGCAACAAATGCTACGTACCTTTGTGGACAAGGATCAGGTATGATACTTAAAAATGGATACGAGGAGCAGTACGTAAAAATTTCGTGGAATTTCGTGTCTAGATGTCAATCATTTATGCCTTGTACATTGATGAATGCGATGAAAAAAGAAAGAAGAATAGGATGATTGGTAGGAATAGGATTCCCAGTGCGACTGAATAAGGATCCACATACATTCCATGGATAAAGAGTCTGCATACACTACCGTCGCTTTCCCTAAAACGAAACAAGCCAAAGCGGGAATAGCATTTCCCATGTTAGCCATGTTTTTTGATCTCGTCGATGTGTCGTATTCTTTCAAGTTAATTACTGCATGGAAAGTTTTGTGATGTTGCCATTGTCTTATCTTCTTGTCATTGGTCTTGTGTTCATGCGTAAAAATGCTCAAAATGTAGTGAAAGAGGATCATTCACAGCGCTGTATATAGTTGATAAAAGAAACTAATCTGTATTTACTAATAATCAGCCCACTCAATTAAATGGAGTGGAAATTGTCTCTACAGTGTATATACATAGGAGTAGAAATCTGGTTTTCATTATCTACCAGAGAACTCGAATCAATTTGAGGGGATTGGGTTATCAGGGAAGAGGTACATTGTCAAAATTGTGTAGCTTCAACCTCCTATGACGAAACCCATCGACAATTAAGGACATGGACGAAGGTTTCTTCGTCACAGGGAATGGTGAGACCGCCTGTGGGATGGTTAAACCCGAACTCTTCCTCTGCTCTGCTGAGCAGGTTTTGAAATGCAGGGTGGCTTAAGCAAGACAATGGCACCACAAACCGCTTCTTTTCATTTCCCACGTATACTGCAACATGACCCTTTGGTACTCCTTTGTGGTTTTTGCTGCTCAATTTTGCAGCGTTCTTAGTGGACGACATCATAGAAGGCAACCGGAAAACCATGTTGTTAATTGTAGTTTTCGGATTTACGAAGGAAGATGGAGTTGGTTTCTGAAGGATTAGAGGATGGTATGTGCTATATTGAGCCTTACTTGAAGAAGAAGGCTTGTTTTGTTTTGGATGGAGACCTTAGAAATGAGAGGTATATATATAGGGTTCACTTTCAAGTTTGGTAACTTGAATTATGAGTTAAAATAATACATGACCCACATTATCAGCATCCACATGGTTTTGTTAATCTAAGCTTTATTAGCAACTCTTATGAGTCTTGTTGATCCCACATGTACCCTTGACTTATCCAGAAAACTTTTGAGGGAAAACTAATAAGGATCCATGTGAAGTTAAAGTTTGTGCAATACATGTATGACAGTATGACCCATATGTTTATGTGACATTAGAAAATGGAATTATGTGCTAATTCATATAAGATATGTGACCAAATTCTGATATATAACTGACCCCATTTGATTCTAATCCATGGTTTAGTCACCCACCTCTCCCATTAGTTCTATTGTGTGTTTGATGCTATTCCCTACATGTTTTTTTTGAGACAGGACATCACCACCATTACTAGTCTGGAGCGAAAGCGGCTCAGAAATGAGTTATCGTCTTCAGCTATATATGCAAGTGCATGGTCTAGAAAGAAACATTGTATCTGAGGCGGAAATGAGATATCGTCGTGTTATGAATGAGGGTGATATCGAAATTGAACATATTTGCGTGGCTCCGTCATTGCAGATCAGTACGGGGAAACCGAGTTGCTAACAGTTTGTATTAACGTGAGTTACGTAAGGGTTGACTGTGGGTACAATACACAAAGTGCGGCAAATACTATAGTGGTACTAATTGTACGCGTCCTTGCATTTGCAAACCCTGTATTATTGACCCTTCATTCGTAAGCCAACCTGGACATAATTGTGCAATCATTGGTCAAGTGTTATTCCTTTTTTTTTTATGGGTTTCAAAATATAAAATGTAACCCCAATAACTAGGGATTATTTGGTAGATTTTTAATTGATTTCTTCTTCCAACTTTCTTAGTTTAATTTTGTACAGATTTACATGTATTGATGCAACTATGCTGAGATTACCATGCTCCAACTTGTAAGGGTACCCTTGTTATTAAGGGCATGAGGAAGCCAGCAGGTGATTATGGGCTCATTTGTATATTTATTTTAATTTTGTTGCAAAAATATGATTGGTAATTAATTAGTTGCATAATATTTGATCAGTTGTGATCTTCTTTGCATGTGAAAAGATCCCCTAGGCTTGATCTCCCATACTGCTATCTAATTTAGGACAGTCCATTTTATGCGCCTAATATGTCAAGCTCAAGTTTGTTTTACATCACTGACTTTGTGATTATTGTTTGATCATGTGATCTCATATGCTATAATGCTAAGATGATGAAATGATTGTGATCATATTGAAGAGGTTCGAATTATTGTTATAATCACTAACTAGCCGACTTGTATTTATGTAGACAGATTTCAAACTTCGATTTTCAGTATCATCTTTGAGGCTTTAACGACTAATCAACGAGACTAGACTGACATTATAGATTGGGGAAGCTATGACATTGCCATTATTATTAATGTCAACTAGCTAGAATGTATTGATTTGTTGTGATTAATTGTATCAGTAGGAATGTGGGATGATCGGTGGTTTTATTAGTTAGTTGTATCATATACTCTAGCAATATAAGTATATAGATAACGGTTGCCTCTTATAGTGTTATGGCATTAAAATATTATGTTCATCTTTAAAATAGTATAAATTAAGTACGTAATTCATTTTACTTATAACTCACATCCATAATTACATATAAATGATAAATATCATGAACTCATAAATTAAATGGAATGCTAATAATATTGACACGCTGGTTGACATCTGCTATCGGTCAGGGACCTCAACTGGAAAGAAGGTTGACATTGGTATGATTGGTGCTGATGGTCGACCTCTTCGTCCAGCGGACATGCTACTTTATTCTTGGGACAGAGGGCGTGACGTTTGTGTCGATTTGACTGGGTCTTCGCCTTTGACTCAGACGGGATTGACCGATTTCGAACCAGGTAAGGTGGTGCGAGAAGCGGCCGATCGTAAGCGTGCTAAGTATGAGGCTAGGTGTGCTGCTTTGGGTTATGGCTTCCTTCCCTTCTCTTTCTCCTTTTTGGGGGAGTTGGAGCCCACAGTTGTTACTCTGCTTAAGCGGATCCAGCAGTTCTCCAGGACGCAGGATATCGGTGCGCAAGTTGCAGCTCATATATTTACTAGGATTGATTTTTCCATAGCAAAGGGTGTGTGGGCTCAGATCGTATCTCGGCTCCCCACCAATTTCTTGTAAATTATTATTGATTTTTAGTGATAATAAATATATAAGACCATAATATTGAGTAATAATAGAGAGAACTTTCGACCTGCTAATCAAGGCCTAAAAAGTCAAGTACACATAGTAGCGGTATCGCAAGCCCACGTTATTATGATTAATTAACTAGAAGTTTCAAGCATGTTGGTCATATCAAATAAAAAGTTTAAGTGTGAGGTACTATATGACCAAAATCATAACATGCATTATTTGTGCAATAAATGTACGGATTAGTAGAGGCTGGTTGAATCATTAACAATAATAACCTTTCGTGATCAATTAACACTAGCCTAATCATACAAGTCGAAGTACAAAAAAATTTAGATGAACTTGCTCCACATACTGTACATACAAAATGTGGACTCAAAAAATCCGCATCATAAATTCGAAGTTATCATTTTTGGTTGCTCATAATTAATACGAACAATAAATCCAAACTCGCCATTGATATACCATTTTAAGAAATAATGTTCGTGAAATAGGTTCACTCAATAGTATCTATGCATTCTAAGACATGTAGTATGTTCGATGACGTTGTTTGGGGGTATGTTGTTGTTTTTGTATGGCATAATATATATATATATATATATATAGCATTTGCAATAATGTTTTATGGAACATATCACATGACAATTATAGTACCCCGATCCGTATGTCATATTGTCATGGATGCAATTAGAACTCCCTACCAAAATAGCAAATTGTACCCACTATCACTATGCTTGCTTCTAGCGCACAATACGAGTCAAAAAACATGCATTTATCGTAATAAAACGTGTTTACACATAAGATAGAAGCTAACAATCCATCAAAATTATTCAAATGTGTTCGTTCGGAAAGCCGGCAACTCGACAATCATATACGTCTGCAAAGCTTAATTGTTGCGTTCTGCATATATAGTTAAGATAAACAACAATATATATGTGGGAGCATGCATAACTAACACGCAAATAACTAACAAATGGCTTCCGGCCGGTATTAATTTTGTGTATAATTAAATCGTATGTCGCAAGTAACTTCCCGCGTATATCCGTAATTCATAAGAAGCTGCAGGATCTCAAGAACGGGTTCCGGACACCATTAGCATGAATGCATTATCGAATCTGAGTGCTAGCTTGAAATGATTATCCTCATTAATTAGCAAATTTTCGTGGTCGCATGTACAACATTAAACCTCTAATATTTAACATTTTATAAGGCCACTCGGCATCTCGGCATATACAATGAAAACCATGAGTTTCAGTGTTTCACACCTGGCAAGTGAGACCAATTGGGGTACATATCACATTGTGATCCAAGTTAGACGGACACACCATGCATCTCACTTAATTCATAAAAGTTTAAATCTTGAGGTTGGAAATAATGAAATTGTTTTGTGATTATTAAAATCATAAATTCTAACGGCTATCCTAATTGTATTCAAATCCATGAAGATGAACAAGAAGAATGAGTTCAAAGAAATTGCCCATACCGTTTGCATGATTGCATGCAGGCTGAGTATCTCTCAAGTTTAATGTGTATGCCACCAACTGTAACTGTAAGTGCCCATACAACTCCAGGTACTATGATAAATTAACTAATAACGATCTCATCTGCCAACATAAAATCCGATCCATTATAATTCAACTACAACCTTACATTATTGATTATTTACTCCGCCATTAATTTCACACTCGTTATTGGCTCATTGCCTTAAGGTTACAAGCTAAGTATTAACCTCAATTGATTTCTCATATAGTCATATATGCTAAGGTTTCACGTATACTATAGTTCGATTTGGACCTTTAATTTGGTGCAAGAAAACATCCGAGAGATCTTTTCCGAAAACTTTCAAGAATGAAAATAACATTTACGTATGTCCAAATCGACAACCCCAATAAAAGGACAAGGACTAGATGTACGTACAATGTAGTGATATATAATACATACTAATACACGGTAATCACAAAAATTGAACCGCCAATTGTCAAAACTATCATAATTAATTAGTGAATAATTAAAAAGCCAATAACCAAATATTACGGTGAAGATTTAATGAGCGATATAAGACTAGTGAAGTAATCTTCGCTGCAAGGGATGGTAAGGCCGCCCATCGGGTGTTCGAATCCGAACTCTTCTTCAACAACATGAAGCACATTCTGAAATAGAGTATGGTTCAAGTATGATATCGGGATTACATGACGCTTCATATACGTTTCTCCCACATATACTGCAACATGCCCTTTTGGTACGTCGGAACAGTGTTGAGTTGATCGTTTTATGTTGGATATTGTTCTTTGAAGTATTTTCTTGGCTTGAACTTTTTCCGATAGCTGGATACCCATTTTCGTAATTCGATTGAAAAGAGCGCAAAAATGTTTGTATATTTATATATATATTTGTGTTTGATTGATCGAGCGAAGGGGAAGAAGAAATAAAATTCAATTTAATTATAAGAGCGTGGGTGCTTCTAGTAGACTGCTTGTACTTCAAAGGACTGATATCAAAATGCATGTAGGAGTATATATATATATATAGAATGAAAATGACCGAAACCGATTTTTTTTTATAGAAGCAACTATTCACATCTTTTAAACAGTTATGCCCATCGGCCTATCTATGCTGGGAAGAAGTAAAAAAGAAATGATTATTAAATAAAAATGTCTATACGAGTATTTACGAGGATTTGCATGTGGTCGGTATAGCCGTTAAATATGGTGGGAATTCAAAATCATCACCTTTTACTTGTACGATTATGATTTGAGTACGAATTTATCACGGGAGATGATGAATAAATAATTGTAGATTTGTAGGAAGGTGTTAGATATGTAAAGACAATGATTTAGGTGATACGCCCACTGTTTGCTCAGATCATATATTGGTGCAAGGGTAGTGAGCATTTAGTAAGACAAGGAAGGCCCATTCTTTGAAATGATTACCCAATTTGCTTTTGAATTGTCTAGGCAATGAATATAGACTTGAAATAAATTTAGTTGTGTGACTTGTTTTGTAGCACTAATATGTTTAATTAGTTGCATCTTTACTATAACTTGACTTCATTCCAGCTGTTCGAGTGGCCCTATCTAGTCTCTACTAACTAGTGTAATAAGGCCTTTAAGCCTTTGACCATAAACTTGTGGTCATATCATATAGTATGCTTTTGGAATAATCATATGCTATAAGGACATGTCACATGGTAGTAATATAGGGATTTTTTTTTTTTTTTGAGTTACTCCAATTGTTGGGTTTAATTTATATCTAGGTTAAATGGAATTGTGTAAAAAAGAACGTTATAGTTGAATAATGCGAGCTTTACTACATAACTACGTTCCTCTGCCCCTGTGCTGATTCAAGATTTTGAGCTAAAATTGTAATAATTTTCGATTTGATAGCTCGATCACAACCTTAGCACATGTCCAAATGGTCAATTTATCATATGCAAAATTTGTTCTTAAAAAAGGGAAATTGAACTTAGAAATTTTATTTAAAGTCTTCGAGCTAAGATCGATTATTGGTACTATCCATTACAGATCATCACTTGGCTAGTAATTCACGAACTTGATAATGTGACTAATTATAAAGATCAAAATGCAATTTTGAAATATTTTTTCTTGCTTTACGACTTTGTTCGTAGAAAATTTTACTTCCGCTAGCTGGGATGTGTTAAGGTATAAAATCAATTATTGAACCTCAATCATCAGTTTAGACTTTTTTTTGTTGTAATCATCAGTCTAAACTTTTGGTTGAAATGGTTTTATATGGTATCAGACGTCTAGGTTTTCCGAAAAAAAGTAAAAACCCTAAACACAAGTTCTTCGTGCTGAGCTTCCGCGCTCCTGGCCGGAGATAATGTTTCACTTCTAAACATCTCTGGTCAGGTATGTTTTTTTTTCCAATTCCTATACGTTCTACTGTTCTAGTATTAGTTAAAGCATATGTATCAAAATAACAGATTTGTCCCACATATAAGCCTTACGTGTGAGGGTAGATTATACCATGATCCCGGGAGCACAAGGACCATGGTGCTCCCACTCACAATAAAAAGGTGGGCTTATGAAATAAAATATGAAATAAAAAATGAAATATTATTTTTAAGTGTGCCCCTACTCCTCTATTGTGAGGAAGACCACCATGCTTCTCATGCTTCCGGAAGTATGGTATAAACATTGACGTGTGAGTTTAATCTTCCCAAATCCCTAATTTATTTTCCATACAAAGTTCCAACTTCCTTCAAGCTTTACGTTGCCATATCTATAATTGGCTTTCTGTCCGGTCTCAACGCCGCTCTTACGGAAGGCGAGTTGTCATACCGACAACCACCACAACTTTAGCCTTGTCAACCCACGTCAAGTCTTGCACCCAATAATCACTACCGATCGCCTTGCACAGCACACGGCATGCCGCTTTTTCAGTTTCGTCGCTCAAGTCGCATATCGAGTAGTCCACGATAACACTCACGCCTCTCAGCCGCCATTGGTGTTGCTGCCCTCATTGCTGATGCGCGTGTCGCCGATGCATGGGCGGGTAGTTTATTGCCTCACACATGGGTCCGTCTACAGTGGTCCATGTTGTTTATTTGTGGTTGTTACATTTAAGTCATGTTATCTTTTTCTATAACTAGGCGAAGTGTCCGTTGCCCTACCGTTTCGAAGGGGGGGAGTTATAGAGAAATATAGTAGGATTATTATATTAGTAAGATAATAGGAACATTCTACGTTTAGAAACTGAACTGTCACTTAAGGTACTTCACCAGACACATCCTTCCCTTCCCTATCGGGGTGTTATTACGGATCTAGACCTCAAGGGTAACTGAAGTATTCTACAAATTAAATACGCATGATTACATCAATTATAATATGCGAATTATTATTCCACATACTCATAATTCTATAGTATGATGGCTAATAAAATCACAAAGTACGATGAAAAGTGGAGATTCTAAGAGACATAAGACATGAAGTCTTGGTCTGACTGAAGTGCGATCATGTTCTCATGCAACAAACAAACTCCCAATTCAACACTTCCTTCACCTTCACGACCCTGACTTACCGTTACCATACCGTCTGATTTACCGGCGTACCCGTTCAGAACAGCAACCGCTTTTCCGAACCCGAATTCAGGCCCATACATATCAAATCTCGCTGACCAGGTGAACATCACATGACTTTGCTTTGATACAGTCTCATCCTCGGGCCGAATCACGAAAGGCTTCTTCATCACGGCTTTAAAAAATTGGATCGTTGCCGGCCCATTATGGGCCGCTATAGCTTGGTTTAGGAGCATTGCGGTCCAGCCCAGTCCATTCTCCAGCAATTCACCTACCTTCTTAGTCACCCACAGTGGTTGTCCCAAGACCCCAAAGTGGTCCGAAGATAAAGGTGGTTCGAACCGCGACCTGGCGTCAATTGGTATAAAGCAAGTCGTCGTCTGTTGGACTGAAACCTTTCGAGCCTTGTTGATGGATATCCAAACCAACCCGGCTAAAGCTTGGAAAGACGAGATCTTCGGAACTCCGTCGTTGCTGCGTGCATACAATGTAGATGTGAGATTGGTGTAAAACAACATTATCGCTTGCAACAGCCACCAGGTCAGGTCACCAATAAGGCAATAATACATGTATACCGTACTAGAATTTTTCTTATGCAAATTACTAGAGGTCTACAGTGTAGACACAATTAATTTGTCTACAACGTAAAATTGAGTTAGTAGTAGTAAAATTGAGATCAGAGTAGTATAATTAATTGTAATGAAAAAGTCAGGTAGTAAAATTAATTGTGTGAGTAGTAAAATTTTGATAGTTTAGTAAAATTATTTCTGATTGTAGACATTTTTGGGTGTCTATACTGTAGACCTCTAGCATTGTCCTTTTCTTATAATATGAATAATCGGTGATAGTTTTTAGCTTATTGACAACCCATTACGTTGTACTAATTTAATGATGGTAGTAGAGATTTCACCATTGTTATGTATATATGAGAATTTTCGTTACCCAAAGTTGGCCGTGGCCTTGAGCTTTGCTATCGATAAGGATGAAAAGTGGAAAACTGTTTCGTTGAACCGAGGATCGACTTCAAAACTTCGACTTATTAACTTCTCGGGTTCGAGGCATGGTAATTTCTGTATTAGGCTGCATCCATCGGGAATAACAGGCTTGAATATCGGTACATGAGAGATTTTTAATACTGTGTCGTCGTTGGCATGGGCCATATCGATGGACCCAAAAATCTCGGACAAGGACTTGGCGAAGTGCAAGAAAGAGGTGCCATCGGCTATCGAGTGGTTCATGGTAAACCCGATTAACACCCCATCTTCTAGCTCCGTCACCTGTACGGTCACTAAAGCTCGAGTGTGGCCATCGTAATTGACAACCTCTGTCTCCCCTAAATCGAACAAAGATCGGGTTATTGGCGTCAAAAAGGCACTATGAGCCACGATGTCAGACACTGACACGCCAGTGCCTATGAGAGTAGCATGGATGAATCTAGCTCCAGGGCCCTTGTTGCAGTCGACATAGATCGAACATGCTTGTTCGTCTTCGTACTTGACCGTCGTGAATCGGCCTGCTAAAGGGTAGTAATAGACGAGTACATGGGAGAGTGAGGATTCATCTTCACCAAGAAAGAGTTCATCATATTGGAATCGAATGTTGTTGGTTTCTTAAAGAGGAAACCTTTTTGCATGTATGCTATAGATAACAACGTTAGCCCTCCTAGCAAATAGTGGGGTGTCTTCGATTCTTGTACCTCGTACTTTGGTTTGACGAAGCATTCTGAGACTAGTTTTGCCTTTGAATTATTAAACTCCATAGTACAAGTATATGATCTGAAACGTGAAAATTATATTGTATGTTAGCGTGAAAGATAACAATTCAATCCAAAGTACGTGAGCCGTATGAAGTCCATGAGCTTATTTATATTTTTCCTCGATGGGTAATTAAGAGTTTAAGACTACTACAACATGTATGAGCTTGTTTAATTATTTCTCCTCGACGGGTAAGACATTAAGACTATAACTTGGTGGATTGACTTTACAACGAGAGTAGCTAAACATTGGTTACTCCGTCCAACTCTTTCTGACGGCTATTGTTTGATGTAAACTCCGTTTATATGTTGTCAAACTTGTATGCCTATTGTTTTATCATTATTTTCCCTTAACATATTGTTGCATGTCCAATCGATCAATTATAAGGGTGGAATTAATTTCAATAAACATGGGCTAATTATAACTATCCTGTCAAAATTAACATTAGCGACCAGCTTACACTCGTACATCACGCGTACCTAATTTTTCTCACTAATAACTACTGTAAGTCTGTAATGCAGTAGCTCCATGACTCAGGCCAATTATTCATGCTCTCATTTTAACCATTTACCAAACCACCAAGATACATACTCACTTAGCCTCTTTCCATGTTGATCGATACGTACTGTTGTGCACTCCTTGTGCGTTAGTGTTTGGTGTTCTGCCGTGCAGCTTGAACGGTGATTATTACGAAACTACCTAGATCGAATGAAGATCTATGTGATACTCTACAAGAGTTGAACTCAATAACTAACTCTTACTACCACGTTGTATGTTTGTAACGATTTTACCTCAACGGTTGAGAACATTTAATTAGCTCAAAACTTCGTGGGAGTTCATGATAATTTGACACAAAAACGCATGCAAGCATAAACAGGTTATGTGTGCTGGGGTGCAAACCCAAGTCCCACATCGGAGAAATAAGGAGTCAAAGACCGTCTTATAAGGGATTACCAAACAAATTAGTATGAGACCTTCTGGGAAGGAGCCCAAAAACAAATCCGTGAGGGCGTGACCCAAAGCGGACAATATTATACTAATTGGACTGGTAGTCACCAGACGCAGGGGCCCAACAATGTGTGTTGGAAGGAAACCCACAATATAAACGGGCCAACCTCCCTTTTCACAAAGGGCACTACATACGAAGCTGTTCATACTACAAACTAAGTAGTCAGGCCTTAACTAAAGTGTACTTCGTAATTCATAGTTTTTGGTGAAAAATGGCCACTAGAAATAAGTTACTTTTTTGTGAAAACTGACAGAGGATAAAATAAGGGTTTTCGCGCTATCATAAAGCGGAAAACATATGACAGGTCACAAAAGCGGCGGGGGGAGGCGGGAATGCACCGCTAACCTCAACATGTAACGTATGCCGAAGGGGCTTAATTAAAACGCTCCTCTAAAAGAGAAACAATTTCTCATATCGAACAATGCTACTACAAGACTGGTGTCCATAGTAAAGTTTTGAGAATATTCATCTAATTTTAAATTAGTGCTAATAATTGGCCAAAATTAAAATATGTAATCCACGATTTTTAGTATAACATGGTCCTAACACAAAATTGCTCAAATTTTTTGTGGGATCTCTCTTGAAGTTTATATTACCGATTTTAGCAAATCATTTGAGCCAAAAATGTAAAGTAAACCCCAAAATTTGACAAAAAGTGCATGCAAGTCTAAAGGTGTGATGCGTACAGTGACTCTGTCCCAATGTTGTTTCGAGTTAAAGTCTTGGCCTCTTTTTTTTTTTTTTTTTTTTTTTGAACAATAAAGTCTTGGCCTCTTGGTGCACTTATAATTCTCGTTTTGAAAAAAACGGCCATAACCTTAAATAATTGGCGCACTCCAAGGTCTCCAACCATCAAATAAATGATCATAGTCTCAAAAAAAAAAAAAAAAAAAAGATGATAAGATGATCATAGGTAGAAATGAGTACTTACTTGGATGGGTATTTTTATGTGGACTTCGGAAGTTCGGAATTTATTAAAAGCCTTAAAGCTAGCTAGGTCGATCTCTCGGTACATTGTAGATCATGAGCTAGACTTCTAGTTCTAATTGATAAAAATAAAAACTACATTTTTATACGTTATTATTCTTTTCTTAGTAATACTGCTTTATTCGAAGAAAGTCTTAATTATGCGAGTCCGGTAGAACCATAATGTACAACGGAAAATGGAGTTCAAGAAACGTAAGACATGAAATCTTGGTCAGATTGAAGAGCGATCATGTTCTCAGGCATCAAACATACTTCTAAATCAACACTTCCTTCACCATCACGACCCTGATTTACCGTCACCTTACCGTCCGATTTATCGGCGTACCCGGTAGCAATAGCAACTGCTTTTCCGAACCCGAATTCAGGCTCATACATATCGAATCTCGCTGACCCGGAGAACCTAACATGGCTCTGTTTGTACCCGCCCGTTGCAGCCTCATCCTCGGGCCTCACAACAAAAGGCTTCTGCATCACGGCTTTCAGATATTGGATCGTTGCTGGCCCATTATGGGCCGCTATAGCTTGGTTTAGTAGCATTGCGGTCCAGCCCAGTCCATTGTCCAGCAATTCACCTAGCTTCTTGGTCACCCACAATGGTTGTGCCAAGGCCCCAAAGTGGTCCGAAGACAATGGTGGCTCGAACCGCCCCCTTGCGTCGATTGGCATAAAGCAAGTCGTCGCCTGGTCGACCGCAACCTTTCGAGCCTTGTTGATGGATATCCAAACCAACGCGGCTAGTGCTTGGAAAGACGAGATCTTACGACCTCCTTCATTGCTGCAACAATGTCAGGTGTACTGTGAGATTGATGTCAATTAAAACCAAGAAAATATAACATCATGATTTATTGTTGTGCAATAGGTCACTGATACGTCGAACTAGGTGAAACCATGATATATAATACGGAGTATATAGTTTACATACAAGTAATTGCATATAAGGGTTGCACCTGAATCTTCGTCATGATAAATATATATACTGTGTCATGTCAATAATAATTAAGTCACCGTTATATGAGAATTTCTGTTACCCAGAGTTGGCTGTGGCCTTAAGCTTTGCCATCGATGTGGGTGAGATGTGGAAAATTCTCTCATCGAGTTGATGATCCATCTCAAAGCTACGACTTAATAACTTCTCGGGTTCGAGGCACGGCAATTTCTGTATTAGGCTGCATCCATCGGGAAGCACAGGCTTGAAGATCGGTACATGCGAGATTGGTAGTATTTTGTCGTTGTTGTCATCGTCGATGGACTTAACTATCTCGGATAAGGATTTCACGAAATGCAAGAGAGAGGTCCCATCGGCTACCGAGTGGTTCATGGTGAACCCGATGAACACCCCATCTTCCATCTCCGTCACCTGTACGGTCACTAAAGCTCGAGTATGACCATCGTAATTGACAACCTTTGTCTCCCCTAAGTCGAACATAGATGGGGTTATTGGCCTCACAGTGGCACTATGAGACACGATGTCAGATACAAACACGCCACTGCCCATGAGAGTAGCATGGATAAATCTAGCTCCAGGGCCCTTGTTGCAGTCGACGTATATCGAACATGATTGCTCGTCTTCGTACTTGACCGTGGTGAATCGGCCTGCTAAAGGGTAATAATAGACGAGGGCATGGGAGAGTGAGGATTTCATCTTCTCCAAGAAGGAATTCATCATATTGGAATCGAACGTTGTTGGTTTCCTAAAGAGTAAACCTTTTTGTATGTAGTTTACAGATAACAACATTAGATCCCCTGCTAGCAAATAGTGGGGTGTCTTCGATTCTTCGACATCGTACTTTGGTTTGATGAAACATTCTGACACTAGTTTCGCCTTTGAATGATCGAACTCCATCGCATGCATGATGAATTGAAATTGATCTTGCACTACTATATATTCTTTATACTTGGAAGGTGGAAGAACAAATAAAGTAAGTTATAGGATTTATTATGTGCATCTTGTTGTCTTACATGACCCTTGCTTGTGTATTTATAGTAGTGTTGAAAGTATTAGTAGGATTTTGGAGTAAGTATCAGTTATGTTTCTTGTCTAAATTAACGTACTCATCTCACAATCTACAAATTAGAAGTAAGAAGACTAGGTAGTCTACAATGTAGTTAGATAGAAACATTTTAGAGTAGTTGTGATTTGTGATCTGAGCTCCTTAACGGATCGGATAAGATTACGACTTGATTATTATTGGTTGACGAATTTAACAACGACATAAAAATCTGGTATGGGTTACTCGATCGATCCGTCCAACTCTAATTGCTAGTGTACGTATGTTTGATGTATGTTGTCAAAGTTGTACGCCTTCACTTGATCATTAAGCTATATAGTTATACGCAAACGCAAGTGTTGTATTATTATACCCCTCTTTCTCCCACTCGCTATAACAGCTGCTCTTTGATGTACGAAATCCCTTATATAATCAAAGACTTGAGTGAAAGCCTATGGTTAAACATCTCGATCACCGCCTTCTGGCCTCGATGCCAATATATCTTATTATCGATACCGTAGGATCACTAAGAGGAATTACTATTACGTATTTCAACACAGATGAGCTAGTTATTATTGTTTTCGATTGTCCAATAATTCAATATTGACGACTAATAATACTCTTATTATATCAAACGTTTACCCAACTTTTCTCACTAACTAATGCACCCCATAACTCCAATGCATGCTCTCATTTTATTCATTTGTCAGTCACCAAGATATTACTCATAAATGATTTAATTTTCCATGTTGATATATCGATATATACTATTTTGTACTTATATGTTTTAATGTTTTGTCTTCCGCCTCGTTCAGGTTGACATTCAACATTTCAGATCATCTAACAATAGAAAACTTTCACTATGGTTTGGAAAATTTTCTATATATATGACATACTCCGTATATGTATATGTGTCACATGCATGACCATTCCCAAAACCAAATATCTAAACCATTCGTTAACAATTAAAAGCATCGTTGTATAAGAGTCTTTTAATTTATACTACATTATGTTTTTGTTTAATTGGCTAATAAAAAAAATAGATGCACTCTGCAATAATATATTTAGTTTCAAAAATACTAGGAGTCTATATGTAGACGCGTGAAAAAAGTGTCTATACCTAATTTGTAGTAAAAATAATTAAAGGTGCAGTAAATTTTGTTGTATAATTTGACAAATGATGGATTATAAGGAAAAAAAAGCCAATTAAGGGTCCTTGATTTTGTAATTAAATCAATTCAAATTTCTTTCTATTGATAGATCCGTAAAAATGTTGATTTTACTACCAATGTCATAAATTTACTGCAAATACATTAAATTTACTATACAACCATATTTTTTACTGCATGTCATCTTTAATTTACTACACTTGATTATGTTATAAACAATTTTGTTATTGTCTATATATAGATTCCTAGGATCATCCATTTAGTTTTCATGTGACAATCTTTATTATTTGCTTTTGAGAAAATTTAAAATAATGCTAGAGCGACATTATTACATTATCACCTATATAGATCCCTCATATATGCATACTCCACAAAAGTTCAATAACTCTGATTATCTATCTTACTCCGTATTATTATTCTAAGTTCGACGTTCCATACAAATTAAAGTTCCAATGTAATAATCAATATTACTATTCCCTTCATTTTTTTTTAACAGGTTCCTTGCATTTGTTCAAATTACGTGAAATTTCATCTCATGTAATTAATTCGAATACTATGCATGAAAGAATCTGTTAGAATGAAGTGAGTACGTATTACATTATCAAAGATCGATCAAGCTAAGACACGTAGGCCATGAAGTCTTGGTCAGATTCAAGCGCGGCCATGTTATGCGGCATCAGGTTGACCATCAAGTCCACACTGCCTCGTTCAGAACCCCCATTCAAGATCACCATCCCGTCCAACCTATCAGTATTCCCGCTAAGAACAGCGACTGCTTTTTCAAGGCCGAAATCGATTCCGTAGGTATCAAATCGAGATCCCCCTGCAAAGTTAACAAGGTTAAGCTTCTTCCCGACTTGACTCTCGTCATCCATACGTACCACTGAAGGGTTATCCATGATCGCCCTTAGGTATCCGGTCGCGAATTGGTGGTTGTAGGCTCCTATAGTTTGGTTCAATAGCAATGCAGCCCCACTTGATCCATTGTCGAGCAATTCACCAACGTTCCTAGTTAGGAACACTGGTCCACTTATGTTGCCGAAATGGTCCGATGACAAAGGTGGGTTCAACCGCGGTCTTAAGTCGATTGGTACAACGCAGGTCGTCATCTCTTTAGCCGGCACCTTTCGAGCTTTCGTGATCGATACCCAAACTAGTGCTGATAGAGCTTGGAAAGATGAGATTTTTCCAAGTCGTTGATCACCACCACCATCGAGGCCACACTCTGAGCTGGCCTTGGCCTTGAGTTTGGCCATTGCTGAAAGCGAGAAATGGAAGGTTCTTTGGCGGAGGTCTGGGTCCACGTCGACGCGGGAGATGAACTCTTTGGGTTCAAGGTATGGCAGCTTCTGTATTAGGCTACATCCCTCGGGAACATGCACGCGTTCAATTATCGGCACATGAGAGACATTTACCTTGTTATGACCATGGTCATTATTGTCAATGGACCTAAATATTTCTGACAAAGAGTTGATAAAGTGTTGCCTAGAAGCCCCATCGGCTACTGAGTGGTTCATCGCACACCCCATGAAAACTCCATCTTCGAGCTTTGTGATCTGTATGCTCACCAGAGCTCGAGTGTGGCCATCGTAATCAACTACTCCTGTCTCCCCTAAGTCGAACAAGTACTGACGTATTGGTACCTCACCAGACACAGTGTCAGACACATACACGCCACTACCTACGACAGAAGCATGGATGAGCCTCGCTCCAGGACCCTTATTGCAGTCCACGTAAATTGAACATGCATGTTCATCTACGTACTTGACCGTAGTAAAGCGGCCCGCCAAAGGGTAGTAATAGACGAGGGCGTGGGAGAGAGAGTGTTTCATCTTCTCCACAAAAGTGTTAACGTTAAAATCAGCGGTGGTTGGTTTCCTGTAGAGGAAACCAAATTGGACGTAACGAATCGATAACCACTTGAGATCCTCTCCTAACAAATAGTAGGGTTTTTTCGATTCTTCAACCTCGTACTTTGGTTTAACAAAGCAATCTGAGATTATCTTCACTGAAGATTGATTAACTGCCATTGCGAATGAAATTGATTGAGCAACTAGCTTAATTAGTAGTTTTATGGTCGGGAGTTGATAAGGTATATGATGAGATCAACTCTTGGTTTTGTCTATTTATAGTATAGTATGTACCAACGATTGGGCAAGAGAGACTCCACGTACTAATCTACTGTAGTATTCAACAACCGAGAACTTTAGTAGAGGCCCTAGATGAAATGAGCCACGTCTGTTAAGTGTGATTGTGTGAAGCATAAGGCTCTCTTAATTACAATCGTTTCTGATTCAAGGTTCTTTTGAATCTTTAATTTCCATGTAATTTAGTTCAGACATTTGTATGAATTTTTATTTTTGTATGTCCGTACGGTACAGCCGAGCACGATCACGTAGAATAATGTTTGCCGTGAAATTTAGTTTCCCGGTTTATCATTAAAGTTCCCTAAATTTAACGACTTACAAACAATGTTTGCTTCCCATTTTAGCATAAATTTATTTAGCTTTAAATATATTTTGAGTACTAGTTCAACAACAAGATAGAAAAAACAATAATAATTTCAACATACATAGGCTAATAATAATGACATACAAGGAAAAAGTGATTTGGATAGTAATTGATTTGCAGCAACTAAATTTTCGTTCTTGATGATTGCTGCTAAAACTTTCTTGAACTTTTCGCCATTGCATTGATCGAGCTCTTCTATCACCCACTATCTGTGTACGATGGTACTCAAATTCAATACTATTAGGCTGTTTAATTTTTGACAGATTTCATAAATCACATCGGTATGTATCTCTTAATTTCACCCAATTGAGTTGTAACTAACACATAACACGGGGAAGCCGCCCTTATAAACTCCAATAACGCGCAGCACACTATACAGTATACACCCTGTGGCCTGGGCTGTGGTAGAGGTAGGATTTGGCGTCTTGGTGGTGGCATGTAAGGTCACCGAAGGGTGAATTCGAGGTTTTGTTGACTTGCTTTGGCCTTGAGATCACTTCGAATAGCTATCTTGGCCGTCATTTTACGTAGCATGATAAAATTATACCGGATGCAACAAATAAAGTGGAACCTAAATTTTTCAAGAAATAATTAAAGTGGTAACTACTTTCTTCTAAATTAATTTACCATAGTGAAGAATTATTGATAGAGACGTCGTACTGGAGCTGTAAGAATAATAGGAGTACCGACTACCAATGAGTACTGAGAGTGACAATTATCAATTACTCCGTATGAATCACAATATCAAAACATTAAAATAGAGTTTAAAATAAAATCCGATGTATCTCAAGCACAACTTGGATCGTTACCCGATGTTTATAGATTGCAACAATTTTAAAACTATCTAAATTCGTACATCGACTGAAGAATAATTTAAAGATATATAATAATAGTACAATTGAATCATATACACACCACCAAAAAAAAAAAAAAAAAAAAAAAAAAAAAAAAAAACAATTGTATCATATACAATTAGACCTGTCAAACGGGTCGGGTCAGGTTAAACACGGGTCGGGTCAATACGGGTCGGGTCAAAATACGGGTCGGGTCGGGTTAGGGTCAGAATACGGGTCGAAAACATTGTTTTACGCTGGGTTTTTCCTTGAACTTTAGCGCTTTTACGTATGATTTTTAGCGCCTTACGTATGATTTTTAGCGCCTTTTACATACAACTTTTTAACGTCATTTTTGTTTCACCACCATTAATAGCCTCACTCAACAATCTCGAATCTGATCCCTCCTCCGCACCACCAGCCTTGCCACCATATCAAACCACCACATGCAAATCCACTATCCATTCTAATTCCGCAGTATACCATTTTCCGATCATGTAACCGGCGTAAAAGGAACAAGGCAAAACGGAGGACCGAGATTTTCGATCGGAAGACATATCAGATTCCTCCTAATGATTGATGTTGTTGACCAGAGAAATCGATGTCGTAGTAGGCAGGGGATACGGCGGCGGAATAGTAGTCACGCCGGCTGCCGATCGTTGTTGCATCTCGGCGACGATGGTGTGCAGGATGCGTTGATGTTACTTACATGGGATGATAGGAATGGTAACTGGTAAGAAATTAAAAATAAAAAACTAAATCTGTTTTTGGAAACCATCAAAAGTGGTTTGAGAAAACGGGCAGATTAATCATGGAATTAAGCTGATTTTGTTTTTGGCAACGGAATCCACCGAACGCGTTTTGTTTAATTTTCTCCAGAAAAAAAACGAAAAACATCAGCAATACCGAACAACACCTAAAATGTTAGGTTAGTTTTTTTTTTTAACTTTGACTTTGACTTTGACCCGCCGGGTTGACCCTGACCCGACCCGTTTTGACCAGCAAATTTTCGGGTTGATCGGGTTCGGGTCATATACGGGTCGCGGGTCAAAAAACGGGTCTAATTGGGTTCAAATGCGGGTCGGGTCGGGTCAGGTTCTGACAGGGACCATTCTAATTAAAGTTCTTCCAATTTTATTTATAAATTGTAAATGATTAAATTAAATCATCGATTTCACAAGAGTGAAAGTGAAATACCGAAATTTCTGAAAATCGAGGAATCGGATCTGAGTACAATTTAAGAGGAAGAGATGAGACGTAAATGGTCATTATTTCAGCTCCGGTTCGCATACGAAAGATATTGATCGACTATGACCACTCGACCTTAATATTCATTATTATTGTTCTGGTTTCGATCTTAGCTAGATTCCAATCGATTAATTATTTGAAGATTGTTATTCAAGATACATAAGCCATGAAGTCTTGATCCGATTCAAGCGCAGCCATGGTGTGAGGCATCAAGCTCACTTCAAAGTCCACACTCCCTCGTCCTTCGCTTCCCCCATTCGCGATAACCATCCCGTCCGCCTTATCAGTGTTCCCCGCTGGTATCGCCACCGCTCTTCCGAGGCCGAAATCGATCCCATACGTATCGAATCTGGCCGCTCCTGAGAAGGTAACAAGGTTCAGCTTTTTTCCCGTCACATTCTCGTCATCGAGCCGAACCACCGTAGGTTTTTCCATAACCGCCTTCAAGTATCGCATCCCGATTTGGTGGTTGTCGTAAGCTTCTAGGCGTTCGTGTAATAGCAATGCGGTTCGACTTACGCCGTTCTCTAGCAATTCTCCCACCTTACTAGTTACCAATAACGGTATAATTATGTTCCCGAAATGGTCCGGGGACAATGGCGGGTCGAACCGCGACCTAAAGTCTATGGGTACGTTGCACACCGTCATCTCTTGACCCGGTACCTTTCGGGCCTTGTTGATCGAGATCCATGTGAGTGCTGCTAGAGCTTGGAAAGACGAGATCTTTCGACCTCCTTTGCGGCCACACTCTGTGTTGACCTTGGCCTTCAGTTTTGCTAAAGCCGAAGACGTGAAATGGAAGATTCTTTGGATGAGATTTGGGTCCACATCGATGCGGCTTATGAACTCCTCTGGTTCAAGGTACGGTAGTTTTTGTATCAGACTACACCCGTCTGGAATCACCGGCTTGAATATTGGCACGTGTGAGATACCGATAATATTCATGGTGTCGTTATTATGGCCATCGTCGTCAATGGAACGAAATATCTCAGACAAGGAGTTGAGGAAGTGTAGCCAAGAGGTGCCATCGGATACAGAGTGGTTCATGGTAGACCCGATGAACACCCCATCTTCGAGCTCTGTGACCTGTAAGCTCACCAGAGCTTGAGTGTGGCCATCGTAATCTACCACACCTGTCTGCCCTAGGTCGAAGAATTGTCGAATGATTGGCATCTCAGTGGCAGTACAAGATATGATGTCGGACACAGACACGTCAGTGCCTACAACAGAAGCATGGATGAGCCTAGCTCCAGGGCCCTTGTTGCAGTCAACGTGGACAGATAACGTGTGCTCGTCTTCGTACTTGACGGTGGTGAAGCGGCCTGCTAGAGGGTAATAATAGACAAGTGCATGGGAGAGAGAGTGTTTCATCTTCTCCACAAAAGAGTTGATGTTAAAATCACGAGTGTTTGGTTTCTTATAGAGGAGGCCTAGTTCGATGTAACGTATCGATAACCACTTAAGATCCTCTCCTAACAAATAGTAGGGTGTTTTCGATTCTTCCACCTCGTACTTTGGTTTTATGAAGCAGTCTGAGATTAGTTTCACCGATGAAAGATCAACTGCCATTGCGTGAAATTTGAGATAGATTTTAGCCAATTGGTTGTATGTAGGGGGGATTGAGTGAAATATTGTGCAGAACGTATGTCTTATGGTATTTGTGACCCTTTGTCTATGTATTTATAGTATTATTGATTTAGATGAAGTAAATTTATGTTCGGGAAAGGTAGTAGTATAAAATAAGAGTAAACAAGGTAGTCTTACAAAAAAAGTCACTGAAAGATCGTCTTTCACAAATTACTATTATCATTATATTGCATCAGTAATTTAGAAAGCTTCTTTCTACTCCATAGTCCATATAGAGTTAAATTAAATTGATGAAGGTTGTTGATCGATCACTTGTAATTTATCCTTGCGAAAGATAGATAATGGAAAAAGTTGATATTAGTTGCGCCTCCAATCCTTAATGTCACGTGGACAATAAAATGGAACTGTAAATGGGTGCATAAGTTAATTAGTGTATAACAATTTCAACATATATTAGCTAACCATAAAAAACTGTAAGGAGTCCCCTGAATTGACTCGAGTCAAAAACCGCACAAAAGTCCATTTTGCATACTTTAGGGTTATTTTAGGAAACTCGAAAACTATAGAAGTATACCTGAAAAATCTCGAATATTTTAGGGATACCTTGAAAATTATCCTTAAAATTACCGACATAATCAATATGGGACACTCTACAGCGATACAATTAATAACACATTTAAATTCGATAGCAAATTTGGAGACATAAATGGTAGTTTCTCAGTTTAATGTCACAAATTTCATGAAGTCTTGGTCCGCTTCGAGGGCAGCCATGTTCTCTGCTGTGAGCGATATTTCTAAGTCCACGCTTCCGGGCCCATCACGGCCCATGTTGGCAGTCACTTTACCATCTTCCTTGTTTCCAAAGCCCATTCGGGTAGCCACTGCCTTACCCAGCCCAAAATCAGGCCCATACATGTCGAACCGTGCTGATCCTCCAATCACCACACTGTTTGGCCCATGATATTTACTTGAGTCAACTGGAGGCCCACTGAAGCCCACAGTATATAAAAAGTTGGCGAGCCAATTGGAAATATCCTTGATCGCCTCACCATTCTGGGCTCTAATACCATCATTCAACCGTAATGCAGCCCAGCCCAAGCCCTGATCCAGCAACTCATGTACTTTGCAAATCACCTTAACTTGGGCTATAAAATTCCCCCAGTCGTCGTCTGATAAAGGTGGGTCGAGCCGGCTGCGAGTATTCGTAATCAAGCAACAACTCGTTTCTTGGTCTGGAGACAGGTTTCGAGCCTTGGTTATGGACTTCCATAAGAAAGAGGCTAAGGCCTGAAATGAGGATATGTTGCGAGTCGCACATTCTTCGTTAGCCTTAGCCTTAAGAGCTGCCAATGATTCGGATGAGAAGCAAAAGATCCCGTCAACTAACGGGCTCATGTCGCGCAAAAGCATAAAATTTTCGAGCCCAAGGTGTGGCAACTTGGTCATCGTAACATGCTCATAGACGGGTACACGTGATATCTCCAAGGATGATGATGAGCCCAAACGAACAAAAACTTCGGATAACATACTCACGAAATGCATGAAAGAGGTACCATCTACGACACTATGGCTCATCGTAAACCCGATAAACATCCCATCGACAAGCTCTGTTACTTGAATCGACAATATCGGCCTAGTGTGACAATCATAATTCACAAACTCTTGACCAAGATCGAACATTTTCCGCACAATTACGGGCACACGAACGGGGCCCACAATATCCGATATGGTAGTACCTCTAGCAGCTACATGGAGTAGCCGTGCTCCATGACCCTTGTTACAATCGACGAGCACTGTGCAGCGTTCATCGATGAAAGTCTCAGTCGATAATCGACCAGCTAGTGGATAGAAATGGATAAGGGTGATTGAAAGCGATTCTTTCAACTTCTCCAAGATATCGCTAAAGAGCGTATCTGGAGTTGGTTGAGGAAGGGCGAAGAGGAGACCCTTTTGTATGGGATGTATGCCTAACATGGCGATCTCAATTGGCCTTAAATATATACGCTCAATTGCACCCTCAACTTCATGCTTTGGCTTAACAAAGCATGAAGATATGACTTCAATATTTTGTTCCTCCTTTTGCACCATTATTGTAGCAGACCAAAGTAGTAATTTTTTTTGGCTTAATATACAAGTTTGCTTTTGGCCATATTCATTGCTGGCGATAAGAGGTACTTATATAAAGGTGCACTGCAGGTTTTGTGGCTAGGAAATACAATTACTTGTAAACGTTATCATCATGTCTTTTGCATCTTGTTATCATTTGTTTGGTTGTGTACTAGTGCGTAGAACTGTATATTGTGGAGTTACGCTTTCTGCCGCTCAACTTATTAAACAGTGTTTCAAATCAAATTAGATTTATTTAAATTAAATCAAATCAATTTTATTCAAATCAAATCAAATTATAATTATTTAAAGAATAATTAATAAATCTAGTCTATTTCTACTTATTAATTCGTCTAAATGCAATGAATTTATCAATAAATTTAATTCAAATCAAATTTATTCGAATCAAATCAGATCAGATCAGTTTAATTTAAATCAAATCAAATCAAATTAAATTAGATCAAAAAAAAATGTAGTTTAATCGCACAGGGCCTAAGTCTATTGGTAACAATCCAAAAAGTTGATTTGTTTAATTTAGATTGAGATAAAAAAATGCAATAGGAAAATATCTTATTTCGAAATGACATTCATTTGTGTGCAAGATGAATCGTGTTTATTGAATAATTTAGATAAAATGGGCTAAAAACTACAAGGGTAAATTCACCATTTTTCTATGAGTTAAAAAAAAACATAAAAGTAGATCAAACTTAAGAAAAAAAATTAGTTTGTCACATTTCATGGGTATAGAACTATCAAATTGATTATAATTTTGCAATTCACTTAACCATCGTTATTAGTGATATACAGAAGAAAGTTTCAAACATGCGGTGATATCGAACGATCTGTAAAGAACCTTTAATCACATTTTACCACCCCATAATTAAAGGAGTTATGCAATAAATTAGCTCATAGGAGAATTCATAAACTCGGGTTTTAGGTCGGACACCATTTTGAATCTGATCCAAGGCTACGGACGCAAGATCAAGAGGGCTCAAGTGTAGTAAGCAAAGGTTGCTTTGAGAGTTTTGACTTTTGAGGCTTCAATTTCACATTTAGGTTTACTGACATTATTCCTCGTGGGGCTCGTGCTTTTACTACTTTACCGCTTTACGCCTTTACCGCTCAATAGTCAACACGACAACACACATGGTGCTCACAGTGGCCATACTTGGCGAGAAAATGACAAAGATATTGACAAAATGACAGGCAAAAGAAAGAAAATTTAAGACTCCGTTTCTATGTACTTCATTTTTTTTTGTTTTTTACGTGTTTGAGTGTTTAAATACTTCCTCCATACACTCGAATATGAAAAATATCAATGAACTTGGAGTGTTTTGCTTTTTTTTTTTTTTCTTTTATATAATGTTCGGAACTATTTCAACATTGATTGATATGTCATTAATATGGATCACTTTTCGGTATTATCAATTGAAGAAAATTTATTGATCAAATAGGATTTGTTGTTCGATGCTTCGACATATGTTCCACGCCAATCAAAACAACTACGTAAAAACCATTACGCCAATGTTACAAAACTCATAAATTCTTGATCTAGTTCAAGAGCGTTCATAGTCTCAGGCTTAAGACAAACCTCTAAATCAACGGTTCCACCTCCTTCACGCCCAGGACTCGCAGTTATCTTCCCATCTTCCTTACTAGAATACCCGGCTAAAGCAGCTTCCGCTTTACCAAGCCCAAACTCAGGCCCATACATATCGAATTTTGTTGACCCACCTATAATTACTGGATTGGGGCTATAAAATGGAGAGTCCATACCCACATCGTTTTGGGCCTTCCCACATACGTACTTCACACACAATTCGTAAAATTCACGGACTTTCTTGTCATCTTGGCCCACCACAACCTGATGAACCAACATCGCCGCCCATCCAAGACCATGGTTTAAAAGCTCACCCGCCTTGCACATGCTTCGATCTCTGATGACCAAATTGCCGAAGTAGTCATTAGAGATCGGTGGGTTAAACCTCGGTCGCGCGTTCATAACCAACGCACAAGATGTCTCGAGCTCGTGCTCCAAATTCCTAGCACGCGTAATGGACCTCCACATAAACGCAGACAGGGCTTGGAACGAGGAGATGTTATTGACCCCACATTCTTTATTAGCCTTAGATTTAAGATTTGAAATCGACATAGCCGTGAAGTGGAATATTCGTTCCCTTAACCCAACATGATTTCTACGTCGCGTTATGGACTCTCCCACTTCAAGATACGGTAACTTCAGAATTGGACCGCACCCTTCCGGAAAGTAAGTCTTGAAAATTGGCTTCCTAGATACGCCAATTTGATCATTGTCATTCTCGTTATCCTCTAATTTAGTATATATCTCGGACAAAGTCGAGATAAAATGCCATAAGGAGGAGCCATCTCCTACAGAATGGTTCACGGTAAACCCAATAAACAACCCATCGACAAGCTCCGTCACTTGTATGGACAACAAAGGCCTATAGTGCCCGTCATAATTAACGGCCTCGACACCGAAATCAAAGAACGATCGGACAACCTTAGGCACATCGACCGAGTCAAGGATGCCCTTGACTGTGATTTCCTCCGCAGCAGTAGCGTAAATAATACGCGCTCCAGGACCTTTGTTACAATCCACGTACACCCAACTAGCGTGTTCGTGTTCGATTTTTACCGTGGCGAGTTGACCAGCCAGCGGGTAAAACTCACCAACACAAATCGACAAAGATTTCTTAAGCTTCTCAAGGAAGGATTGCACATTTTTAGGCTTGGTAGAGAAAAGCAAACCCCTTTGCATCTGATCAAAGGGTAAGAAAGATACGTCGACGGGGCCTAAGTAATGTGGTTGTTTTGCGGCTTCGATTTCATACTTGTGTTTGACGAAACACATTGATATTTCTTTGATTTGGCTACTTTCTTTGTCATCATAGTTGGCCATTTTGAGCTTAGATGTTGCTTCACTTTATGAATTCTTTGATAAGTGTCTTTTTCTCTTTTGGTGGGGCGCAAAGAACAGACAAGCGAGTCGTCTGAATCTTTCTTTCTCTTTTATATTATTACAAGTGCTCGAATTCTCTAATTATTGCTATAGTAAATGCCCATTAAGCAAACGAGATATCCAAATCAATCAGACATTTAATATCAAAACAAATTAGGTAGATCAAATGAATCAAATTAATTTCAATCAAATCAAATCAATTCAGATATAAATGTGCAAATAACAATCAATGAATTTGATATACTTTTGTTATAAATTCGTTTAAATGCAGTTAATTTATTAGTAAATTCAATCAAATCAAATTAAATTCATTCAAATCAATTCAAGTTTGTTCAAATCAACTCAAGTTCACAAATCAAATCAAATTAAATTTGAGAAATAATAAGTTTTTTTTTTTTTATGTGCAAATGAGCGGACGAGCAGCTACTGAAATGAATATGACTTATGAGAATTTGAATTAGAGACAACCTCAAACATGTTAAGTTCTTAACTATAGACTAAATTTGATAATAGTAAAAAAGTTTTTGTTAATTCTAAGAGCTTAGTGTTTACCAAAAGACGCCTGCTTCAAATCTTCTATATTTTTTTTTTACGTATGAGGTAGTTAGTAAAAAAAATTGCATGTGTAAGTTAAAAATAATGTCCAATCTTACCTTAAACAAGAAAAAATAGGAGTCTAATCATTAGGGTTGACGTATCCAAGACTCCAAGTATCCAACAACTAACTAATAAGTTGGCTAATTAATCATTCTGATTAGTCATTGGTTAATTGATAAGAAGAGTAAGCATCGTGTTTGGCTATTGTTTCGACCAAGTTCGGTTTATGAACATCAACATCAATCATGGAATAACGTTCCCGGGAGACAAAATAAATATATTTTTTTGGACGGTGGGAAGACAGTAAACACACAAGCGGCTAACAAAGGACAAAAGGTCTAAAAGCAACTCCAACACAACAAGAAAATTTATGCTTGAAATATTGAGGTAGGTGGGGGCACGGTTGGAGGAAAGGCATGAAATTGCCCAGCTTTAAAAAACTGCTCTGTTGATCAGGCTGCCTCAGCAAACAAGTGGTCTGACATTTCCCCTTTTGGTATGGCAAGTGCTGACATGTGGGCATGGGCCCCACTTAGTTGTTGCTGAATTTTTCCAATTGAAGTGGTGAGGTGCAACGAGTATAATCACAGATTCACAGTGGGACCTATCCTCCAACATGCCTAACATTTGATCCGTTTTTGCTTTCAACTTGCCTGATTTGCTTTTATGACATGGCAACTCCAAGCAAGATATAATCCCGCCTATGATTGGAGTTGCTCTAATATTATAAGACTAGTGGTCGTAACTCATACCCCAAGAACGAAAAAATTAAATCAGCAGAGTTTCACAAGACATATTTACCAATGTGTATGGATCTTCTAAAGTTGAAAATGAACTCTATATGAACTTTAGAGAATCCTTATGTTAGGCTAATATCTTACAAGATCGTTTAATCATTGTGTTAGGCTAGTTTCCTACAAGATGTTTCATCATAATTTAAAAGGTCACGACATTTAATCGAGAACATTCAAAATTCAAATTGCCTTACCTTGAGCCCAATGAGTTTATAACCCGGTATGATCCAGGCCCATTAAGGGTAAGACTACTACACTTCTCAACCAAGTCCATATCAATGATCAAGGCCCAAGCAAATGAGGAATGTGGGCCTCACAATAACATATCCTCGTTCCAGGCCTTATGTGGGTTTACGTGGCGGTCCATTACGCGTGCTAGCCGAAGACGAGGTTAGCTGCGGTATAGTCCTGAATGCCCGAACCCGATTCGACCCACCGTTTCCATCCGAATATTTTAGGTGTTTTCTCACAGGAGCCGTAAGTTTTTCCAAAGTGGATGAGTTAGTGAATAGTGGTTTAGACCGGGCTGCATTATTAATTAACCAACTAGTTTACTTTCCGGGCTACATCCAAAATAAATTTTATGATTTATGTTTTTGTGAACAAATTATTTTATCAATAAATTTTATGATTTATAAAACTTTCACTTTCAATATGGATGATGATGTGATTTCAGTTCAAATAAGTAATAAAAAAAGTATAAAATAATAAAGTAAATATGAATTCAATTAATAGTAATAAAAAAATATTGTGAATTTTTGATATGGAAATCGTCACTCATCATATATAACCATGGATGGAATGTCCCTCTATACTCTTTACCATACAAACATTTTCAATGAATTTTTTAAGTGAAAATTAAAGAGACATGCCACGTGGCATGGCAGATGACCTAACTTTAGTCGATAAACGTGATCGTTGGCTCTAACACAACTTTTAATATATAGTATAAGATGTATCAAGATAAAAATGCGACACGAGCATTATTCAAGCAATTTGAGGAGCACCCTCGTGTTATTCAACCCGGCCCAGGTAAGTACTACAAGCCCAATAATGTCATCATGGGCGGGTCGCCCAAGTTTGACATGTATGGGCCGGAATTTGGGCTTGGTAAAGCTGCAGCGGTTCTTGCGGGCTATGCTAGTAAAGAGGTTGGGAAGGCAACGGCAAATCCGGGACGTAACGGAGATGGTAGCGTAGATTTAGAGGTCTGCCTTAAGCCCGAGACAATGAATGTTCTTGAGTTGGATGAAGAGTTCTTGAGTTTCGTATTATCGACCTAAACGCTAGTTCTGAATTATTTCGAGATTAAAACTTGGTTCTTGTAGTGTTGTTGTTTTGTTTAATCAATATTAATAAATTTTTCTTTTTGACAAATTTACATAGCGTGAATACGTGATGCTTTATGTTACTTGTTGTGGACCGACCTACTTAGCTAGCAAAATTATTGAAAGTGGCACATCATGAAGCAGATATGTGACCTACAAAATCGTGGAATTTTGTAAACCTCTACTAATATAGAATCAATGTATATATTACTCACAGATGAACGCTTAACAACTTTCCCAAAACAACAATATTCATACGCCAAGAGAGGTCCGAGAGGCCACCATTCTTAAGCTCCAAACCTCGATTTTTTCAGTACCAACAATTTTCACTTAAATGATGAGTCATGATGAAGCTCAAACCAGTAAAATTAAACTCATTTCAGAATGTTTTGTGAAACCTACAAAACTATTATCAAATGGAGCGACAAATCAACCACATTACTTAGGCGTATGTGGTCTACTAATGTTAAATATGGATACAATGCAAAAAGGTCTCCTATTCAATACCAAGCCCAATAATGTAAGGTATGACATTTTGCGTAAGCTCAAAAAATCGTTATTCGTCTCTCTCGTACACTTTTACCCTTTAGCTGGTGAGCTCGACACCCGAAAATTTGAAGATGAACATGCATGTAGTATTTACGTCGATTGCAACAAGGGTCCCGGAGCTCGCCTCATCCATGCTTCCGTATCCTACACGGTGTCTGATGTCCTTTCCTCACTAGACGTCCATCCTATAGTGCAATCTTTCTTTGATCTCGGCGAGAAGTCCATTAATCATGACGGCCACACTAGGCCGCTTTTATCGGTCCAAGTAACGGAGCTCATTGACGGGGTTTTCATTGGGTTCACCATGAACCATTGCGTAGCAGACGGTACCTCCTTATGGCATTTCATATCCACATTATCTGAATTATTCACTCAATTTAAAGATGAGGTCGAAAATAAAGACGAAGAAAATTCATGGATCGTCCCGAAAATCCACGAGTTTTCCTTGTCTAAGAAACCCGTTTTCAAAACCGTAGACTTATTTCCTAGTGGTAATAATGGAAATGGTCCGGTATTCAAGTTGCCTTGCCTCGACCCGGACGAGTTCATAACTCGGCGAGATCCAGGCCCATTAAGAGTAAGATTGTTTCACTTCTCACACAAGTCCATATCAATTATTAAGGCCCAGTCCAATGAAGAATGTGGGCTTCACAACAACATATCCTCATTTCAGGCCTTATGCGGGTTCGTGTGGCGGTCCATTACGCGTGCAAGAAAACTACGACCCGATTCCGAGACCACCTTCGTTCTAGTCATGAATGCCCGAACCCGATTCGACCCACCATTGCGAAACGAATATTTTCGGTGTTTTCTTGCAACGGCTCGTGGTGTTTCTAAGGTGGGAGAGCTGATGAACAATGGGTTGGGCCGGGCTGCTTTGTTGATTAACCAAAGTATTAAAAAGCGTGACGAGAAAGCTTTCCGTACATTCATCAAGGATTATGAGGAACGTCCTTTCGTAGCTGGGCCCGATCTAAGCTACAAGCCCAATAGCCTAACCATAGGTGGGTCGTCAAAGTTCGATATGTATGGGCCGGAATTTGGGCTCGGTAAAGCTGCTGCGGTTCTAGCGGGTTATGCTAGTAAGGTTGACAGAAAGGTGACGGCAAATCCGGGACGTGAAGGAGGTGGAAGTGTGGATTTAGAGATATGTCTTATACCCGAGACTATGAATGCTCTTGAACTAGACGAAGAATTTATGGGTTTTGTATCATCAACGTGATTGTATGTACCTCGAAAATCGACCCTAAATAATTTTGGCACTAAGACTTTGTTACTATATATATCGTCATTGAGTTGTTGTATCGTAGACTTTACTACTAGTGTTTGACGAGTTTACGAGTTTACTTTTCTTTTCGCTTTGATTATTAAGGCTCTTGTACGACGTCCTGCGTAGACCAGTACCACTCTTGTCTATCTGTTGTGCTTTGAAATGATCAGTATTTTGCATTATATCAAGACTTTGGCCTCTACATTTCCATTTGATCTTAAAAATAGTGTAACGAAAGCCGGCTGACAGCTTCGAGCTCAATGATTTCGTTAATGTAAAAAAAGTCGTGGATGCCCTTAACAAATTCATGGAAGAAGTGGCCTTAAAACTTGTTGATTAAGCTGATCAGAGAAAATAACAGGAATTTCTCCTGCGGAAAATGGCAGAGTGTTCTGTTCAGTCCACTGTACAATGGCTAGGAAAACTTCTAGTGGAAGAACAAGAAAATCTAGGAGGGATTAAGGAAAAGGTTGAGCAATTACGCGATGAGCTTGATTGGATGCTATGCTTCTTACGAGAAGCTGACACATGCCGGAATGTTGATCCAAGGATCAGCCGGTGGCTCATACACATACAAGAAATCGCGTATGAGGCTGAGGACGTTGTGGAGACCTTCCTAGCCAAAGTCCTTAGCCATCAAAATCAGCATCATATGAGTAAAACATCTGCCGTAAAGAGTACGTTTGAAAGCTATCTTTGGGTTGTTAAAGAGGCTAAGGCAATCCATGATGCTAGTAGTGGTATTGAAGCCTTGAGAGGCAAAGTTTCTACTTTGACATCAAGGCTTCAAGCTTACGGTGTTGGCATCACGAGATCGGATTTTTGTTCATCGACATCCATTCAACGTGGAGTGGATGTCTTTAAGGAGGAAGAAAATTTTGTGGGGTTGGATTATAAAGTAATTCAAACAGTTGGTCAGTTGGTTAATAAGTCATCCCAAGACAAGGTTTTCGGCTTTTGGGGTAAGAATGGTGTAGGGAAGACGACCTTGGTAAGGAAGGTTTATCTTCATCATGAAGTTAGAAGGTATTTTGATCGGTTTGTTTGGTTAAATGTAACGGACTGCAACATTTCGAGCCTGTTAAGGAGATTATCATGTTCTCTTGCAAAGATGTCGTTGGATGAGATTGAAGTGAAGACTGAGCAAGTCTTGGTTAAGGAACTTTATGATGTTCTGGTTGAAAAGAAGTGTTTGGTTGTCCTAAATGATGTCTGCAGCAGGGAGATTTGGGATGGCCTCAAGGAAGCGATTCCTGGAGATGACGAAAAAGATTCAAGAAGCAAGTTCTTGTTCATAACTCACAGCCAGCAGGTGGCAGAACAGCTACATCAGGGAGCTTTAATTCGGAAAATGAGATGTCTCAGTTTTGATGAGAGTTGGGAGTTGATGGAAGAAAAACTCCGCGGTTTTCCTGCACAGATCTTTGGAACTGATGGTATGTACTCCTTTTTTCCCCCTACAGAAGTATTTTTATCTAGTGATAATTTTACATTTGGAAAATTTTAGGATTAACCTTTGATTAATATGCATATATCTGCTCATTTCTTGGTCAGACTGTACTGATAGTTTTAGAATGTATACTACAGTATATAGCATTGTCATAAGAGCTTATTTCCTGTTTTTCTGCCCAACAAAGGAGTAGCTAGCACTGCAGCAATGACATACTGATAAATTTTATTGCGAATATAGGCACTCAAAGGATGATGGAAATGGCGAAAAAGATGTTAAAACCCTGCCAGGGAATTCCACTTGCAGTTACAGCTCTAGGAGGTCTTTTGGCAACAAGAAAAACACTAGAAGAGTGGCAAATTATGCTTAACCATATTATTTCTGACCACAGTGAAAATCATCCATACGAGCCTTATGAAAAGGTGCTCGAGTTATGCTATTACAGCTTACCATATTACTTGAAGAATTGCTTTCTCTTTCTAGGGAGCTTTCCAGAAAATTATGAGATTCATGTCAAGAGATTATGCCGAATGTGGGTAGCTGAAGGTATTGTTGTTTTAGGAAATGGTAATGTTTTAAGGGATGGATCACTTGAGGACTTTTCGGAACAATGTTTGAGTGAATTGTTGCAAAGAGGTATGGTTCAAGTAGCTGAAAGAGGATCAACTGGGAAGATCAAATCTTGCAAAATTCATAAGATCATGAGAAATTTATGTCTAGAAGTATCAAAACAGGAAAATTTCCTGAACATACTAGATAAAAAATCTAATGTAGCAAGTGCCAAAACACGACGAGTGTCTGTATTCTTGGGAGAAGAAGATGAGGAAAGCCGTCTGCCTTTGAAAAATCCATTTCTCAGGTGTTTTATGATGCTCCCTTCTCGGAAAGACAGACCTGAAGTAAACTATTCATCAGTTAGAACACTCTGTAAGGACTCTCCTATGCTCCGCGTCATGGATCTTGAAGAGGTTTTAATCAGTTCCAAGACCTTACCTAGAGAAATCGGAGACTTGCTATATCTTAGGTACTTAAGTTTAAGGGATATACCCCTTACTAAAGTGCCACAAACAATTGGCTGTTTAAGGTGGCTTGAAACTCTTGATCTAAGAGCCAAGGTAAGGCTAGAGTTACCTAATGTGTTATGGAGTCTCAAAAGACTGAGACATCTCTACCTTCCTTGCTACTTCACTGTCAAGGATTCGGAGAAATTAAGACTCCACAACCTGGAGGAGTTACTGACACTGAAGAACGCAAATCACTTCCTTACTGCAGATGTTCTCAACATGAAGTATCTCAGAAGAGCGTCTGTTAGGTACATTTCTGAGAATGAACATCTAGAGTTCATTCAGAAATCACCTCGTGCTATTTTCAGTCTGACAATTTTCCAAGCTGTAATTGGTGAAGAGCAAGTAAACGTGTTGCAAAACTGTCAAAATTTGATCAAATTGGAGCTAAAAGGAGGGCTGTCAGTACCCGTAAATAAGCTTATATATCCTCCAAATATGAGAAAGCTAGTCTTAGATTTCTGTGGCTTGCAGGAAGACCCAATGTCCGTATTAGAGACGCTTCCTAATCTAGCTAGCCTTTGCCTGGATCACCAAGCTTATATGGGGAAAAACATGATTTGCTCTGCATCAGGTTTTCCTAAACTCAAGTATCTAAGGCTTAATGGGTTAAAGAATCTAGAGGAATGGGAGGTAAAAGAAAGCGCTATGCGATTTCTCCTACACTTAGAAGTAAAGAGTTGTGAAAGATTGACAAAAATTCCACAGGGGCTGCCTCAACAAGCTCTAATCTTGCATGAATGACAGCCTCCTCGATTCGACATTGTACTGAATTTTCCTGATTTCTATGAGTTTTCAGAAGGTTTTGAGCTACTTTGATACATTGTACTGAATCTGTTTGCTACTTTTTGGTTGTTCTGTTGTATAACGTATATATGAAGATTGATTTCACATGTATAAAAAACCACAGCTATTCTTTTGATACAAGATCTGGTGATGTTTGAGAATTAGAGCCTTACAGCATGTTATTGCTTTCATTCCATTTTGCCTTTCACAGTCTTGCATTCCATGAAAGATTACCTGCAAAAAATAAATAACAACTTTTTGAGACCTTTTCAGTTCAATTCAGCCATGTCGGATAAAATTTGTCGTGTTAAGCTTATGGTACAGTGCCAAATATCCACTGTCATGTTGAAAGGTCTTGTAAGAATACTCGAGGAAAATGAAAAGTCCGAACAACATAGAGTGTATCAAAATGAAAAGTTTGAACAACATAGCTCGTATCAACCATTCTATCCTAGTTGCCAAAAGTTCTATCTTCTATCTGATCAATAATTCCATGAAAATTCACTCATAATGAACATACTAGAAAAATAGTTCGGAAAACCCACTGGTATATTGATAAAACCATGGGCAATTTCATAATTTGGATCAATGCAGTAGTACAATTTCTAAGAATCTGCTTCATTTTGCCTTATCTATGAGTTTCTAATACAATAAGATGATTATATAATAAGATGAAAATGTGACATGCTTTTGCCTGCCATGTTATGCGACAATTTGACAGAAGTACTAGATCTGCTAAAACTAATAGGACGGCCAAAGGTACACTTCACTTGTCCTCTCTTTCACTGCATTATTTATCCACTTACTTTTACAGTTTTACCGTACAACCCTAGAATAACATTAATCTTTTCCCAATTTATTACTCAATATCAGACAACTGTATGGGCTGGAAATAGAAAAAAAACAAAAACAGTGAAGCAGTACATCACCGACCAAGTGGCAGGTGAGGACAAGACATAAGGCTGCGATTTGCGAATATAGATGAGTAAGATAACTTCATAATCAAGGGAACGACTACTCTTACATCCTAATTATTTGCTGCGGTATTACTAGCCTACTACTGTTACAAGAAGAGCAACATGAAATTTTTTTTGAAACTTGCATACATGCATCTTGAAATAGTTGTATAAATATCTCAAAATGAAAAGAACCATTTGGTGTGTTTTTTCTTGCTAATATGCAAATTATTATTCAGTTAACTAACTAGTGAGTAGTGACAACATACTCTTCAAGATTACACCTGATAGGACAGACAAACACTGGCATATGGAAATTTCATAAACAACACGTAGGCCTCTTTGTTTGATTATTTATGGCTCAATGCACTTGTCATATTTTGATTACTTAGAGTTCATAAACAAATTGGTTTATGTATTATAGTTCTGTTGGCTAGATCAATGTGCTACTCACTATCTACCATATCCACTTTATTTAAGTGTATTCGAAAAGCCTCTTTTCTAGACAAGATTTACGGCAATATCAACCTCTATCTCACACACACAAATGTTTCATCTAATTATTTAGGCAAGCTAAAAGAAAGTTACACGAATGACGAGCTGTCTATAAATAACTAAGACACAACACAGTTCATTAACAAAGCCACACAGATCAAACTTTTCTCCAAGTGATAGAAAATCAGAAAACAGTCATTTCTTAACTTACAGTGTCAAACAACATCCTTACTAAAAGTTCTTTTTGAACCAAATACGGTAGTACCTCTTAAAAAACCATGGGTGTAAGACTCCACTCTATGATCTTCAATGCAAAACAGATGCTCAAACTGCAGTCTTCCCTCAACAGAAACCATCAGAAGTCATCATCAGTACCTAAAGGACACATTCCTGTTTACGTCGGCGATTTCGAAAAGAAGAGACATGTGGTGCCCTTATCTTTCCTGAGCCACCCTTCATTCCAAGACTTTTCATCGATCAGAAGAAGAGTTTGGGTTTAATCATCCCATGGGTGGCCTCACAATCCCATGCAGTGAAGAATGTTTCATCAATCTTACTGCAGCACTACATTCTTAATTACATAGTAGTTACTCCATTGTTACACAAAGATTTATCAGAAATCTCAGTTTTTTAGCATCAGATCAGATAGACTGTAAATATTTTTCTTCTTCAATATAAATATTAAATAGGATCAGTATAAATGTACCCATTGTGTTGTGCAATTTTTCTCACCCTACTAACTTTTTTTACTGAGCAGGGCTGATGTTCAATATATGCAGTATATATAAGCAAGTGTTTACATCTGATCTACTGTAATTTTATCTGTGAATTGGAACTAACCTGAATATATGCAGTATATATTCAGGTTAGTTCCATTGTGTACCCATTGTGTTGTGCAATTTTTCTCACCCTACTAACTTTTTTTTTTACTGAATATATGCAGTATATATAAGCAAGTGTTTACATCTGATCTACTGTAATAAGGTTTTCACCTCCTAGTATTTTTGTAGTTTTATCTGTGAATTGGAACTAACCTGATAATCACCCACACAAATTCACAGTGTTTACACTAAATTCTGAAAATCTTTCCAATGTATGACTACACAATAACTTGTTTAGAACGTTTCCGCTGTAAAATTAAGGTTTTTGTAAATAATCAAACTCTTTAAGTTTTATTTTGAATACTCACCCCGAAACCTCAAAAGCTTACCAGTCCGTCCCCGTCATTACTCTACACTTGTCGATAAACTGCAACAAAGAGTAAAACTTGTCAGGATTTTGATAACCACATATATTAGATCAGGAACTAGATCTGATTTGCCTACGTCGTACAACCTGCCTACCTGACATGCTGACACCAAAAGCTACAAAATGTGCAGGTATCTTAAGACATACACAACTTTTGGACCTGATCAGTCAGCATAAAAGCATCACTATTGAGCTCTACGCCTTTACATTTGGTATCATCACAAGCTTTTCTAACCACGTTTGTTATGCATACATCCTTCTCAACCAAACAAAGCATAAGAAACGTGTAAACCTGATTCATACCATTAAAAGACATTTTGTGTGGGAACACGCTTTCCTTACTTCCTTGATTAAGCCTTATATTCGTTCTAACAATCACATCGATAATCAACATATATACGGCCTTTCACGACACCTCGAACTATGACGGACTAGCCAAATCCATGTGAACTCCGATAAGATGGTCCCTTCTTTGTTGTAATAGCAATTTTCATGTACAGCCACACATGTTTTTGGAGGATTAGAGTCTAATCATGTATAAATAGTGCTATAATTCGGTCACCACAACAACAACAACAACAACAACAACAACAATAACAACAACACGAGAAAATGATAAATATGTGTGTACCCTTCCCTTTTGTGGTCTCGAGCAATCAATGCCTCTTCAAGCTTCTGGAGAAGAATCAAGAAACAACAGTTCCAAAAGGTCATTTTGCAGTTTACGTAGGGAATGCAGAAAAGAAGAGGTTTGTGGTGCCGTTATCTTTCTTAAATCATCCTTTGTTCCGAGACTTGCTTGGCCGAGCAGAGGAAGAGTTCGGTTTCAATCACCCCATGGGTGGTCTAACCATTCCTTGCAATGAAGAAGCCTTCATTCAACTTACTTCTCAGCTGATGAAGTCTTAAAATTACAGTAGATCAGATGTACTCTGCAGTACATAAATTATAACTAACCATAATTAACTCTAGGTTTAGTCTCAGAGGTAAAGATCAACTATTAAAGTTGACAGGACTGTCTGCCTTACTGCCTTGTTTCAGTAGCCTGTAACTCTGGACTTTGTCAGTCAGATGTATCATCATACCAGATTAATGCAGTGCAAATTCAGATGTATTATCAAACCAGATTAATGCAGTGCAGATAATGTACATAAGTTTTCGACAATTTTGTCAATCTACTAATTTAGTCAGAAAGTAGGAGCTGAAGCAAGTACTCGGAATACTGTAAGGAAGAAAGACTCATTCGAGCAGACACATCAGTTGGTTGCCGAAGCAAAGTTTCCAGTGGGGCTAGGAAAGTACACGGAGATAGTAACACAACATTTCACATTCGCGCAGCAAAGTTACAGGGTGTCTGACCGCGAAATTTAGTCAGAAAAATACACTCACTGATCCACATGGGTGTGTTTTGTATAATTAGGAATTTAAGACTCACTAACAGTGACAGAACAACCATTGTAAACCAGGAAAAAGATATATATGGCTGATCTTGGTAGAATGGCATCATGGTAGGACAAGTCTGATACAAACATTCAGGTTGTTGAGGTAACATGTGGGACAGAAGCGAAGCGTGAAAGACAGACGACAAAGAAGCAACTATGAAGCTCGTCTTTGCGTCTCTAAGCTACCAAAACAAGCCCATGTGAGAGCCTTCATGAGGTGGGTCAACCGCGAAAACTCAGCCAAATCACCTTAGTATAAATAGCTACCTCAAACATTATCAACTGCATCACACCCTCAAGCTTAATTCTTAAGAATCCCATCTTTCTTTTCTCTCTCTGATCCTACACATTTACGCAAAATCCAAAATGGCAATTCGTTTCCCAGCAGTTCTCTCAGGCGCAAAGCAAGTTCTAAAGCAACAATCTCTTCTGAACAAAGTTCCTAAGGGTTACATCCCAGTTTATGTAGGAGATTGCGCAAAGAGATATGTGGTGCCTCTTTCTTACTTAAGCCACCCCAAGTTTCAAGGCTTGTTGCAGCGTGCTGAAGAAGAGTTCGGGTTCAACCACCCTATGGGTGGTCTCACTATTCCCTGCACTGAAGAGACATTCTTTGATCTAACATCTGAACTCAAGTGCTAAGTTCGCGAGATGAACACGAATCATTGTCACTGATGTTTTAACTTAACTGTTTTACTGATATTTTTTCGGGTTTTGAGAAGATTATCTTTTATTACCCTGTAAAACCTAGGACAAGTTGTACAGATCCAAAATTTTCCCCCTTTTGAACCAATCAGTCTTCAGAGGGGTGGTTCAATGCCATTATATTGATTCATTCAGATTTCGGACATTGTCTTACGATTATATGTCTTACTAATCCGCAAAGCTAACAGGAACAAAATTGTAGAAACTCTGATATTCTATAGCAAAAGCTCAACTTTTTTTATTTTATTTGACAGAATGAACAAAATTTAGGACAGAGGGATCATATCCTTTCCATGATTTTACATACAATATTGGCACACGTTAGAAAACCCGTATTTTAGAAGGCGGTTATTGATTTTTTTCCCTCTCAATTATCTATTTCAGCAATTACATATCTAAGCAATCTTCAGCTTTATGGTAAAAATCAAATATTTATTGCAGTAGAACTCCCACAATTTCTGTGAACAAAAATTATATCTACAAAATCTTTTTCACTTTTTGGCATCTTTACTTTATCAGTTTATCCTCATTTTAGTCCTAATATACTCAACACCAAGATCACTTTCTTTTGCTCTTAAAAAGTAAAGCTGCAATCTTTTGGATTTTCTTGCAGTTTTTCACTGTTTTACTACTCGGAAATTTTCTAAATGTCACAAATATTTCCAAGTTTTTTTAGACGATCTTAAGTTAAAGGGTACTTATAAAATGTTATCGCAAACCCTTCTGCAAATCCTGTCAGTCCAAGAACATCACACAACACAGAACCATGGCAAATTTCAGGTCAATGCTGCTTCTGTCCTTAACTCTGCAAGTCATTTTTGGGCAGAATTTCATGGTTTTGGGACACAGTAAACTTGACACTGGAGTGTGTTACGGGCTCAACGGGAACAACCTCCCATCTCCAAAGGAGATTGTGAGCCTCTATAAACGCTACGGATTTGCAAAGATGAGGATATTCGAGCCATATCCTGATGTGCTTGAGGCTCTCAGAGGTAGCGGTATCAGTCTCACCCTTGGTGTTCTGAATCAGGATATTCCTGTTCTGGCATCCGGTGAGGAGGCGGCTCATTCATGGTTCATGACCCATGTTCAACCTTATGCCAACGACATTAATATAACGTACATCAGTGTCGGAAACGAGGTCGTCCCAGGTCAATTCAGCGAGTCTATTTTACCTGCCATGAATAACCTGCAGAATGTTCTCAGTAACAGCAATCTTGGTATTTACTCTCACTATTTTCCTATTAATTACCATGCTACTCTCTGTATTTTGCTAGCCATACAACATCAAGACAATATATCCACAGTAGGGGTGAATCTAGCACCATAACCCCGAACCTCCAACTACGAGGGTGACCATATCGTAACATTACAACCAGAGTACCAGACTACTGCAGGGACGCATCTAGCCCCATAAATTTTTTGACCAAGACTGCCCTCTAGAAACCTCTGTGGCTAAGAAATCAGTCCCACAGTCTTGAGTACGACTCCTATTTCTTACATTCAATATCTATGTTCTAACTTCTCTGTTTCTTCTGGAACAAGGTACAAAGGCAACTACTGTGGTGCATGCAGCAGTTTTAAGCAGTTCATACCCACCCTCAGCGGGCGAATTTTCAGAAAGCGCCCGCCCCTTTATGAGTGGAATAATACGATTTTTATCATCCCAGAAGACACCCCTGCTAGCAAATTTATACCCTTACTTTCCTTATGCCTCAGATCCTACTCATATGCAGCTGGATTACGCACTGTTGGCAGCAAGTAAACCACAGGTCCATGACGGACATCTGAGTTACTCCAACCTTCTAGATGCCATGCTCGATTCTTTCTTCTCGGCAATGGAGAAGGAAGGTGTTAATGATGTCAACGTAGTGATATCTGAAAGCGGATGGCCGCATGATGGGAATGGCAACTTCACAACTCCAGAGCTAGCAGCTACTTACAACCGCAATTTCATAAGGCGGGTTAATGTAGGTGGGACTCCAAAGAGACCAAACGCACAGATAGAAGGATACCTTTTTGCACTCCTTGATGAAAATATGAAGGAGCCTGGTGTTGAGCAGCACTGGGGACTTTTTAATCCCAGCATGCAGCCAAATTATGATATTTTCAGTTGAATTAAAATTTAGTGTAGTTTAAAAGCAGAGAAGATTGTATGATCTTACCTGATATGTAATTTCTTTATTGCTTTTTACGCGTTATCTTGGTAGTTAGGAGGACAAAATTTCGAGGATATAACCTCTATACATCATACAGAAATGCTCATATACAAATCACAAAGATGATATAAACTTGACTTTCAACTTACAGATCTATCTTCATGTCAGTCCAAGGATAGACTCCCAGAACGAATAGTGCGCTGCTGATTTGAAATCCCGCTCGTTAAACCTAACTGGAACAATCCTAATTGTGCTGGTTCATCATCTAGTGATGAGACAAGTTTTGGCTGAAGCCATCTTTTCGCAGCAAGTCCAGTTATTCTGATCTTGCCAAGTGATTCATTTCCTTGATATGGTAGTCGCAACCTGCGAAGTAATGCGCCAACTGTCTGACTAACCCTGTTGACAAAGATTGGGCACAGATGTTAATTATTCAGATTCTTGCTCGAATTTTTATACTTCCAACTTCCAAGTATATATATATGAATAGAGAGCTGCATTCAATGAAACATCTCTCACCTTCCTGATACATTGATAGTTTTCTCCCCTGTAGGACTTGAAATTTCAGCAGTCTCCACTGTCAGTGAAATGGTTATGCTTGGCAACCTTGCACCTGTATAATTATTAATTATTCAGTGTCATTATCTTTTGGGAATTCCGCATTCTGAAGGGCAATAAAATCTGGAAATAGATGAAACTACCGAGGTCTACAGGTAAACAGTCCCTGTAGTAACTTTCCCACTGGTAATGTCAAGAGCAACAAATGAAATTTTGTCCAAACCATCAATGAATAACAAATTAAAAGCGACATCAAGATGGAACTCTGTCTATAATCATATAACACTACTAATTCACCAAACTCAACAACTTTATTAATGTTGGAGTCAAGTCCCCAAAGAGGGAGAGTATTAACCATATTAAGTCAGCCGTTTAGTTTCCAAATGCACAGATAAGTGCAGATATGGTGTCAAGAGGAAACGTGCATCCAGAGAGTACTCTTATAACTTCAAACAAATTATAAATATATCTTACCTGCTGCTAGCCGATGCTTGAATCCTTTTAAAACTGTTAGGACATATACCTACAACGTAAAAAAACAAGTCATAAGCCTGCAGTGACCAAATTTTCGAACAGATCCACAATTTCATTAGCATTAAGAGTGTGTATCAGCTTCCCCCTCCCCCCCCCCCCACCCACCCACCCAATTGGTCGCAACCAGTTTTAAGACAGGAGGAGCACATCAAACTAGTTTGATCATGAAGAACGCAGTAATAGCAAGCAACAATATCATTGATATTGAGATGGGGAACCGAAAAACCAATCATGTAACTGTTAATTCGTCATATGAAGGACAAAAGAGTGAATGGCATAACTCAGAACTTGTCTAGAGTAACAGGGTAGTTAGTTACCCGTGCTGTGATCATGCTTGTGTCAAAAGAAAGGAATAGCATCAGTCAAGTAGATGACAGATCACAATCATGACAACAATTTTTATAGTATAGAGATACCATAATGGCGCCAAGGAAAGGGATAAGAAAAGGTTACCTTGGCTATGTGGGAATTAAAGTCTCTGACATCAATGACGATCGGACTTTCCTTGAAAGATACACATGGTACAATGCCAAGTGATGCAGCTTCCTGGTCATGGAAACAGGTGCAATAAAGCACTTCAGTGAGATAAAACATCATATGTATCAAGCCAATACAAGAATGTCAAGGCGACAAGCAATACTAATATACTGATCGCAGAGTTCAAAACATCATTATAAAAGTAAATCAAAAACGAAATTGCTATGTGAGAAGTTGGGGGGGTTTTGAGCCTAGGACCGACCTCAAACAACGAAAAGGCACGAAGGTCATATTCTGCAAAACCATCTATCAATGGCAAGAGGTTTGCATTTCTTGAAGCTTCAGCACTGATTTCCAAAGCCTCAATCAGTCTCTTTTTCAAAACGACGTCTCGAGGTAGTTGCAAACATCCCAGAACTTGTGAAAGCATATCTGAAGACGGGATCAATCCAGCTCCAATTATATCACGATAAATCGTTAAAGCCAGTGATGACCTGAAGATAAATTTGAAAAGGGAACTCACTTCAACAATATTATGCATATTAGAAAACTGATTATCCTATGTCAGTAAAGTATAATGTGAAATTACGCAGTAGACAAAATTTCATCATTAAATTGATGGAGCGTGATTGAACTACGAAATATAAAAAGTAGCGTAGAATGGATGGGGTACCATTTACTATCGATTTGGGGCCGTCCAGACTTGAAGGATAAAACAGGTTCTCCAATTGTTGAAGCCTTTTCAAATCTGCGGTAGCACATTTCTAGAAAAAAAAAAAATAACAATTAATCATTAAAAGCTTCATAAACTATAAGATTATGCAAAACTCATGGTTCATAAAATTATATAACAGAGACAGATAACTATATAAGATTAGAGGTCTAAGACATGGATATAGATACAATCATCTTATCAACTTTATAAGAGCATAAAATTGAGTGAAACAACAGTGAAACATCTGTAAGAAAACTCGGCACCAAGGTTAATTAGGCATAAAAACTACAACTTATTTGTCTGGACTTACTTATAAGACATTTGCACATCATCTGGCTGAAGGGAACAGCATCTGCCTTGGCTTGATAAAAGAGTGCAAGGCCTGCATCAATATCATCATTTCTGCAAACAAGAAATAATGAAAGCTTATTTTAGGGTTTAGGGGCTCAGCACAAGCGATGAGACATTAATACAAAGCCCAGCGTCGAAGAATGGAGTATGATAATTTCCATCTTACGATCTCTAAGAAGTTCTAGACTTCTAGTAATGAAATTTTTTTGGAAAAAAGACAATGAGAAATAACCTTTCACTGGCCGCGATAAGAATGGAGTAAGTGACGTCATTCGGACACAGGCCTAGTTCCTTCATTTCTAATAAAACATCCATAGCCTTCTTCATTTGATCAGCATCACCTGCAGAGAGGCTTCGAGAGTCAGACGTAAAAAAAGGATGGTAGAGAACTTAAACAGTTGATATGAGGTCCAAGTATTCAGCAAGAGAACATATGTGTGTCAAGAAAATTAAAGAATAGAGTTACTTACACAATGCAGTAATCAATGCGTTCACGGTAGAAACAGTTGGATTCAATTTCATGGCTTTGATTTGCTCAAATAGCTCCAGTGCCCTCTGCCAACTTCGGGTCTGAAACCAGAATTTGACATTATAATCTTTCTGATGAATGATGACTGCACCAGTCCATCAATAACTTAGACCTATAAATAAAAACGGTAGAACATAGGAAATCAATTCCTGAACCATGTCTACTGTCTAGGACTACAAAAACGATAACTGGCTGGAATTCAGCAGTTTCATCCCATAACCAGAAGTCTGGGTGACCAACAACAATAATTTGTTGGACTTCACTATTTCCGAGAAAACTTGTCTAAATATAGAAATATACATTACATTAAGACTGTCCTAGAGCATGGTTTACTCTGTTAGTTGTTACACGCATGAACACAGTATGATAGAGAAACCTCTTGTCTGACTCAAGTTTATTCCCAAGTTTTAGCCCAATCAAGCATATTCAGATCTTTTGTAGTGTGACCTTTATATACAAGGTCTGTCTTGCTTGGCCAGTAATATGTTTCAGAGCCCATTTCAAAAATTTAAGATGCATAAGACCTCACACTAACTGAATTGGTACGCACAGATTGAGCGTTCTTACATTGCTACAGGCCCCCATCAGTGAGCTATATGAAATAATTCCTGGATTCAACCCTTGACTTCTTGCATCATGCAGAACCTCGAACGCAGCATCTAATTTACCAGCATCTCCAGCAACATGTATCAACGCACTGAAAAACATCTACATAGAAATTGAGAAATCTTAATGAGCGAGGGACAATGTGAAGGTGGTGAAAGCTTTGGAACTTGTCACATTCAACAACTGAAAAAGACTCAACCAGTTTATAATCAAATACTCCAGAAAGGCATAGCAGCAATTATACCCTCTTCATTCCCACTATGACCTTTATAAGAAGATGCCAGTTACAGAAATCATTCATTATCATTTTATACACGAAATTCTACAACCATGTCACCCTTTCAACCTCCTTAACCAGTGGCATATATGTCACCTTTATATAGCATAAAAGGTCAAAATAGACAATGCGAAAGTACACAGTGTCATGTGGTGTCAGCAAAACTAATGTCAAATCAAAATAGTATAGCATCACACTTACTACACATGTACTCCGTAACCAGCAACTCCAAAAGAGAAGTATGTTTTTAAGGATGTCTTTCTTCTATATGACAGTCTATCACTCTATCCTATAATCTCCTCAGTATAGCAAATTAGCAATAGACCTTGAATTTCCTAGGTATTGAAGCAGCTGAACTAAAAATCTCCCTTCGATTAGTTAGGAGCTGCACATACCTCATCTGGGATTACACCATTCTTTTTCATGTCTGCATAAACATTGCATGCAAACTCCCAGTCACCAGTCTGACTGCAACTATTAACAGCGATAGTGTAAAGCTCTGGAGCGCCTTTGATATTGTATTTGTCTATCATCTTATATACTCCTTTTACCCGATCAGCCTAGAAGACATACAATGTTTCAGAAAAAAACTTCAAAAAAGATAGATTTCCTTGGAACAACCTTACCAACGAAGTGAGATGGTCTACTCACCTGGCCAGTAATTGTACAAGCTCTTATTAGTGCACCGATTGTAATGTGATCAGGGTCAATAGGATGTAATTCAGCACCCATTTCTGCCAGTACATCAAAAGCACGTTCCACTGCTCCAGACTGACCGCAGGCAGTAATAAGAGCATTGAACACAACTCGGTCTGGCTTAACATTCTACTGCATATAGGAACACTATCAATTGGTTTTTGGAGTGTGAATGCAAAGGTGGTATTGACATTACATATCGACATTTGAACCACATACCTTAGACCTTAATATCCCATATGCACCAAATGCTTTTGCTACCTGGCCAGCTCTTGCACAACCATCAATAAGAGCTCCATACGTATGGACATTTGGTTCTTCCCCGCTGTTTACCATTTCATGAAACACCTAATGAAGAATAATCATGAGAGGACCATACACTGAGGATGACAATCATACAATGTTACAGCCATGAGCCAGTAATGGTGCAGACTTACCTCAAACATTGTATCAACTTTGCCACTTTTAGCACATGCTGATATCAGGGTAGTATATAGCTTGCAGTCAGCTTTAATACCAGCTTTCTGAACCAGTCGCATCACTTCAAATGCACCTGAATGAAGACAATACTTCAATACTGGTTTATAGGCTTTTAATCATCTCACGGTATATAAACATACTAAATTCTTCATTTAATAAAATTAAACAGCATAAACCAAGAATTTTTTTCAAATTCAACTCGAGTTTACCCTCTGAATCTTGAGCAGCAGAACAAACGGACATAACCATATTGAATGTACTCAGGGTAGGGTTTGGAATCAGCTTGACAAAAGAGAAGGCTTCTTTGACTGCCTTCTGTCCTCGGCACAAATTAAAGAATTTTGCATGGTATACCTGAAACCAAAACCGCTGAAAAATCAGTACATTGAGTTAACATACGTCTCAAACATACAGGACGGGGTAAAAGAATTGCACCCTGACCTTGCTCATATCTAATATATCTTTTCTATCCATTTCTTCAAGCAACTCTACACATTCATTTAACCTGATAAGACATAAATAGAGTATATTAGACAGGAAGACAGAGAAAAAAGAAGGGAATTGAAGGGAATTACAGCAGCATAAATATAACTGTCAACAACATCACAAGATATATACACATATTTATCTCCCATGCCTACCACAAAACTTCTCCGTATGTGAATGAAAACATGAATAATAAATGTATAAGAAAACCAAACGTGTAAGCTAAAACAAAAGTTAAAAAGAACGATAACAATAATAATACAATGATATTAATATCAATAGTACACCTCGATTTGTACTCTACCTGCCCTTTCTTAGCAACTTATTGTAAGCAATTGTATCTGCACATGAAGAGTCTTTTCCATTGACTTGCATCGTATGCACATCAGAAACATCATAAGAGGCTTGTTCATCTTCACGGAAAGTAGAGTCCTGTGTGTAACTCTTTTGGCTTCTTCTTTTCTTCCAAAACTCTTTTCTCGCCTGGAATGTGTCTCTCACAAGGTATGCCCCAGACTCTTGTGTTCCAGTGCCTGTTAGAGCACAGTGGACAAAGAGTCATCAACTTCAGATTAATCATGAAATGAGGATATGCAACTTATAACTTGGAAAGAGATCATTTCGCAACATTTTAGTGGTGGCATTCCTGGTAATCGAGTGAAAATTGTTTGAAGGTAGTAGAAATACCAAGTACACTTTGCAGCTCAGAGTTGTTTAATGGCAACATATTCTCATAGAAAGAGTAGAGATCCTCTCTGGCAGGCTCAGCACTCCCATAATGGTTGGATTCAGACTCATCATGCTCATTTGTTGGTACTTCAAATTCATTGTCCTTGGTGATTTCGATTTTCAACACTTCAGACACTGCATCACTTACTTCAACAACATCAGCAGAAGAACTGGTATTAAAATCAGTCTCCTGATTCACCAAGTTGGAGTCTTTTCTGAGAAGTCTGAGTAGCGCAAGAGCATCTAAGTCAGAAGATGACTGAGGAATGCTTTCAGTACCTACTTCACTATCCTCTGAAAGTACAGTGGCGTCTGATGTTTGTGTTGCGAAGACAAGTGTTTCATCCAACTCAGGGGATGCCTCTGAATCAGTTACAGGTATCAATTCACTATGGCCAGGAGCTTCTGATTCTACTGTGAGGGAAGGGAGTGGTTCCTGAGAGTCTGTATCTGGAGATAGTTGCGGAACAGACAGAATGCCATCAACATATGAAATGGGAATCTCTACATTTTCAACATCTGTTGTATCCTCAAGTGTTGCAGAATGATCATGGGATGGCAACTTAATCTCTGTGGTGCTCTGCACTGCTTCTGTTGACGAGTAGTTATTCTTTGGACTTTCAGTGTGCAAATGTTCACCGGCATTTCTGCTGTCTAGCTCGTTCCCAGTCGATGGAGGATCAGGTACCTGAAAAATCATGCCCGGGACAATAAAGCATAGATTAAAAATCACACCCTGAGTCCACAAGATAAAAGCCATCCAAAGACACAGTTACCAACTTATCAGATTAACCCAGCAAACAAGGTATATACGTACATGTTACAACTTGTTTGGTAGCGAGGAATCAGGAAAAAACGGATATGAATAATATTACGTACCCAATATCTTGTTTTCTTTTCCTCCAAATCGATAGGATTTGAACGGAAATAAAGTCAACGACATAATTTTTCACACTATACTCCCAAATCCTCGAAAATTACGAGAATTAAACCAAACAACGGAAACATTAATTTCCTATTAGTGCAGATCCTCTGTCTCATCCCGTGTCCTACTCTATGTACGATGTACCACACCAATCAAAAGCTTGCAATTCACGAAAATATTTAGAAAAAATAATTTATTAAGCTTTGAATATGGAGTGGGACACGAAATGGTACAGAAGATCCGCTCTGAATTTCCTACCTCACTCTTTCTTCTTCTTCTCTCACCAATCTTAAACAACATCAATAACAACAATTCAATTCAATCCAACTATGAGTAATTTCTCTAAATCAAACTCAATTCTCCACAAAAACTTCAACAATACTATTTCTCAATAAACAAAAGCTTCAACATTAAGCTAAAAAGGAACCAACTTTCTTAAATTACCACGTAATTCACACATAATAATCGGAGAGCGAGGCGAGAAAACTACTACCTTATCATCATCAGAGTTCTTTTTCCGGTTAGACCGGTGCAAATTGGTGAAAGCAAGAGCAGCAGCAGAAATGGTGACAGCAACCACAACAACAATCGGCAAAGCGCTCAACGACGCCACCGGAACTGGTGTTGTCGCGTGAAAGCGAATACACTTGCATTTCCGCCGTAACCGAAGCCGTAATTCGGTACCACTGCCGAGAAATTCACTCCGAATTGTCTGAATTTTTGAAGCGCCAAGGGCAAACGAGGAAGAAGATGATGAAGATGAAGAAGAAGAAGAGAAGCGTGGAATTAAAGCTAGGGTTTGAGTTGACGGTGAATATAATGCCTCCATAACAATAGGAATTAGGAGGAGGGAGAGATAGTGATGAAGATAACGAGCAGAGGAGAAGAGTGATGATGAAGCTGGAATTGAACAGAGAAGAAGATGAGTGTTTGAGTGAGTGACTGTATTATAGGGTGATGTGTTTGGATATTTGTGGTTTTCTAATAGTTTTGGGGGATTTGCTTACGTGGTCATTTCCGTAAAATATTATTATAATATTATCCAATTGGGAAGCAGTTAATTATCGTTGTATAGGTTCTACCTTCCGTTTCATACTCCTCACGTTTCCTTAAATCGTTTACATTTCATTTGAAAATCATCTCACATATATAAGAAAACGTAAAAAAATTTAAAAAAAAAAAAAAAAAGATGGAGGCGGAGGTACTAATAAGTAATCATACAAGCACACGGAGTAGGGGAGACGGGAATGCCTTCCAAGGGTCTTTGGGTGCTCCACTAGACATCCAAGGTGAACGAGCCGTTGGATACCGTTTGGCTCATGCCAACAGTCTTCGGTCCATCTGGTTGGGGACGAGTTTCAGTTCATCCAAAAGTTAATGAGCCGAGTTGAAAAGTGTCAAACCCTAAGCCCTAACTCCTAGTTTGCAAGCTAATCTGAAGAAAGTAGGATTTACAAGTTGGATACTGCACGAGAAATCCAAAGGCATCAAACCTGATCGCCTTACATTAAAGAATAACATCAGTAATCTGATAGTACAAAATCTATTGCTTCACCAAAAAGCCACCTCAAGAGTGATACATATATAAACTTGCAACGTACGTACTTGGATTTCAGAAAAAGCTGATCACTTGATAGCCCAATTTCTACAGCACACTCTCGACTCTCTAACTCGAACTATCCCCAAAGTTTCACTGATAAAGATAATGACCCAACTCCTGTTAGACTTCATAAGGAACAATGAAGTTGCAGTGGACACAGGAATCTGACAAGGATAACAGGTTACTTTCTCTAGGTCCCAAGACTGGTTCTATGTTCCTAAAATGTAAGCACGAAACAGCAAGACAAAAGACTCAGAGCCGAGCATATTCTAGTCCGAGTCTGATGAATCGGCATTTTTACTCTGTCGCACACTTCTGGTAGGTCCCTTACAAGGTCTTGCTGATGATTCTCCCTCAAAGTTGATAACCTGATATTGCCCCAATCTCTCCTCCAGGTCCTCTGTGCTAAAATCATCTTTGCCACCAAGCTCATCAAACCCAACCTATAATTTATGACGGTTACCACTTGCAAGAGGATTTGCACACATAAACTTCTAGGCTAAGATGGCAAGATTCAGTAACTTACCACATAATTTTCAACTTTGGCATTCTTTATAAGAGCGAGAGTGGGAAGGACAACAATCTTCAGCTTTTCAGCCAAGAATGGACTCTTCTCAGCTTGAATTTTCACAAATCGTGTCTCTATATGCTGCTTCGCCAAAACACTCAGGTGCTTGTCCATAACCTGCACATGACGTCGGGACAATGAGTCAAAGCTCACAGTTCAACACTACTCACGGGTCACAACTACCTAGCCAAAAATGAGACTTTCTCAGTCTTTAGCTTTTCAGCCAAGAAACTTCTTCAAAAAAGCTACTAGATTCTAAAAGTATAGCCACTTTTATATGCAAGACTTCTTCTGTTGTCATCTCTTCCAAAATTCAACCACACAAGTACAGGGGCAGTCAGTCAAAAATCGAAACTATCATCCAACTCAACTCCTTGAGTTCTGAAACAGTGAACACCTATGAGATTTTCATGTGTTTAGAGCAAACAATTCCACCAAGCAAATATTTCTACTTACACATCTACAATTTCAACATGCAACTACTTCATGCAGAGTGCGGGGTTCGGAATGATCTGTTCCTTAACACATATCAGGATCAAGGATACAAAAACCAAGGACATAAAAAGGATTCTATATATCGAGCAAATCCTGGCATACGTCTTATGATAATGAACACAGAATTGCAGACTCACTCCCACCCTTTGAAGTTCCAACACTTCCTACACAAGATTTAGAGTTAAAAATTCTCTACATAGAACTCTATGGTTGACTTCATTCTTTCTTCATCAAACAACTCAAAAGCTTCAAATTACAATCAAACACACCAATTATAGAATCCTTGACGATATTTCTTTATTGTCATAATCGATAAATCGCTGCTTCCAACAACATTGCTACCTTTTAAATATGAAAATCGAAAGGAATAGGATGACAAAGCATAGAATCCTCTAAACTTTTAATGTCAGGTACTAAATAACATGTTGATCGAAATTGCGAGGGCATTCCACATTTCCACTGTCCATATCGTTTACTGGATCCGAACACGGAAACACCTACCTACTGTGAAATTTACAATGTACAGCAGCATAACCTAAAAAGTACACACACTGACTCCTCTAACTAAAAATAAATCAATATCACTGTCCTACAACCAAATTTTCGCAGAAGAACGAGCATTACTCAGTACTTGAATCAGCTCAATCTAAGCTGTTCAACTAAAACCAATTCAACATCCACAGTTTCCAGTCTCGAATTATCAAACTAAATCTCAGGCAAGATTTCAACTATGCGCAACATCAAACATTGCCGCGAATTCATTCCTAATCACAAAAACACTTCTTTATCACAAAGATTTCACCTTCAACCTTTCACACACAATTCAATAACATAAAAACTAAAATTAAAAAAAAAAAAAAAAAAAAAAAAAGGAAATCAGCAGTAAAAATGACGACGAAAATCCGAAATAATTACCTTGCAAGGCCAATTCTCGCGGTAAAAATGGCAAACAACGCGCTCACTAGCCTTAACAACGGAGAAGAACTCCTTTTCGGCGGGAATCTCGGAGTATTCGCCATGGCCAAGTTTGATCCAACGGCTACGCTTCTCCGCCATTTTCTTCATCTGTTGAAGCCTTCTCTCTCTTAAAACCTCCAGATCGTCGTCTTCAAGCCGATCTAACGCCGCTATTTCTTCGTCAATCTTTTCTTCCATCGCTTTCGCCACCGTCAACACTTGATTCTCGATTATCTGCACATTTCACACAATCATATTAATATTCAATTCAATTCAATTCAATCTTCAGCTTGACGATTCAGAATTAGCTCGAAGGTACCTGTTGGATAGGGTTCTCCATTTTCGACGATTTTGGGGTGTCTCAGTTGATTGATTATGGAAAATTGGGGAAAACTGGAGAAATAATTTGAATTTCCTAAGAAAAAAATTAATAATGCCCCGCTTTATTGATCCGAGCTGAAAAAATCCAAACTTGACCTGGTTCAAGATGGGCCTTTCTGAACTTGGAACGGGAAACCGGTAGATGAGATATGGGTCAAAAACCAGATGAAATTTTTACATTCTTCAAGTCAAAAAATTGCGTAAAACAATTAAGGTACGAATATTTTTAAGTACTTATAACTTACTAGTATCCCATTGATGTCGATTTAACTCATAAGATACCTATATAAGCTAATTGTGGTCAGTCCGAGCATGGTTTGAAAGTTATATCATAGCTCAATTGTTACGTCTATTGCCTTGTCTTGCCTTGAATAAGGAGTTAAGTCTTTATTATTACAAGAGGAAAAGAACGGGGTATGATCAACCCAAATCTAAAGTTTATTGTGAGCAAATTCTAAACTTTAAGTTACAATTAATTCAACCTCTTTACAAGAACTGAAAACCGAAAACGACATTAGAGAGTTGTCGAGTTTTATACTCCAACACGATGGTCCACTTGATAATGTTGATCATGAATTCCCCTTAGAGACAGTAAAATGTAAAAAAGCAAGTCCAATAATCACCTGTTTCCTCCTCGTACTATGATAAAAGCCACGACCACTTCCGACAATTCCATTTCAACTTAATGCAACATAAATGGAAAAGCATACAAACGTTACAGATGTATGGGCTTTGGTACCTCAATGTTATTCACATATGAATTCTTTGAAAAAGAAAGAAAAAAACATCCCACAACAAATGTTACGTTTTTGACACATTCCTAACAAAACAAACACATATTTTAATGGACGATGTAACATCAAAGAAACTACACCTAAATTACGGACACTAGCTAAAAACATTCAATACAACATAAAAGTTGGATCTCACCAAAACAAGCGCCAGTCGAGTAGACGGCAACAGACCATAAGGTAAAAATGAGTATGTAAGATGTAAGAATGACACCATGATTCCAGCCCAGTCATGTTCTTCTCTTCAGTAACAACACCATGATGTGAAAAAATGAGTTATACAGCAGTGACACCAACGTATCAACGAGAGCGAAACATTCTTCTACGGTTCTTCTCCTTTTCAGTCTTGGCGTGATTCCACACATGTTTCCCCAACAGATCATAATGTAAAACTGGGTACATAGCAATCACACTATCAGTTAGCTTGTTGAACAAGGACAACAGTGTGTTATCTGCCTCAGGATCGCCTGTTACCTATAACAAAGCATACAAAGCGTTACGTTTTAACCATCAAATTGTCTTCAAATTGGTGGATTCTACACCACTCAACATGCAAAAAAACCAAAATTGTACTCGAAACACCTTGTCCGTCTACTCTTTCCAACTTCACTTCGGATTTCAAATAACATGATAGAACCAAAAGTATTGCCAAACGGGCCTAGGAGTTTTGCAAATACACAAATGAGGTGCTATGTATATCTTGTGGATGATGCAATATTGCCTCAGATATCAACCAATGGATAGATTCATGTGCTCGCTATATGCACAACTTTACTTGACTCTACTGGAGTAAATAGTATTCTAAAATGAAAGTTCTCAATTCTTTCGGTCAATTTTAGCCATTTCACTCATCTTTTATGATATTCTCATAACCCTAATCACAAAATCTGATGTATTTTCCCCCCTACAATGCAATTGAAGATGAGTGGTGTGTAGATGTTTGTGGGATAAGACATCTATTCTATTGGTAACAGAAGACATTATCATAAAACTTTATATTCCTAATATTCATCAAAAAAAAAAAAAAAGTAGTAAAGAGTTCTAACCTCGGTGCATCTCGTAATTGCCTTCTGAACAACATAGTTACCCGTCTCATTTAGAAGGATCTTCCTGAAGTTTAGATCTTCCATTATCTCATTGATAATTTGTTCCACATGTTCGACTGTGCCAGACGAGATACATTTCTCAACAACGTGACTAGCATACTTGTTCATACAAAAGTATCCAAATTTGCCATAGAGTGATCTTATAATATCACTTGAAAAGCGTTCTTCTGGCTTCGAAATTACATACTGTACAACATAGTTCCTGCAAGAACAAAGAACCCAAAATAAAAATACAGAAAAAGAAAAAGAAAAGACCTGTTTCTTAAGCCCTAAATAAGATGCCCACTTCCAGGTCTAAACGTGTTTGAGAGGGTGGTACAGACGCTTTGGAGAGGAATTCGGCTAATGCGATCCCCCTCCAAAGGCTAAACAAAACAAAGTCGAGAACTCGAGATACGGTGCTTCTATGGAGGTCCAATAACATAATGAGTATTGTGGTTCAAGAACACAATGAGTATGGTGCTTCCCATAGCCACAGGTAAAAGTTGACCACAACACATTATCTCATTGCCTCAAAAGATTTATAAACCAAACAAACATTAAAGATTGAATATATGTCATTAAACTGAAAAATATACCCATAATGGTTCTGAGACAGCTCCAATGCATGAGAAACGATTTTCTGCAAAACACGATCCCGTTGTGCACCTTTGTGACCATGTTCTAGGCAAATGTGCAGCGCACAGCATCCAAATTTATCAACGCCAATCTCCAACAGATGATCAGCAATATCATCAAAAAGAGGCTACAAGCAAATTAACCATGAAGAGAATCATATATTTAGAAAACCATTCATAGCAATTAACATTTCATAACAATCTAAATATGATGATGAGAGTATCATTGCAAAGTCGGGAAGACCGCGATTATAACAAGTATGCTGATTGATGGGTTGAACAATTATCAGATTAGTCAGATACACAACAAGACAGTGAACATGAACACATACACATATACTCGTATATGGTCTCAAAGACTCAAACTTTAAGTTCACAGCTGTGTGAGACTTGTGATTCGGGGCATGGGTGGATTACGGGGCATAACAGCATTTTGTGATGAAGCCAATACACTTGTGAGCAGTCAAAGAAAACTACTGATACGAAATTTCTGCATAGAGGTTACTAGGTTAGTCCTATTATTCTGCACACCAATAATGATCATGAATAGTATGAGTAAATAGAAGGAGATAAGCAAGATAATAGAGTGTAAATACTGGAGATAAATGTGATGCTGCTCTGTTGTTGCTTTTCCTGAGATTAGTGAAGCTAGAAATCTGATTAAGTCATGCTTCTTTTGAGATTAGTATAAAATTCAGGCTAAGGGGGCGGGGGTCTTGCTCATGGAGCTCCTTGGAAATGTTGTAGTAATGTCATTGTTCTCAAACAAGTTATTTAACTCGTGTAGAAAAAACCTATTACAGAGATAATAGGCAAATACAGTTACACACATCACGAGTAAGACGATTGCAATGCTCCTTATTACTCAATATGTATTAGACAACAAATTTAGGTCAATCAAGTGTTTACATGCTTGTATGTTAAGCTAACGCTGGTGAACTTGCTAGACCTTCTATTTCATTGCATCAAAGCTAGCAAGAAATGCAAAGCTAATGGCTTTAACAGTCAAGATTCGAGTTTGAGCAAACCAATGCAAATACAATACATTATCATACACATTCATCACAACCAAATGCACGTATTAATCCATTATACATTGCAGTACCATAAACAAGTCAGAAATGTCAAGAAAAGTCAGAGAGCGAGACAAAGTAAGGTACCGTAATCAGGTCATATGCTTTAGGATCTTTGAGTGAAGAAAACATCTCTGTAACAAAATGATAGCTATTGGCATTTGTAAGAAGAGTCCTGATGACTCGTCTCATCACAGGCAAAAGGATGGATTTTTGTTCAGCATTTCCACCATCAATCTTTTTAATCAACCTCTGCATCGCCCTAGACCTATAAAATATCCAACACAAGACAAGAAAACCCAATTGAAAACTCACAAAAACCAATCAAAAACACGAAAAATCGAAACCCTAGCTAGCAAACAAGTTCATACCCATGATTGTCAAGGCAGATATCAACAAAAAACTGTTCATGGATCATGACAGTCCTCAAAATATCAGTAACATCAAGATCATCACAAAACTCCAACAAACGTTGAAAAAACTGACCACCAGATTGAGTCACAACAACACTAGCCAAATCATCCTTAACTTCACCCACAATCATCTTAATATCCTCCCTACTTGCTTCTTCCAACATATGCTGCAAAATTCTATATTTCTGAGGGTCCTTAACAAAAGACACCACCTTTCCCTTTAATTCCTTCCAATCCACCTCCAAACCAACCATATAGTTATTGTTATTATTATTATTGTTATGATTATAATTTACTATATGATTATTATCATCATGATGATTCCTGTTCATCCTCATCCTATACTCAGCGTTATGATTACTCGAATTCGAATACGCCCTCCGTCTACCACCATCATGCTCATACTTAACCCCATTCTCATTCCCATTCCCATTCACCCCGTAACTCCGAACCCGACCCGCCCGAGCGTTAGCAGACTCCAACCGGGTCCGAAAAGCCGAAAGACGGGTCTCATTATTATGGAGTTGATACAACATTGCCAAATACACATCACTAACACTATTATTGATCACGTCAGCAGCAGCTGCACGTCTCCTCATCATCAAAGCAGCAGCCGCGTCCCGGTAATAATCCTGTGCCAATAAACCCAACATTGCGGCCGAAGCCGAAGACGGGACCGTATCAGTAATCGGGTTATAACCCGGGTAAGAATACCCACCCACATTGTTCCGGGTCATCAACTCATGAAAATTCAAATTCCCTTCCCTACCCCCCACACCAACACCAACACCGTAATTGTTGTTATAATAAGCGTTGAAATTCCTTAAGAATTGATCGTCAGATAAAACGACGTCGTTGGGATTGTAGTAGGAAGGTTGTTGTTGAAGAAAATCCGAGGTGGAGACGGCGGTGGCGGCGGAGGTGGGAGAAGAGAGACTCCATGAGTTGTTGTTGGGCGGAGGTGCGGTGGTGGAGGAGAGAGAAAGGGCGGTTAATTGTTGATTAAGGGATTGAAAAGGGTCTGCGGACGGTGGTGGCGCCGCCGGAAATTGTGTGGGTCCATAGTACATAGGAGAAGAAGTATTGGGAAGTGGAAAAGTGAAAAAAAAAATGGAGAGGGGAAATGAAGGAGAGATATGAGGCAATTAAGTAGGGTTTTTATTAGATGAGGAGAGTTTTTATTGTTGTTAAATTCAATTTAAATTAAAAATAAAATGGGTAACTTTTTTTTTGTTTATTATTGTTAAATTATTATTTTTTTTAATTTGGGGGGTGGAGTTGTAGTTTAATGGGTTTCTGAAATGAGATAAAGATTTTAAGGTATAAAAGATTAAAAGATAAGATATTTTTGGTAATTTTGGGATATAGGATCAAAAAATGATTATATCATGGGAAAGTGAAAGAAAAGTTTTTTCTTGGAGAGCAAAACAATGGAGTGGAAAAGTTTGGGCAGTATGTTTCGGAATATTTGACGTTGGTATGTCATTTATTAATATACAAGCTTTTTGACTAGTCAAAATGTTACTTTATGGAGGTAACTTGATATAGGTACATTTTGTAAGGTTTTAACTATTGGTCTAAACTCTAGACACTTTTGGTTGAGACTAATTGAGATAGTTCATTGACACGTTTAATAAGTCGATATTTCAGACTTGCATTTCAACTTTTCAAGTTCAACATTCCAAATGGATTCTCATAATAATTTTCTTGTGATACTTTAATAATATTGGTCACTAAAATAAGCTAACATGTTTAATAGACTGCCATAGTTCCATGTCCATGTGGACCATGTCGAAAGCTTATCGCTCAAGTTAGCACATCTACCTTACCTAAACGGCTACTCAACAGTAGTAACGACAACACTTGTAAAGATCGATGTTCAAAGCACGTACCTTACATCATACGTATGGACGATTGGTTCCTCTGTTTACCATTTCATGAAAGAATGGTAAAGGCTACAGCCGTATAGCCAAGAGCCAGTGATGCTGCAGACTAACTTCCAACATTGTATCAATTTTACGACTTGAATACGCAAATCGTCAAATTTCTGCTGTTGAGAAATTGGAATCAGGGGATAATTCCAAAGCAGACAGAAGAAATGGCATTCGCCTGATGAGAAATAGGATAATTTCTGCTGTTGAGCTCATTTCCAGTCGATGGTGCCTGAACAATAATCATGGCCGGCTTAAAATCCCAATAAAGCACGTACTGTAAATCGTACTCCACAAGATAACTAAAAGGCACCTTATAAACAATAGTCTTTGAAGCCATGATCCCATGTATGTCTTAAATATTCAAACCATATATTCAAAACATCTAGGCAAGTCACTTTATTAGTGAACCTTCTCAATCAAAAACATAAGCTAATACTTGGCCGAGTAAATAGTTTTGTTATAACAAGAATAATACAACGACTCTTGTTTGAACCAATGACAGTCTCCCTCTAAGTGTCAAGTATTCAACATAAGAAGAATCACGACATCTCAAATTTTCTTCCCGTCTACTAGAATTCAAACTCGATTAAACTCATTAGTTTTATACCTTCAACGAAATAAGTTACTACTCCATACTCCGTATTTAACATGCTAAAATAAAAAATTCTTTCTCTCGCATTTTTGCTCTGTTATATGTGTGCACTAATTTTATCGCAACGGTGTATCAAAATAATGTGAGTATTCATAGTTGATACCAAACCTCCTAAATTACCCCCTCCCAAAAAGAAAAAAAAAAAAAAAAAATCCCCAAATAAAATAATTTTATAACAATGTGATTCATCCACTCTCTTAAATACGGAGTAGTTAACACTTGCATCGAACTTCTCGCTAAACAAAACGTTAACAGTTTAAAAGAACGGGACGAGCTAAGTGATTCGCAAATAAAACAAGAGAGAGAAATAAATAATTGAAGTAAACAACTACCTCATTAAAGCAGGAGCAGCAGCTGAAACTCTGAAAGCCTGAAATAGTCACCGGCGACGGCGACGACGGCGGCGATAATCGGCAATGACCTCACCAGAGCCGTCATTTGGTTGCGCCGCCGACGAAATCATTTCCTAATTGGTTGCCTGATTTTTATATGCAGAGGGACAAATAGACGGTAATAAGCACGGAAATTGATTGTACGGATGCAGAAAAGGAGAGGAGAGAGAGATAAAGTGGTAGCGTAACAAAGAAGAAGATAACGAGCAGAGGATAATGAAGAATTGAAGAAGATGAAGGGGTGGACAACTGGACATGTTAAGTGAGATATGTTTCGGATATTTGTGGTCTCTGGTAGGTTGGGGCTTTGCTTACGTGGTAATTTTTTTTTTTTTTTTTACAACTAAGACCTTGTTTGTTAACCAACGACTAACGAGGCATTGTGGTGAAAGTATAGGAAATCAAAAGTAAAATATTCATTGGTGGGAATTGGACAGATTGAAACAAGTTTACTCCGTCAATATTTACTTTGGTCATTTTCCGTTTGTGTCCCTTTGGGTTCTTACTAAATGACCCAAACAACAACAATGAAATGAATGGTCCTATTAAATTGAAGTATGCTCCGTAGAACTATTGTCAGTGTGCTTCAATCAATAGTTTAGGCTTTTTAGTTGGTTCTTTCGCATGGTATTCATACTCATCCATCTCAAGATCTCAAATTCAAATTCAAGTAGTCATTCTTGAAGCTTAAATGACATCATTTAGCGTGAGGGCGTGTATATTAGGGCTAATAAAACTATTACCGACTCTCAATCACCAATATAGGTTTTTTGTTGAGTTGCTTCTTTCACAATTCATTTCCTTTTCTTCTACTCTCCCTTCCCTTGTGTATGTTGTACAGTAATAAACTTTCATCCAAGTCTAAGAAACTAATCATGGCAAGAGGGATAGAATTGCGCCTCTATTTTACTTCGGCTATAAGATCATAATAATGTTATTTTAAAGAGTCTACATTTGATTCAAACAAATAAGATACAATCATAAATGAATTCTCTGCTGGTGGTTACAAATGGTTAGTCGTTGATTTCTTCGATCTTTAAATTGATTTTCTTTTTATTCATTCGTAATAATATACTAGTATGAGTGACATAATAAACACGACACGTTGAAAACTCGAGATTAAACATGAAGTTTTTTGATAGTCTAATTTCCCTAATTTGTTGTCTTGTTGATATGCGGCCTCTTAAGCCTTACCAATCTAGCCTTTCACTGACGACTTACGAGTATATATTTTCAGGGTTATGTGTGTCTACCCTAATAGTAACGTAAGCAACAAGCACAAGTATCTGTCCCTCTATTTAAAACCAGTTGCCGGGATTGAAGATTCAGGCTCGATTACAGCTATGTTCAGTTTTTTCATATTTGATCACAAGCGCCGAAACTACTTGACCGTCCAACGGTCCAAGGTTTGTGTTATTTGGACCTCGATTATGATTTCAATGTGAATAAGATGCGATTTGTTTTGTTTTTAAGTTGAATCACACGAGACTTATATATAATTGCATCATTATTTATGTAGATATGAAAGGACAATGTTTTGATTCATCGAACGACCCATGTGGCATTTCGAAAGTGATTAGGCTCGATGAATTGGTTAGTGAAGACAATGGATTTGTGCAAAATGGCTATTGTAACTTGGGAGCAGAGGTGTTCGTCATAGATTCTATGACTAGAACAGTTGAGGACTTTGCTTTGGATAAGAGATTCAGTGACTGACTGACTGGCGTGATACATACACTTGGTCAGTTAGAGGAGTCTCCTACTACAAATCTACAATACTTCCGGATACTTTTCCCCTGATTTCACTATCAAAGATCGATCATGGTACGCAATTGGCGAAAATTATACTGTTCTTGTTTCACGATTTTTTTTTATTATCATCCTTTTGTGGGTCGATAATGGACCCTTATTATCGTTGCTAGATAACCAAGTTTCGAGTTGACGAATAAATCTTTTGTGTATTCCAGGAAATTAAGGATGTCCATTGAGAATAGTGGTATTGCTAAGTATATTTCTCTGCAACTTATACTGAATGATTCTTCAGACCTTATCGACGGGAAGAAACTATACGTAGAATATCATCTCCGCCTAATTAACTAATTAAGCCTTCTTACCTACTGGACAAGTGGACAGTGGACACAAATAAGGAAGGCAAGTCACTAGTACTACTAAAGCACTCTCTTTTATTTGCGGAAATTTCAAATGCAAATATTTTAGAACGAGTTACCAATAGGCCAAAATATGTCATCAATAAATTTAAAAATCAGTTGCACATATTATTCGCTTTAACGTAACCCGTTCGTTGCTGCACATGAAATGGTAAACCCGAGTACGTGTTTCACCTTTTATTTAATTTCTAGATGGGGTATACCGTATACGTACGATGTTCATCCTAATTTGTGTTTTTATGGGGGTGTCCTTTTGACAGTTTCACTCTGCTTCAGTGAGTCCTGCAAAGTAGAGGTGGCCACTGGGCGGGCGGGCCAGGGTTAGGGGCGGGCCTACACCCGGGCTGGGCTCCTTGAGGTCTGGCACTGAACCGGCCCACTACTTTTAGGGCGGGCTAGGGTTAGGGTCAGGGCCAAGAATTTGTCGGCCCTAGCCCTAACGTAAGCGGGCCAGTGCTAGGGTTAGGGTCGGGCTAGGGTCAGGTTCGGATTAGGGTTAGGGTCGGGTTGAGACAGGGTTAGGGTTAGGGTTGAGTCGGAGGGTAGGTCGGGGTTAGGGTTAGGGCTAGGATTAGTGTTGGGATAGGGTTGGCCGATTTTAATTTGACCATACTTTTTATTTTCTTCATATTATTGTAATTATTGTTAATACATACTATTACGAGTAGAGATTGGGTACTTTTATTATAAAAATGTAATCGTTTCAATAGTTTGGCTTTAACCAGTTGAAAGAATGAGTATATTAACGACTTTGATTTGCTAAAATTAACGGCGTGACAGGGCTTGGTTAGGGTTGGATTAAGTGCTAGGTTAGGGTCAGGGCTGGGTTGAGGGTTAGGTTAGGGTCAGGGCCAGGTTTTGGGTCAGGTTAGGGTAGGTTTAGGGTTAGGTTAGGTTAAGGGTCGGGCTAAGGGCTAGGGATAGGGTTGGGTTAGTGCCCAAAAATGTTGAACCCTGAACCGGCCCTAGGTTTCTAGGGCTAGTGCCGGGCTTGACCCTGCCCGGTCTAGGGTCGACCCGCCAGGGCTATTTACCGGGCCGGTTCAGGTTGGGCCAGGGCTGACCCGTACCAATGGCCACCTCTACTGCAAAGTATCGGCGAGTTCAAAGTTGACCGATGCGTATAGTATAGTGCAGTCCTCGAATGGTGCTGCGACAATTGAAGTAACTATAAATAGGGTGGAGTTGCTTAAATTAATCTGACGAGAAATCATCGGCTTTACATCAAGGACGAATTTCGTCACAATCGATATTTTCTGAATAATCGAGTACATTACATATTGCTTCAATATGAAGGATTTTTGGATAATGTAGCATCTACATCAAATCGTATCATTTTCCTTTTTCAACAATTTCAACTTGTTGTTCTTGATTTTATTAACTTCTATAAATTGTATCGAACTCTCATATCCCCTTCCCCGCAGCATTAAGGGTTATGTTTGTAAAAGCAGGGGCTAGGAGTCGGAATAGCCTAGCTTTGAGTGATCGAGTAGTCCATGCCGATTTAAATGACTTAAAACTTCAAATATGCGAAAGAATCTGAGAGAATGAATGTTTGTACCACCATCACTAATGCTCTCTGTAACAATAACACGATCTTCATCGTAGAATCCACAATCCAAGAGACCGATATGACAGATTGACGGCTACAAATACAATTAAGCTGCCAAAGCAACTAAGCGATTGTGGAATAAGGAAAGAAAACAAGAAACGCAAAAGGATGATGATTTACTGATTTAGCATAAAGATACAAAAAAAAAAAAAAAAAAAAAAAAAAAAAAAAAAAAAAAAAATGCCTAGAGAGGGTAAGAAGAGATACATTAACTACTCTACAAAATGCACAAGAACAACTTCCACCATGAAAGAAACTATCGTTTTGGCCTATAGATTGGGCTTCAATCACGAATACATGTATAAGTAATGCAAACCTGCTCTGCGCTCTCCCTCATCATCATCAGCCACAGAAAAGGGCGTTTGTAGAATTTGCTAGATGCTATGGGTATCATCTTCACTCAGAGGGGATAGCGAAAGTGAGAGTAACGCTTTCAGTTGTGTTCGGTATTCAAGACCTCTGATGTAATGCCCCAATAGCATGGACCTGAAATAACACGTACAAATGGAGCTACATCAGAACCCGGCTCCTCAACCGAAAACAAAAAGATGACAAACATGAAGACTGCAAGATATTAACTGAGTTGAGGACTCTTACCAAAACAATAATCGTGCAAGATAATCTCTTGTCAATGAAATAATAGGCTGAAAATTAAGCGACGTGTTTTCAATAAGTTCTGCACAATCTTCATTCCCAGAATTTAAAGACCCAGCAGAATTCTTTTCTGATAGAGGGGGCGCCTTAGAATGCATCTTGGGAGATAATGTTGCTAGAAGACCATGGACAACGGAATTAATGGTTTCTTTAACTTCAGGGGATGTTGGTTCTGACAACTCTGCAACCTAGTTAAACAGTCCACATTGATTAGTCATCATATTGAACCTTCCATGAACTTATATCACCTTCGTCAACTTGAAGATTTTGCATAAAAAGTTGCACAAAAGTACCAACCTTTTCTGGTTGAAGTGAGCGCAGGTAATCTAACAACTCGTTCTTCTCCTCTCCAACAAATTGCTGCATTTGAAGAGCTGCATTCCTCCTCTTAATGTCTTTCAGCTCCTAATGAAATAAAGTAAAGTAGAAGATAAATATGAGAACGTGACTTATCATCAGGTAAATAAAATATTAATAAGATACTCCCAATTTTATAAATGAAAGTGAAAACATATCTTCAACAGGTTATTCATGATGAACAATGAACACAGTAATACGGCATTACCTTCTTGGTAGAAGATAAACGAGACCGCAAGTGATGAATGTATGATTGGATTTCAGGGGTCATTTCCCCAATATCCTCAAGATTGAAGTCTTCTGATACATTATCAGCAACTTCCTGCACTCTAGTAGAAACCTCACTTTCACCAGAAACTTGGACTCTTCTGACACTGTCGAGCAACATATCTTGCAAACCAAGATTAAAGGCTTCGGATGTGTGACTCTCATCGTTGTCTTCGTGAATGTCAAGGTTTTTTTCAAGGCAGAGCCTATATTCAGCATTTCGTAAAGTATATCTGCAACAGATAGAAGAAAAGTTGGTCAAATGGCACTGGAAGAGAATTTTCAATGTAACAGGCTAAGAACGCCATAACATCAATCTCCAACACAGAAAAATACCCAAGACTTTTTGGAGATAAGCATCATATAAATTATAAACAGCAAGAAATTTCTTCATAAAACCAAGGACATTCAAAACATTCTACATGGACTCTAACTGTGTGCGGCAAAGTTCTGACACCGCCTATACAGCAGTACCCACCAGAGCTTCTTATTGATAATCAGTTTGGTCACTCAGATGTGGCTCACCAGCAACAGAGAGAATAACTACTCAGCAGATCAGGAAGGCAATAAGTACTGACCCACTCACATTAAGGACTGCTGGCAGCCTATAGATACGCTGGTTCCAGATCTTTATTGATCTCAGAAAGAAGAATCATATGGCACTGCAAGTATTACAGTCTTTACCGTGACTCAGACTGCCAAAAAACATCCAACGTCCAAAGATGAATGAGATAGATACAAAATGATGGGGCCATGGTCTTCAATTCTTCATACAAGGCTACAAGCAGTAGCCGATTAAATAACCCCAGTATAACATATGTGCAATAAAATTGGTGAAAGTACAGAATATTAAGAGACCGTTGCTAACATGCTATATTGTAGGGCACCCAATATTATGTTTAAAAAAAGTTGATACTCGCTTATTGAAAAAAAAAAAAAAAAAAAGCATCTTGAAGTTTCTGTCTTACACAAAGTCACGGTTAAAAGATAGGGCCAAAGAAAAATTCCAGCATACCCGGTCATCATTGAAGACACCAACAACCGGGAAAGAGGGTCCCATGATGCCTCAACCATAATTTGAAATTGATTTGATGGAAGCAAGCCCAGCATGCCTGAGATAGTCCTCTTCATGGCATCAATGGTCGTGGGAGGAACATCTTTCTGAATGAGACTGACATCCAGTGGTTCTATGTCATGGATTAGATCCAAAAGCACCGGCTTCTGAAAGTTCATCAAAAAAGATTGCGCATTAGCATCACATCCTCGCAAGAAGTTGTTATAACATCTTTTTTCGAACTTCCCCTAAACAAATCCACGGTAAGTCTAGCAATCAGTGTTAAATCTAGCATCACTGAACTACATCCATGCTCTAGAAAGAGCAAAATCATGACAATGATCACATGAGAGATCCTGTCTCTCTGGCACAAGGCTTAACTCTCTATACACAATCTTTGTCGTACATTAACCCATAGACGTAACCGATAGAAACAACATTTGCAAACATATCATCTCAGTCACCTATTAAAACTTAAAAAACCTTTTTCATTCTCGTTTTTATCCCCCATCACCACCACCACATCCCTGAATTTTGCATCCGACAACACATTGGCAGGCGACAAATCAGAAGCTTGTTAGATAGCACGCCCTCCAAGACTACCTCGAGGTTCGTTTATGTGGCTAAAGGTAGGAACTTTGACGGCAAAAGAGGGGAAAAAAAGCAATGAGGATATCCCTCTCCTTAAGTGGGGGAACCCTCTTTGCGAGCAAGTAAAGAATGCCATATCCATATAAAAACACTCCGCGGTTTATACATGGTAATGCCAATTACGTTTGTAGTCAACAAAATCTAGCATTTACCGGGAAAATTGAACTCCATATGCTCACCATTGTAACATAATTTCCTAGGATACCCCACAACCATGTTCGAGTAAGATCAAGTTTCCTAAAAGCTACCACCTTCCGGCTGAAAGTACCAACTACATTAGTCCTATACTTTCACTAAACAACGCTTCATTAAGCATCGCCTTCTCTTCTGATCGTAACCTCGTGTAATGCACTGCGAAATTCATATACAACCCTAGGTCCCAACACTTGCAGATAATCCCCAACTTCTAAAGCAAGCTACCTCATTTTTGCTACATAGTACTACCTAGTACCTACGCAGCTACGCTTCTCGTAATTTCTCTACGTTTGCTTCGATTTCCTCTCACAATATTCAATCCAAACGTAAGGAATTTCTAAACGGAGCGAACACAAACTAAAAAAATACTTCAAATTAAATCAATTGTAACTATTCTACCTTCAATTATCATCCAATTAAATGTTCACAGCTAATCACAGCGTCTATGCAGTAATTAAAAAAAACAAGTAGCGTAAATTAAAAGCAACAATCATAATTCACCTAATTATTAAGTAATCATGACTCATGAGTAATAATAAAATTAAAAAACTAGTATGTGGACCTTTGACCGAGAATTATCGGAGAATTCGATGTCGTCATCGAACGAATTCGAAAACGAGGAAGACGCCGACGAAGAACAAGAGGTCATGACTAGAGAGCGACTTCTTCGAGAAGACACAACGACGGCGGAGGTGGCGGTGACACGTAGGAAAGAGAAAGGGAGAGAAAGGCGGAAAGGTTGTTGTTGTTGTGGTGGCGGTGGTGGTAGGTGAGAAGAAGAGGGCGGAGAAGGTGAAGAAGAGTGGAGGAGAGAGAAGGAGGAGGTGGTGGAGAAGGTTGCCATTAATGGAAAGAATAAGATTTATGAGCCGCCCTCACTTTCTCTCTCTTCTTCTTCTTCTCTCTTTCTCTCTCTTCACCAAACTCTGTCTTTCTTCTTCTCTTATCACTCTGTCTGTAATTTTTTGTCGTGCTTAGCTGTTAAATGTAAGCCACGCATTTCGGATCCAACTGGAAAAAAACAAAATATGATCCGAATTTTGTTAAGGTTGCCTGAATAAGAATTCGACCCGGTATTTATGGGCCTTTACAGCCTAATGTTGCTTCTCGTAGTTTGACCCATGAGATCGACCGACGTTATGCTGGACAGAAAGTAGAGATAGCAACCTTGACCCGACCCGTTAACCCAAAAACTCAACCCGACAAACCCGATATCGTGATCGACCGAAAACTGACTCGACTCGATCCGACCCCATAATGACCGTTGACTCAATACAACTCGATAATAACCCGACTTTTAGTGTCCCGACACCCAACAAAAGTCCCGACCTGTTTGATTACCCGACAATAATTGAGTTAAATATGATTCATACGAAAACAAATCTATATGGAATTTGACGGTTTAACTTACTAACAACATAACTTCAACTAAGCTCGTGTACGATTCAACTTATTAAACAGTGTTTTCAAATAAGATCGGAGTTATTAAAATCAAATCAGATTATCCAAATAGCAATCACTAGTTTGATGGCCCGTGCAACGCACGGGCTACTTATGTTTAAATGTTAAAATTATGTAAATGAAATTTTTATCTAAAATCTAAATTCTCATTTCAAACACTCGTGACATATTTATGATGTAATTAGATAGATGGAAAGTCACCTTTCAAAACCTAATATCCCGTTTCGAACGCCCGAGCTACTTATGTTTAAATGTTAAAATTATGTAAATGAATTTTTTATCTAAAACCTAAAATCTCATTTCAAACACCCGTGAGATATTTGTAATGTAATTAGATAGACGGAAAGTCACCTTTCAAAACCTAAAATCCCGTTTCGAACACTCGTGGCATATTTGTAATGTAATTAGATGAAAAGTTACCTTTCAAAATCTAAAATCTCATCTCGAACACCTGTAGGATATTCGTAATGTGATTATATATGGAAAATCACATTTCAAAACCTAAAATCCCATTTCGAACACCCGTGGGATATTTGTAATGTAATTAGAGGAAAAATCACATTTCAAAAGCCAAAGTCCCATTTTGAAACATCCGTGGGATATTTGATCAAATTGCCATAAACCAAATAATTATTATATTACATAACTATTTTCCATAAATCAAGTAATGATGTTATTTTATTACAATAATATTACCATATATTATCTACTTACCATATCCTACTTTGGATAAACTTTATTTACAATATAATAATATTATTACATGTCACATGTCAACGTGGGAATTGAACGTGGGAATTGAACGGGTTCAGGATTACATATATATACTAGTTTGATGGCCCGTGCAACGCCCGGGCTATTTATGTTTAAATTTTAAAATTATGTAAACGAACTTTTTTATCGATAACCTAAAATCTCATTTCAAACACCCGTGTGATATTTGTAATGTAGTTAGATGGAAACTCACTTTTAAAAACCTAGAGTCATGTTTCGAACACCCGTGGGATATTTGTAATGTAATTAGAGTCACCTTTAACCTAAAATCTCATTTCGAACACCCGTGTGATATTTGTAATTTAATTAGAGGAAAAGTCACATTTCAAAAGCCAAAGTCCCATTTTGAAACACCCGTGGGATATTTGATCAAATTGTCATAAATCAAGTAATTAATATATCTATACTATACCTTTAATAGCCTAACATTCACGCCCACGTGCCAGATTTCTGTTGCATTTCAAGCAAAAAAAGCCACATCATTGTTGATTTGTCGCATCTACACTCCACTCTAACACGTTCTTATCCAGGTCACTACCTTCTTAAAGAAGCCATACCCCTCCCTCTTCAGCTTCCCCCTTAATAAATTGCAAAAGACGTTAATGTCTCGCCTCTTCACATTACCCACGTCAAACCCCATCCCACCATCTCCATTCATTCTTCCCCGACCCTTCATCTTTCCATAAACCAATCATTATTCATCACCATTATTATTCTTCTTAATAAGGACATTAAAAATGGTGTCTCTTGGCTCTTCGTTTCCAATTGTGTCGGTTACATCTTAATTAGAATCAGTATATATATGTTATGATTTTAGTGAAAATTATAATCTCAAGTACAACGAGTTCATCGAAGAGAGTGTTTTAGACAGCGGAATATATATATTTAGAGCGTATTTTTATGTATTTTCCGGAGTAAGACTTTCTAATGTTTATATTTTACTATCAAAGTATGATGGCAAGTTGCGAATCGATATTGTAATTACAAATAATAAATATTGTACATCTGTTTTTTTAGATAAGATCATCTTGGTCATGTTTATTTTCGATATTGTGATTGACAACTCTATTTCTATTTTCAATATTAGTTAACATGTTAACACAGCTCTACAAATAAATAAAAATGATCCCGTGAATTCACGGGGCCAAAAGCTAGTTACATAACTATTTCCCATAAATCAAGTAATAATGTTATTTTATTAGAATAATATTACCATGATTTTGAAACACCCGTGGCATATTTGATCAAATTATCATAAATCAAGTAATTACTGTATTACATAACTATTTCTCATAAATCAAGTAATAATGTTATTTTATTAGAATAATATTACCATATATTATATACTTACCATATCCTATTTTGGATAAACATTATTTACAATATAATAATATTATTATATGCCACGTGTCAGCGTGGGAATTGAGCGGGTTCAGGATTACATATATATACTAGTTTGCATGCCCGTGGCACGCCTGGGCCATGTATTTATATCGTTTATACTTGCTTTATGAGAAAAATCTTATCTTGGTTCTAATAAATTAACATAATGATTATTTTCCATAAATTAGCTAATAATATTATACTACCTTATGGTAATTTCTTACCATATCCTAACCGATAATTGTATTTAATGCTATTTTTATGTTCTATCCAATTAATAAATGCCAAGTGTCCTCTTAGGAAAGACTTGGTTTCAGGTTTTAATATATAGTATTAGATTAGATTAGATTGAATGTAGTCTACTTCTAGTTATTAATTCGTTTAAATGCAGTTAATTTATCAATATTTTCAGTTCAGATCAAATCAAATCAAATCAAATTTATTCAAATCTAATCAAACCAGATCAGTTTTATTCAAATCAAATCAAATCAATCAGAAAAATGCAGCCAATCGCACATGGCTTAAGTATGACTAATATTGACCAGAAATTAAAATAAAGAAGCATGTGTAACTAAACTCGATTATGACCTGATACAAAAGTTGATGACAAACCCGACGTGATAGTGACCTGAACAAAAACCGACCCGACCCAAAAGCTCAAGTTGACTTGACATGATCCAAACCCAATATGACCCGACCCGAGACCGATTGGACCAACTCGATCGCCGGTTCTACTTGGAAGGTTAAGAAATAGGGGTGTGTTTGTACTTCTAGTGTAAATTTGATTATCAAAAGCAGAAGTCCAGTTCGTAACTTATTCTACAAAAAATGTCAAAAAACCGTTAATGAAAAGTGTGAGCGTGGCTAAACCACCTACGAGTTTTACTTTGTCCGATGTTTTTCACCTCTTAGAAAAAAAGTACTCCGTAGAGAAAGCATATCAAGTGTCACCGAGTGACGCAATATCGACTCTACAATTCATAATTCACGATGGATTTTGGACCTCGATTTTCACTCCCATGGTCCTTAATACGAGAACTCCATATGAATGGGCATTAGCCCAACTAATTTGGGTCAAAGAAGTTGGTTATTGGGTCAATACTAAATACTAGTATTGCCCAGAAGAGCAGAATGACGGATGACCTGACATGTGCCTCAAATAGTCACCTCACCTCCAAAAATGCACGTGATCACCACTTTCTCTCTCTGTATTTGTGTACCAGAGTTTGTAGATTCAGTTCAACAAACAAAATCCATCGTTCCTTTCCCCCTTTCCCATTTTAATTTCCCCCTCTTTCCACAAAATCACACTCTCACACTTCTACTAAATTTCCAACTCCCCAAAAATCCCCAAAATTCATTTCCCCCTCAATTTCCCCCCCTAAATTAGACTTCCCCTTGACGCTTCTTTTCTCTCTCCTAAAACCCTAACATTTCGCTCCTCTCTCCTCTTCTCCTTCTCTCGTACACCCCCCCAGGTATTCCCTTCTCCCCCTCCCATCTTTCTCCTGATTTTCCCGCTTTCTTTGTCAATTAGAAAACTAATTATCACATTAAAAAAATGTTTTTTTAATCGATTTCAGCTTCTTATGGTAATAAATAACTTGTTTATGATTATTTATATGATTTACTTTGTAATTATGTGTTGGGTAATTAATTTATAGGATTTTTATGCGTAATTTTGTGTTATTGAATGTGGGCATTTAATTAATTTTGCAGGGAAGTTTTGCTGAGGAATTTTTTGATTTGTTTTGGCGGCAAAAAAAAAAGCGGGGTATTTTTTAGGGTTTTGATTGATTGATTGATTTGATTGTTGGTGTTGTTTATTAATCTGGGTATGTCTGGGGCTGAGCATACCAACACTGATTCAGCTCAATTTAGTGGAATTAACCCGGTTGTCGAATCATCTGATAGTAAAGGGTTGAGTAATTTTCAAGGTGGTGGTGAGGGTGTGCCTGTTCCAAGTTCATGTTTCGATTCTTTAGGAGGGAGAATACCGGATTACCCGAATAGTGTAGCAGTAGGTGAGGGAGGATATGGTGGGGATTTAGGGAATTGGGATGTGGGGGCGTGTTTTGGTGAGGGTGTGAATCCGTTTTCGAGTGTTGGGGTGGAGTTTGGTATCGTTGGTACGAGTGTTCAAGGTGGTGGATTACCTGGGATGGGGAATAATATAGCGAATGGCGATGCTATTCTGCGACCAGATGATGGTAATGTTGATGCAGCAGAAGAAGATGGTAGTAAAGGTACTCGTTCTGGCGATGGGGTGTCACAGAGGGATAGTGTATGTGTGATGGAAACTACAGTCGAAGTACCACATAGCAACGATTGTTATGAAGCTGGGAAGGATGGTGATAAAGCGCTAAGCAGCAATGACAGGTTTACAGGAGGAAGTTTGGGGCATCAAGAGGTTGAGAACGAGGGTTTTGAACCAGAGGTAGTTGGTAGGTGGGACTCGATTTATGAAGTTGCCAAACAAGCTGAGGAAAGTGCAGGCCTTATTCCAACTTCATGTGATATACCGTCTCACAAGAGTGGTGATGAACATGAATGTGTAAAGAGTGAAGCCGAAAACCCTAGTGGTGGATTAGACAATTCTGTAAAACCTGATATTGTCAGTGTAAGTTCGACTCTCGTGGATAAAGTTGTGGAGAGATCGTCCGAGCTACATACTCACAAAGATGAATTATATCCGAGCACTCATGACGAGGAAATGGAGCAGAAAGGATATGCTACCTCTGAGGTAAAACAAGATAATGTACGAAAAGAAGGGATATTGGTAACTGAACAATCAGAAAAAAATCATCATGATACTGGAAAGCAATCTGGGGGAACTGTGGAAGGGAAGGCTATTGCTAGTGATGAGAAGGTCAATCTTAATGGACGGCGCAGAACAGCCTTCCAAGAAGCTGGTGGGCAAGCCTATGTTGTAGTGTTCGGAATTCCAGCCACTGATCCTACTGTGAAAATTCGACCTTTAAGAAATCTAGCTATGGCTTCTGCGTCAGCAGGAAAAAGGAAACCCCGACAACCGTCAACATCCAGTCCAAGGGTCTTGCGGCCCAAGTCCGGGGCCGAAGACCATCCTAATGCTCCTGTACCAGTTGCTAACTTCGAGAATACACAAGACAGCTCTGCAGGACGTAGAGGAAGGAAGAAAAGGGAGGTGCAGGGAAAATCTGGTGATGAATTTTCCAAGATTAGAAAGCGTTTGAAATACTTGCTGCACAGGATAGCTTATGAGCGAAATTTGCTTGATGCTTATTCCAGCGAAGGTTGGAGGGGTCAAAGGTTTGTCTATCTGCTCCAATATCTAGTTTTCAGATGATAGGTCCGTCCCAGTCCCCATGAAATATGGCCATGATCAACCTTGCATGATTGCAATCTAGGTAGCAATGCATTCAAATAGTTCTACTGACATTATCAAGTAGCATGTTTCAGGCATGTGATTTATACCTTGGTGGACATCTTAATATCAGATTTAAAATTTAACATGAGATGAAGCATGTTTTGGTAACCCAAGAACTTAACAAGTTGACAAACCTACCCCCCTTGCTGTTCTCTTAGTTTTAAATTGTTTTATCGCAGTTTTTCTGTCCTTTGTTGTTCCACTAAAGCAGATTTTATTTGACTTTAATATACGTTGAACTAAGTACATGAGAAGTGACATGTATTAGTGCTTGTAGATAAGTGGTACAGAGTTTCTCTAAGCATGATGAATTGCATGCTTTTCTCCTTTGTACCTCATGGTAGCATATGGCTTTTATTCAAGTTATAGAAAAACCTGAAAATAAGGAACTTGGCCTGTTTCCCGAACTGTTATGCTTGTTGGAGAAAGGGTGAGTTAATAGGATTCAGGACTGGGAGAAGAGAACTGGCCTGGGGAAAGAATGGTCTGTGAGCTCCCCTTTTAATCATTTGTCATATGGAGATTTTGTTGAATTCCAGCTCTCTTCATTTCAGATTGATATATAGGTTCTTGCGTTTTTATGCCGGGTTTCCCATTAAATGTTCCAACCATTTTCTAATGTCGAATACAGATTGAAAATGCATAAGAAACTAAGAACAACCAACATGCACCATGCAGTAGCAAAAAATCCGAATTTTATATCAGTTAATAAAGTTAAAAAGGATGACTCACCAATTGTACCTTTTTAAGGACCAAATATGTACCACTTTATGATTTTGTTGACACTAGAAAAGTTTGGGTTATGCATCCAAGAAGTCCAGTGTCCAGGTTTCCATCTTTTGCTTTTGGTTATCTTGCTGATTGTACCTCAGAATGTATGATTTTATTGTTCTAAGGCTTCATTGCAGCCTAACTTGTCAGCATGGAGTGTGTGTTTGATTTTATGTACTTGTTTCGCAGCATAGAGAAGTTAAGGCCTGAGAAAGAGCTTCAGCGTGCAAAAGCCGACATTAATCGCTCTAAGCTGAAGATTAGAGAACTTTTCCATCGACTTGATTCAATGTCTGCTGAAGGAAAATTTCCAGATTCTTTGTATGATTCTGAAGGACTCATTGACAGTGAAGATGTAAGCGTTTCATTGAAAATTTAGTCGTAGATGCTTAAACTTCATGTTGAAGAGTGATTTCTTGATAGTTTTCCTCTCGTGGCAGATTTTTTGTGCGAAGTGTGGGTCCAAAGATTTACCTCCTGGCAACGATATTATACTTTGTGATGGTAATTGTGATCGTGGATTCCACCAGTACTGCTTAGAACCCCCTCTGAAAACTGAAGAAAGTAAAATTACTGCCCTGTGGATTGTAGCTTATTTCCTTCGAAAGTTTTTATATGTTTTTCAAACATTTATTGGTGTGCATTGAAACTTTTGTTCAGTTCCACCTGGTGATGAAGGTTGGTTTTGTCCTGCTTGTGATTGCAAATTTGACTGCATTGATTTGCTCAATGATTCTCAAGGAGCAAAACTATCTATTCAGGCCACTTGGGAGGTATGACAAGACATTGTCTTTATGTTTATCGTTTCAATCATTCCTGAGGCTCTAATGTCGCGTCAATCATATGCAGAAAATTTTCCCTGAGGCTGTAGAAGCAATGTCTGGTCACCAGCAGGATGATATAATGGGGCTCCCATCAGATGATTCTGAAGATAATGACTACAACCCTGATGGCCAAGATGACGAAGACAATAGAGAGGAAGGGAAAGCAACCAGTTCTGATGAGTCTGATCCAGATAAATCTGACTCATCAGACTTCTCATCTGCTTCAGAGGATTTGGGGGCTGTATGCAGAGATGAACAATATGTTGGGCTTCCTTCTGATGATTCAGAGGATAATGATTTTGATCCTGAAGGTCCAGATTCCAATGTGGATGGTGAAGGCTCTAATTCCAGTTCGGAATTCACCTCCGCTTCTGAGGATTTAGGAGCAACTGTGGGTAATGATGATGCTTCAGAAAATGAAGAACATACTTCACCTGTTGAGCTGGATAAAGACTTGGACGTTTCCTTACCTAGTTCTGGTAGAAGACTTGTTGAAAAACTGGACTACAAGAAGCTCTATGATGTGAGTGCTACTTCTTCATTACAAATGACTTTGATACTGCTGACACATGATCTTAAATCAGTACTCAACATAATTACAGAAGCTAATTCATTAGTTGAGGCTGCCTGTAATCCACCTGAGCTTATATATGTTTTTCGTTCAATTGATAAATAGGAATGAATTTTGACCATGATGTTGGTGCTGTTAAGCTCTCTGCTATAATACATAACTGATACCTCCTGAGCAGTAGGATTGCTTAAGTTCTCCCCTTGCCAGATGATCTACTAATTACAGACTCTGTTCACAAAGGTGTGTTCTGCCTGTGTAATTGTAAGAAAGTGTGTGGTTGCAGCTGACCTTTGCCCTCATATCTGGGGCAGGGACAAAATATTCTCCTTTTAAGCTGTAGGATTCGTAGGACATAATACAGCATACAACTCATCAATTAAAAACATAGTTTAGGGATTTTTTTATTCCTATTCTGTGAAAGAAACTTGATGTTCTGTCATTTTTAAGGTGTATCAGTTCTGATTACATGGAATGTTTTGGTATACTGGTATTTATCACCGAACTTCTTTTAAATGGTTGGAGAAACTTTCATGTTACAGTAACATGTTTCAGTGACGTGTGACTTCTAAATCACCTTCACGACTTATGTCACTTTGTGATGCTGTGTACTTCCCACGGTCTGAGCTATGTGGCTTATTTTCTTTGTGCACTTTTGTGTTGCTTGTTGCATAAGTTTTACACAGTGCATGTTGTGATCTTGCTTGTCTTGGGGAAGATAGAGAAAAGAGGGATGAGAGGCCCCGTGTTGTGGGAATTAGTTCGTTTATCATTTCCTGTTATGAATTGGTTCCTTGTTTGGGTTCAGGAAACATATGGAAATGCTGATTCAGATTCAAGTGATGATGATGAGTGGACTGATGATGTTGCGACAACTAGAAGGAAGATCAGTGCTAAAAGAGAAGTTTCAGTATCTGTGGATAGGCCACATCCTTCAGTTACTCCTCGAAGAAGAGGTCGACCAAAGCGTGACTGTCAAGTTGTAGATGGTTCATCTGTTGGGCTGAGAAAGAATCTAGAGGAAACAAGTTCGGCTGGCAAGAGTAGGAAGGGACTTTCCTATAACCGACTTTCAGAAACAGTCACCCAGGTATTATGTTGCATGAATTTTTTCCGGTACCCAATACTTGGAACTAACACAATCGCTGAGTTGCAACTATTGCAGACTTTGAAAAACTTTGCATGTAATTTGTTGCAATAGTATACTTATATTTTTCAGAGTATCCTAGTTTTTATCATCGCATGTTACTATGTTGTCGTAGTTTTTTAACTCTTGTGAAGTTTGGTCATTAATTTTCTTGGTTTCTTCAGAGACTCTACGAATCATTCAATGAAAATCAGTACCCTGACCGTTCAACAAAGGAAAAGCTTGCGGGGGAGCTTGGTCTTACACCTTTCAGGGTTGGTTATCTCCTTTACTGCGGCTGAGCTCATTTAAATTCCCACGCCCTTCTCCATTCTTAGATTGCGTTTTGTTTTCAGGTTGACAAATGGTTTGGCAATGCTCGTTGGAGTCTGCGCCATCATCCATCTCGTGTCGAAGCAAGCATTGCCCGAGTTTTGCCAGGCAGCGGTACTCCACACACAATTCCTTCTAATGGAGTTGAAGCTGGCTCATCTGATAATAAGATTACTGTTACAGAACATGGTGGCGTGGATATGGCGGGTGAGGGTGAGGGTGAAGGGATTTCTTCACTTGACGAATCTAGAAAGAGGAAGGAGGCGGATGATGTACTTCAAATCTCACAGTCTGAAGCTTCTAAGGAGAGTGAGACTCAAGGTCTTGATGGGATAAATACATCTAAAGAGAGTACAAACGCTGATCCATTGCAAACCCCCGAGGCTCTTGGAAGAGGTCAGAGAAAGAGAAGGAAATCTGGTGCTTCATGAAATACTCATTTACAATATGGAGATCTATAAGTGTCTGGTATAGGAGAGGACTAGTCGCTAGATAAGATTTGAGGTCTGAGCGCATCACATGGAAGGGTATTTAGCCTCGCTTGAATACTTGTAGTTGCTTAGGTCCTCTGGTTCCTCGCACGATTTCTTACATCAGTGGTTCAGTTTGTGTCCTTTGCCACTTGAAGGTTAGCTTGTGCTATCTATGTGGGAGGTTGTCCTGAAAGGCCAACACTGGAGAAGCTAACTAGCGTGGCTCGTGAATCTTGTGGAGATGTATGAATGGACCATCAGTTGTCATGCTTAAGGTGGCCTGAGCAGCAAAATCGGTCTTTCTTTTGATTCGTTGTACTACCTTAAAATTGTGAGCTTAGTGATGCGGAGGTGACGATACACGCCTGCTGTGAGTGGGTTTGCGCGCGACTTGGTTTTTGTCTAGGACAAGCAAGTAGTAGAATAGCTCTGCAAGTGTAGATTCTTTAATTTAGGGCTGTAATTCTGTAGTTATAATCGGTAGTCACTAGTCAGTAACTGTCCTTTTTCGCGGTTCTTATGTGCCGAGATAGTTTAGGGTGTGTATTAATACTTGTATGATCCATGAAAAGCATCAGGTTTTTGTGTAAATCCGGAGATGTAATTTTGAAGTGGAAGTTTTTCGCCTATTGAGCAAAATCAGTGAAATTGGACGAGACATCTACGGATGGGGCGTTTTTTGTCACGCCATTCTTTACGGGAAGGAGATCATCGTTTAAAATAACCGATGATCTTACATTACGAACTTAAAAGTTAAAACCTATCATTTCACGGTCCAAGCGTACATAGAAATCGATAATCTCCTAAACGTATTTATTTTCGCGTGACTTGTGAAACGTGAAACGACTTGTCCAACTCGGTCACTCATTTGCGAAAAAAAGGCTTCTACAGTACGGTACCGTCAAAAGCGTCAAATAATACACAGTTCACCGGTGGAGAAGACGAAAATGGAGTCGGAAATTGGCGAGGAGGAGCTGAAAGCCGCCGGAGCTCAGCCGTTGACTGATGGACGGTTAGGATTGCGTATCCGCGGCTGGGAAATTGAATCTTGCAACCGCCCGATTCTTACCTCCCCCGAACTTCAACTGTAAGGGCTTCCTCTTTACGCTTTTCTTTCCACTTCACTTCTGAGTTAAATTTGATCATGGAAAAAATTACGATAAAACCTTGATTGGTAAATTATATGATTATTATAGCACTGCGTTGTTGTTGCGTGTAATTGAAGTTTATTGCGAAGTATGATTGTGTGCAATTTGGGGGTTTCTGCGCATGTTGACCTAATTTGTTTTGAAGCTTAGGGTTCTTTTTCAGCAATTTCTCTAGTTCGAAGATGAATGAAACGACTGCGTTTTCTGCATTTAAGTTGACTTTGAGTATTGGTTTTCTAGAGGATGAATTAAAGTATGCAAACCATTTGGTCTTGACTGTTAAGTTTCCTTTCGAGCGGGGAAAGTAGTCATCTGTGATATTTAAGCGTGATCTCGGCCAAAAGTTGCTAGCTTTGTGTAAATCGCGATTAGGTGTTTGAAAGTTCGAACAGCTGTGCCCCTGCATTTTAATTGCTCCTTGGAGTGGATGAGTATTCAACCTAATTTCAAACCAAATGCTATATACTGTGATGCCAGAGGTGGAAAGCTTTGTACTCGTAACCTAGCTTGAACTAATTGACGGTTGTATGAGTTGCCTAGACTTAGACATGGTTAGTAGTGTTTTGTTGTTTCAAAGTAGACCTATGAAACATAAGAAGTGTAGCCTATATGCCTGAGAATGTGTTGTTGTATACTTGGTTATGGTTAAAGTTAAAGTTGTTTTGATGGGGCTTTGCTCTTTGATACTTATCTGCAAAAATTGCTCGTGTTACCTCTCATTGACAACAAGCTGCTGTCAGAGATTCTCGAAAATAAGCTGTTTGGTCGGTCTCGTTCTAGCGGGGAATGTATTTGATGTGTATCCTTGTCACGTCACAGTAGATTAGCATGGTTCATACTCCTAGCTATGATGCTCTCTCCTGATCCTTGGCTTCTGATGATGTTAATGTATTGGCCATACATTGTGGTTTCAGATGGGAAGAGAAACTTAAGACATCTCACTTGCCTGAGATGATATTTGGCAACAGTCATTTAACTCTAAAGCATGTTTCGAGTGGCGCTACAATTCATTTCAATACAATTGATGCTTTAGCTGGTTGGAAGGTAGAGGCTTTGCCACCAGTTGAAGTTCCGGCTGCTGCTAAGTGGAAATTCAGAAGGTTAGTAGCACTGTATGAGACTGGTTTCTCCAATTGAGAATCATTTGGGGATGTGCTGTGATTGAGTGACTGGTAATTCTTTCAAGGAAAAGGAAAGGTAACAATCAAAAGATGAAAAGGCAAAAGACAGTCGAGTAAATAACTTGTAACTACTAACTATTCCAAGTGATTTCATAAACTGGATAAAAGCAAATTCTGTAGTTGTTACCATGAGGTAAATAAATATGTCGGACTCGGGGATGAAAAACAGCATGCGTTAGCTGAATATTTATCTATTCTTCCTTTTCCTTTTGAATCAGTACATCTCTACATCGCTCACGTTATGATGAAACTTGATAATACGTGAACACCCTAAAACAGATAACCTAGTAGGGATGTAGCTGAATATCCTGAGATGGGACTTTTAGCAGACTTCGAGTCCGAGGTGTTAGCCGACCCCAAATCATTTTGGAAATAAGGCTTGGGTTACCACCATGTCACACCTTACAGCTCGAGGTCAATATTCTAGGTCTTAATTAAATGTGTCACCTTCTACCATTTAGTTATGTTTGCATACAATATATTATAATATCTCATGGGAGTCATGGCACTTCTCATAATTTTGCAGCAACCCGTTCGAACAGGTGAAATTGGACTATGACTACACGTTCACTACACCTTATAGTGGGAGTGAATTGATTGACACAATCAACAAAAAGGTATGCATACTAATTATCCGGTTCAATGTATTTTTTTTTTTTTTATTGTCTCAGACTATCTCTGAAGGTTGTAATGTAGTGATTCTTTATTCTTCTAGGGGAGAGGTTGCAGACTTTACTGGAAGGATTGTGAGGAGAAGATTGATGTCGCTGCTCTCGCATCAAAAGAACCTATTCTCTTTTATGATGAGGTTAGCACCTGTGAAGATGATAGAAGACCGTGTATCTTTGCGTCATAAAGCTATCTTTCTCGTGCATTAGCTAATGTAGCCTCTGCGTTTTGACCTTTGTAGGTGGTTTTGTATGAAGATGAATTAGCTGATAGTGGAGTATCTCTTTTGACTGTGAAAGTGGTAAAGTCACACCGTTGATCTTTTAATAGCACCGACCAAGTCATCTGTTCTTCTATTTGGATCACTAATTGGGGTACTTGTGATTTTTCAGAGGGTTATGCCAAGTGGGTGGTTTCTTCTTCTCAGATACTGGGTCAGTTATCTTGTTTAGACTCTGAAATCTTTGTTGGAAATGTCATTCCTTGAATTCATTCACTCAATAAAATTTTCCTATTAACGCCTAGCTGTATAGGATAATTTTTGTAAGGGGTCAAATTGAAGGCATCATCAAACAATTTTCTGATTATGTAAAAACGCTGCTTCAACCTTTCAATAAATCAGTCTATAAATTATGTCTGACCTTGGTCTATTCTTGCCTACAGCTTAGAGTTGATGGCGTGCTCATGAGACTTAGGGACACTCGTATGCATTGTGTTTTTGAGGAGCACTCATTTCCTGTTATTCTGCGTGAAAGCTGCTGGAGAGAAGGCACATTCAGTGCCTTGGCCTCTGTAAGTAACTACGTTTCTCGATCATTTCTCACTCCAATACCTCTTTCCCTGCTGCATATTATTGTTCTGCTGTGGAATGTGAGCATGTGTTCCTGATATCTTCTGAAGCTTTAAGCTGACGATTTCTGGAGTGTACAACTAGATGCCCCCCACTCTCTTTCTCTGAAATTGATTTATCTTCCTTTCATACTGCAGAACGGGTACCCTGTTGACACTGCTGCATATAATGATCCAAGCATCATTAGCCAGAGGCTTCCTATCATCATGCATGAAACACAAAAGCTTATGTTGGTTGACGACCTGTAAGGCTGTAATAGTTCGTTATCACTATATTTCAGTATTCAGAACTGAATTCTTGTGTCAAATTGATTTCCTGTATCCTTTCAAATGCTTAATTTTATGTTCATCGGGATCAACAACATGCAGAATCTCCCTGTCAAATATAAATTCCATGCACTTCATTTACTCTAGTTTAGAATAGTAATGACATATGATCATATCGTGTGAGCTTCTACTGGGGCTTCCGTGGGTTAAGAGTTTCCTCTACCATCTCTAACCCATTCGCAGACCCTCCCCCCTTTCCCTCCTAAGAATAAGGACAATTACAGTAAATCCCAACTTTCAACTTGAATTGAAATGAATTAATAATGAACCTACTGCTACCCATTTTGGTGAAATGAAAATATCTATCTGTTCAGCCAAAACTGCCAAACTATTCTGGTCCATGGATCAACTATGTACAACAAAGTAATGACCTTATTATCATACTCTTCAAAGCTAAGCCTTACTATCTGGAATTGCAGGATATACCTTTGTGGCCTCCCAAGTCGAATCGATGATATGTCATAGAAAAGTAGGATAGTCGAAATTGCAGTTCATTTCCTTTGATAAAATGATAAGGGAGTAAAGTAATTTAAATATAAGAAATAAACAACAGAGGAAGTCGGCAGTTATTAGAAAACACCATAGGTAAAACATTCCAGGTATATAATCTGGATTGTGGTGGACATCCCCTTTTTTCCTATCTTTCCCATGATGAATTTCTTGAGACCATTTATGATCTAAATGCCCCACAACTTGATTCCTTGCTTAAATTAAGAGTAAATATCCTAATGATGGAACTATAGACATGGAAGTAGCCATAGTGATAATGTGTAGATGTATTGTTGAAGAGAGCAGTTATTTGGCGATTGATTGCACATGTTAATTTCCTAGAGCAGTTATTTGCCGTGTCTCTTTTCTGGTGTTAACATGTAGTCTCTAATAATAAGTTCACTTGTCTTCATGTTTCTGTTCGCTTTCTAGGAAGTGTTAGGTCTCTGTCATTCAAATAGTTGACTTACTCTAGATTAGCTTTCAAGAACTTTGTTCATTGTCTTTTCAAAGGTGTGCACCTTCTATGACCACTGAACGAACGTGGAAAGGATAATCAGTTGCCTTTTTGATATCAAGGAAATTCACTTAAAAACAAGGGCTTTTTTAGTATAGTTTGCAGTTCTATAGGACTGCGACCCTTCTACTCACTTGCTGAGACAATTTCTCCTACACATTCCTGGGCTAGGCACCGTGCGTGAATTGCCTTGCCTGCCTTAAAGTCTGGTTATTGGGGTATGACCGTGACGGTTATTCTTTCAGAATATTGGCTTCACATCAGGGCTCTTCACTGTCACTCTAAGTAGGAACCTTGGTATTTATGAAGAGTTAAAATGTTCAAACACCTTCCAAACTCGGAACATTAATTGTGCTTGTACACAAGGGTATCTCTGCATTGACAGTGACTGGCTGACTGCCTCAGCTGGAACTTTTAATATATTTTTGGTTTGTTTCTGGTTCAGATCACCTATTTAGGTTTCCACAACCTAGGTAGTGATGATGGAAGGGTGAAGAGAATCGGAACTAAATGTACATATAGAGTTCATATACATAATTTGATGAACTAATAACTTCAACAACATTACACTTGATATCCAACATTATTGGGACCAACCTTTGAATACATGGAAGCTTCTATAGATTTTAGCAAATTGAGCTCTTAGATAAGAAATCTCTGAAACCCTCAGGGTTGACCAAGTGGGAGCTAGTAGTACCTTCAGGCTTCTCCGGGTTATTGAACTGAGACTTGCTCTTGACAACCATGAGTCTGAGGTTGAATTTACAGATGTCCAGCCATCACTATCTCTCGTGTTCAATCATATCTGATTTGTGAAAAAGATAGTTTTTTCTCATTATTCAAAGTCGGAGATTCAGGTCTAGGTTAGATTCTGGTGGTGGTGGTGCTGGTGGGGGTGCTGATGGTGCTGGTGGTTGGTGTGATGGTGGTTGAGCTACTTGAGAATCCAAGCGGTAACTTCCTGGCCACATCACATTTGTGGGGCCATCAATTATTAAGGGGTTCCAAGAAGTATTGTTGAGACCTGTATCTGAAGTTTTGAATCTCGCAGCAAATGCATATGCTTCCCTTTGTGATTTGTGTACAAGGGAGTGTGCATGCACTCCAAGTGATCGGTGCATTTGTGTGTTGTTTGGCAAATCCATCATCGACATCATTCTTTGAGAATGAAATCTTCTGGCTGCTCCTCTTTCACGCTTGTGTGCGTTCTGGTGGCCACCTAGAGCCTGTGAGCTGAAGAATTTCCTCATGCAGAAGTTGCACGAGAAAATCTTGGCAGGAACCGCTCTGGAAGGTGGACCTTGTTTTTCAGGTACGGAGCATTCATTTGTATGTAAACGCAGATTTAACCAGCCTTGATTATTTTCTTGAATTCTTTCATGTGTTGCTTGCATGGCTTGATCGTAGTTGGACAATATGTCACTCCCTCTCTCAATCTCTAGATTCATGTTCTTGTACTTCCTTTTGATTGAGAAAGTATCAAGAGAAAGTGAAGACTGAAACTTTCTTCAATACTTTGATCTGAGGTCTAAAAAAAATTCCTGAAAATGTGAATCTTTGGAGTGGTACTAAGATGAGAGGAAGTGAGAAGAGAAATAAAGGCACCACTCTAGAGAAGGTGAGGCTGGAGATCTAGACATTATATCAGATGTTTCACATGTGGCCCCATATAGTGATTCTCTTCTAGTACAGGGGACAGTCTAATGTCAGTCATACTGTTACCTGTTTATGTCTAGCTTAGGATTCCCACTGATATTTCTGCTTTTGCTTTGTTTTGTAATTTGTCAGGTCATACCAACTTTACATGGCACTCCACTCTCTGGAGTTACCAAAAGAACATCAGTTGACTATCTAACAAACTGCATCAACTTAACTGTCGGCATCATTCAACTTACTGTAAGTCTGTTCTTCTACTTCTTATCCACATAGAACTCTGTCGTTAGCTACAGGTGAAGTTGTTCTTTTTGGTAGTCTTGGCCTCTTGGGAAGTATCTAAAGAGTAAAGAGTATATTTATTTGGTGATCGGAAATGAAATTTTACATCGCCGAATTTGATTATACACTCTTAGTCTCTTACTACTAGAGCACAATTCTATGCGTTTCTCTTCTTGAGTAGTATTATAAGAAACAACATAGATTTCCAATTTAGGTGCCTATGAGTTAAATTATTTTACCTGTGCAAGATTATTTTCAATAGGGCGGAGATCATAGTGTGTGCATTATTGTTGCTCAGTCATTGTGTTATCCTTTTACTTAATCTTTAATAGGCTCATAAGTCATATCTAATCCTGATATGTGGTTCACATCAGCTCATGTCATGTTCAATGAGATTATGTCTAATGAGATGGAAACCACTCAAGTGAAAGCCTAAAGCAAAGGAGAGGATTCTTAGGTGGGTTAAAGCTGGATTATTGAGTTTTTTTTTTTAAAAATAAAAAAAAATAAAAACAATAATACTCTGTTTTTTTTTTAGAGGAAATGGTCCTATGCCATATGATATCAATGGTGAGAAATGTTGAAAAGATGGTTTTACGGTTACTCGTCCTTTTCGTAGAACAAGACAATCTATGTGGGTGTTTTCATGTTGGGGTTTTTGTTTTTGGGAGATCTTATTTGGACTCATTAGTGGTGTCGCTTCTCTTGTTTACAATAGGAAAAGAGCATCATGCATGAACCACTTGTACCTTGGCTTATCTTTTGTTAACTCTATTATATAGGAATGACAGGCTGGAGCATTTGATTAATACCATAGCGGCATAGTGCTATAGTATTCGTAATGTTATGTTATGTGTGGATTATATCTGCATTAATTTGCTTCACGTAATTGGTCTAAATTTATTGGTCCCGAGCTTGTATTGCTATGTGTAGAGTTGTAGACGGGTGGGGGAGGAGAGGGCAACATAACTATGTTGATAGATGTCACCGAGTTTTATTTATAACATGTTCGAGACTTCTGAGTGTTATGCACTATGCACCAGATATGGGAGAGCTGCGGAGGAGGGAAGCAGAGCAGGCAACAAAAGGTAAATGATTAGAAGTTATGGGATACTGTGCATCATTTCTGCTAGGATGGAGATCTGAACTAGACGCTTTGTCGTAATGTGATTATGTGTTTGATATAATACGTTAACATGAGAAGATTTGGATTCTGATTTAAAGATGATAAACCATGACAATACCTCGGTAGGCCATGGGAACGACAACGAGGAGGTGAAGGTGGTTAAACGATCTCTAATTGGAGTAACAAGGGTAGTGCTGCGTTTTTGTCATGGCATTACTGGAAATAGCTTTTGTGGATGCCCCCATTGATTGGCTTACAAAAATGAGATTCCCAACTTTGTTCAGCTCAATCAACTTTTCACCATAAGTAGACCTCCCCTACTTCACGTAAACTATTTCTACTTTGGGAGATTTGGTTTCTTAATGTTAGAGCTCTTTTGGTAAAAGCAAGTCATGAAGGAAGCTTTCCGAATTCGCTAAGGTAGCGTTTGGAAACATGAATTTGGAAATTTGTAATCATTTCAAATCCATCATTTGAGAATGTGGAATTCAAATATAATTCAATGTTTGGAGAGGGTGGGATTTCAAAATGACACCTCTTGGGGTGTCATTTGTTTTTGGCCTAATTGAATTTGATACAAATTCCAAAGGATTTGACACAAATCCAAATTCTCAAATTCTTGAGTTCCCAAACATGTGATTTGTGTCAAATTTGGATTTGAGAATCAAATCCTTGTTCCCAAACACTCTCTAAGGGCACTTGATTTGCTATACTGAAGGTACCCTTAAGGCGTAAACAATCAAATCTTTTCGAGTAATAATCATAATTCAATTTGGTTATTCACACTATTCACTTCATATGGTTTAGAGTACGTAATCGTAATTACAATTACACTTGTAATTTACGACAGACTAGAGCTAAGGGATCAATAGTATCGTGAATTACAAGTTAAGTGCCCGTGGCTATTAGCAGGTTAAGGCGTTTGGGATTTGCGACCAAAATAATGCATAATGGCTTTCCAGGTGAGATATTGTTTGGCCGTTAATGACAAATTGTAATGGAGTGGGTGGTCGAAGTGCAACACTAGTGAGTAGTGACTAGTGAAGTAGTGAGTAGTGAACCCACCAAAGATTATGATATCTTCGGTCACAGTCTTTTAAATTCGATCGGATACTCGCACTCAGTTCTACATACCATTTTCCTCATTGTATGTCTTTATGTGCATAAAAGTAATTATAACATCACATAATTCACAGTATCAAACTAAACATAAACTATCAAGTTGAACTAGTTGCACTAAAACTTCTTCATTAAAAATCGGAGCATTTACACGCGGTTCTGTAAGTTATTCATAGTCCGACATTGTGATTTCTTTTTTCGCATCAAATATATCGACATATGATCGAAGTATTATATCATACGACTAAATATACACTTTTGGATGAACTCATTGCACAAAGGATTTCGTGAAATGGGCTATGATGCCATGTTGAAAGAGCTCTAACCACTTCACACAAGGCTACAAGCCAAAACTGAGTGGTACACAAGCAGCATAAGCGTACACAAGCAGCATAAGCGCATATGTCCTATGGCGAAGAACAAAGCTGAATCGACAAGTCCCAAGCCAAGTGAAGGCATCTCATTGATTTTGATACACTAGTAGGGGACTGAAGTTAACTAGGGCATCTTTCAGTTGCTTCTAACATGGAATTTACGCAAAGCCAAGACACAGAAATGAGAGGAATCCCAAAAATATCTCTGCTATTTCCAGATCAAGAAATGTGTATTTCAATCAGAATAGTGCAAGAATATTGATCTTGATCACACACATATTCACATATATGATAGTTGGGAGGGCATTGAGTTCCCCGCACAACGAGCTGCTCCAGATTCTACACAGTGTCGACACCCAAAAAACTTGCGGCCATGAACCCTAATGTAGTTTTCTTCCTAAAGAACCCTACTGCAGTACTGCATTAGATCAGCATCTACTACAGGGAAAGTCAGTTTCAAGTTATTCTTTGATACAGTTCTTAAAAAGTTTCCCTAGTTCGGTCTGCAGGCATCTCAGTCCGTGCTTCCCACTAAAATCAGGAAATCATAGTTCAATACCGAATGAGCTGCCAAACCTTTGCAGTAATTTGAAGCTCATTAGCTTAATGCTGCATAAGTCGGCGCAAACAGAGGAACATGACAACATTGTCCAAAAGAAGAAAGATGAAGGCAGTAAAGTCCATCAGTTAGGCAAACTCCATAGTATATACTCTAGGCTCCATCAATAACCTCCATATAAGAAGCATCTACAAGAGAAAACTAAAAACCACACAACTCACGTATTCACAGTATCGAACTTGCTGAGAATAAGGATACGATACCTCTCTACGTCTATACAATATCAACCATCAAATCATATTTGCTTGAGCTCTAATACTCGAACTCCAGAACAAGGATGGAATGAGTCTTTACCAACAAAACGAATCATTTTTCTTGGGCAAGTCCAAGGAAGGTAAATGCTAGCATGATCCCATTCTGTTAGCAACAGACTTTCATCCGCCTATATAGTATATAGAACATAGAATCGCCATCCACGTAGATTAGCCCCCCCCCCCCCCCCCTCCTTCATTCCCCTACAGTTAGCTATTCTAAGGAAATCAGACAATTAAAAGGAACCAAGAGGAAGAGGAGTAGAGAACCCATCAAGGAAAAAAGTGCAAGAATCTTAAGAGGTGATTTTCATGTGCTGGTATACAGAAAAGGATAAGGGCTATCAACAGTTGTAAACAAAAATTATTGGCTACTGAAAACATCACATCAAATCCATCAAAGCAGCAGTTACGGAAACACCATAGTAGAAGAGAAACAACTGCAAAGTTCAGGCCAAAAGAAGGGGTCCATTGTCAACAGAAATAATTCTATTAAATTGTACTCACTGCAGACACCTGAGAGTTTAGATACCCCGCAATTCAACAGCTACTAGAAAGACATCCACTCAAGTCACAATTGTGGGGTATGACTTCTTTTTCGTTTTCTTTTCTTGATTCCCTTTAACATCTTATTTTGCCTACCAACAGCAACCTCACATTAACGGTTCCAGCTGACAATTCATGTTAGCTGACCTCAAACTATTTGGAGGTTATAGGTTTGTTGTTGTTTTAGTAGTTGAAGGCCAAAACACTGCACTCCAAAAGATTTCGCTGGTTCAGTTATTCAAAAACCTTACCTCACATCAACTTCTGTCAATGTAACGGGGGGTTGGGTTATTGTGCATTTCCAGAAGCAATTATCATTTTACGCCTCTGCCTCCAGACCTTGTTCGTTTATTTCCTAGACACTTAATGTGCAATCAGCAGTATCACAATAACTACTCACAAATCGTAGCTTGAGCCAGTGTATAAAAAGCCCGGTGAGAACACTTCCAGTGATTCTATAACTTCTCCACATCTTTACCAAAATTACTTTAAAAAAAAAAGGTGGCACTAAACCTTTCACAGTGAAAGTTTAAATCTTTGACAACATTGGCGGCCTCTTCACAGCTAAATCAAGTGAGATAGCCAAGTGGTGATATAGGAGAAAAACACTAACTAAAATTTCCAATTCTGAGAGCTATACATAGTCACAGACCTGAATTCATCAGCAACAGGTTCCTGGTGAGAGTAACAATTTTTAAGGGCCAGATATTACTGAAAAGAGATTCCAGGTTGCAAATAAGAGCCACAAACTTGTGCATAAAGATTATAACATAACATCAAGAAAGGCTAAAATATCACAACAAATAAAATTCGTGCGATGCAAAATAAGAAAGAGCAAAACCACAGCATATTGAAACAGCAGAGTTTAAATTGAAAGGGAGACATTGATGTCAAATAAAACTTGATGGTTGAAGGATCTTATAACAATGGACATGTGTCGAAACATCAATAGTTGATTAAGGCAACTTTCATCATATGTCGAGTAAAAGAGATCAATACGAGATTATTTCCTAGTTCAGTGGTTCCAAGGTCGAAACTGCGTACCCTGAGGCCTGAATTCACTTGTGACTGGGACGAACACTAGAGTCAGATATGCTGATCCTTAAATTGAGACCTTGTTCAAGTACCTGAAAATAAATCTCAGCCATCAAAAATCTGCTCTAATCAGAGAAGTGCCTCATACTCTCAAGGGAAGCTTTCCATATCAACAACTTATAACACGACAAAAAACCTTAAATGACAGCAAACAGAAAGTTAATTTATATTAATGTCATTCCACCTCTGGGAAAAAGGAAAAGCATTTTGCTAAAGAGCTTCTCTCATATGATGCTACCCATGATTTTCCAAGATTCCAAAGAGCTTCTCTCATCATAAAACTTTTATATGGGTTTCTGTTCACTTAATTATAAAACAAGTTTGATGGGGTGTTTTGGCATATGAGCATATCCTGCATGCGTACTCTTACAATTGTTGGGCCAAGTTTGCACATATTCAAATGGCCATATCCATCCCAATTGTCAAAGTTCTAATGTAAGCTCAAACATTTGAGCCCAGTAAATCTAAGGGGAAAACCCACCCCATAATTTATCATATTAGATCAGCACTCATAAAACTCTCAGACTAACATGCACAAAAAAAAAAAAAAAAAAAAAAAAAAAAAAAAAAAAAAATACAGAAACTGAAATCCTCAACTCTCAAAGTTTCCACCAGTCAAGGTATAAGGACTTACAACAGACGTATAAAAATAAAATCTTTCGAGAAAGTCTCCCAAGTGTGTGCCGCTACTGTTATAAATAATAATCTAACTAACCTAGTGAACTACCTACCTTACCTTGTCTAGGAACATGGAATGTATAGGGTATTCCAGTCCTTTAAGAGGTAACTCAAGTGAGTCTATCAATCAGTTTCCAGACTTCTTCTCCACCCCACAGACAAATAAATAAATAAACAAGAAAGAAAAGCAAAATACCAATAGGCAGTCACAACTAACTAAGCTATGACTCAAAGAAGTTAACTAGAAAATCATATCTTCAAGCCAGACCTCTAGTTATTAACAAGCACATAATTGATGTTCCATAAACAGACCACTGACGAAAACTAGCGCAACTAAACAGAAGTGTAGAGGAACAAGGAAGAAGGAATGGGATAACAACCTACAAATGCAGCAGCTCTGTCCTTTTGATGATTGAAAGCGCCAAGCAACATCACCCATCTTTTCCACTCTTCCCTATAAACCCAATCCCAACTTTTCTCAACAACCAAACTTCATGTGGTAAAACAAAGTTGAACAAAGACCTAGCCACTGTATTCCTCGTCTTATTCAATAATGATAAACAACGTTTTCCAGTACTATATCACCAATTCACAAAACCAGATAACTGAACATAATGACAAACAGAGTAAAAGCAGCAACTTTTTCAAAAAAAATTAATCATAATAAGCGCCCTAGAAACGGACTCACACAAAATGACTACTAGCGATCCTGACAAGAACGGCAGAAGGTACCATTGGATAGCTCACTAAAAGCCCGCACATCACGAGACAGGTGGGCAGTCAAACAAGGAATAGCTGCAGCATTACCGAATGGCAGAAGCGATTGTACACATCCCAGTTCTCCAAAGTTCCTACACTCATACCACACAATTTACAAAGTCAATAACTCAATCATGACCCATTGAACAACACCGGCCAATATCAATAAGCACTAGAACCACATTTTGCAATTGCATGATCTAATTGTAATGAAGGGTCTTAAAGCCAAAGCAAATCGAACCCTGCATAGTAGGTACCCTTACGGCCCTAACAAGTCGACTGTCGACAAAATTACACAAATACGCCGCTTAAGCATCACTGCACGTGATTTAACTAAAAGATCAAAACTTTGCTGATCCTAATAACAAAAGAGCAAAGCTTGAGCAAGAAGTTGGAGAATATTACCAAATTAAGCAATGAAAGTACCAATCATACATCAAATACACACCCAATTTTTCAAATTAAATGAACTCTAAATAATACATTGATCGAAGATAAAGGAGAGTGGCCAATAAAACCCCCAATTGAATACATATATACCGACGAATGAATAATTAAAAAGATCAGATTTTTAATCAGGAAATCGAATTATATGAAATACCCAATAATATCTTGGTGGTAAACGAAAAGGGCAATGGCCAAATGATGAAAAATTGTAGCTTGATGAAGAAGAGAGAAAATGAGATGGACCTGATAGGAGAAATGGAAGGGCGGCTGCGGGCGAAAGATGGAGGAGGACGGAGGCGATGGGCAGCGGACGGTGGCGCGGAGCGGAGGAAGGATGAAGACCTTGCAGTTGACATGAGTGACCTTGACACTGATCCGAAACGTCCTGCCATTGTTACGCTTCTTTTCTCTTTCTCTGTGCAAAGGAGGGTTTTACCAGGGTTTTTGCACGATTGCTTTCTCTTGAATCTTTTGGATGTGTGAAATGTGAAATGTGAAATGAGTCTCGTCTCTAGTTGACGACTCGATTTGGATAAAAAAGATACGGAGTAAATTGCAAGTAGTACACAGTTATACGGAATAGCTGAAGCTGTCAACTCTTGCATCGTATTTTGATGGTTTTCGTTGCCAATGGTGAAATTTACAAGCTACTCGGGGAATCGCTGGTCCTAACAGTGACCCCATTGCAGTTAGCTCACTGGCTATGCGTTACATATACTTAAACTAAGAGTTGTTGGTCATCTGGTTTTGCGTTGGCATTAAGGTCACCTTGTTACAACTTCAACCACTAAATTTAGTCTTGCTTAACTACTCAGTCGATAAGGTATCTATAAAAACATCGAACCTATTGAGTAACTGCCTTATCTAAGCGACAAATAGTTTAACCATCGGACATCTCTATACGGAGTACTCCGTGTTAAACTTCTTGTTTACCTTAAAGGCTCCGGATGTCCTAAACTGAGCCAAAACAAATACGGAGTATCAAAGCTTCGTGGACACGCCGAATTACCCGAGACAAGGAAAAAAAAAAAAAAACACCAAAGACTTTCCTTCAGATAATACGAACACAGCGTTCTTAAATCTTACTTAATTCAATCCCAAAATTACTCAAACCCACCTTCTAATTGGCCAGTGTTTTTTCAATTATTATTATCCAATCAATTCATAGTTTATTCGTTTTCCTTGTTCATCCTTAATCTGGGATTCAGGCAAGTCACCTCCTTCAATTTGATTTTTAATCGAATTTTATCGCATTGTTTTTCTGGGGTTTAAGACTCAAAGTTTGCAACTTTATTGTATTATTAATCAGTTTATCTTAATTCTCTTTATAATAAGCTGATTCTAAGGTGGGATTTTCCCTGATTTGCAGCTGATTCTGGATTTGCCCACATAAAGAAAGAAAAAAAAAGTTCGAACTTTTGGGAATTTTCGTCTTTTTTTTTGTTGTAATTTTGATGATGTGATTTTATTCTTCCTGGTTGTAAATTTCTGGTTTTTGGGGTTGCTTATTTGATACTCCACATGAATTATATCTGCTTTGATATTATTGTGCATGTTGGTTTGATTAGTTCTGCCATCAAATAGAACCTTACTTATGTATTTAAGTATAAATTGTGGCTGCATTGAAATATGAGCTGTAATTATGTTGTTACCAAACTTAGATATCTAGAATTCGCAATATGCCGGCACAGAGAACACATTTGATACGGCTATAGATCGAAAATTGGGAGTGTCTGAGTGGGCAGCTTGATATTGCCATGATTTGGAGGCTTTTTAGTGTATAATATTTAGGTTTATACGGGTTGCGTGTGGATGGATGAGGGTTGGGGGTAGAGCGTTGAGTGGAATAGTCTGAATATATCCGGACTTTGCCTCCAAAGCTGGATATATTAGTTGGTTGTTTGGTTCTGAGCAAGTTTTTGAGGTGTGACTCGTAAGGTAGCTGAAAGCTTTTACTTGTTGGGGTCTTTTTTTTACTTGACTAAACATCGCTGACACCAAAGAAGCTGTGCCTCCTACATTGACTCTTCGATGCTGCCTGTTGTTTGATCAGATGTTACCTGTTGTTTGATAGACTAGAAAGTAAATCTTCATCTTGTGTTTTGTTAGTTTATGGAAAAACAATATCGTCGACATCATTGTCACTCCAAAGCCTTAATGGAAAATTTGAGTATTTGAGGCTGCTTTGGAAATGAAAATGTTACATATACTAACCTCTACTTTATTTGAAGGCTGAAAATTGTGTTCCTTATCTATGAAATTAGTGGTCTGACTGGTCTCTTGCTTCTGTTTTGGAGGCCTCTACTTGTACAACCTTTTCAATGCTAGATACCAATATGGGTGCAATGTTTATTTATCCAGGGAGCAATATGTCTGCTAGGGCATATAGGAAAATTTTGAAAGAACAAGAGCAAGTGAAAAAAGGAGAGGCCACTGTGATTGCAGAAGAGCTGGAGGATATTGAGGAAGATGAGTCTGATTCTGGCGCGCCTTCTGTTAACCTTTTCGACCTCCTCAATGATAATCATGACAGTGATCAGGTGTGCTGCCTTTTTTATATTGCTTCTTTTTTGCTCTAATTGATGAATTCTACTACAACTGGATAGTATACTATGCTGTTTGCATGCCAGGCCTTTTGTATGGAGTGCAAAAGCTAATTTGACAGGCCTTTTGTAATAATTTTCCCTTCTTTCTTTCTTGATGTTTTATGCTTCTTATGGGACTACTATGTCTGCTTTTTGTAATCAACTGCACCAACAAATTCAATCATCTGATCGTTAATTAGTAACCTCCTAGTATATGTTTGTCGGCTACTCGGCTGCCGCAGGATGATGAGCCTGATGAAGTTGATGATAAATTGGTGAAAAAGGCTGATAAATCAGGATCTGTTGCGAGAAGTCACGTCGCTGCAGTCTCAACAGGTAGTAAGAAATCAAAGAAAAAGAAAAAGAAGAAAAATAAAGAGCCAGTGTCCTCGATTAGTGCTGGCTCAGTGGATGCGGACTTAGACGCTCTATGTCTAGAAATTGAATCTGCCCGTGAAGTTAGCTCCAGTAAGAAGGATGTCCAATCAGGTCACTATACGGTCAAGCAGCCTGAATCCTCTATCTTAAATGTGGATCCAAAGCTCTTAAATGCTGAAAATGAGCTGCGAAGAATATTTGGTTCTAAAGTTGTGAGCCAATTTGAGAATTCTAATCAAGGCAGTACTTCCAAGCAAGGGCGTGGCGGAAAACGGGGAGGATTTGCTCATAAAAAATCTCTTCTTGTCTCTCCATCTGAGCATTGGGCGCGATGGGATGGCTCTTTATCCATGGAGCTTTTAGAGAGTAAAGATGGGAAGCATTACTTCCGGTAAGTTTTTTTTTTTTTTTTTTGTTTATTGTTAGTTTCTTAAAGCTATTAACAACTTCATATTGGTTGGTAGCGCACTTCACACATATTGTATCTTAAATTCTCAACTAAGTCAAAATCAATAGCCATATCAATATATCATATATCTGCAACCAATTGACGTAGTTCACCCAGTTGCTGGACAACTGGTGTTGCCTGGTTTTTTTGGCAATGTTCCCAGCATTTAAGTGGTTGGGAGAGATATCATGCAACAGTTATTTTATTTAAGGGTTTAGAGTCGGAGCATAGGGATCAGTCCACTACAAACAATTGGAACTTTGAGAAGCGAACATAATTTTTGTGGTGCAAACCTATCCTTCTTCTGTTAAAAGTGTTTGAATTTTGGAATTTGGGTGTGTTTGAATATAAGGAGGCAAAAAGAGTAGCAAAGAAAGCTGTAAGAGACGCAAGAGGAAAGGTGAACCAAGACCTCTATACAAGATTGGATACCAAAGCAGGAGAGAAGGATATCTACAAAATTGCACGTATCAGGGAAAGGAGGACTCGGGACATTGGTAGGGTGAAATGCGTCAAGGATGTCGATCAAAGAGTCCTTGTTGATGATAAAGAGATTACGGAAAGATGGAGATCGTACTTTGATACCTTATTCAATGGCGATCGAGTGAATGATATTGGAAATGTGGACATTCATCAAGGTAGTATTAACCGGGAGTTCATGCGGAGAATTCAGAAGGGAGAGGTGAGGATGACTTTGAAGAAGATGGGACGGAAGAAAGCAGTGGGGCCAGACGACATACCTATTGAGGTTTGGAGGTGTTTAGGAGACAAAGGCGTGGAATGGTTGACGACGTTTTTCAACATGATTTGGAGTGGTAATAAGATGCCGGTGGAGTGGAGGAAGAGCACTTTGGTCCCTTTGTATAAGAACAAAGGGGATGTTCGTGAGTGTGCCAACTATCGCGGGATCAAGTTGGTGAGTCATACAATGAAACGTTGGGAACGGGTGATTGAGCATAGACTAAGAAGAAGTGTGAAGTTTTCGGAGAACCAATTTGGATTCATGCCGGGGAGGTCTACTATGGAGGCAATTCATCTCATAAGACAGACTATGGAGACGTATCGGGATAGGAAGAATGACCTACAAATGGTGTTTATTGATTTGGAGAAAGCCTATGATAAGGTACCAAGGGAAGTGCTTTGGTGGGCTCTAACTAAGAAAGGAGTTCCGCAAAAATACATTATCATTAAGGACATGTATGAGGGAGCTAGCACGAGTGTACGAACTAGTGTAGGGAAGTCAGAAGAGTTCCCTATTACAATTGGAGTGCACCAAGGGTCCGCACTTAGTCCGTTTCTTTTTGCTATAGTCATGGACAAATTGACGAGGTCAATCCAGGATGATATACCTTGGTGCATGATGTTTGCAGATGATATAGTGTTGATTTCAGAGACGAAAGAGGATTTGGAGAGGAGGTTAGAACTATGGAGGCACACTTTGGAGTCTAGAGGGTTTCGGTTGAGCCGAAACAAGACTGAATATTTGGAGTGTAAGTTCAGCCGCAGTAGGCGAACGGAGACAGAGACGATCAAGTTGGATGGAAAGACTGTTCAGGGATCAGATTTCTTTCGATATTTGGGATCGATTCTTCAAAAGGATGGAGAATTAGATGGAGATGTGGCACATAGGATAAAATCAGGTTGGGTGAAGTGGAAGAATGCAACAGGGCTTTTGTGTGATCGAGGAATGCCCAATAAGTTGAAGGGTAAGTTTTATCGTACGACAATCAGGCCGGCACTGTTATACGGCACGGAATGTTGGGCTGTGAAACAGTGTCACGTTCATAAGATGAGTGTGATGGAGATGCGCATGCTACGGTGGATGTGTGGACATACAAGACATGATCGGTTAAGAAATGAAGTTATTAGGGAAAAAGTAGGGGTTGCGCCCATCGCGGACAAGATGATGGAGAACAGATTGAGGTGGTATGGTCATGTGAGGAGGAGGCCTAGTGACGCGCCGATTAGAAGAGTAGAAGGGTGGGGAAGTGATAATATTAGTAGGGGTCGGGGAAGACCCAAGTTGACTTGGATGAGGGTGATTAGAAGTGATATGAGTTTCCTAGGGCTCGAAGAGAATATGGTGTTGGATAGGGCGGCGTGGAGAGACGCTATCCATGTGGAGGACTAAATTTGACTATTTTTAGTTTCTTTGTTTGGTTTTCCTAACTTGTTCCAAAACTTTTCCTTACTTGGTGTTCAAAGTTTATATGTTTTTCACTAATTTTCAAACTTTTTACTTATTTTGAGAACTTTCCAAAACTCTTTCCGAAAGTGTTTCAACGTTTCAAAATGGTTCACATCGTTTTTGAAATTTTATGGCGCGCATAAGACGGTTCTTAGACGACGATTCATGTTAACCGACCCCAAATCATTTTGGGAATAAGGCTTGGATGTTGTTGTTGTTGTTGGGTGTGTTTAACAACATTCAGAAATGGTTCATGGAATAATTCAATTTGAGATTATCTTTAAACCTGTTTACTTGATGCATACCTTTGAGCTGTTGGTGAGAAATGTATGAATTATTTTCCGGAAAATGCTTGGAGGTGTCATATTCTTGTATGCCTTGAAATGATGACTCTGTTTATCTAAACTCAGTCCTCAGTTTGCACGGGTCAAAGTTTGGAATGAGTGCTAACATTTCACTAATCTTCTGGCAAGGTGCTGTGTCTAAATGCTCACTGTCTGTCTTTAAGCTGAATAGAAGTATATTGTCTTATCCTTATCTATAAGTTAAGATAATTAATATATAAAGTTCTTTTCATGACTAAATTTTTGGTCTGAACCACACTTATAGCTTCTTACTGATGTTATCACATTTACATGATTTAGGTATGTGCACTCGGCTTCATATAGCCAAACTCAACAGGTGTTTGAAGCTGCCAAAGAAAGTCATGATCTCAATAGGGTTGCAAGTATTCTGATTCATCATCCTTATCACATAGAGTCACTCTTGACATTAGCAGATTATTTTAGATTCTCAGGTGAGCATCAGACCGCATCAGATTTCATTGCTAAATGTTTATACGCTCTGGAGTGTGCATGGCATCCTATGTTCAGCCCATTGCAAGGCAAATGCAGACTAGAATACACCCATGAAACAAACAAGCCACTATTTGTAACGCTGTTTAATCACATGAGGAGCTTGGACAGACGTGGGTGCCATCGATCGGCCCTAGAAGTATGCAAATTGCTACTCTCACTTGATCCTGCTGATCCAATGGGTGCATTGTTCTGTATCGATTACTTTTCCCTGAGGGCAGAGGAGTATGCATGGCTGGAACAGTTCTCACAAGATTATCGAAGTGATAATACCTTGTGGAACTTTCCGAACTTTGCTTATTCTCTTGCCATTTGCCGATTTTACCTCGAGCATGAGGCATCTTCAAAGGGTGGAGATGTTGAGCAAGAGAAAGAGACACCAGTTGGTCTGATGAAGCAGGCTTTGATGCTTCACCCTTCAGTCCTTAAGAGGATGGTTACAAAGGTTCCATTGAAGGACCAAGCATGGACAACTATAACTAAGACTTCCATCTTTAAATCTGAAGAGTGCGAAATTCCTTCTCTTGATCATTTGATTAGGATATATGTTGAGAGGAGTTACATTATATGGAGACTGCCAGTTGTGCACAAATTGTTAAAAGATGCTGCTCTTGAAGTGGCTGAGACACTGAAGCATGATTCTAATGAAGTCCATGCTTGGGCTTGTGTAAGAAAAGAAGCATTTCCTTCACCAAAAAATGAGTAAGTTATCCTATGCTCTTGAAAATCATTCATGGCTTCATTTAACCTGTAAAATTGTTTTTTTTTTTTTCATGGTTTATTATAATTTTGCAGTTTGTTACTGAATGGTCAGGGACACTGCTCATATAATTTCTTACTCCTCCTTGGTTTTGGTTTCTCCAGGTATGGGCATCTGTTAGTTTCAGATTTCTCAGACACAGTGGCAACCCTGCCGCCAGATAACCTACAAAACTTTCTGGCAGTGGACCCGCGAATGGGAGGCATGTTGGAGAATCAGAACCAGGGCGCCCCTAGGCCTGTTCCTGCACCCCGTGAGCTGGCTAATCGCAGTCCATTAGCTGTGTTGCTTGAATCAATCCTGCCATGGGTGCACTTTGACACTGATGCAGCTGGCAATCAGGACCAACCCCATGAACACGATTGGGATGGTGAGCATTGATTCTGATAGCATTTAGATCATTGGCGATTTTGAGGTTACCTTTCTCATACACACCTCTAGAATTTCTGGTGTACTCATGTAGAGCATTTTTCCTGCAGCTCATGTAGTAGACAGAAAAAGAAAGATCATATTCATTTCGCGTGTTGTACAAGTGCTAGGATTTTGGTTTCAGTAAATGGTATAAATCCCTCTAATGTAGCCTGGCTATTTGCGCCTTGGTAATCCATTGTTTCATGAGTTCCTGAAGCATTTGCTATTCTTTTCCGCTTCAGTTTTTAGGAACTAGACGATTTCAAAGAAAGCCTGTTTTCTTCGTAAGGTTTAGTCTTTAAGAGGTAATGCCATATGTTTCCATCAATCAAATGGAGGGGTGCGGCATGCAGGTTGTGCTTTGCATCTACTTGTTCCGTTCAGCTTGATTCAACTTTCACTCTTGCTAGTTCGGTTCAGACTCTTTTTGACAACCACCGATTGTAAGTGGAATCTGCATGCACGCAGAGTGTAAGGTTTGGGGGTAGAGATTATATGGGAATTCAAGGAATGTTGTTTCTATCTCATAATAATGAACCTTTGTTTTCAAGATATAGAAATGAATCATATAGATACTTTCTAAAATCATTATACAGAAGACCGAGTAGAATGACCAGTAATAACCACAGCAGGACCTGTTCCTGCAAACAGATAGGAAATTTAGACAAAAGAATGCCTCCAACAACATCCAAGCCTTATTCCCAAAAAAAAGAATGCCTCCAATCGAGTATTTTTCCCGTGTCTGTGTATGCGTGTGTTAAATTGAGAATCCAATCTATGAGAGAGAGTATGAGTTTACAAACTTCAAACTTCTATCAAATGTGTATACTTTGCTAGGCATGATTTCCGCCATGACTGTAGTGCCTTTGTAATGTAGTCTAGTAACAGCATTTGCACTGTTCGACCAGAGACCGACTTCATGCAAGTCTCCTTCAGTCCAACAAATGTTAACTGTAAGGCCACCACGCGCCTTCAACCCTTTGACACAACCGTTGGCCCATTTGTCTCTCGGAAGTGCTGGCAACATATAGAGATCTGTGACAGTGCTCTGAACAAGCATTTCTGCTACAGCAGCGGAGAAGCCAAAATTAGCATCAATCTGAAATGGTGGGTGAGCAGAGAACAGATTGCTATACAATCCTCCTTCGAATTGACCCTCGTGATCAGGATCCACCAAGTTGAACAGATGTCTGACCATTCTATATGCATGCTCGCTTTTGTGGAGTTTTGCCCAAATAGCAGCTTTCCACACAGTAGACCATCCCGGACCCTCTTCACCTCGTTTGTAAAGGGTATAATTTGCAGCTTTGCAGAGATCAGGATCTCTCTCAGGAGTAATGGAATGCCCCGGAAATATACCAAATAAGTGTGATACATGCCTATGAGTCGGCTCAGGATCCACAAAGTTTTGAGCCCATTCCATAAGTGACCCGTCCTTGGAGACTTTGTAGGGGGGCAGTTTTGCCTGAGCCTTTAGGACTCTTTGAACAAGATCATTCCCATTTCTACCCAATACATCAGCTGCAGACATGAATGTGGCAAAGACTTCTTTAGTTATTGCGATATCCATGGTTGACGAGTAGCTCACACAGGCAGACTTACCATCAGGAGCTGTAAATGAATGCTCAGGAGAAGTAGAAGGGTTAGTTTCAAGGTAACCATCATTTCCTTCAATCCACCAGTCTAACAGAAATGACACTGTTCCTTCTAGTAAAGGGTATGCCTTGTTTTGTAAGAAGTTTTTGTCCATTGTATAAGCGTAATGTTCCCACAAGTGAGTAGAAAGCCAAGCTCCACCCATCGGCCATAAGGCCCACAGAGCTTTCCCTCTATCAGGTGATGTTTTTGCCCATACATCTGATAATGAGTGCGCAACCCAGCCATCAGCTCCATAATTTACCTTTGCGGTCTTTTGGCCATTGACTGCAAGAGAGGACATGTAATCGATCAGTGGCTCATTGGATTCATGAAGGTTGCAAGGAAGAGAAGGCCAATAATTCATCTGAAGGTTGACATTCAGATGAGGAGCCCCGTCCCAAGGTGGGTTGATGTCCTTATTCCATATTCCTTGCAGATTTGAAGGTTGAGTACCAGGCCGAGAACTAGAAATCAACAGATATCGACCATACTGAAATAACAGTTCCACCATAGATGGATCTTCATCTTTTTGAAATGACCGGATCCTCTCTGCTGTGGAAATAACAGCATTGTCAGTTCCTTGTGTTAAAGAACTTGTTTTGCTGCTTTTTGACAGCTGAAGTGAAACTCGGTGAAACAATTTCTGGTAGTCATCCAAATGCCGGGCATAAAGGGCTGAATATGAGAGATTGTGTGCAGACATCATAATATCTTGAGCTTCTGAAGTCGGATCCTTTGTTGAATCTGAAGGCTTGGTGAACGGACCAGCAAAGGAAGATGATGCTGCCAGAAGAATGACTGCCCAATCTGCATTTTCAACTCTGAACTTTCTGTCATCTAGAACATGTATCGCCCCACTGCTACCACCAGTACGCAACTCAAGAACCAAGGAGAACACGATTCCAGCAGGATTATCATCAGCTAGGGGAGGATTCCTTTTACTGGGACAACTACCTTCCATTACAATCTGGTTTTTGTCATTAGTGTAAGAATGATGATGCATCTGGCTGTCCAGATACGCTGTGAAGGAGAGCGAGCCATTTTTACTCGATGAAATCTTGGTCACGATCACTTGGTCAGGATTCGAAGCAAAATGCTCTCTTGTGTACTCTATATCGCCAACAGAATACCTCACAGTGACAGTTGCAGTATCCAGGTCTAGCTCCCTATAATAAGTTTCTTCTGTGTATTTGGCATCATCAAATTCCAGTTTTAGGTCACCCAAAAGCTGGTATACCTTCAAAACAACAAGCATTATTAAGATTAGATCCTCTGAAACAAATTTCTTTCGTTTCTTCAATTTGTTTACATGCACTTAGAGCCATGAAAACTTCACAAGAAATCTACAGAAAAACACACACAAACACCCAATAAAAAAGCACTGAAATTTTATAATTCTACCATTCTGGTCTACAGATGGACTTAAGGAACATACATCAGATGAAGCTCCTGTAAGCTCCTTGTCAGACACGGTAGTAGCTTCCGAATAGTTGCCATCATTGACAAGCTTTCTGTCCTTTTCTAATGCCTTTGGAGAATCAGGATTCGTGTAATTTCCAGGTACGCCTGTCCAAAGAGTATCCTCTACACAAAATATCAAAGAAAACCATAAAAATGTGATCAAACTATGTACACAAATTACCCCTCTAATCCCTACTCCAGATCAAATAAAAATCAGTCCTCCATCAAAATGTCTGTCTAGAACATAACAGGCCAAGGGCAAACATAACCACACGAAACGATAACATCAAAATTCTACTTATGGTATTTATCAGTGCATCCATTTTACATATAAAACATGGTTTTGGAAAATCAGGTTTCAGAAGTGTGTCCAACACTCCAACTGTAGCTATATCTCAACAGAATTCGACCAAATGACACTAGTAGTAATTCATATTTAGCTTGAAACCGCGTAATTAACTGTGATTTTGGGGGCATCATTTTCATCTCATACAGTCATACCCAACAACCACAACCATCTAAATCTTCTCAATTACACAATCAACAATTTTATCAGAATGTGGACAGAAAGGAACTTGGAGCATTCTGTCAATGCACCTTCACGGGCTCAAGGCGACTTCACGGGTTTTCCTGTCCACTGTCTGTCCAGATTCAGTCACTCCAGTGACAGCAGACAGGATTTACCTGTTTGCAGATACAGGCATTCATTCTCTTCTGTTTGTTTAATAATAATGTAGGATCATATTCCTAACAGTTTACATACTTTTCAACAGATTCTAATCAGATAGAATGAGATTGTTGTTTTTCAGGCAGTGAGAATGTGATTTGAAACAAATTTAATCTGACCTTCACTAAAAAAATCCAAAACATTACAATCTAACAATGCTAAAAATAGTCACTGCCCACTTGCAAGATTATTAACTAATAAACAAGGATTAATCAATTATTAACTCAAAATTAAATCCAATTCTTTAATGAACAGCTGCAACATACAATATGACCAAATTGGCAATAACAATGGGAATGTCATTTCTTCTCAGAGTTATTTGTCATCTTGGTGTGTGAACTTTCACCAAAATCCGAATTTGGTGTCTCCCAACTTTTACCAACCAAATTGGTGTCTCCATCCAATTCCATCTATTTTTCCGTCAACAATCCATCTTCTTCTTCTCTCTCTCTCTCCCCTCTCTTACTCCCTGCCCTCTATCTTTATCCTCTATCTCCCACCCTTATCACACAAATAATCTCCCACAGTCCCACCACTTCATAAACAATTTTACAGCTCCATCAACATCATCAACCAAATTAATCGCATCCAACACTTGTGAGCAGATTTGGATGATAAATTGAGAATTATCAAGAGGAATGAGACTATGAGAGTGAATGAACTCTTGCAATATTCACGCAAATCTCATCTTCCTCCTCCAACACTCATATATTGGCTAAGATTTCAAGTTAGTCCGAGAAATCAAATTGGTATGTAATTCATATGATTTACTTTTTTTTTTTTTTTCTTTGATTGAATTTTGAGGGGAGATATTTTGAAAATTTTGGGTGAAAAAATCAAATTAGGGAAAATAATTCCCAAAATTGCATTTGCTTTCATGATCTTTTTTGCATCCAATTTTCGGGTAAAAGCCCAAGTTGAAGGGTAAATTGTAAGAATTTTGTGTTGTGAATTTCGGGCGTTGGTTATTTTGATCAAGTTGAATTTTCGTGGTTTTTCTTATTCACCAATTTATTTATACCTTCATCTTTTCTGGGTCACAACTCACTCTTTACAACTTCTCGACCAAAAATGAGCTAACTATTGGCATTCTCACAAAAAATCCCAATCTCGCCCAACAATACAAGTTTTTTTTATGTTTGACTTTGGGGGTTATTAGTAAAAAATCAAAATCATTTTTGGGGTAAAAAATCTAAATCATTTTTGGGGTAAAAAATCTGGCCCAACAATACAAGTTTTTCTGTATTGAATTTTGGGGTTATAATCAAAATCATTTATTAGAAATACATCAATTTAATTACCTTTGATTTTGCAATCCTCTACAAAATACTAGCATTTGTGGGTGTGTATTAATTTTCTGGGTTCATATTGATGAAGAATTTTTTTGGGTTCATATTATTTAGGGTAATTTCTGGGTTTATAGTGATAGATGATTGTCATCAGTGGGTATGCAGCAAAGTTCAGACACTTGCAACGGATTTGCACGGCAGAGCTAACGGAGACACCATTTCGGTGGACAAAAGTTGGGAGACACCAAATTCGGATTTTTGGTGAAAGTTCACTCATCAATTTGACAAATAACTCTTTCTTCTCGTGCAAACATAATGTATCAAGGGTACCTCGAAAAAATGCGGATATCAGCTAGCCAGCTCACACTAAGATAACCTTATCATTTTATCAATAACACACCATCAGATATACTAGTATAGATGTATATCTATACTCGTTTACTACGACTTTTGGTTGTGACGATTCTTTTAACACGACAAAAGTAAAAAGGTGTGACATACATACCGTTGAGATTAATAGTTTCGGAGGAAACCCCACCATGAACCATGGCACCAAGACGTCCATTACCAATGGGAAGAGCATCAGTCCAATTTCTAGCTGGCCCTCCAAACACAATCTTAAGACTTTTCTCAACTTCCCCAATACAACCCAGAATTAAGAGAGAAAAAGAGAGGCAAACACATAATTGGTGAAAAGGGTCCATGTGGTTATGTGACGCACCAAAATGTGCAAAATTTAATGAAATAAATATGTTGGTGTTTTATGTTAAAATGTATGAAATGTAGGTTTGTTTGGCATGGAATTATTGGTTTGGTATTTATAGCTGTGTGAGATAGCGACAAGAAGACATTAGACATGGGGTTCTGTTCTGCCCACTCTGGTTGACGGATTTGGTTGGAGCTTATTAGTGGCAGTGTGTCCAGTGGACTGGTGAGGAGTGAGTGTGAATGTGTGATAATTTATGTAAACACAAATTTTTAAATCTGCAAAATTGACAAATAGACAAATAATGTGACAAAGGTAATTTTATTAATTTTGAGTTTGGGTTACAATCTCTAACTTGCTCCTCTGATTCGATCTCCAAATTTGATGAATCTGACGACTTTGATGAATTTGATGTCGATCTTGTGAATGACGATCTTGAAAGAGAGTCGTTGTGACTTGATCTCCTTCTATGTTTTCTTCTTCTCGATGATAGTCTCCACGACGATTTGTGTGCTCGACGTCTTGATCTTTGGAGAGATTCGATGAAGAATTTTTAGAGAGGATTTTGATTTGAGTCTTTTGGAGGTTTCTTTGGTTTTTGAAGAGGATTTGTGAGTAGAAAGATATGTAGAGGATTTCTTTGTATGTTTTGTGTTTTTCACCCAAATGTGACTAACTCTAATAAGTGGAGTGAAGGGCTCTATTTATAGCCTTACAGGAATATAATGAGAGTAGGGTTTCCACTCTCAGTGTTTGGGTTTTAGAGCTTTTGGACTTGTTGTACTCCGTAAGTCCATTTAAAATAACACCAATCCACCTAGTTATTAGTTTACTACCCCAACAAAGATGACTCACGCATAATTAAAATGGGTTCAACTTAATTAACCCAAACTAATTACTTAAAACTTGTCAAGTTATCAGAAGTCAATAATTTGACTTTGACCCTTTTCGAAATCCGACGTGGCACTTGTACAAATTTTATGTGCCTACAATTTATATTCACATCCAATAAGATTGTGCCAAGTGTCCATCAATGAAGGGTTGTACTTGGATTTTATAATATATATTAGATAGATTACGTAATTGAACACAATTTTGTTGTAAAAAAGGGAAATAGACGAAAACAAATGGGTAAGAAAGAAGAGGGACAAAGAAAAAGGCAAAGAAATCAATGTCGACAATTGTCCCCCAGTGAAATCATTCTACATTGTTATGCAAACTCACTCCAGAGGCACAACTCACTAAGCCCAAGCAAACTCACTCCTGAGCCACAACTCACTGGTCCTGAGGTTTCAACTATCATCAAAGAGCTATCTGAGACACTGCACTTTTGGTTATCTCTCACCACCTCAATCGCATCGTAGTCCCAAGCGGCGGTGAGCTTGAGGTGTTAGGCCCTCGCCACCCTACCACTGGCTCCACCCCTAATTGAAAACCGCGAGAAAGGATTGAAGACTTTAAATAGGACTATTAAAGTATCTTTTTAGTTGTTGGTCAATATTAAGTTAAGCTCTATGATTTTCTCAACTCGAGTTTAAAGTCATTTATCGCTACGGCACGTCCATTTGTTGTCATTGTCTAGGCACATAGACCGTAAGATCTACCATTGCCTCAGAAACATTGATAGTCTGCCTCATACTAAGTCCATTATGTTAAAATGTATGAAATACCTTCCGTATCGATAAAGACGTCTAGTCAACACGTCCAAATTGGTGTAAAGATATGTAGTCAATACGTCTATTTCCCGTGTACAGGCATGTGGTCAACACGTGCGTTGTTTGTCAAAGTACATCTTGTCGACATGTTGATATGTCTATTTTGTTCATAGGCTGTGATGAATGTGAGTTCATCAACGATGTAGCACAGTTTTTCTCAACCTCATCAACGACGCGGCATAATTTGTATCTTTAGAGCACACAATGGTGGTGGTGCTCTGGTTGTAGACTTGTAGTAGTGGTGTTGATAGGTGTGGTCGTGTGGGGGTGGAAGGTTAGAGATGGATACATTGTTTGTTTGTTTGTTTTTTTTTTTTTTTTTTTTTTTTTTTTTGGTTGCAAGAGATGAGTACATCAGTCTGACATTTATGATATATAAGCCTTTGAGAGAATGTTAAAAGAATTGAAAGATTGTGTATGTGATATTTAAGGTGAAAAGGGCGTGATTGGAAAAACTGTAAAATTTTGGGCGATAATAGTAAAAACATGGGTGACGAATAACGTTTCACTTTATTAAATAGCATCATACCAGATCATATCCAACGTAAATAAGTAAATAACCGTGATATAATCGATTTACATGCAAATAATATCAAGGTAAGGTGGGTTGATGTTTTCTTGATCTTACTACTTTTCCAACAAAATATTTTTAACGGTTGTCTATCAAGATGCATTGATGTAAAATGGAGTTGGAAAAATGCAAATTATGACGATTATTGAAAATTTTCAAAATAAATAAATTAATTGAATGTATTAGTTCCTTTATTCACAAACATACTAACCCGAATGTAACTAATATATAAACCTGAATTTTAAAATATAATGTCAAAGCATATAGTTCTCATGGGAACACTCACCCCCATGAAAACCATGAGAACACTCTTAGTGTAGAATAAAATCAAATATAAACACGTTACCTACCCAACTCACTAACATTTTCTCTCTCCTCCCCCTTCACCTCCCCAAACCCGACCACAACCATAACCACCCCACCTGCCACCACCCCCGAACCACCAGAAGCGATGTTTTCGGCTGGCTACGCCACCCCCACCCCCACGTCGACGTTTCCCCCCCCATTCTCTCTTTCTCCCCTCTCTTCTTTCTTCCCCAATTAGCTCACAACCCGGCGACAAGGGTCCCCACCGCGCCCAGCTAACGCTAGCCTCAACCACTTACCCACCGTTGCTTCCACCATCAAGTGCGTAAAACGTATGTAGATGTACCTACACTAAATTTGGAATGCACATTTAGAAATTATATAATGTACCATTACATAGTTCAAATTGTACATTCAAAGATTCGATTGCACAATTAGATTTATTGGAATGCACATTTAGGTCCAATAAAATGCACATTTGAGAGATTCACAATCCGACACCTCTATGGTGGTGGTGTTCGAAAATTGCACTTCAAGGGAAACCGAGATGCGTAGAGGACTGGCGGTGGCGCGTGGAAGACTCGCCTTACTTCGCCGCTCCTTCCGGCGGGCTTGGATGTCGGAGGGGGAAGGTCCGAATCGGTTGACGGTGGCAAAGGTGGTTGGTTGTGTGGGGGTGGTTATGGGAGGAGAGAGAAAACGGGAAGGTGAGAGAATCAGAGGATGAGGAAATTTTGGGTTTGGGGATGCCTTTTTATTTTTATATAATCTAATCTCAGCCCTTCATCTACTTAATCTAAGGGATGGCAAGGGTTCTCATAGTTCTCATTTAAGAAGTGGTTCTCATATCAACTGAAACCAATGAAGGTAACTAATATATAAACTTTTTTTTTTTTTAGCAAAATCAGCAGTTGATACCTCAACTCGCAAACTGACGCCGTTATACATTTATGAAAGGACGAAACATCCTATCTTTTATGATTAGAAAATTAAAATAAGCTTAGAGAATATCGCAAAGTTTAGATATACAGAATTGACTTATTAGTATTTGTAAATTCACTTAAATAAGCTGAATTACTATCCACCTATAATAGATGGCCTGGGTGACTTATACTTTGTAGTGTTAGTATCTCTAATGCAAAGATGATCATTTAAAAAAACTTACATTTTGTTCTAATAAATTTACCAATATGTAGAAAATGTCATATATTTTTCTCATGTATTAAAATGTAAGTTTGACTTATGTAATATTATAGTACTATGACGTATAAAAGAAAAGTATAGTATATTTTTAAAATTAACATAAACTTACATATGATAAACTATATCTCCATAAGTAATAAAATGAATTATGTACATGATTAACATAAACTTACATAAACCAATACATTTCTAAGAAAATTCGAAGGGCTCCAAACCAGCTCACGAAAAAAATATTTTTTTGCGAGACCGCACCTTATAAAATTAGATTTTTACTAGACCGCACCTTTTATATTTAATTTTGCAAAACTGCACCTTTTAAGTCTACTTATTTTTCTACTTCAATTTCCCTCCAGTTTTTCCCCTTTCCCCCCTCCCCCAAAAACCCCTAAATTTTTAGGTCAAGTCAACGTCGGAGGGTGGTCAAAAGTGGTCGCAAAATGAGAAAATGTGCAGTTTCCTAAAGAAATAAACTTAAGAGGTGCAGTTTCGCAAAATAAAACTTAAAAGGTGCAGTCTCGCAAAAAAATTGTCTTATAAGGTGCGGTCTCGCAAATTTTCCTTTTATATATTCAATTATGATATGATTATGATTGTATTATGGTAGTATTTTTGTCCTTTTCGTTTTTTCTTCTTCCGGTTTTTCACTGTAGCGTAGTAGATATATTATAATTAAAGGTAGGTTTGTCATCACTATCACTAAATGGACATTAACATTGCAAACTCTGATTTGCTTCGATGGTAGATATTATAACTCGTGTATATATTCGACATAACAAACAAATATTTCACTAGTTGTATACTTAATATTTCCTTTTGTTCAGAAAGAATTCACGAAATAACAATGTTTAAAAGCAATAACAATAATTAACGCATCTAAATGCACGGACTAAGCATCTTCATCTTCTTCTAACACATTTAAATCCTTAACGATTTCTTCATGTAAAGTATCAGCGAAGGGAACGGCATCAACCCCGTATTCCTTAAGAATAAATTGGGCATGTCTCGACTGAAGATGACCATCGACCCCAAATGCTACCAAAGTCGAAACAATACCACAGCCGTAGCACGACATGTACTCGTCTTGGGTTATAAGTTCTTCCTTTAAAAATAGTTGCTTTGTCACGGAAGGATACACATCAGAGTCATGAGACAAATTTAGCCATGGCAACTTAGACATCACGTGATGTGAGAATCTACTTTGGGGAACAAACACCACTTCAAACTCATCAGGGTGCTCTGCCCGAATGTTAGCATACAACTCAAGCATCATCTTGTAGAGTCCCCACTCGCAGTCCTTGTCCAAGACGTCATCGAAGAGAAGGATGATGTTTTTACCTCGAAGGTGAGATACAGGCAGAGGAGAGCCAGCCTTGTCTCGAATTAGATGGTCGAAACCTTCCAGCAATGACTCGAGGGTGAGGGACCTTAGACGAGCCAACCTTCGCTCTATCAAACTCAACCTTGTGAAGGGATACGCATCGACTCCAAAACAGTGTATCACTTGTCTACCTCGTAATTCTGGGAACTTGCCGGCAGGGGGTAAAATCAATAAATCGTCCCACCCTGTGTGCCGGCTACATATTCTATTGAGTCTGCGGGATGTCGAGTCCTTGCAGCCCCAGATTACCCGCCACGATGAAATATGCCGTTGAGCTAAGGCTAGTCTAAGATGATGTAAAGACGTAGACGTGTCATCCTCGTGGTTTGGGCAAACTAGAATTATTTCAAACTCGAGACCTCGAGCTAAACATAATTGATGGACTTCGTGGAGTTTGTCGAGGAACAACCCGTTATTGCATATGTACACCCCAACAAGCTTCTCGCTTAGCTTTGACACGGTAAATTGATCGTTGTTGTCGCTACTGCCACTCAATTGTGGAACTACAAGAGACGGATCACAATCCAAGAGCTCTTCAAGAGATACTGGTTGATAATTCTTTCTAAGAAAATCCTTCATACAATCAACCGTGTTTCCTTGATAGAAGGGAGACAGTCTGTTGGTCAGCCTCTCGTCTTCGGATCTTAGCTCCTTAAACCTCCTTTCAGTGAAAGGAAAAGAGTCAGCACCATATTCCCCGAAAATTCTATCGTCGTCGCGTAACACTCTACCGTCGGGACCTACAACAAGCCCGGCGGTGTGATGAAAGGCACCCTTTAAACCAAGGGACAAGCATACATAGTCACGGGACTCGGAGTCCCAAAACGGGATGGTAAGGCAAGGGAACGCGGAGAAGAAGTGGTCGAAAGCGGCCTGATTGTCACCCCAACCACGTCTCATCTTAGCCACTACGACCATCTCGAAATCATTATTATTGTTCCCTCGAAGCTCATTGTATAAAGCTATCAAGGCTCGGCTAAGGCCGGCTCCCACATCTGCTAATGAACAAATAGGCAAGAAGAAACAACAAACGATGATGTATTTCCCTTTGAGGGTATCGACATGAACTTGATCACCATTGTTACGCACCAAGAAAAACCTCTTTTTCTCAGGGTTCGATAATAGAGATATGATATCAACCGCCTTATTTATCAAAATCTTAGGAATCCTCTTCTTATCCTCCAGAGATTTAGGGTATTTCGGCACCTCTTCGTTCCTCGAACCATGGGTTTCTTTGATAAAGTGGCGATATTCTCTATCGATACCACGTAATTTCCGACGTGAGTGATGCCGCCGTTCTTTATCCGACGTGTATAGACGTTCAAGTTGGTTGGCCGGAGAAGGGAAGAGGTAGTCTTTCACAGCCTCCGTAAAACCACGCTCCTCCGAAGAACCACGTTTTCTTTTTTTGGTCAACTGTGTTGACTTTTTGGTCATTTGTGACTTTTTTGTCATCTCGGCTGATGAATGGTGATTGGTGAAAACTGAAAAAAGAGTAGACGATAGGGTTTATGATACGATTATTGATGGGTTTGAAACTATGATTGTAGATGATGGCTCATATTCGTATTTATACCACCGTTTCCTTCCATAAAGGGTATAGGAAGTCAATAAACAGATTTCCTAATTCTAATCATATCCTTAAATGTTGAATCAATTTTTTTTATGATTAACCACCCCTAATTGTTTCTCTTTCCTTTTTTTTTTTTTTTTTTTAGTTCTATTATTATGGATTTTATATTTCAAAAAATCTACTCCGTATTACTTTTGTATTTTCCAACGAAATTCAATGTCATATTTTGGACATTATTTGTGTTTATTAAAACTAGTTCTTGGCCGCTCGCCCAACAAGTAAACTTAACGGAGGCGATAGCATATACACATGTGATTGTCGCCAATGTATAGTATGACCAAATTGTCTTCATTATGAAGAAGGCCACGCTAGAAACATAGTCCCTTAACAACATAACTTTAGAGAACCGTTGTTTCATGCTAAGGACAATCCTAACCTCGTACGTAGCGCCCACCTACAAATTGGGTTTCTCATTCGACAAGACACGTCTTACTGCCATGATATGTAGGATCAATAAAACTTAAACCTGGCATTAACTTGTTCAGCTTAGGAACCAAGAAAGTCTCCAGTTGTGCAATTTCAGCATTCGTCAAAGTTGGATTCTGAAGTATGGGCCCCTCGCCATGCAAGATTAAGTTGTGTGCAACTACCCAATGGCCTCTCACTGTAAAATTTCTGCCCGGATACAACTTTCCGCATCTACCATGTGCCTTTGTAAACGTCTGCGTAAGCAAGAAGATTTTATTGGTCTTCGTCGTCTTCTTTGTTGATGTTGGAGGCCTCGCCATGATGGCCGTTAACTTTGAATTTAATTAGCTAGGGCAAATAATATCCGTTATAGATTGTTATATATATTATACTTCGTATAGTTTATGGAAACTAGTATAGAATTAAATTCTTTTCTTCTTTAATTTATTCAAGTAGGAATTTCTTAAATAGTTTCCTTAATAGGTTAGTGATCGATCGTTTTTCTTTGGCTTTTGATAAAATATTGAAATATTAGAGCATTGACATATCGAAATAGGATGAAATCATTCGTATGATTTTTATCATTAGGATAAGGCGTATGGTTTTTATCGATTAGATATTTTGTTCTATTATAAATTCAATAAATAATAATGTAATTAATTTAGGAGTAACATGATGAGTGATTTTATTTCAAAAAAAAAAAAAAATGATGAGTGATTTAAATTATGTATGTATGTACTCTAGCGTAAATATTATGTACATTATCACATGATGGAGCGGTGTGAGAGATGAGAGATCGAGTATGAATATTTTACCGTTTGTCATAACTCACTTATTAATGGTATAAACTACGTTTGTTACTGCAGAAGTAACATACTTTAATTTCGTTTTTATTTATTATATTATTTACTTTAGCGTATTGATTACGTACCTTAACACTAAAATCATGTACTTTAATTTGATCTGTTGAATTGACACGCATACGAAGTATTCCGTATGAAATAAAGGAGAAAATGGTTGCCCACTGAATAGAATCTTTACCATTTTCCTCTTATTTAATGCGTGCTAGCTGCGCTATACTCCACCACAATGTTCCCGGACCTCAACATATTTGATCTCCGTCTAAAAGTATCCTTATCTAGATGTACGACTCTCAATATCCCGGCGCTCGCCTTGATTACACCAAGGGTCCCGGCGCTCGCCTTGTCCATGCATCCGTGGACGTTACTGTCTCCGCTATTCATTCCTCGGTCGATGTTCACCCAATCGTCGAATTTGCCCAAGTAGATTAAAAATGTCTCCTCCAAAACTATACATGTAATTGCTTGAGCAAGGTGTCAGATAAGTAGTGAGAGACCATCGGTAGTCACTCGTGTGTACTACAATACACAAAACAAATAAACTAATTATTACACATCACTTTATGATTATTCAATAACAACAAACTTTACTAATTAAGTCTTTTTAACTTGTTTTAAAAAATTCTCATAGCGGAAACATTCTTAGTTTTTTTGCGTCAATACTTACAAAGTATCCTTGTTACTCGACACTTGACAACAAATGCTCAACATAATGATATAAATACTCTACAAAATATTTTGAAAGATCGACAAAAAACCACTAATACTGAACATAGTAGTATGAATACTCAACTTTATTGATGAAAAATAGTATGATTATTATATACGCGCATTATGAAAATGAACAAATAAAAATCACCTTTAAACAACTTAGAATTAATAAGTTTGTTAAATTTTAAACCTATTGACCATGAGAGTAAAAAATAAGAAACATTACTGAGCTAAAAAAAAAAGTACAAAAATAACAAATCCTAAAGAAAAAATTTTTAAAATAAATGAAAAAGATAAGCTAAAGCAGTTTGTGGCGTGCGTGAGATTAGGAAATATTATACATCAGTTCTGGAATGTTCAAATAACTATCAATCTATTTGGCTCATAAGTGATACTAATTCGTTGAAAATCAATCAAATATTCAACAAATTCAGACCAGATCAAATCAGTTCAGAGTCATTCACATCAGATCAGATCATATCAAAATCATTAAGATCGGTTCAAAAAGATGCAATCTTATCAAATGGGGCCTTAGGCCCTGTATGATAGGACTTAATAAACTGTATATTAAGATCAGATCATATTTATTCAATTCAGATCAGAATTATTCAAATCAAATTTGGTCAGATCAAAGTCTTTCAAATCAGATCAGAGGCATTCAAATCAGATCAGATTTAAGAAATTTGATCATATCATAATTAACAATAATCCCGGATTTTATTCAAATCAGATCACAGTTATTCAAATCAGATCAGAGTCATTCAAATTGGATTTCATCAGATTAGAGTCAATAAAAATCAGATCAGTTTCATTCAAATCAAATCAAATCAAATCTGAAAGATGCAGTCCCATCATACAGGGCCTTAGGCCCTGTTTGATAGGACTTATTTACAGTAGTATTCAGATCAGTTCAGAATCATTCAGATCAGATCAGAGTCATTCAAATCAGATCAGATCAGATCAGAAATGTTCAAATTTCTACCAATGTATTTGGTCCATAACTGATACTAATTCGTTGAAATTCATTCAAAATTTCAACAAATTCCGATCAGATCAGATCAGATCAGTACAGAGTCATTCAAATCAGATCAGATCAGATTAGAATCATTCAGATCAGATCAGATCAGAAAGATGCAATCCTATCAAAAGGGACCTTACTCACCTTGTAATGGTTATCATAGATTCATAACTAGGTAGCCATTGTAAAATTAATTTAAAATTATCCGGAAAAAAAATACTAGAATGTATAGCAAGTTAACCACATGGCCGTTACTCGACCGTACCCATAATTTAACGGTCATGTTACCTTCAGAGCAAAATTTCTGGTACGAAAATTCCACAACTAATAAAATCAATTTGATCAAACTTATGATTCATGCGCAAATTTCAATTGAAAATCCCAATTTTCCCCCAATTTTGCTCGCATTGTTCCACCCAATTATATCTACAGATTATCAGCCCCAATTGGTATCAATGATTACGAGGTTAGGGTTTGCAATTACCCAGAAAAATCAAATCAAATGTTGCTAAAACTTTCACTTTTGTCTGCCATGTTATATTTCCCCCAATTTTCGCCCTAAATTCGTCGAAACCCTAATTCACATTGTTTAAAATTACGATTTCAATGCTCCCTGCGAATCTTAAACTGCTATGTTGGTCTTCATTTCCGCTTTTCGGACCAGATTTTCATCTTCTATCGTCAGTTTTAATCCTCAGGTTAGTTGCACCATTGGAAACGTATCATATAAGTTTTCCCAATAATTTGATTTTGTTTGGTTGTAATTGATGAATTTAATTGTGGGTTAGGTTAAATTTTGCGATTATATTCTGCTTGAAGTTACTCTGTGTTTGAAGATGTGGATTTTGTTGCTGAATTTATTTCATTTTGTAGAAAAGATATAAACTTTGTTGATATTATGGTTAATTGTTACTAAATTCCTGATTTTTATAGTAAGAAGAAGTGATCCTTACTTTGCGCGCGTCTTTGTTAGTGTGTTGATTGCGTTGCTTGCTCTATTGTTGAGAGTTGAGACTATGGTTGTGCTGTTGCACAATGCACATGGTCCTTTGGCGGGAATTCGAACCCTAAAGCCGAATCTTTATGCAAATATGCAATGGAACTTGTCTTGGAACCTAGTCCGATAAATGATTGGTCGTTTGGTTGATGAAGTGTAGGAATGGGGGATATAGGGTAACAATATGGTAAGGCAAAAGTTTTTAAGTAAATTAGGTTGTTTGGTGTTGTGGATGAGGGTTGCGAGAGATTAGTTCTGGTGGCGCGTCTAGGGTCTGTTGGTGTACATAGGCAACTCGTTGTGAGTGTTGTGATACTAAGCTTTTTAAAATGACGGATTTTAGTAGAGGGGTATATTTACAGTTGGGATGTTGCATTGATTCATTGGGTTCAGATTGATATTTATGGGGTGAGGTTGTTAGGAGATTCGAAAGTTGCATTATTTTGGAAAGAAGCTTTACCAGGCCGATGTGGAGTTTGGATAAAGCCTCATGAAGAGACAAAGGCAGAATTTGGTGGTGGTGTGAATGAGTGATGATGCTGTGGCCTCCAAGCAATTCAAGACGTAAAATAATGCTGATGGAAAGTGGCTATGTATCATAAGTCATAACTCATAAGACCTGAGCAGTTGTTCTTAGTTTGAAATGCTCAAGTTATGTTTGTTTAACTGACTTATGTCCAATTCACCGCTCCCAGTCTTATTTCTGAACAATTTTATGCACAATTTGGAATTCCGAGAGATTGAGCTTATGCAGTGACATTATCATTGTTAGGCAATGTTTCAGTTCATAACGTTTTATTCGAGTTCATTCAGTTTAGTTATGAAATGGATTGTGTTTTTACAGGATTATCAAGGAGGTTGGCTATCCAAGTTCTCTGCCACTGTGGTGGTTGGTGTTGCAGTTGCAACTTTTATATGCAGACATGCCTGGATAAGGTGTGGACATCCTCGGAATCACTTGCATTTTCTTTTGAACTTACTTTGGGTTATTGTCTTTTTGTCTATGACTGCTCCAGAGTGCTCCATTATATCTTTTCCTTTCCTTAGCTCTCGACTTTTCTTTCCCGCTGCTTATTCTCACCTAGGTTAGCTGCTTGTACAACACTCGTGCACTCTTTTGTCCTGTTTTCATCAAACTTCACCACCTGTGGTACTGCAAAGGTTATGTGTCAAATAAATCATAAAGTCACCGTTGAACATATAATTGTATATGTCATGTTTAGGTAGTCCTCAGCAAAGAATAAAGAAAATTAAGTAAATGTGCTGCACTTTCCATATCAGCCTCTTCTGCTTGCCTGCTGTTCATGAAGAGGTAAAATGTTAGCCAACGCCAAATAAATTTCATGACGAACACTTTACCCTGCTGTTTTCTTTTTGGGGAATAGTGTTACGGAGATCCTAGACTTTTACCGTGATTTACTTTGGGGTACCTACTATATGTCTTTATGAGATAGGCAGACAATTCTGTGCCTCTTCAAATTAAGTGGTTCTTCAGTTCTTTGATGTCCTAAAAATTTGTTTAGTTTGATGGTTTTTGTTGATGGTTCTTCTTCTTACACTAATATGAATATGTCAGGATTCAAGATTCAAGTGACGCGAGTACCCTCGAGGAAGCTAGTACCAGCGAAGAAATCGAGCTGCAGTGCTCTTGTGGGCTTCCTGCCAAATTGAGAATATCAAAAACTTTGAGGAATCCATATCGGTTGTTTTATAATTGCCCCAAGAGTACATTTCATCATGTATGTTCTCCACTACTCTTACTATAGTGTTTATTTTCATGTGTTGTTTTTTTTTTTTTTTTTTTTGGCTGACAACGTCAAGGGAACGGGCAAAGAAACGAAAACAAAACATAAACTACAGATAATAACACAGTATTCTTTATGAAATCATTGCAGCAATGTGAATATTTCCATTGGTCAGATGAATTATCAGCTAACATAGATAGAAGTCGAAAAGAAATCAATTTTCTTCGAAGTGAGTGTATAAGGCTGCATAAGAAAGTAGCGTATGTTCAGTCACAAAGAGATAATGACAGAGCTTTGTGGGAGCGGGAAAGGTCAGAGCTTAGATCAAAGGTATCTTCTCTTCAAACAGAACTAGATGATATCAAGAGAAGAATTCAACACCTATACGAGTTAGATAATATGCCTCCTTTCGATGAATCAATTGTCACAAATGAGAACTACGATGGAGCAATAGATGTACACATACTTTAGAAATCAGGTTAGCTCGACATATTTTCGTTCACCTTGTAGTACTCCCTCCGCCTCCAATGCTGTACTGAATCGACAATTACTCCCGTTACTCTTGTTGAAAGGATAAAAGTTTTGAGTACAAAGTTTTTGTAGGTGATTTACATTCACCCCCCTGGTAAACTAGGATTAGTAATAAACTTGTAATTGTTTGTTAATTGCTTGCCTTTCTCAATGACAATTCTCGGTATTTATACCGCATACAATGCAGAAATAAGGGAAGTCTTGGTATGCAAGACATTCATACTTATGGGAAGTCTATTACCCTTCCTCAAGTTGGAGCGTGGAGGTTAACGACGCCCAACTTGGACACAAGATACTGAAACTGAGAGTGACCTAGAGCTTTGGTAAAAATATCCGCCAACTGTTCGGTGGTAGAGATATGACACGATCTTGTATAGCATCTCGTACAAAATGACAATCCACCTCAATGTCAGTATTAATTAGTGAGTTTTTTTTTGTAGGAAGAGCTGATCTGATCTGTCCCCGGCCCCTTGTAAATAGTTCGTACAGTTCATATTCTCCCTTACTTAATTCAAAAACTTTTGAGAATGCATAATAACGACATTAGTTAGAGTCATCGTGGTTAGATTTATGTTAGCAATCTACATGAATTAACCCAAAATAAATGTACTAAACCAATCGACCCCCCCTCCCCCCCCCCCCCCCAAAAAAAAAAAAAGCAAACAAGTCGACAATTTTTGTAGTTACCAAAACCAATTTACTAAAAGAGGTAATTTTCATACAAGAAAAATTATTTTTTATATTCACAAAGGTAAAGGCGGTACTTAGTTCAACAAAATAAATAAGTAGTGTTTTGTGCCCTAAATCCTAATAATTATTACTATTAATTTGTTGTTATTATTTGCTTGAAATGAGAGGCAAATCAACCTCATCATTCCATTCTATACACCTAGTCTCATAATATGAACTCTCAACGTCACTTGGCCAATAAGTTAACCAAATTTTACCTCCAATTCTCCATTTCAACACACTTCCTTCCATTTCTTTGTTCAATCTCCATTTTATCTCTTCACCATACTCATTCCCTGTGAAAACAAGTCCACCTGATTTCATAAAAGGTCTATCCACTTTCGAGTATCTCTTCCCTAAATCATCACTCGACTTATTACTACCACTACTAGTACTTGCACCACCAAGTAACTTTGTACTATAAACTTCAGCCCCGTTCGTGTTCTCGTAAAATACTGCGTCGAAAACCGCTGCATTTCCTTCAACATCTTGATCCCATCTCCAATTCTTCATCTTCATTAACGTTGAAGTTCTTGACATGGTTTTCACTTTAGGAGTCTTCGTTTTGCCAAAACTACCTTTTACTAGCTTTTGTGTCTCGACTTCCTTTTCCGTGTTGATAGTTGATTTACCTAAACTCAATCCCGCCACGTAATTAGACCCGATTTCCGGCCCGACCCAAAACCCGATCCTAGACGGAAAATAGAGCTCCTCTTTAAATTCCACGTCATTATTTATTTCCTCGTTTTTATATCCTAACTTCGTCACGTGAACCCGTATATTGTCTACACGTACACTCACTTGGATATCGCCTTCGTAAAAGCCAACTTTGTACTCGAGCTGAATGTGGGCCTCGAGCTGCTGGTGGGCCAGGGCGTATCTAAGGGCTGATTCCTTAGCCTCAACGAAGGGATATCCTTTGCTTACGTCACTTGAGCATGTACGTTGCATGGCCCAAACAGGCGCGTAGCCTTTCAGCACCCAGAGCCCACAAGCTTCAGACGCATAAGACAGTCCAAGGTTAGGAGGCAAGGGTAACAATGAAGCTAAGCCCACGCGCATCTCTCTTACTATTAACCATTTCGATAGCATATACCCGACAGCGCGTGCGACACACAGCTCAACATCGACGCCAACAGATGTCATAAACGCCTTCACCACAGGCGCGTGACTAGCGCGTGATAGTAGGTCAAGGTTTGGAGCTAACAAAGATTGAAAGTAGAATGAACCAACCTCGCTAGGGGCGTCACATGCACACAACCAAAATAGGTTCGTAAGCAATATAATGTTGAAGAATTCCGAAACCGATTCGAGTGAATGGCTCTGGAGGATCCATGCAATCGGGTCGGGCTTGACTTTGAGTTGGTGGGATTTATATTGAGTACGGTCGTGATATGGTATAGGTGCACGATTTATAGTTTCTTGGATAAGTTGGAGGAAAATGGGTAAAAAGGGTTGATCGTGTGATAAATGGCATGGGTCGGAAACCCATATTGTCTTTTGAGATTCATCATTGTTGGGAAAGCCATGAACGTAAACAGAAAATGTTATCACTTTTTCGGTACTCGACTCATCATCAGTTGAACGTTGAGCTCTAAGTTGAATGGACCGAGTTGAACCTGAGTTCCCCTTAACCCGAGTAGAACATGCTAGTTCATAGGAGAGTTGTGAATCTGATTGACTCCACTCCGGCGAATTTGGTAAATCACATATCCACGACCAAACATTCATGGCCGATAGATTTTTGTTGTTAATTTGTGCTACTAAGGGCAAAATAGTATGCATGACTCTTGTAGATTAATAAAATGTAGTAATTTTATCGAGTGAATGAATGTATATGCATGGAAGTGGAACTACGTACGTTTTATAGGGCAAACGAGTGATCGATTGTGATCCGACTTGGAAGCAATATCAGCCACCTAGCTAGCTTTGAACTAAGAAGTAAGGAAATCATACATATAAATCAACATCACGGGTCCTTTGATTAATATGGTTTCATTTATTGTGACAAAACCTACCAAATTTTCCATTATCATTCAATTTTTCTCTAAGAGAAGATAATTCTACTGGCTTAAAATTTCTCTATTTTTTCATGGTCCGTGAGTATTTCTTGCTACGTTTAGGGCGAAAATAACATCCAACAAGTCCAAAGGTGTAATTTGTCTTGAAGGACAAGGAATAGCTAATAGATCAAATTTCCAAGGAGAGTTAACGTGGATATTTTGGAGCTACTAATAAGGACTAAAGTTTGATACTAGATCAGAGGTGGAACTTAGGAAATGAACAAATGCTACGTGCTAGAATTTATACCACTACTTAAAGCTAAGTTCCACCAGGTAAGAACTAGAAAACAAATTAGATTCCTTGACACTTGATACGTGAGATTGACGTCTTGAGAGTAACTTGAGTACATTATAGCTAGTGTAATAAGCTAAGTTCAACAAGTATTAGGGTCGTCGTTAATATGATCGAGATTAGAGTTTAGAAACCATTTGCATATATATGCAATATCATTGGAATTATTTTTGCATAGTAATCAATTCCACACAAAATAACTTCGTAGGTTACGGTCTCTAAAATGAAAAGAGTGGGAGATAAAGCGAGACCTCATTTTATTACAAGTTTTAAACACAATGAATTGTATAGTAATGTTAATCTCATTACAATTTACAAATGTCACGAAAATTAGATTGGCGGAATTTGTTGGGATTTTGTTTCAATTTAATCTCTCAAAAATTGTACATCAAGACGCTCTTTAGATTAAAATGTGTTATCAAATTTAAACACCACAATATAATATTCTACGCAAAGCCTCATATAAGACGTACGTTTTTTTCCGAAGTATATTGGATTAATTGAACAACATGCATACTTGCACAAAATCAATATGGACCTGTCTTAGTTTGCCACGGCCCAATATAGTGATGCCAAGAAAAAGCCCAAGAAACAAACATTTGCCCCAAATTCATCTTCCATCAGATTTCCTCAATTCGAAGACTTTGATTTTGCATTTTTTTTTTCTCAGAAAATTGAATCAAATGCAGAAAGTACTTCGAGCATACGGTGAGGTACTGAGATTGATCAGGCTTCTTCCACAAGATACACGCCCTTACTACGCCAAATACGCCCGCGAAAATTTCGTGAATTACAGAGAAGTTGATGCCAATGATTCCGCCGCCATGAATGAGCTTCTTAATCGCACCTTTACTCACTCCCTTTGGGTCCTCAACAAGGTGACTCACACCTCTCTCTTTTCCTTTTCATGCAGTACATTTTACAATCTTGAACAATACGCTTTTGTTAATTTTCGTGATCGGGGGTAAGGTCGCGTACATCTGAAGCTCCTATAATAATTATTATTTCTTTTGTTAAATTGCAGTATTCGGTGAATGAATCTGCTGCTAAAAAACTGAAGCTGGTCTGCTGTAGCGACTAATAAATGAAAACATATGGATGAATTTCCCCCCTTTTTCTTTGCTATGATTTTGCTGGATTGTAATGTTAGGTGAACATTTTGATGTTTTCCCGGGATCAAGGTTGCCCTACTAGTTAGAACTCAATCTGACTCGGGGGTTGTTCTGAGTTCGAATTCTCGTATCCTCGCCCTTTTGTACCAAAAAAACAGTTGATGTTTTCCCCTTTACATGAGACAATTTTGATTTTGCTAGGCTTATTGTTTACGCTGTCAAGTGAAACTTCATCATAGAATTGTGGTGTATAGTCTGCCCGAGTTATATGTCTTTGAGCTGCCTAAGCTAGACTTTGCCTAGTAGGTGGTTGCTGGTAATGTTGCGATTTTGGATAACAATTTGTTCTGGTAGCAATAGAGGAGGGAAGGAAAGGTGAAGGGATCAACTTGATTACAGACCTTGGTATTTAGTTGTACTAGTTTACTACCAGGGCTATGTCCGAAATAATTTTTTCTCTCGTGGATGAGATTTGTAATTTCTAACACAGAGTCCAATTTAATGGCTGACCTTGGGTGTGAGACAGTACCATGGTGGGGGAGCGTGAAATTTTTCAAGGAAGTTTGATGTTGCCAAAACACTGATGATGAGCTCTTAACAGAGAAGGATATTTGCCACTCTGAAGATCACTAAGAGCTGTTTAATCGGGAGTAACTTGAACCAGAAGAAATGAGTTTAAGAATCAAACTAATCCCGTTTTTCTATCCGTAGCTTTTTCCTCTTGTACAAGTGAATATCGATTATCATCTGATCATAGTATATCAGTTGTCAAACCTCTAATTCAGAAACACAGCTTAATTGCAGCCAGAAGTGAAGGCCTGATGTATGTGTATTGAGTTGTGCATCATCACATTTGCTGTGTTCTGGTTGCAGTTGGCGTGGTTTTGGATTCCAGTGACATGAACCATTGTGGGAATAGTTTAAGCACTTCCTAAGATGAACATGTATGTGTATTTGGTGATTTGCCAAGACAATGTATCCCATTTGTGGGTGGATGAGTTTCTGGCTGCACTTACCACTGTTGTTGAGGAATGAGTACTGGCTTCTTTTTGAAGCTTAGACATGGAAGTCAGAGGGGAGTCCATTATTCGTAAGGTACTCCGTATAAATTATTAATAGATAAAAGAGTAGCAGTAGTTGATTTACAAGCATTAGGTCGACTCGTACAAGACGTTCTAAATTTCCAGTGCGCAACATTGCAAAAACCGCTAGCATGCCTCCTCATAACATGCCCTTCGCTTTGGTACTTTGTAGTTCGCATTCTGTTGTGTCTTGTTCGAGTTAGACTAGCAAAGAGGCCTAAAACAACACATTGCATCAGTTTAAGCAGTCTGATATAAAAAGGTCTAAAATTAGCACCAACACGACGAGGGAAGGAAAGCAATACGTACCTATTGAGAAGACAACATGGGACACGGTAATGTATCTCATTGGAATGGTACGGCACCCTATACTTAGCACCATTTGGCAAGTCATACACCCCAAATTTAAACAAATCTTTCAATTCTTTGAACAGCATATCACCGTCGTCATCTTTCAAAGAGTTGCTATATGGCATGAAACTGCACCTCGAAAGCAAGATGCAGTTCCTGTAGGATTCAAAGTCACTAAATATTTGTTGGGCGGGAAGACCAAACGCGAAAGTACCTCCTACAAACAAGGTCAGATCACCCAAGCTTTCAACTTCAATCCACTCTTGAGTTTCTTCCCTCAATTTGTAAGTTTTGATCCGTGGTTGTAACTCATTATTGTTAACAAGGTACCGGTAAGGCACTAGCAGAAACAATGCACCAGACACGAGCACTATACGCTTCCTCCTCTGAAGAAGCCGAAACCCTTGCTCATAACCTCCAAAGGGAGGAGGCTCCTTAGCTAACGGGGTTAGTCTCAGTGTTTCTGAATCAACTAAAAACGCCCTTCCCTTGTAATCAAGGACGCACAATGTACCCCCTAAATCGACACAATCATCAAATCTATATGTTTCATCATCATAGTATTGATGATTATGAACTAACCTCCATCCAACAGGATCAGGAGTGCAATCACCGCCCAACAAGCGTAGCAATGCAACACGACCACCCTCAATTGCAGCAATCGTAAAATTGCTGCAATTGTCCTTGGTAACGCCATCATTATCGTCTTCCTTGTCGTTAACGCTACCAAGGACGACGTTTGAGCTAATTGGACCTGTTGGGTGGAAAGAACGCTTCCAAAGCTCGACTTCCCCTGGTTCCTTGCAGTGAACGAAGTTGATTTGATGAAACTTATAAATCGGCTCAAGCATCAACTCATGTCCATCCAACATATTTATAGTCTCATAAAATCGTTGGAGACCACACCAGAAAAATACAGCGTGACTAAGAAATCTAGAGGGACATACCTCCTCGAACATAGCCAACTTGGACGGAGAGGAGAGGGACCACCTATGGTGGCTGTAATTCCGGATACACCCGTGGCAAAGGAGCTGCTTCTCGTTCGGTCGCATCGCGTAGACGGTCACCTCGGTCAGCAAAAACGAACACCGGCCGCCCAAGTAGCGAAGCCTTTGTAGGTGAGGAGGCTGTGGGATGGTCAGAGGGAAAGACGTGTGTTTCAAGTCAGATATCGACCGACGCTAAGACTTGCATACCGATCGGAATCACATGATATCTATGCGAAAACCCAACCGCGTTGCGATCTCCGATAGGGTTTCCGGCGGCAGTTCTGACCAATCATACAACCTCTTCTTACTCTGTTCGCGCCACATTGGTTTTGTATTTGAGACAGGGTTTGACCTGTTGTGTTTGATTCGGAGTTTTAGGCCTTAGCTTGAATTCAGTTTTTTTTTATAGTGTACGACTGTTCGGAGAGAAGTACTAGCCCTAGCACACACTTTATTAATTATGGCCTCTTTAGTTTAATCAATACGAGTGTGCGCGTCCTCGAATACCGCTGAATCAAAGCAATAATAGCAAGCTCCAGGTCTCGTACCCTAGAGGTGGCCATTGGACACTAGGAGCCTGGGCCCGGCCTTGGTCAAGCCCTGGTCAACGCACGGCCCGACTCGGCATTAGCCCGACACTACCTAGCCCAGGTTAGGTAGTGCTATCTAGTGCTAGTGCTCAATTTTTCAAGCACTACATTAAGCTTACATTAAGCTCGTGGCCACCTCCAGCGTACCGGGGCTCATACTTATTAATAAGCTTACATTAAGCTGCAACACGCACAACTACGCCAGGCTCAAAGCCGACCAAACCCATCTGAATTAGGTGAAGAGCCAATAACAAACTCTTTTTTTTTTTTTTTTTTTTTTGATAAGTTGTGGCTGAAACCTACGTTAGGCTAAGTGGTTAGAAGCACAACCTGTCTGCCTGTCTGGAGGTTGTTTTCGGTTCGAATCCTCATATTCCGTCCTTTGTACAAAAAAAAAATATAGTATTTATAAACATACAAACACATAAATTCATTAATGACCTACAAGACTGAAGACACTACTCCGTATATTAGTATCAGTGATGATAGATGCTTAAGCTCCATCGAAAAATCAAATCGCCCGTTCAGTGGGATTTCAGTGTGTGGCAATATAGACCTCATTCTCCTCAAAGTTAACTTATAATCTACTCTAATTCTGTGATGCATCAAACAGAATCCGTAATCACAGCATTCACAAGTGACAACTTTTAAGTCACTGTCTATATTTCTAACTACTTTTCATTTTATGACCGCTTCACTAGCATAGCCAAAGACAATTTATGCAATTATTTCGATACTCGTTTGTAATACAAAAAAGTTAGAATTTTGATATGGCCGTTTCAAGATATGACGTAGTGATTGTTTGAAAGGATATGCGATTTTAAGTAGAGATTTTAGCTTGATTCAATATCCTAGTCTATAGACCCTAATTTTTCATTAAATCATGCGTCTAACCTAAATTTCTAAGTCGTCCCCATATTCATAATTGATATTCTTCTTTAGGAATAAACCCGAGCAAACTCTCCGAGTTGAAAAAACGGCGAATTGAGTGAAGCAGTGATAGGACCGTAGGAGTAGTTAGGTCTTAGCTTGTACTAAGTAATAATAAGGTCCACATATAAACCAAAAATCGTCAAAATCACAACTCGAAAATACCAAAATTTACCCATGCTTTTGTTTGTATGGTTTGGTTTGGAAGCACTAAACCCACACGACTGTCTCGGGTTTAGTTTTTTCTAGTAATAGTGTCTTCTTGACACTTCCCTTTGACTGCTTACCTCATTACCCAACACCTCCTCGAAATTTACCCCCCCTCTCCCTACTATATTCCCCTTCCTATGTAACCCACAACCCCAGTAACAACAGTACAGTAAAAAAAAAAACAGAGGAATACTGTACAAGTAGATTTGGTAGAAGTAGTAGTAGAAGCTTCCGTTTTTTACTCCAACAAAACATATCTTTCACTATTACCACTCTCCCCCCAACTTTTCCACCTCTATAATTTCTTTATTCAATTAAAAATTAATTAAAAAATGGGTGAAAGTGGAGGGTTTAATGGTGGAGATAATAGTGATGATCTTCCAGGCGGTAGTTTTTCACGGTTATTATTATCTACTGATGATATAAATAGTAATAATGTAAATAAGAGCAGTAATAATAATAGTAACTCAAATTTCTTCATGTTTTCTCATGCTCAACCTTCTCCTATGTTCTCTTCCAACACCCCCAATATGCTGTGTTTTGGCGATTTTGTGTCTGACACGACGCCGTTTTCGTCGTCTCTTATTACTACTGCCTACACTGATTCCTCTGTTTCTACTTGTGGAAAGTCTATACCTTTCCTTAACAATGTTAGCCTTTCTATTTTTATCTATTGATCATTTCTTTTTCTGGTATGTAATTTATAATTTTAAATTTGTGAAAAGATTGAATTTTTTGTTGCAGAAGAGGAGAAGTGGACCGGGTCAGGAAACCGGGTTTGGGTTTGGGTTAGGGTCAGGGAATGGGCAGAGTAATGTGAAGAAGATTAAGCCAGAGGTGGGGCCTACTATGGGTACTAAAGCTGCTGCTAAAAATACTACCTCAGGTGGTCATGCAAAGGTTAGACTATTATTAGAGTAAGATTGAAGCTTTATGATTTTTAGTTTTGCATGCATGTTCATTACTATATTAGTGAAGAATTATCCAATATTGTTAAATTGTTATATCTCTTCTGGTGGAAGATACAGGGGAGGAGAGAAAGACTTGGGGAGAGGATTACTGTGTTGCACCAACTTGTTTGTCCTTATGGCAAGGTGTGTTTGTTTCTATCCCTAGATACAGTACTTGATTTAAAGGTTCAATCTTTATTGTTACGGAATAAATGTTTCGCGACCCTTTATTGTTACGGAATAAATGTTTCGCGGCCCTAGTGGGCAGATCTAGGATTTGAAATTCCGGGTTTTGAAATTATATATGGTGAAACAAACGCCTCCAATTCGATAGACATGTGCGCATGTCACGGGTGATGGGTATAGCATATTAGCATGTATGTGTGAGTATGACACCAAAATGTATGATCTGGTTAGAGGATCACCCTCCGCAACTTAACTCTGTGCTTCTGGACGATTTTCGCAATGAAATCTAATGAATAATGATACAGGCTGACCGTAAAAAAAAAAAAAAACATGAATTTACATTGCTCGTCGGAATTGATTTATGATGAAGTTATGGTGGATATTTAATTTTATTATGCAATTGCAGACTGATACAGCTTCAGTGTTACATGAAGCAATCGGATACGTAAGATTCCTGCAGGATCAAGTGAGAGTACTTTTGACGCCTTATCTACAACGCTCGTTTTCTTCAACATCTCCTCATTATCAGAATACTACTCTTAATGTAAGTATTTAGAAAGTGATATGATTTCTTACTTTTGTGTTAATTTAATGCATTCAATTATTCAAATGATAAGAAAGGTAAAAGTAACAGGAAGTACATACACATATAGTTTGGCTTGCTTTTTTCTCCGAATTGGGACTGTGCCTTTTTGTTCCTTACTCTTCACGATACAAGTTCTTTACCCAATTTTGGTTGGTGATAATTGTGGTTATCAATTGACCTCTTCGGTTGCTCCCTACTTTCCCCATAATGAAGGACTCTACGAGTAGTACAGCCATCCTTTAGGCATGGCCGCACGGGCGGGACATGTGTGTTTCATCCACACGTTTTTTGAGTCAAGACTCATGAGTCGAGTTGTTTAGTCTTACGAAAACACATTTTGGTTAAAGGTTGAACCTGAGAATACTACAGTGCTTAAATTACTTGAAATTTCTTTATGTGTTCTTTAATTTATGTGTCAATTGGGATGGAATGAAGGGGTGCCTCGTAAACTTTTGTTAAGAGCGAAAAAGAGGAAGAAAGATTGCAGTAAAATCCTAGTAAAAATCTGATGCATGAATGCATTTATACGAGAAAGTTAACTCAGAAAAGTATGTGATTGATAAGATAGAAAACTTGAGGGTTAAGCTCCAGTCAAATCACCGCCAGTCCATGCAGCGGACTCCGTGCACCTGTCTCTTCTGTCCTGTGGACTTCAGTCTATACCTCTGCTGTTGACCATAGCTTTGTACTAGTCTTAGGTAGAGTTAGTCATTGACCACCATATTATAAGAATCATACTACAGTTAAATCTAAAAGTTTCAGAAAATGTGTAATTGCGTTTTTTACGTCGGTAATTTTATGATGTGTAAATGTGTAATCGAAAGGTCAAAGGTGGTCAAAGTAGGAATCATGTATTCGTGTTTTACAATTACGGTTAAGAAAATAATAATGGCTTAATTAACATTAATCCCAAATGTGATCACCAATCGATGTACTACAACAAATTGTGCAGGAAAAGAGTGCACCAAACACAAAAGCGTATGATTTAACAAGGTCTCTAAGGAGCAGGGGACTGTGCTTGGTTCCAGTAGAGAGCATCGTCGACACAGAAAACAGCAATGGCGCCGATTACTGGTCATCCGCTACGGGTTGATCAACACCATGAACTGGCCTGAAGTCTTTTGTCCTTGCCTTTGCTTAGTGCTAGTATTATTAGCAGTAGTACTACATGTTTTGTGAATTGCACAAGTGTACATCTTTTTGTAATACAAGGAGGGTTCAGTCGTGTCTTTCGGGCTTAAGGGGGAACAGTTTAGTAGGCCGAGAGCCCGGTGAAGAAGCTAAGGCTCAATGATACTGAAAAGCGGGTTGCTTAGTACTAAGCCTGTTAATGTACACTTGTACAGGTTTGTTTCAAATCTTTTGTCTTAGTTTCATTTCGGCCTTAAGTAAACTCTAAATTTACTCTCTATCATTTTGCATTTCATCGATCGGTCCCTTAAATACTCCACAACCTAGTGTTCCTCTCCACTAAATCTCCCACGGTAATATATAGTTAGTTAATGACCTTGTATGATCGGTGATGCTCCGAGAACAAGTTATCGAATGTACGACTATTGATTCTTACAAGTTACCAATATACTAGTATATTACTAAGGGTGTGTTTGGCCAAGCTTCTGAAGTGTTTCTGAACTGTTTCTGGATCCTAGAAACTGAAAACTGGCCAAACACCCAAAACTGAGAAACTGTTTCTGGTTTTTGAGAAGCACTTCTAGTGTAAATTTGTTCTTCAGAAGTAGAAGCTCCAATTTGGAGCTTCTCATCCAGAAACTATTTCTCAGAAACTGTTTTTGAGAAGTAGTTCTGCAGAAGTTGGAGTTTGGCCAAACAAGTCCTAAATATTAGAGTTTCTAATCGATATAGGTAATCCCAATACCTGTTATGATTGTCGATATAGGTAACCCCAATAACTAAATTCGTGGGTCTCTTGGCAAAGTTCACGGGAAAAATACTCCAATAACAAGAAGAAAAAAAAAAAAAAACAGGCAAATGTATAAAAAAAAAAAAAAAAAAAAAAGTTCCAGAATTTGACAAGAGCCTATGAAGCAGAGTTCATATTTGTCGCTTCAAATGAATCAAAATCACGACTTTTCAGACGATTTCCATTCTTCACTACCGAAATCACAGACACAAACCACCAGGAAGACCGTCCTAAAAGTCTTAAAACTTCCATCACAAGCTTCTTCTATTTTTTTTTTGTTTCAATCGGAGAAATTCGTAATAAAAAAAAGGCTACCTTTCCACCATCTTCTGTTCGTACTCATCTCTCTCATCTTCATCCTACATCTTAAAGAATAATGAGTCACGATTCAACTCGGTCAGGCAACTCGAACTCGAACTCAAAACGAAGCTTCAACTTAAACTCATCGAACAACAGTAGCAAAAAGAAGAAATCAAACAGCAATCAGAAAACCCTAGGTGCCGCTTGGGGCTCCAATTCTCTCTCCTCTTCTCGCTCTTCCTTTCGCTCCGCTCCTTTCTCCGATTTCGGCAGGTTTTCCCCGTTTTCAATTTCTCTCATTATTATTTTGGCTTAATTTCGCATTTAATCGATGTTGTATTTGTGAACTGCGTTTCAATTTTGTTTCCGGTATTGCGAATAAATTGATGCTTTTTTGAATTGTAATTAGATTGAGAAATTTAGTTAATGTACGTGCTTAATTCGCTATATTATTGTCTTTTCCGGTATCTTGTTGTATAAGACACTACGTTTTGAATTAGTAGCCACTGTCAAAATGTGAAATTGCGCCGTTAGAATGACTTTAGCGCTGTGAATGCTCTGATTGTGTTCAGTGTGGGCGGTTGTGCGTGGTTTGCCTGCACATTTTGGTAATTTACGGTCTTTTTCGCAACAGCATTGTGCTTTTAGGTCTTCGTGAGGCCGAAATTCGTCTGTGTGATGCTGTTATTGAATTGACTATGACTTTGCAATTGCGCGGTCAAATTGGTATAAACATTATGATCGAGATCGGATATATTAGTCGCTTTGATTTGGCATTATAAATGCTGCTTATGCCCATCCCCCCCTTCAGAGGGGACATGCTGGTTGTGTTTACTAGCGTGGGAAGTTCGTGCTTGTTGAAGAAGTAACCACGGGAGTGATTGTTGAAATGTTGTGCTAAGTACTGCGACAAATTTCCATTACACCTTGCTTGTGCTTTGCTCTTGTACCTGGAGTTTGCGAAAATTGGAAGGGGTAATAGTAATATGCTGTACAAAATATGCACTTTGCTTATTTCTTGAGTGTTTATGCATCTGTTACGGTTAATATTTCCGTTGCATAATTGTTTATACGTCTATGATAGGTTAACTTTTCCTTGTGCGTCCTAATGATTCAGTGGGGTTTATTTTCTCTGCAGTTATATGGCTATTAAGAACAAAAAGCTTCATGATCAGTTTGATGCAGAAGCTTCGAGTTCTTCACTTAATGGCTCTGATACAACAAAACCGATCTTTCAGGGTGTTGCGATATTTGTTGATGGATTCACCATTCCCTCAAGCCAGGTCTTTCCTTCTAACCTTTGTTTATGCATTCTTCAACCTCGATGTGGATAATGGTTTGGGGAAATTGGCAAACGGTTGTAGTTGTAAGATAGCCGTTTCTGTGTCTATTATCATGATGGTTCTTTCTGTGTGTTAGAGTAATTCTTTCTTGTCCATCTGTAGAATGTCAGAGCATTATGAATCATGTAGCATTTTGATTATGGTCAAGATTGACGACGGATTATTGTAGGAGCTACGTGGATACATGTCGAAGCATGGTGGGCGCTTTGAGAACTACTTTTCAAGGCACCGTGTAACCCACATCATTTGCAGCAACCTTCCTGATAGTAAAATCAAGAACCTTAGGTGTTTCTTTCTTTCGTCTGTTTTTACAACTTCCAAACTGATTGTTACACTGCAGATTCAGTTTGTGATTTAACCAATACTAGTATGTTTATTTGTTACTATTTTAATAATAGTTATTGTTATTATTATTGGTGTAGGTCATTCAGCGGTGGATTGCCTGTCGTGAAACCCACCTGGATTTTGGATTGCGTGGCAGCCAGAAAATTATTGAGCTGTAAGATATATAGTATTTGTTTTTGAAATCCATGTAGCAGTAGTATTTATCTGGGCATAAATTTGGGTGCTAACTAATCTAATAATGGATATGTGGAGATATCTGAAGTGGATTAAATTGATCCAGTTTTGGAACTGCAACAGGAGTGCAATGTTAGGCTTCATTTGTGAATTCTCATCGTTTTCCATTACTGTTCATATTTGAAACTTATGCCTGTAGTTTACTTTGAATGAGCTATTTTTCTATTTCTTTTCAGGGATTCCTTACCAACTTGATCAGCTTTGTTGTCAAGCACGTAGCCAACCAAAGTTGTCTGCTTTCTTTTTTTCTAAAGGCAGCTCAGTCACTCGAGATGTTTCTTCTGATTCAACTGAACTGTTGAAAGTGGAAACTGAGGTGTCCATGGTTTCCGAATCGGACAATGACATTCTAAAAAATACCACTTCAAATGTCAAGGAGCTGTCTGAAAGCACCGAACAAGGTGAGACAGAAATGAAGTATGCTAATGATGCTGTGTATGATAATACCAGTTTCAACGTCGATGAGGCACTTAAATGTACCAAACAAGGCGAGACAGAAATTGGGATTGCGGGGTGGAAGCAGGTTGATTCAGCTGATATCTTGGAAATTTCAGGAGATGATGAATCTTCCTGTCGAGAAAATGCAATGCCAGTCACTGGCACTAATGAAGTTTTCCTTGGTTCCCTTAGACCTGTAACTTCCTCTGACAAAAATGACTTGCAAGAAAAAACCACAGGGGAATCATCTGGTTCTCTGGTGGGAGGACCTTCCCATCATCGCCATTCAACCATGGAAGACCCAAATTTTGTTGAAAACTATTTCAAGGTGCGGATTCTGTAGATGTGTCGTGTCCGTTTTCTCCCCTTCCTTTTTATGCTTGGTTAGATGGTTGTTTTATGCTTAATTATCTGTTGGCATAGCCTTTATCCTCCTCCTGTTGATGATCAGAGTTCTAGGTTACACTTCATAGGGACTTGGAGGAATCGGTACCGTAAACGTTTTGCATGCCAGGCCAACAAAATCAAGAAAGGAAATCCTGACGTTACAGCTTCATCCACTTCTGTGCAAGCTTCTGTAATCCACGTGGACATGGTATTTACTTATCTTTTTCTCATTTGATTTTAAAGAATATATGCTATAAATCCATTAGGACGTCGCATTAGTGGATCTTCTTTTTACCTTCTTCCTAATCCCCTATTACCCCAATTGCCGGGGAGGCAATGTTAGTTATCTTCTAGCCTGATGGATTACCAGGTCTCGTCTAGGTAATGCATGAATTATAAAGCTGTAGGTTACTAGATAAATATCCTCTATTTCAACTGACACCGATGACTATGCTGTCACAGGACTGCTTTTTTGTGGCTGTTGTTATCAGGAACCGTCAGGATTTGGTGGACAAGCCAGTAGCTGTATGCCATTCAGATAGTCCCAGAGGAACTGCTGAAATATCATCCGCTAATTACCCTGCCCGAGATTTTGGTAGTAAATAAGATCTATTCTTGGCAGGGATTCATGTTAGAAAAATGGCCAGTTGGATTGTGTCTTCATTTCGTGGTTTCTTATATGTTCTGATATGAAGGTTGTCTTGTATGTTTGTTAGGGGTGAAAGCTGGTATGTTTGTCAGAGATGCTAAAGCTCGCTGTCCTCATCTTCTTATTGTCCCTTACAACTTTGAAGCTTATGAAGAGGTTTGCAAGTGTATACCACTCATTCACTCCCCTACCCAAAGAAAGATTTTTTTTTGGTCAGTACTCACATTTTTGATGTGTACACTTTGAGAGCTATAATGTCTCACTCGTCGTGGCAGGTGGCTGACCAGTTTTACAACATTCTTCACCGTCACTGTGATAAAGTTCAGGTGTGTGCTACAGGTCTTTATGTTTTGATGTTTGCTGCCTTATTTTGTTGTAAATGAACGTTTTTCATCCAGGCGGTCAGTTGTGATGAAGCATTTCTGGATGCAACTGATTTGGAGGAGAAAGACCCTGAGCGTTTAGCATCGTTGATAAGAAAAGAGGTCTTTGAGACTACGGGATGCACAGCAAGTATAGGGATAGCTGGAAATATGCTTATGGCCCGTCTTGCCACCAGAGCTGCCAAACCAGATGGTCAATGTAAAATTCCCCCTGAAAAGGTATTCTTGGAAGCTAAGTATCTGTGTGCATGCTTTACTTTAGTGTTCCATTTCCCCACTGATTTACTATTTTTGGTGACTTGGGGTAAAAATGATCCTTCACACTTCAGTTGCTTTTGCCTGGGATAGGGATTAACCTTTTGGAATTCTGTATGATCTATTCATCTATCTGGCGGTATTTCTGTATTTCACATGAGCTATATAAGTTTTGATAAAGCCCTTAGCTTTCTTGCTACTCTTGGGCAATCTGTATCACACGTTCACACTTGTTGGGGGGAATCGTCATGCAACTAGGAGTCTTTATTTAGTGGTCTTCACCACCCTCCCAGCCAATTTGCGCATCTCCATATGGTATATATTGTTGTGAGACTCGCACCACTGACTTACTTTGTCTGATATTTTGCTTCAGCTTTGGTTTTTAGATTCTATCTTGTAAATGATATATGATGCGATTGTCTTTCAGGTGGATGAGTATCTGTTGCAGCTACCTATCAAGGCACTGCCAGGTATTGGCCGTGTTTTGGAGGAGAAGCTGAGAAGGAAAGGAGTCCAGACCTGTGCCCAACTACGGACGTTTTCCAAGGTCAAATGATCAGTGCGGAATGTCTTTCATTAATGTCATGTGTGGTGCTATAGTTACTATTTCTTATTAGGTTTCTACTGCATAAAGGTTGATAGAAATAAGGAAAAGTGGTGCGAGTAGTCCATAGATATGCCATAATATAAGGCTCCGCTGTTTAATATCTTAATGACATTTACGTTTTTTTTTTTAACTGCAGGAGTCTTTACAGAAAGAGTTTGGGATGAAAACTGGCCAAATGTTATGGAATTACTGCAGAGGTGTGGATAATAGGCTAGTGGGGGAAATTCAGGTTTCTGCAGAACCCTGTAGTCTTCAATTCTGATTTTTTTTTTTTTTTTGGGTTTCGTAGCTGTAATATTAATTATATAGGAGAGATTGGAAGAAAAATAAAATAGCATAAATGAAGGAGAAAGAAAATTATGAGCAGGCAGGATGTATTAGGACTATTAGGGTAATGTGTTAGCTTTGTGAGAGGGTTTTTCTGCTCCTTCTGACATAGCTATGTCTTTTCGGAGGACCTAAGTTTGCGAAATTTAAGTGAGCTTTTTTCCATCACAAAGAATTCAATGATACTGATTTGGACATTGTTTGCAGGAAAACAAGTCAGTTGGTGCTGAGGTAAACTGGGGTGTACGATTCAAGGATAAAAACGATGTCAGTATTTATGTTTAATTAATTCTATCTTGGATTTTTCTTTTGATCACAAATGCTCAGAAACTCATCTATTTAATGCTTCGCAGTGTGAACATTTTTTGTTGAGCCTGTGCAAAGAGGTCTCTTTGCGTTTGGAGGGATGTGGAGTGCAAGGGCGAACCTTTACTCTAAAGGTAATCTTTTTTGCTTTCTCTTTGCTTGTTTATGTAGACTGGTCACTTGTTCATTGGTCCTGAAAGAATGGTTGAGCCGTTGAAGATCTCATTTTATTGATGCTTTAGTCTGTCCTGTCTGTCTTTCAAATGGCCAGATTAAAAAGAGAAGAAAAGATGCAGAGGAGCCAGCAAAATATATGGGTTGTGGTGACTGTGAAAACTTGAGCCATTCGACTACGGTATGGGCTTATAGGTTTTGACTTTTCACTCTTGAGAATTTCGGCACTACTAGAGTAACTATTTTGATTTTAGGTACCTGTTGCTACTGATGATGTGGATATGCTTCAGAGGATAAGTAAGCAGCTCTTTGGATCCTTCCATATAGGTTAGTTCACTCATCATTTATGATTATTGTTATTAAGTTGCACTGCGTGTCCTGAATAAGCAAAGGAATTTTAACTTTCCATAATGCAGTGAAATAAAGTAAACCGGCTTTTGCGAAAATTGTCCTCTAATAGTCTCACGTGAGATTCATTTTGGCTTTTAGAAAATCACGACTTCAAATGTCCATTATTCATTTAAATTGCTGTTAGGGTTGTTCAAGTGTAGAAAAGTTTTTATTAGTAGTGCAACTGTACTGCGTAAGCATGCAAGCTAGAACTGGAAAATGCGGTTCTACTTTGGTGCTTATGCTAGTAGGCATAGTGCCAGTTGGAATACGTTGGGGGGGGGGGGGGGAGCAGCATTTACAGTTGTTTCTGCAGATAAGATATTGACGTCTGTGACTTGGAGAGGCAGGAGCAGTTGTAGCCTTGTGGGATGGTTGGTGCTTTGGTAGTTTGGATGATGATTCAGATGTCAGAACCTACTTAAAGGGCTTCCTCAAATGCACTAGGAACTTGGGTGATGAGGGAATAAGAATGTTTTGATCATCACTTACAGGAAAATAATGCCAATTTATTGTCCTATTCTGAATAATAATGTTTTCAAACCAAACACACACGCGAATCAAGCCCTTACTGTTTTCTGTCTGAATATCTGTGTTGAAGTGACACCCAAAATACTCCACATATGAGTGTCCCACATTGGGAAAATAGAAGAGATTTGTCTACTATATAAACGAATGAGTTACTCCTATTGCCAATTAGTTTTAGGATGGAACCTGCTTGGGTTTATGATGTAGACTCTCTCTCCTCCTATGGGTGCGGCCCAGGCCCAATCGTGGTTAACAGTCTGATTCCTCTCAGTATCTTTTTTCTTTAGAGTTCTTCTATGGTGAGACCACCTCATCATATGAGACCTTGGGTTTCCTTTTCTCATTTGTTTGACTTGGATAAAGTGGAATTAAATCAAAATCTGTTTGATGATGCGTTTACTTCTGTATTGTTAGACGTTAAAGACATTCGAGGGATTGGATTGCAAGTGACCAAGCTGGAGAGTGCTGATAGTATGAAACAAGGTATATCTAAGGATGTTTGAACTCTTCATTAGGTTATGTAGAGAACATTTTTTCATAGGAGAGATATTTGGAAACCTGTTGTTTCATATGATTTTATCCTGTCTGTGTTTTCCTGTGGCATGGAGATATGCCTCTTCATTCTGTGTTTCTCATGGTATGTGTTGGCCTATTGTTGGGATCATTTTGAAGGGTATGAGCGAAACACTCTTAGGTCGTGGCTTGCATCTGGCACAGTGTGTAGCAGTGAACAGTCTAACTTCCATGGTAAAGGTATGTGAGCGTAGTTCCATGTTTATCGACTTTCTAGACTGTTACAGTTCCCTGACGACACTGCACATTTTGCAATTTCGCGATGTATTGGCCATTGCATGTTTTGATCGCTTAACATTGATCTTTCAATTGCTGCTTTGTATTCCTGCTCTACTTTGCGCTTGGTATGTTGATACCCATTAATCACCAGTCATTTTCTCATGCACAGGCCCAAAAGTGTTCCTACTAGTAGCAGTAGTAGTACTGGGGCGGGGAAGGGGATGTTACAGAAGTCATTATTCCCTTTGCAGAGCGCCAAAAAAAAAAAAAAAAAAAAAAAAAAAAAAAAAAAAAAAAAAAAAATCTGATATTCCTCTTTCTTTGCAGGCCAGGTCCATCTTGAGCTAGGTCGACCATTGCCTGCGGTTTCGACGTCCTCAGGTCGTGAGACTAGCTTAAGTGTTGTTGAGACACTACCTTCTGTAAATGATCTTGACTTGGATGTAATTGAGAACCTACCTTCAAATTTATTTTCCGAGTTAAATGATATGTATGGGGGAAAGCTGAAAGATCTTATCTCCAAACGAACAAAAACAGCAGATCATCAAGTTTGCAGTGCTATGTTGGTGAGAGAAGCTGGAGGTAAGTATATCTATCAAGCTATTTTAGGATTGTCTAGTTTAGCTTGGCAGTATCTAACACCTGTTGTTCATATAGACAATACTTTTGATGGCCTAAAGGAAGCCTCTGATGTTGGAAAGATCAACATTCTAGAGAAGGACAAGGTAGGGTTTTATCATCTTCATTCTGCCTCTTTAATTTTGTTTTTAAGTTTTTGCGCTAATTGAATGATGTGGATTAGTTTTTGTAGCTATGATGTCAGAACTGCTTCTGCTTGTACTCGAGGTAGAAATGAGAATGTGTTTCTTGATACTGACTTTCTGTTACGGTTTAGGCTGAGTGCAGCAAGAATAAGGAAATAGACGACATGTCCACTTCAGGTGCAGGAACTACAAGTTTCTCCAATCCTGTTTTTGAATCAGCACAAGTGGACTTCATGCCTTCGTCTCTAAGCCAAGTGGATATATCTGTACTACAACAGTTACCTGAGGATTTGAGGGCAGATATAGTTGGGGCACTTCCTTCACATCGGAGGTCAGATTGTTTGCCCGAGGGCAGCATTTCTTTAGAAGGAGTTAAAGTAGGACTGGCCGGGGACCAAACGGTGTCAGCAGATTTAGATAAAACTCGGAATTTTTGGGAGGGAAACCCTCCTTACTGGGTTCAGAATTTCAAAACAAGCAATTGCTTGATCTTGAACATCCTGGCAGGGATGTATCTTATGTCGGGGTCAGGGCTGTTGTCTTCTACTCTACAATGTTGTCTCTCTGGGTTGCAGTTGTCCGATGAACTAACAGAAGATTTTGCTGATGAAGCTTCAAGTAGCCTATGTGAGCTTCTGCGGCAGTATATCCAGCTAAAGCTGGAAATAGACATTGAAGAACTATATGTTTCTTTTCGCCTTTTAAAAAGGTAAGTGCGATGGTAGTAGTGTGTGTGTGTGTGTGTGTGTTTCTGTCTGTAAATATTATGAAACTTCAATTAGTGTTGCTTGTTGGATATGTTTCCTATCTGTTTTTTTTTTTTGGTATGGGAAGTTAAGATTGCATTGTTTTGTAGATGTGGACGGTCTTGTTCCGGTCGCTCGCTATTGAAGTTTTGAGTTCTAATGTTCAACTGTGGTTAACGTGGCCGTTTTTTATATGGATTATCATTGTCATCAAAAGTACAAGGTGCGGAAAGATAAATGCGTGTAAGAGTTTAGGCAGTGGGTTTACTGAGGTTGCTCCTTTTAACAACATCTTTAACCTTAGTGCCTTAAAGGCTCCCGCCATAAAGCGGGGTAAGGGGGGGGGGGTCGGATGCACGCAAGCCTTACCCCTATTGAAACATAGAGAGGCTGCGCCAGATGACCCAAAATGAAAATTGCGTCGAGAATCGCCAAATATTTCAAATAATGAGAGTAACTCACAATCTTCGTGTCCTTCTGTAGTGTGTCTCGTCTGTGTGAAATATTACTGAACAGTGTTTTTGGTTGGTCGACAACTATATGTCTAGCATTAGGTTAAGTATTCTCTTTTTTTGGCTGAAATACTTGACTAGAGGAGAATGCTTTTTCAATAAAGAGATAAGTGTATGTACTATGTAGGATCTCCTCCTGTGAATTTTATGTCAGTATGATCATTTGCTAGTTTTTTTTTTTTTTTTTTTTAACTGGATCAGGCTCACGAAGAAATCCAAGGCTTTCTTACATGTATATGATACTGTCTTGCCTCATCTTCAGGTTTGCCTTTTGCTTCTGAATTGACTTGTATTTTTCATTTGCCAAAAGATACCTAACTGTTAGGGATCTGCTCTTCACTGTTTGATATATACCATACTTTGCAATTTTTGATATCCAAATGCCCCATTGACTTTGCAATGTTTGACACACCATATTGTGACCCACATTCAACCAAATGAATGACTCGTTTGCTTTAAAACTAAGGGGAATTGGGAAAGTGCATTGCAGAATAGAGTATTTGCTAATTTTTACATTAAGTGAAAATTTCATTTGATCTAGAGGTGTGCCTAAATATGGTCCGTCAAAATGTGCAGAAAAATTGGGGCATTTGGATATGAATGGAGGGAGTAATAAACACAAAATATGAACATTACACCTTTGATCTGTTGGGGACAGAGACTGTTGCCTTGGGTAAATAATATTCTGTGTCTGGGCCTACTCGGCAAACTTGTGTACCTCTTTGAACTTGTTGATTTAGCCCGTTTTGGTGGCGGTTGTTCTGGTCCCTGTGCCTTTGTAGTAGGCTCAACCTTGTGTTCTGCATTCTCGCCTGCGATGCCCTATCTGATTTCCATTTTTCATCCATCGGAGTAGTGCCCATTTGCGGATCTATCTTCTCGTTTTATGTTGTCTACTCAGCCTATGCAGTAGTACTCTTAGCTTATTGTACCTCATTTCATCTTTCACACGCATTTTCAGCACTGAATTTTTGTATTGCGACATGACCTACCAGGCTTGTGTTGGTGAGAGCTATGGAGTAAACATGCATCTGCCTACAGTGTAGTTAATGGCTCTTAGGACAGATGACACCCACGCTTTGCAGACTTAGACTATCAACCTCAGAAGAGAGATTTTCTTTTGGCGTGATCTTGGGTAATATATCTTTCTTGCTTTTTTATTTATTTTATTGGTTACAAAGAGGGGCAAGCCCTGTCTTGCACATTCATTTTATATAGAACAATTTGAGTACTCTCAGATGTTGTGATCGTCATGCCAATGGTCTGTCTCTTAATCTTTTAAGTTGACATACTGTGAGTGTGTTTCCATTTCTGCCAATTTGATAGATGAGCATTTGATCTATGACCAGCATCGGGGAAGAGGTGCCATTTCCTGGTGATACAGAGTCTGAAATGTCAGAGGATAAAAATGAGACACTTGCGGGTGGAAGCTCCAGCAAGATTGAATCACGTTTGGAAGTTCAGGTCTATATATTTCCGACCTGGAAAAAAATGGCAATCTTGTCCACTTGTTGTGTATTGAGGTCTATCTTTCTCTTTGTTGGCTCATTCGTATCTTGAACTTCTCAGGCCCAGGTGTGTTTCCGCTGCGAGTTATCCCTGCCTAATGATCGATACATTATCAGAACTATTATTTGTATACCATCGAGGCTCTCCACACAAGGGTTATCTGTTGCAGAGATTTTCATCAATGTTTGCCGTGGGTTTGATCCTTAGCAGATGGCTGAATAATCTTGTCTCAGGAGGTAGGAAAAGTTCGGCAAATGTACTCTAGCAAATGAAACAGGCGAAATGTTATGAACTTTGTTATTTTCTTTTCAATTGGTTGCAAACTGGCATCAAATCGTAATTGGAAAAACGTTAATTTCTATCCCTTTTTGCGTTGGAATGGTAATAATAGAGTATGTACCGGAATAGTAATTTCAACACAATTACCTTCCACAAAAAAAAGATAAAAAATGTTATGTACCGTACTCCGTACGTGTTATCCCATATTTCATGTTTGGCTGTATATGACTGTGCAGACTTCAGCGAGAAGTTGCAACCTAATAAGGATGTAGCTGGGACTTTTGGAGCTCAAGAAATCCGCGTTCAGACTTTTTCTCAGGTACTTTAAATATTCAATTTTGACTGCTTGTGTTAAATGTTCATTCAAATCTCAGACGTGTGAGCTCGGTTGTTTGCTTGACCATAGACCTTTTAGCTGCTCTCTTTTTTTGTTTAGTGTGAACTGTGAAGGTAGAAGATGAGATCATCGCCAAGGTAGGAATATTAATTTTGCAAAGTGTTGATTTTTATTTATTTTGAATGATTTATGAATAGTCCCGGGGGCCGGGTTTGGTGAAACAAAGGCATGACCTAAGGAGGAATTGTATTGCGTTTTCCCATTACACCCACCTTGAAGAACAATAGAAACCGTGTTCGCAAGTTTGTCTATCAACACCCGTTTGGATTACATAGTATCATAATCAAAGTCTTAAAATGCGGATGTCAATTAGCTTAACCGGTAGTCTCTTTAGTCTTTAATTAGTAATAATGCCGCACTTTTGCTAATTCCTTCCCGTGTAGATGTACCTGTAAAGTTGTACTTAAAGCGTACTAGGAATGTTGTGTGCTAGTAGCAAGAGCAGTTAGAACTTAGAAAGTTTGAAAGCTCCAGTGTTCCAGTCACATTAATCAATATATTCCATCATAATCAGATTACCAAATCTCCTACTACCTTTTTTTTTCCGACATTTGACTTCTTCTTTAAGCTACAGTTCTCCTTGATTTTTTGCTTCAGACCATGTCATCGGAAATTCCTTTATTTACGTGTCAAAGTGTTCTTATATTCAAACCATTGAAAATTAACACCCGTTTACTTTTTTGTGCCAAGCTTATTTGCCTCCAATTTTTCCCATTCCACCAACTTGAACCAAGTCAAAGTGGAGCAGATTTAGCAAAGCTCCCTACTTTACGTACCTACGAATATATATAAATCTTCGAGCCTACCTTCTTTCCTTCACCAACACACTCAATCTCAAACCAAACCAAATTTCCGCTTTAAACAACCCTCATTGTTTTGTAAAACTTTAGCAAAATGAGATACAATAATAATAGCAGTACCATTCTTCTTCACTTGAATGTGTTTCTTCTCATTATTTTCTTCGTTTTCGTCAGCAACTCCGTGCGTGTAGAGGGTCTCAGACCTTTGAGAGATCAACGAACGCCTTATGAATCTTCAATATTAAGACTTCTCCTCAATCGAGCACATTCCGGTCCAAGCCACCGAGGAGCTGGCCATTGATGGTTTTTTGAAGTTATTATATAAAAGAGTTCTGAGTTTCCAGGGTTACTCAGACAGATGTTTGTGGAAATGAGATGGATTTATTCGCATTTTTGTCTTCTTTCATTATTTTGCTCCAATTATCTCATATTTGAACTAATTAAAGATGTAGATACCCACTAATTGTATAGATGGAGCCGTGGAGGCCAAACACATATACTAGTCGATTAGATTCAGGTTTTTTTGTCCTTTGAAAGGATTTCCGTGTACTCTCCTGTAATGTTACTCTGTAGTTGGATCATGAATTCATGATATCGTGTTCTAGACGAATGTAACTCTTACGTCAATGTGATAGCGATAACAGTTTATTGAATCTCAACTGTTTTCATACAAATTCGTTACTATTTCCTCCTAGCCTAACCTAATTGGATTCTCTTTTTGTAGGAGTATATGATTTTGTGCTTTTTTTCCAAAACAAAAAAAAAAAAAAAAAAAAAAAAAAAGGAACCGAAGAAGCCGGTATTTCTCAATAACTCGTGTTCCCATGAGGCCATGACCGCTAAGGATCTCAATAAAGATGAACAAGTAGAATAACATTAAACTATCAAAAGAAACATTAACTATTATTGGCATTTAGTTAGAGATGATTAAACAATGATAAATAATTGTTCTGTCTTGGTTGCTTGCAAATGAAGCTGGATTTTAGTTAGACAAAAACAGTGCGGCTTTTCAAGAAAGAACATGATCACAATATCGCTCAAAGCCCGAACAATATCTACGGGAGATCAGCAAGCATGCCTGACTTTTTGACAAATTACGCGAGCTTTTCCCGGATCAAAATCTGACTTATCGAACTTTTAGTACGTTTATTGGGCTATTTGATCGACTCGTCAATAGAATTCGTAAGCATCTACAAAATGTTGATTATTTTTTTAACTTTTTCCTTTCTCCGAGCTTAAACTTCGCCACAAATATCTCAAATTGATTTACTAATATGATATCCACTGATGGACGTAGTGGAGCTGCCATATAGTGGACAAGAGGTGTGTTTGCCTAAGTCCTAGGGAGCCCATATAAACTTGGGTTAGAATCGACTGATCCTATCGTGGCGTTATCATTATTACCTACGTCGTAAGTGATGAATAACTTAATAACATGTCCACCGCCTACGTTTTGAGTATGTGTATCTAGCTACGTTTGGTTAAAGCAATCCTGAGACGCGTACGAGCTGGAATTGTGGATCTAGAGGCCTGTCGAAGTGTTCCACGGTTCCTCGTATAACTTTTAGTACGTTTATTGGGCTATTTGAGCTTCCTCATATAACCTGTTAACTAATATTCATGTACATTTGATGATCTTACATCATAGTTCATGTATACAACTTTATGTCGTTCAATTACCTTGTACATACATACGTGGCGGACACTTCATGTAGAGTTACTCTACGAAACCTAACATAAACTGACAATGGTAAAGTGGCCAAATTCACCTCGTTCATTGTCGAAAAATGACGAATATTTTAGAATGTTGTCCTTCTATTAGAAATCAAGTTTATTAAAGCTCACCAAATCCAAATATAAAATGAGTTTATAGGCACCACTACTAATATGTCGGTTTGATGTTGTCCAAGCAATCCGTATAATATATTTTTGATAACAATTAACAAGATATTAATGTCGTATACAAATGAGTGATTGACAATGGTGAAGTGTCCAAATCTGATCTCTACCCTAGCTAATATTATTTGTCATTTATGTGGCAAAATTAAAGAAGACTTTGAATAATATCAAAGACTTGCAAATTGGAAAGTTCAACGGGAGACTTGGTCGATTCGTTACATTAATTCCAAGAGTGCAACAAAGCGTCAATAAAAGCCGACCCAAACTCACACTACAATCATAAACCAAACAAAAACAACAATCACTCATAGTATTTTTGTTGCACGCATGAACACAAATAATATGGCCCATAATAAAAATGCCCTAAATTTCTCCATTTTGTGTCTATTTACCCTTGCAATATTGCAATTCCAAGGGACTCTAGCAGTTGATTACACTGTAACCAACAATGCACCCACTACACAAGGCGGTATGGTTTTCGAGAACCAGATTGGTGAAGACTACGCACATCAGACACTATTCGATGCTACAAACTTCATATGGCAAATATTCCAAGAAAACGATAATTCGGCCCGAAAATCCGTGGCCCAAGTGGACTTGATCATAGTCCCAAGCTTGCAATCAGGTGTCGTGGCCGAGACAGGTAACAATCATATACAATTTACAGCAGAGTACCTAGGAAGTTTCTCTGGGGACGTAAAAACAGAATTTACTGGAGTGATTTACCATGAGATGACTCATGTTTGGCAATGGAACGGTAACGGTAACGCGAATGGTGGGTTAATTGAGGGAATTGCTGACTACGTGAGGTTAAAGGCCGGGTTTATCGCTAATGGTTGGGCTCAGCCAGGAGACGGCACGCGGTGGGACCAGGGTTATAGCACCACGGCTAGGTTCTTAGACTATTGTGATGGTCTCTTGAGTGGGTTTGTGGCTCAACTTAATCATAAGATGAAGGATGGTTATAGTGACTCATTCTTTCAAGACTTGTTGGGGAAGTCTGTTGATCAGCTCTGGACTGATTATAAGGCTGCCTTTGGACATTGATTATTAGTCCATATATTTATTACTGTATACCAGTAGTGATTAATTATTGTAATCCGTATACTGTATACAATATCTAAGGAATAAAGTTGTTTTTACTAATATGTTTGAGTTTGAATTTGACGACTTGACGTAGCTTAGATTATCAACACGAAAATAATAATGTTTCGTAAATTATCAACACGACATGAAACTGTTTCGTACCACACGACAAGAATAATGTTTTGTAGATTATCAACACGACATGATTACTGTTTCAGTGTTTCGTACCATATGATTGCCCTTATATAATGTAACATTAACGTTAGTGTAGATTTGTCAAGAAAACAAACAGAGCAAACAAAGAAAAATAAAGTAAAGTGTGGCTGCTGGGATTCGAGCCCAGGTCTCCACGGCCACAACGTGGAATTCTTACCACTAAACTACAGCCACTTTGTTGATTGTTTTATTCTAATTAAAACTATGTCGCTTGTGAACTCTGGTATGAAGTTATCTACGCAAAATGCAAAGCAGACTAGTACATACCGAGATTAAGAGATTATGGCAAAAATGCTTTGCAGATATTACAGTACGTTTAACACATTCTAATAATTTTCCGAAAATTAGTGTCGTGGCGAAATCGTCGAAGCTCTAATTGAGGGCATGTTATATACGGAGTATTATTGAGTCTATAGTGTACCAACTTAAAAAAAAGTTTATAAATAGTGTGGGAAGATGAAAAAAAGTTTATATAATGGCTCGATTTTAAATCATTTATCAAAAAAGTCGAATCATATGTACTCCCTCCTACCCAAAGAGATTTTCCTCTTTGGGTAGGGCACAACAACCAACAAGTAAATAAACAAACCTTAATTAATTCATAAGCAAATGTTTAATTAGACTAATAATATACTAATCTTATCATCACACCCCTCCCTACCCCCCGATCAACTGCTACCCACCACCATACCCCACCTGCAATCCACCACCAAAACCCACCGGCGACACCCGAAATCGTCTCTCCCGCCGATCCCCCTACCCCGTCGATCGTTGAATCTGCTCTGGCGAAGCGTCAATAGCAGCACCCCTTGATCGTCGATCATTTTCTCTCTCCTGATTCGTTTGAAGTTACCCCACCCCTTGATCTTGATCAGTTTAAAGATCCCTCTTTTATTGACCTTAATACAAGATTTTGGTTGCTTATCTTACATTTGGTGGTTTGGGTCACTTTGATTTGGGTCATTTGATTGGCACAAGCGATTGTATCATGTGTATTCAATGAAAGATGAGTCTTGGAAATTTGGGTCATTTGATTTCGCTCGTGTTTCTTGTAACTATTGCTGATGGGTTCTTGGATGGAAAGTCGTATTGGCTTGCTCACGTGTGTGGTACGGAAGATGGTGGTGGTGGGCTGGAGAGAGAAAAGGGATCGGTGCTGCGTGCTGGAGAGAGAAAAGGGATCGATAGATGAGAGAGGAAGGTGATCGAAGTCAAAAGAGAAAGGTCATCGATAGGTGGTCGGGGTGCGACCGACGCCGGTGGGGTTGCCGGAGCTCGTGGGGAGGTGGTGAGATGAGAGATCCCGGGTTGGGGAATATGATTAAGACCCCATAACAGAAAATATCAAGGGTATATTAGTCCAGAAAATTTGCCAAATGGGGTAAGTTTCGAAAGAGGAAAATCTTAGTGAATCGTCCCAAAGAGGAATACAGGAAGATGTCTTTGGGTAGGAGGGAGTATCTGTTTAACCAAGTGCTCGTTGATTTATTAGAACAAACAAGCTATGTTTAATTATCATTCAGATTGTAAGAAACAAACGGCCTAAAGGTGAAGTAGCTAGACATTTCGAGTATGACAGTGACGAATCATGCGGAAGGACAATGGAGTTCGTGCCGACCACTGGATAAAGTCACCACTCTAGACGAATCAATTACTCATTAGACGCAACCACGGGCGAACTTAACTAAATTAAGTAGCCGCAATTCAAGTAAACGTTAGTGTGTCGTAGCATTAATATATAAAGTCTCGATATTACCTTAGTTATAACAAAAATACGTGAGTCATACATACAATATACTAGTATACGCATGCATGACGACTATGATATCAGCTTTTCTTGAATAGCACACCATACATTACACAATCAGGCTGCAAAGACGACACACATTCAATGTCTTATATGTTACGTCTTCATTTTCACTTCAATTCTCTGATTTATAGAAGCGCGCAAAGTTGCAGACAATGAATTGGATCAGCTTCAACTAACGAATGACGATCATCATGATCAAATTGCTTGTTTAGCATACCAATACATTACATATTCCCCAACTACATATAAATACGTACTCTTCCTTCTCACTTTACATATTCTTGCAACCAATTTACTTATAAAATCAAGTAATAATTCACATACAAAAATGTCTATGAAGAACTACTTAGCCATTTTTCTAACCTTGTCTTTCCTTATACTCTTCACTTGCAGAGTTACAGCAGTAACCTACGGAGTGTACAACCCGCACCCGGAATCTTCAGGGGGAGCCCGATTCGACAGAGAAGTCGGGTCCGAATATGCCCTGAAGACACTCTCTGCTGCCACAGAATTCGTGTGGCAGACACTCGACCAGCAGAGTGACCCCCACGCCCGTAAATCGGGCGTGGAACGGGTCACTCTGTACGTGACACCCTGGAAGGGAGAAATAAGAACCAAGGACAACCAAATCCACATCAGCTCAATCTACATTTACAACTACCAGGGCGACTTGAAACGGGAAATTGCTCGCCTTCTTTACCATGAGATGACGCACGTGTGGCAGTGGACGGGCAACGGGCAGGCCCCTAAGCACGTGATCGAGGGGATTGCGGATTACGTGAAGATCAAAGCCGGTTTTGCCGAGGAAGAACACGGCCGGGTGATCAGACCGGGTGATGGGCATAGTTGGGATCAGGGGTCTGAAATTACAGCATACTTTTTAGAGTATTGTACAAGTTTGAAGCCAGGATTTGTTGCTGAGCTTAATGCAAAAATGAAGGATGAATACAGTGTGTCTTTCTTTGAAGAAATGCTTGGTAAGCCTGTTCAACGTCTATGGGATGACTACAAGCAAAAATATGGCCGGCCGGTCACACTAACTAATTAAGTCGATCGGTTTATCAAATCAATGTTGGTACGTCCTACCCGCCTGTAGTAGATGAAACGGGTGTACGTATAATCGTTAGTGTTACGTTTTCATCGTATCGTATGTGAACTACTTGAAGTAGCGTATGAATGAATAAAAAGAGAGTGTTTGCTTAATTATGTGCTCATCAAATTAAATTTGTTCTGTAACACAAGCCAGAAAGAAAAAGGAAAGTCCGACCTACTGGATGTCTGAGAAACCCACTACAGTCCTCCGCTCTACCAACTGAGCTAAGGTCGGATGAGAAATGTGGCTGCTGGGATTCGAGCCCAGGTCTCCACGGCCACAACGTGGAATTCTTACCACTAAACTGTTAGGATAAATGTGTAAAATGAGATCATTAATCAAGGAAAAAACAAGAATAATCCGAGCCCAACGAATACACGTTGTGTCCTTAAGACGTTATTGCCCCCTCTATGGTACTCAAGGTTCATGGGCATACGCCTCCCAGGATAGAACGTATTGCGTCCTTACCATAAGTAGTACTCCAATATAGTAAGGCTCCGGCAAACTCAACATGTGCTTGTACTCAATACCGACGACACGGACAAGGGAGACAAGATGACTTGTATGACGAATAGACTCATCAACATCAACCATCACAACTAATTTTTCATTCTAAAAATCATCACATAAAAGACTCACATAAAGATCCTTATATAGACAATGAAGGGACACGAAGTGAACGAAAACAAAGTATCTTTTCATAATGAATAGACACATCTTTTGGAAAATTAAGTGAATTTAGACAACCCTCAAGGTACAATGTATCGTGAATTTCTCATTCATAAATTAATTTTATTTTATTAAATAAAATTTCCAACATAAACTACAGCCACTTTGTTAGTTGTTTTGTGCTCTTATTGTATTTCTACGCCCAGTACAAAATGATTCTTTGTCAATACGAACTTATGATGCGTAAAGCTTCAAAAAGACGACTAGAGTACCACTGTTTACTTCACTTGTATTATTTTGAGAATGTTGAGTTCTTCACTTGTCGAGTTTTTCACTTTCTCCTAAAAAACGAAAAAGAAAAGTCGGGGTTGTCCCGTCTCTTACTTTGTGTAACACTACTTAGTTTGATGATTTTGTGTCTTATCCTTGATGGGAGGTCACCTAATGTTTTGTCGTTGGTGTACCGCTAACCTTTCTAAAAACAATGAGAACAAGCATACACCGAAAAACCAAGTCTTTTGGAAGGATTGTGAGGAGAAAAAGTGAGAAGGATTGTCACTTCAACACAGCCACTTTGTTGATTGTTTTGTGCTTTTATTGTATTTGTACACCCAGTACAAAATGATTCTTTGTCAACGAAAATTCTACGATCATTACGGCTCGTAGTAATCACCATAAGAAATTAATATTTTAACAGTATTTGGTATTATCCTAAATTAAAATATAGATAGATAGAATATCTATTATTAATATCATAAAGTATTGTTATACTCAGGGGCGGAGCTAGGGGGAGGCCTACCTAGGTCAGGGCCCAGGCCAGCTATGTAGAAAATTTTAAAGCCCATATGCATTTAGGTGGAAATTTGAAAGCTTTACTCTAATTGGCCCAATACAGAAAATGAAAAAGAGATGAAACGTGAATATGAATGTAGTGGAAATGCTAGTCCCAGAATTCGTGTGGGCCCTGTGTCCAAATTATGTCAATAAAGAAGAGAAAAAAATTAAATCCCTATTTCCTTTGTTTTGTGCTTCCCACCAAGTAACATTGTAGGCTTGTAGCAATGATGAGTTTTTGACTATTTTTTAAATACAATTTTTTGATGGAGAACAACCTCATTAAAATATAACCAAGTTATTAATTTTTCCGACAAATACTAGCTCCAAAATTCGGATTTTCCCTGATAAATTGATACTTGATAGACAATGATTAACAACCAATTGAATGGTTTTCGGTACAAATTTTAGTTTTCAAATCATATATAAATGTCATTTGAAATAACATATTTGGAAAAATAAAATCGTTAGCATTAACAAATCTTACTTCAGGTAAATTAGGTGCTAATGGGATTATGAAATTTTTGTGCTTGTCAACATCTAAGGGGAAAAAAAATCTTCGATCAATTATTGTCGGAAAAAGTTAAAAGGTGGTTAGTATAAGAGGTGTTTTTATTACAGTTTTTCTTATTTTTCATTATTGTTGCAAGAGTATTCTTTGACGTAAATTATACCATGGTTCCTACTTCCTAGACCTTAAACCATGGTATACGCCAATGCTTATACACACTCGTCTTTTGGCCCACCTCAATTTTCATTCCTGGCTCCGCCCCTGGTTATACTAAGGAAATGTTTGGAGTTTTGGTGAATTGGTGTTATAGACTAAGGTTCCCCCTTCCCTGTTTTCCCCTCTCTACGGATTCCATGCATGTGCTGTAGAATCCTAATTTTTTTATGGTTCAAGAACTTAACTAACATCGTTTGAACTATTTGTTTGCTTCATCTGTGGAGCAATCTTGCAGCAAGATTAATATTACCTAATTACTATAATTTGTGGCAATAATGTGTAACTCAATTTATATGAATGAAATGAACATCATTAGGAAAGATGCAACTATACCGCCATTAATGGCTTCTTTCGAATAATCGGACATAAGTAACCAATTAATGCGGATCCTCTATCCCAGTCCGATAGACATCACAATAGAATAATTAATTATATAAATAATTGTTGTATCAGCATGAGCAATGGGTGATGAACGTACGCGATATTTCTTCCGTTCATCATTAGCTTCTTCACCCGGCCTTGTTAACAAAGTCGTCGAAATCGAAAGTATGATGATCACAATAACTTTTTTATAACCCCTCATTGTTTAGATGTTGCTACTTGCTTCACCATGTACTTCATAATGATTAAACAATTATATAATACGTATTTGTGAAGGTTTATATACGTAATCTGGGGTTAGCTCGTGGGAAACCAACTACTATTACTTTGCCTAATCAATTAAATTCCAAACACACCACAAAAAAAATACATATTAAAATGTATATTGTATTTCATAAGATTATTTTACCTAATTAAAAATTCAGTGTAATATTAATCTAATATTTACAGTTTTATAAAAATATAATTGGTTTATGGTGATTACCATAAGCGGTAATGATCATAGAATCATCGATTCAACACGGGAACTCGAAACTCAAAAAAGTACATAAGCTGTGATTTTTGACTTAAAATCGAAAGGACTCAAAAACGTACATAACACGGTGGTTCGAGATGTTACACTACTCCTTAAATCAAACAAGGTAGAGTAACCCCTAACAATACTTTTTTCGTACTTTACGTAACAAAACTAGTTTGCGTGCCCGTGCCGTGCCCGGGCTCCCTATTTGTATCAATCATACTTGTTTCACAAAAACATTACATACAATGTACACATAATGTCACATGTTGCACATTATTTAACGTATGAAAAATATATAGTTTCGTTTAGCTATGAATTTATAAGTGGCAGCTATCACTTCAAGAGTATATGATATCCCTATAAAAATGTTGATTACTACCACCGTTATAAAAGTATAGATGGCGATTTGATCGAAATAAGGATTTAACTTACAAATATAAGAATAAATATTCATAAAAAAAAAACTACATCGTGGGATTCGTGTCGAAAAATACTTTCACAATTAATAAATTATGAAAAATATAATTTCATGCAAACCTGACATGACACGAACTCAATCTAACCCATCCTGCTTTGAGCATACATGAAATTGATCTGACCTCCTAATTTCCAACTCTATTTGCATTATTCATTTATTGTTATCTCTATTGAGATAAGAGATATCAAAGAAATCTATAATTCTATACGTAATTATCTTACCAAGGGAAACATATTTCTCTTATTAATTTACATCATTATCTTTATACAATTTATTGACCATATTTAAAAAAAATAATAAAGTCATTGACTATATACAAAATTATGTTAATAAGCGTCATGTTCCCGTTTATAACTTTTAATCCAGTTGAAAATTTTGAAATATAACTCTTTCAACAATAAATTACCACACGGAATAGTAAGTAATTGAGGGATAACTTTATTATCAATTTTAAGAATAATAACTAACTTAAAGACTTGTACTCCCTCCAATTTTGATGATGATGTCGCATTATAAATGTCACGTATTGACCCTTATTTAATGTATGAAAATAATACACTTTAGTTGTGACATTATAAATGTAAATAATTTTTTTTAGCCTATATTATGGTCATTATTTCAAAGTATTATTTAGTATAATTGTTTGTATCATAGGTGTCATTATGCGAGAAATTCAAAAACTCGACGTGTTAGAACATTTAGTCAACTCAATCCTATTCATGAACCCCTATTCATGAATCAATGGTACATGACAAAATAATGTTTGACCTAAACTTGATTTCGATTCTTATAAGATAATGAAAATTTTGAAAAATAAGAAACAATAGTAGTCAAAAAACAAAAAAAAAAAAACAAAAAAAAAAAAAAGAGAGAAAGAACAAATTGTATAGACAAATTTTGAAATTTATGAGCCAAACTACTTAACACAATAATGTCCAACCTTATTCATGAGCCAATTAATAACTCTTAGTATGGACATATTTCTTCACTACTGAGTATCTTTTAAACACATTACTCAATCTAGTTTAATATTTTTAAAATTAAAACTCTTTCGAAATCAATGACCCCCACCCCCTTTTTGATGACACATCATTCAATAGTCAAGTTATAAGAAATGATACCAATTAAACGAATGTAATATAGATATGTATGGTTTTAACTTAATGACATAAGAACTTCAGTGTATGTCTAAAAACAAAACAAAAAACCTTGAACAAAATTAGACATGAAGCCATCAAATAAATTTTAGTAACCAGGCCCAATGAGGATCTAAATAAATAAAAAAAACCTAACATCACAAAAAAAAAAAAAAAAAATTACCCTATAATACCAAACTCAATAGCAACCCGAATCGAAACCGAATCGATTCGATATGTCATGAACTTTCATATGACCTAACCCCCTCTAACCATACCTAGAAAATTAAGAGGGGGGGGGGGGAGGGAATACAAATCATACTCCCTCCATTTCTTTTGATTCTTTACGTTTTGTTTGAATTCCTCTCACAGATTCAAACCAAACGTAAAGAATCAAAAGAAATGGAGGGAATATAAGCAAACTAAACATTTGAAAAATTAGAAACAATAGTAGCCAAGACTCAAGAGAATCCAAAAAAAGAGGAGAAAATAAATTTTGGTCAAACTTTTATATTGTATTCATTTATTAATTATGTTTTGCTACAAACTTATTAGTCTTAGTTCAGAGATACTTTTTTCACTATACTAACATAGGAAAATTTCTATGGTACACGACGTGCACCAAAAACGCACCGTAATAAAGGCTATATCTACCGTACATTATGTTAGAATAAAATCTACACCGTTCACTAATTTTTAATTATTTATATTTTTAAATTGAATTATAATTACTTGAAAAATAGGAAAATGTAGTATAATAAATTTATGAACCCAAAATAAAAAGAATATTCAATTTTTGCCTTGCCGGAAGATGGTGGTCGCCTGAATAATTTCATCGGAGTAGGGTGATAGATCTCCGGCGAGACGTCGTCGTCGGAAGTAGCCTAAGGCTAAGAAGAACGTTAAAAAATTAGGAGGCCATGACTCAAACCCCAAACCAAGAAGTTGATGGATTAAACATCAAACTACTAGAGCAATTGACATTTGATTGATAAAATGCAGCAACAAATACTATTTATTCGAAATTACAAGGGAGGCCTGGCCCAGGCCCAAATTGACTAAGATTTGCAACTATCATCTAATTATCAATCCTTTTTGTCTATTTCTATCAGTAACATCAGGTAGCTCGTATGGTTTGACATAATTTATTTCAATCAAGAGGTCGTGTGTTCAAACACAAGTTTGAATTTTTTTTTTTTTTTTCTACTTTTTCCCCTCTTTGAGATTATAAAGTTTTCAATCTTACAATTTTTGTATTACATACGGAGTATGATTATTGTTTAATACCGTTTATGCGAATTATTTCGAGGGGGTCTTTAGTTATTTAGTTTTTAAATGATAGAGATATATATATCTATTATATAATTAAGGAACATTACTCTATTGTAGTGAGACGATTTAAGTAGGACTTGTGATGAGGTTACTTGAGTAATAAACATGCAACGTAACCTTTTTAAGTAGTGATTATGATAGACGTTTACATTTTAAACGCCGAACAATGAAAATTGTCCAAGTCAAAAGTGTCCTCTAACTTATGTATTGTTTTTACGTGGTTGGGAACTCCATTTGATATTCTTATTGTTGGCTTTGAATCACATAATACGTACTTAACCCCTTGTATTTAACGTCTCTCATTTTTTTTTGCAAAAACTTTAGGTAGTTTTGTTTGACATATGGGCATATGTACGTATAGAAGTGAAACACATGTTAGAAGACTAACTTATAATAATTGGTTTGCTCGACCTACATTAGTTAAATGGTTGTAGCAATAAAATTATTTAAAATATAATGTTAAGTATATAAAAACAGAGAATAAAATATGATTAATGCATCATATGTTCAAATTTTGAACACTAATATTAGAAATTTTCCTTTAGCCAAGGGCTTGTTTCAGTGTCAGAACCGTTTTGTACTATTGGTTTTTTGCATCATGAAGTTTAGTTAAATAAATTACGATATTAATATAGTTGCCATACAATTGACGGAAAAATGAAAACTTATAACCAATTTTTCTAGTTTAAAATGATATTAATATAGTTGCTATACAATTGTACTATTGGTTTTTTGCATCATGGCATTTAGTTAAATAAATTACGATATTAATACAGTTGCCATACAATTGGCAGAAAAATGAAAACTTGAATAAACTACAAAACTGCACTCTGAAGGCTCGAACCCACGTCATGACTGGAGTATTGAAACAACTTACCAGTAGGCCACAACTTCATACTGATTATATAAGAGACTATTGTTTATATAAACTAATACACATAGGGAAGGAAAAAAAAAACCACGAATAACTGGTGGTTGAGCGCCGCCCGTTTCCGTCAACAACACATGAATCTACGACGTTAGCAGGCGACGCGGACCGGGGGGGCTGGGGGGCGTAGAGGAGGGCGACGGTTGTGGGTTGTAGTCGCCAACCGCCATTGTTAGCCTGATCGGAGCCGACAAGGTGAACCTTTAGGGGTGGTAGATGGTCAGAGTAAGTCTAGTGCTATGGTTGCCGGCGGGTTGTTGACCGGTAGTGGTTGCCGGCGGGATCTTGACCGGTAGTTGTTGCCGGCGAGAGGGGAAGATGGGGAGAGGGAGGAGAGAGAAATTAATATGAAAAAATTAATTTCAATATTACTAAATTTTAATAACTTATTTTCATAAAAGTAAAAAATAATTTAAAACTATTTTATTACGGTGCGTTTCGGTGCACGTCGTGTACCGTAGAACTGCTCCTAACATAGAGGAATAAATTATACAATTTGAATTTCATTCATTTCTTTGTAACGTGCTTGATTTTCTACATATGAGCATCGCTTAATGTAGTTGAACTTTTTTGAAATTTAACTATTTCAGCTCTAAATTAACGCACGAAAGAGTCAAAATATAAAATTACAATAACATATAAGTTGTAAATGGAGAACTTTATGTAGCTAGTTACTTTTCATAAGAATAAGTCACGTTTGTTTGCATCAAAGTTGGCATGATCCGAGAAATCCAATAAATCGACGTGGTGGAATTTGACGCAACCAAACTCTATTCATGAAGTTTTGCTGCATTGCACAATAATGTCCAACCCATATTTGATTCTAATAATAATTTAAAAAATGGTACTCAAGAAGCCACAAATAAAATAAAAAATTATAGACAAATTCATGAACAAATGCTCATAACAAAATACACCATACCAACCCTAATCATGAATCAATAACTAACTTTTTGCATAAACATATTTCCTTCGGTACTACTAAGTATTAGGAGTATATTCTAAACACATTGGTTAATCTTGTTGAATATTTTTGAAATAAAACTCTCTCGACACTTGTACGAAAGAGTCAAATTAGCAAAATTTAGTAAACGGAAATCATTATAATCAATTTTTAAACAACTAATAATTCACCTCAAAACTTATACTTTTCTCCAATTTTCTATGATTTGCATTTTCTTTTTTTAAACCTCTTTCTTTTTAGATGTGTTGCAAAATGAAAATGTGTCACAAATACTATGATCAAGATTAACATAGTGGAAGAGAATCATATACTTTGTATGGATTGGAAATCATTTTTATTAGACTGTTTTAAACATTTAATATTTTTTAGACTTAATAGATTTTAAAACTTTCCTTATTCTATGTAAGTTAAAATTATTTAAATATTCAACTAATTATATTTTAAATTGTTTATTAATTTTCCTTATTACTTTTTTAATATTTTATATGTATTTCCATATCCTAATAATCAATAATGTTTTTTTTAATTCCATCCAATAGGATTGTGCCAAGTGTCCATCAATGAAGGGATGTACTCGGCTTTTATAATATATATTAGATTAGATTAGATATACCGAATGAGCACACGTTAAAAAAAATATACGGCAAATTCCCGTGGTGCCCCCGAACTATGTCAAAATGCTCGTGGTGCCCCTATGTTTAAAACTTGTACATCGTGGTGCCTCCAAACTATGCACCTATAGGCACGTGGTGCCCCTAACCCCCCATATCTCCTAACGGTATTAGTTTTTGGATGTTAAACGATGATGTGGAATATAATTAGTGAATGAATTAAAAAAAATTGTAACTAATAACCAAATAAGTAAATAAATAAATGAAAAAAAAAAAATTTCTCTCCAATTTTTCCAGCAAACCCCCCACCCAATCGGCCCACCCTCCCCGCCGCCCCCAACCCCACCGTCGACCAAGCCAACCACCTCCACTCTTCCCACCTTCACCACCAATGGGACTTATATTGTGTTTTTCGTATTTGTTTTTGTTTTCGCAGTAGCGTAAAATTGGCGTAATGGGCGGTGTTTATGGTCAAAATTGACCGCCGCGTGGTCGTCAGAGGTGGGCGAATCTTATGGTGTAGGTTGATAGTTGGTTGGAGGTGGTTGGTGCTAATGGGTGGTGGTGAGGCGATGGGGTTTGTGGTGTGCGTAGGTAGTTAGGGTTGGAGGGAGAGAGAAAGGAGAGAGAAAACAGGGATTTTTTGTTTATTTATTTATTTATTAGTTATAATTATTGATGAGTATTTAGTCAAATTTTGATGGACATTGACTACTTTTTGATGAATTTTGAGCATTAAGTTGATGAACGTATGATTTAAAATTGGTAACTTATAATTTCATTGATTAATATGAAGATTAATGAACATACGATTTAAATTTTATAAACATTGAAATTTCGATGAATATCGATTTTTTTATGAACATTGAATCTAAAGGTAATGAACATAGAGTTTAAATTTGATTAATATGAAAAGTTCCTATGAGTTCCTATAGAACTAAGGTTCTTACCTACTTGAACCTTACCCTATAAATTAAATCTCCTACTAATTCATATACCCTATAATTTAAAGCTCTTACTAATTAATATTTTGGAGAAGTTTAACCAATACCAATTACCAAACATGGCTTAAGTTTTGCAATTTTTAAAAATATAAAATAAGATGTTTGTTTTTTAAATTAATATAAAAAATATACCAAATTTCAATAAAATATTATACTCTATTTTTAAATTAATATCAGAAGATATCAAATCTTAATAAAATATTATATTCTTATGGTGATTACCACTAATGACCGTAGAATTTTCGTATATATATAGATATCGTGGGGACCAAGAGCCAAACACTATCTAAGACTCAACTCCGGTCCAAAAAAAAAACCTAAAATCTCAAACTCAAACTCCAAACTCAAACTGTGTCTCCGGATGTTAAAAAGTAAAAGGTGAAAGTAGATCCCGGAATGTTGGATCTAGAGATTAAACAAAGGGGATGTTGGTCGGATTCATGCGGACACAGAGGGCGTGTGTTGAGGAATGATCTAAGTAAGATACAGTTGTATGATTGGTCAGAACTGCCGCCGGAAACCCTATCGGAGATCGCAACGCGGTTGGGTTTTCGCATAGATATCATGTGATTCCGATCGGTATGCAAGTCTTAGCGTCGGTCGATATCTGACTTGAAACACACGTCTTTCCCTCTGACCATCCCACAGCCTCCTCACCTACAAAGGCTTCGCTACTTGGGCGGCCGGTGTTCGTTTTTGCTGACCGAGGTGACCGTCTACGCGATGCGACCGAACGAGAAGCAGCTCCTTTGCCACGGGTGTATCCGGAATTACAGCCACCATAGGTGGTCCCTCTCCTCTCCGTCCAAGTTGGCTATGTTCGAGGAGGTATGTCCCTCTAGATTTCTTAGTCACGCTGTATTTTTCTGGTGTGGTCTCCAACGATTTTATGAGACTATAAATATGTTGGATGGACATGAGTTGATGCTTGAGCCGATTTATAAGTTTCATCAAATCAACTTCGTTCACTGCAAGGAACCAGGGGAAGTCGAGCTTTGGAAGCGTTCTTTCCACCCAACAGGTCCAATTAGCTCAAACGTCGTCCTTGGTAGCGTTAACGACAAGGAAGACGATAATGATGGCGTTACCAAGGACAATTGCAGCAATTTTACGATTGCTGCAATTGAGGGTGGTCGTGTTGCATTGCTACGCTTGTTGGGCGGTGATTGCACTCCTGATCCTGTTGGATGGAGGTTAGTTCATAATCATCAATACTATGATGATGAAACATATAGATTTGATGATTGTGTCGATTTAGGGGGTACATTGTGCGTCCTTGATTACAAGGGAAGGGCGTTTTTAGTTGATTCAGAAACACTGAGACTAACCCCGTTAGCTAAGGAGCCTCCTCCCTTTGGAGGTTATGAGCAAGGGTTTCGGCTTCTTCAGAGGAGGAAGCGTATAGTGCTCGTGTCTGGTGCATTGTTTCTGCTAGTGCCTTACCGGTACCTTGTTAACAATAATGAGTTACAACCACGGATCAAAACTTACAAATTGAGGGAAGAAACTCAAGAGTGGATTGAAGTTGAAAGCTTGGGTGATCTGACCTTGTTTGTAGGAGGTACTTTCGCGTTTGGTCTTCCCGCCCAACAAATATTTAGTGACTTTGAATCCTACAGGAACTGCATCTTGCTTTCGAGGTGCAGTTTCATGCCATATAGCAACTCTTTGAAAGATGACGACGGTGATATGCTGTTCAAAGAATTGAAAGATTTGTTTAAATTTGGGGTGTATGACTTGCCAAATGGTGCTAAGTATAGGGTGCCGTACCATTCCAATGAGATACATTACCGTGTCCCATGTTGTCTTCTCAATAGGTACGTATTGCTTTCCTTCCCTCGTCGTGTTGGTGCTAATTTTAGACCTTTTTATATCAGACTGCTTATGTTGTTTTAGGTCTCCTTGCTAGTGTAACTCGGACAAGAAACAGAATGCGAACTACAAAGTACCAAAGCGGGAGGCATTTTATGAGGAGGAATGCTATCAGTTGTTTGAACGTCGACCTAATGCGTGTAAACAAGTAGTATTTTTATTTATATTTCTGTTACAAAGGTACTCTACTCTTTTATTAATAATTCATATTAATGAACAATGGTTTTACGTCCCCTTTACAATGGGCTCCCCTCCGCCCTCCATGCCTAAGCTTCAAAAGGAAGCTAGTACCAGTAGGCAGTACTCATTTCTCAGCTTCAATCAGAAGCTAGTACAAGTAGGCAGTACTCATTCCTCAAAAAGACAAAAACAGCAGTAAGTGCAGCAGAAGCTCATCCATATCATGTCCTACCAAGTCGCACAATTTGAGAAACAATGTCTTGGGCCTCTTGGCAATTCACCAAATACACATAATAAGTCACAATCCTAAGCAACGCCAAGTCGCCATTGCAACCTAAGCACAGCAGATGTGATGTGATGCACAATTCCATACTGCATCCAAAACACAACAGATTTGATGCACAACACATCAGCCCTTCAGTTGTTGCGGCTGCAATGAAGCTGCGTACTTATGAATTAGTGGTTTGTCAACAGATATACTAGGATCTAATGATACAATTTCGCCAGGAGGAAAAAGCTAAAGACACGAAAACGGCATAGTGTGATTCTTAAACTCATTACTTCCAGTTCAAGTTACTCCCTATTAAACAGCTCCTAGTGATCTTCAGAGTGCCAAATATCCTTCTCTAATGCTAGTCATACAGATTACAGGCTTAATAAGCTTCCTTCAAAATCAATGTTTTGGCATAACCCTCTGAAAAGTACTACTACGCCTAGCTTGAAAAATTCACGCTGCAGCACCATGACACCATGATACTATCGCACACCCAAGGCCCGCCTTCACAGGTGGACTCTGTATAACAGATTACATATCTCATCCAAAGCTTCGAGGCCATCAACACGAGGGGCGAGAAATTGATGGCAGCCATTGACAAATTAGAAGGTTAAGTTTGTCCATTCAACTCTAAAATTTGTAATACTCGGTTAGCAAACCTAATCACCTATCATACTGTAATTGGACAGGAGTCAGCTAAACCAACATAATTGAGCAAATCAAACTAAGAACAACAGCCACTTTCCGTCAGTGTCATTTTACGTCTTGAAAATGCTTGGAGGCCACCAAATTCTGCCTTCTCTTCAAGAGGCTTTATCCAAATTCCACATCAGCCTGGTAACGCTTTTGCTTTTGTGTTTGGTGCACACTTTTCGCAGTGTTTGGTGCACTCTTTTCATTACTAAATAGGTTATATTCGGATGATCCATAATTAAAATTGTGCTGAAATTTGGACCGACCATTGGAGCACTTCATATTGTTTATGGGCAAGTAATATAAAGTCTTAGGATAACTAAAGTCGATCTCACACTAATTTATTTGGAGGTTGGTGAAGCCGAAGTTAGTGCACCACTGCACCGCCCGAGAGCACAAACTGCGTGCGTACAAAAATTAATCACTCAGCCGTAAAAATCTGTCACACTAGTAGCATACACAGGGTTGCATATACCAAACTTTAGATCATTATTCGCAGCTACTGATCTCTTCAGCGGTCTTCTCTCTGATCAGTCTACTGGCTGGTTCCCTGCACATTAAAACCCGTACTTGAACATCAAACATGTCTCCCAAAATGACATATCACTTTAGACAATTGCTATGCCACGCCAATTGAGGCTACACCCACACCCTTCTCTTACAGAACAACATTATATCAATATACAATCTAATTGTAACAGGGGTGCGTGGTAGGGTGCAGAAATAGCCGATCCGATTCCTTATATATGCATTCTGAGGCCTTTATACAGAGAGACAAGTTGCCAACAAACCACAATTACTTAATCATATGATGGGCTGAAGTCCAACTATAGTCTCATGAAAAATGAGGTAATATTACTACATCCAAGATTCGCTCATAAGAGTTTGTCTTGGATAATATTACTAAAACCATCAGTGATGGCAAGTTTTATCCATTGATTACCAAGCCAGACAGGAGACAAAATGGCATAGTGAATGTGCATCATGAAATACAAAGAAATATGAAATCACAATCAGATTTTGTCCAGTCACTATGCGGATGCCTAAGCTAGACTCCAATCAGATTAAAATATGTACACATGACACATCTACACAAGTACATTGCAAGGAATAGGAAGTGTTTGGATGTTTAACATAATTATACCAAGACTGTTCTGTACCTGATCTGATTCCGCTATATCATTGTTGATGTTCAGCATCACATTGCTTTGATTACTGTCCCTTGCTGGACTCTCTTCAGACAGGCGGCGGGTTGTTTCTGCAAGGTTTTGGTTTGAAGCTGTCTTTGCCGTTAGCTGCTGCTGCTCCTCAATCACATCAATCTGTAGAACAGAGATTATAAAACAGAAGGGAACCAACTAGCCTACGGCCTACCTATCACGAATAAATGCTTTTAAATCTTCCTGATTATGCTGTTTGGTTTGATAATCTTTCGGATTCTATCACACATTGTGTAAGTTTGAGGATGTTCATACTATCTAGTTTCCTAGGGCTTCAAAAAAGAAGAAAGTCAGTCAGTGATTGAGAAGGAGCCATGGGGGGATCATCTAATACACAAACCGCAAGAACTCTACGTATTCACCTTTGGATTTAATGCCTGGAAGCAGAGCAACACAATTATTTCTTAAGCCATCAGTCGGCGACCAACTACTACTTCACAATACAAGAATCACATAACAATTTTGTGAGCCACTTTGCTTTATCCATTTATATTCCTTAACCAAAGGATAGGGAGTCTTTGGCTTCAACAAGTATGGAAATACCTCCTACTGTATCATAGTCATCATAAATCAAAGCAAGAGTAAATCAATTAAAGAATGTTAAAAAAAACCTGCATTCTTGGAAGTAATGACTGTGATGTCATAGCGGCTGACATGTTTGAAATCTGAAAGAGTAAAAAAGAGTATCACTATGAGTAATTCTTTCAAGTCACGTCAAAAAAAAAAAAAAAAAAAAAAAATCTTCACATTGACATATAGCAGACAGCTTTAAAATAAATCATAATACATATAATATATAAAGATCAATCTTGTTGTGGTCACATTGAGGTGTATACATATATAGATAGTACACCATCTACTATTGCAGCTGAAAATCCTGCTGATAATGAGGTCAAAAGTGATATTTAAAACTTGTACTATCCATCAAAAGCAGAAAGTTATGTTCATCAAGAGAGCATGTCGATATCTTGGTGCACTTGCGGCAGTTATCCTTTAAAAGAAAATTTTCAATTTGCTCATAAGGGAACCAGAGCAGTTTGGCAAATCGGAAGCCGTCAGGCACTCAGGCAAACAGTGAAAGGCCTAGACATGCTTCCTAAACTGTCGTCATCTACAGATTGGGTGAAAGGAGGACTACAGCTATCTACCCAGAGTCAAGTCCTATGCTAAAGTCATATGTTGTCCTTGCACCTAACTTTATTGGTAGTCTTCTCTACAGTGGGTAAAGTCTTCCTCTACATAAATATATCTTATTTTTTATTTATTTTGTAAAACACCATTACGGCGTTCTTGATCATGTCTATATGCTTCTCTTCCATCAAAGAACATAGTCTTTATGTTTCTCATTAATTCTATCGGTCAAGACTCAAGAGTATATGAAGAGTTCTTATCTTTCACTTTGGCAGGGAAGATTATTAGCCCATTTTCAACATCAGAAACAGATAATATTACTCATATCATACAAGTATGATTCTGTGCAAAAGTTGACAAAAAAGGAAGAGACCAATTAAGTGTACAAGATCTCAAGTCATCGTGTTAAATTCATATCACAAATTAAGGTTATCAAAGCTGCATTTCTCTATCCAACGATCCCCTGTTAGTTCAATACCGGTTGTCAAGTGAAACATGACGAGAAATGTTTTTTATTTGTTTGTTGCAGCGGAAGCCAACAAGGGTAATTTGATGCTACCAGGTCCAAACCCAACATTAATACCATCCCTCAAACGATCTTACCGGCTATGCTAGTTGACACCCGCAAAGTTATTAAATCATCAAGTAGGTTTGGAACATTATATGAAGTACTTGGGACTTGGTAATTGGTTGAGTTACTAATTCTTCCAGTTAATAAGACTACGATGGCAACAGGCTTTCTCCGACAAACTTGGGAGATTTGCTTGGAGTTTTAGAAACGAATGGTTGGATTTTCAGTGAGCGCCTGCCCAGTCAGCACTCAGGAGTCAGGATAATGATTTTAGCCTCTCTATAGGCCCATGTCATGTAGCATTCCATGTCAAAGCTATGTTTCAGAAAGAGGTAACATGTAGTTGAGGTTCTTTGTTTCTGGTTTCGAAACTCCGGTGGACCTATAGTCATACTATGTGCTTTCGACTATGGTACAGGGTATTCGTTAATAAATATTCTCTTTTGAAGGTCTATTTGGCAGTACACAAGTAGGCCGTACAATGTATGGTTCAACTACGTCAAAAAGCTAATGTGCACATTTGGCAGTGAAGCTTCAGAATACCTATTAAAGTAGAAGGTATAATTATAGGAGCATTTCATCGTTACAACCTACGAGTACCAAATATGATTTGACGACTCTATCTTTTGTAATTTTGTTACTCCAAGAGCTATATTTGCCAAACAAGTTATTCAGAACAACTTGTTTATCAATAAACTACTAAAAGCTAAAGCTACATGTTACCAGCAACTGAAAACGCTACTTGCTACTTAAACAACCACCCGTTACTAAAATAGCTACAATTACCTAGCAAAACCTAAGAAGATAAGGAGCCAGGGAGGGGGTGGTTTAAAAAGTTGAAACCAGGAGACTCAAACTGAAAGTAAAACAAGATAATGAAACATTAGTATACTCTAAATTGGAAGCAGTATACCCTCCAAGAGATAAAGAAAATGCAGAACACAGTAGTCTCGTTCATATGTGAGTTGAGGCTATAAAACACACTTAAATGGTATTATAAATTGTGATGCGTCGACACTTTGCGTTTGTAGTTTCACTATAAGTATTTCTGTCGATTTTGCTATCTTTAAATCTGGGAAAACCAAACGCTCAAGGTCTTATGCGAGTTGAATTTGATGTTATAGGTATCGGATTTGTGGCCTAACAAAAGAACAATGTCTGATGGATGTAAGTAAGATGCTGGAGGATCCATTTGAAGTTGAACTACTTCCTAAACTTGTTGATCATCTGGAATCTGAGCTAGTGCTGGTAGAGGGTAATCTTAGGGGGCCGGCTATGCTTAGGGGTGAGATGGATGATGGAAAGGAGGAGATGACATCTGAGGAGAAAGTGAAAGAACAGGAACGTCATAGGTCGGACAACATTCAGGGCTGGACCGTAATGGACATTGCCGATGCCATCTGCTGTAAAACACCGGATGCAACAATCTATATCCTCTTACTCTCCCTCTGTGAGACTGAGATGTCTTCTCTTCCGCCCGGATTGGTAGCTTGGGCTGCCACAAAAGGTGGGCTTAATGGTTGGTGATAAGAAAGAATTCGAGGTATGGAAAGTAAGTTAGTAAGGTTAGGGTTTGGGTTTGTTGGTTTGTTTGTCTCTGCCTTCTAAGTCTGCCTTCTAAGTATGATGAAGCTGTTTTACATTCTCTGCAGTACCTTGAACTAGCTAATTTTCCTGGCTTTGAGAAGGAAGAGATCAATCAATGTTTCAACTTACTCTTCTCCCTTATCGATACTCCCGATAAGGCACCAATTTTGAAGGGTCACTTCCTAGAATACCAGGTAATTCTTTTTTTTTTTTGTGTGTGTGTGTGACCTTGACGATTACATGGCTCATTATTTGTATAGAGAAGAGTGATGGGAGGTTGACAGCAAAAATCAGTCACTTGTACTAGCTTTCAAAGTAAATGTTGTACTCAGATCCATGAGTTGCTTCTTAATCAGTTTGTTCATTTATTTTCACAGGACCTATCGCTGTCGCATGTTATGCAGCCTCAGGCTCAGCAGGAGTTGCCATTGGTATGTAATTTCCTCTTTCTAAGGGCTTTTTCTGCTAGGCGCTGGATCGGGGGTTCCTTCAAGCATGCATCGAAAAATGTTATTAGTGGAGGAGAAGAGTGATGAGAGGTTCAACAGCAGAAATCAGTCACTTGAACTGGCTTTAAGTAAATGCAGTTTGAGACTCATATCCATGAGTTGCTTCTTAATCAATTTGTTCATTTATTTTCACAGGACCCATCGTTGTTGCATGCTATGCAGACTCTGGCTCAGCAAGAGTTGCAAGCGGTATGTAATCTTCTTTTTATAAGGGCTTTCTCGGCTGGGCGCTGGATCGGGGGGTTCCTTCAAGCATGCATTGAAAAATCAAGAATGTTATTAGTAGAGGATATGATTATGAGATCGGATATGTTATTTCATGATTAACCGATCTGCAGATATGGGTCGTTTGTCTTTGAGTATTCTTTGCTTTTTACTTATTTAGTTGGAGAGGTAACACTTTTATGATTCTGTAACTTGTTTATGTATGTTATCAGCTGCAGATAGATGGAAGTAGCCCTGCCTTTACTTGAGACTCTTTAACTTGTCTGTTTATGCTATCAGATGCAAGAGCAGAACCAGATGCAGTCATCTCAACCGATAGCGAGTCAACAATTTCAAGATAAACAAGTTCCAGAATTATAAAAGTGTTACCTCTCCAACTAAATTAGTAAAAAGCAAAGAATACTCAAAGACAAACGACTCATATCTGCGGATCGGTTAATCATGAAATAACATATCCGATCCCATGATCTCATAATCATATCCTCTACTAATAACATTCTTGATTCTTCAATGCATGCTTGAAGGAACCCCCGATCCAGCGCCTAGCCGAGAAAGCCCTTATAAAAAGAAGATTACATACCGCTTGCAACTCTTGCTGAGCCAGAGTCTGCATACCATGCAACAGCGATGGGTCCTGTGAAAATAAATGAACAAATTGATTAAGAAGCAACTCATGGATATGAGTCTCAAACTGCATTTACTTAAAGCCAGTTCAAGTGACTGATTCTTGACTGATTTCTGCTGTTGAACCTCTCATCACTCTTCTCCTCCGCTAATAACATTTTTCAATGCATGCTTGAAGGAACCCCCGATCCAGCGCCTAGCAGAAAAAGCCCTTAGAAAGAGGAGATTACATACCAAAAAGCCCTTAGAAAGAGGAGATTACATACCAATGGCAACTCCTGCTGAGCCTGAGGCTGCATAACATGCGACAGCGATAGGTCCTGTGAAAATAAATGAACAAACTGATTAAGAAGCAACTCATGAATCTGAGTACAACATTTACTTTGAAAGCTAGTACAAGTGACTGATTTTTGCTGTCAACCTCCCATCACTCTTCTCTATACAAATAATGAGCCATGTAATCGTCAAGGTCACACACACACACACACACACACACACAAAAAAAAAAAAAAAAAAAAAAAAATTACCAGGTATTATAGGAAGTGACCCTTCAAAATTGGTGCCTTATTGGGAGTATCGATTAGGGAGAAGAGTAAGTTGAAACATTGATTGATCTCTTCCTTCTCAAAGCCAGGAAAATTAGCTAGTTCAAGGCACTGCAGAGAATGTAAAACAGCTTCATCATACTTAGAAGGCAGAGACAAACAAACCAACAAACCCAAACCCTAACCTTACTAACTTACTTTCCATACCTCGAATTCTTTCTTATCACCAACCATTAAGCCCACCGTTGTGGCAGCCCAAGCTACCAATCCGGGCGGAAGAGAAGACATCTCAGTCTCAGAGTAAGAGGATATAGATTGTTGCATCCGGTGTTTTACAGCAGATGGCATCGGCAATGTCCATTACGGTCCAGCCCTGAATGTTGTCCGATCTATGACGTTCCTGTTCTTTCACTTTCTCCTCAGATGTCATCTCCTCCTTTCCATCATCCATCTCACCCCTAAGCATAGCCGGCCCCCTAAGATTACCCTCTACCAGCACTAGCGCAGATTCCAGATGATCAACAAGTTTAGGAAGTAGTTCAACTTCAAATGGATCCTCCAGCATCTTACTTACATCCATCAGACATTGTTCTTTTGTTAGGCCACAAATCCGATACCTATAACATCAAATTCAACTCGCATAAGACCTTGAGCGTTTGGTTTTCCCAGATTTAAAGATAGTAAAATCGACAGAGATACTTATAGTGAAACTACAAACGCAGCAAGCATCCAGAGTCTAAAATTACCATAGTCTTGGTTAGCAAGGTCGAACCCGTTAGATTTCAGCTGATCGGCAAACGCAAACGCTTGGAATAAACCAATGAAGTCTTCACCCAATTCACGGCAAACAACTACCAATTCTGCCACAATCGCTTCCCTTTCATCACTAGTGCCAACAGGCGTGCAGACCGGTAAAAACTGATCCTAATTTCATTAAAATAAAAGCAAAATTAAACCAACACGACGAACTTATCAAAGCGATAAAAACCATAACCTAAAAATCGACGACGATCAACAGTTGCGTAGAATCGAATGCATTACTTCGGAAAGAAGCTACTAGTGAATCAAAATCAACACCGGAATAAGTTCCAATAACCTAATCTAATCAAAATTTAGCGGAAATTTGAGAAATCAATGAATCAAATCATAATAAAACTTGTCTAATTTCATTAAAATTAAAACAGAACAAATAGACGAAAATCAACAGTAATTAAATTCCAACAGTTGTAGTAACGAATGCATAACTTCTGGAAGAAGCTACTAGCAAATAAAACCAACACCAGATCAAATTTCAAGAACAAAATCAAACAAATTCATATAAAATTTGAGAAATCAATAAATCAAATCACAATGAAACTTGTCTAATTTCATTAATATTAAAACAGAACAAAGACAAAAATCAACAGTAATTAAATTCCAACAGTTGTAGTAACGAATGCATAACTTCTGGAAGAAGCTACTAGCAAATAAAACCTAACATCAGATCAAATTTCAAGAACAACATCGAACAAAATCATATATCAAAATTCATAAATAAAACCAAACAATAGTGCGTAAAGAAGAAGAAGAATTATAACCTTCCAATCTTTCGCTAATTTCAGATCCAATTCTCGTCCTCCGAGACCTTTCCATTCAGTATTAATCTCCGGAAGATCTTCGATATCAGAATCCGACATCTTTGAAAAGAAGTTTTGAGAAGAAAGAGGAGAGAGAAAGAATTGAAGAAGAACAAAAATGGAGGAAAAAAATGGAGAGAGAAAAAAATGATGAAGAAAAAAATTTGAGGAAAATGGAGTGGAGTGTGTCAGTGTGTGTGAAAATCGGAGCGAAAGAGTTTTATGGAAACTTGTTAGAGAAGCCAAAAATTTGTTACCAAAACCCAAAAAAGAAAAAACAAAAAGGGGGAGAGTTTTATGGAAACTTATCAGAGATGCCAAAAGTTTGTTACGAATTGTCAATTTGTCATCATGACAAATTTATTTGTCTTTCCTAAATTACCCTCGTGAATGTTTATCTACTACGAGTCTACGACTATGCTCTACGAGTATATTTTTACTCTTACTGAATTGAAACTTACTCGTCATTGTATTTTTACTATGCTTGATCTACTAAAATAACCTCCTATTACAAAAATCTACTAAAGTAACTTATCCAATTGTATGTATAGTGGTCTTATCAACGTGAAAGGAAAAAAATAAGAGGGTAAAATGCTAGTGGTAAAGTCAATAGTACGCTAACGACAATAAAATAATAATAAAGACGTATGGATTACATATATTGTCCCATAAATTATTTAATTAACATCGATTTTTTGAAGTAACACACAATCATGTCAATGATACAACAATCGTAAATTCTTCATCTATTTCACGAGCATTCATAGACTTAGACTTAACACGTCTCTAAATCCACACTTCAACCTCTCTCATGAGTCACGTCCCAATAAACCGTCACATTTCTGTCAACTTTAGTCCTTACTAGCATAGATAGCCGGGCTAGAACCACGGTGGCTTTAGCGAAGCCCAAATTCCGGTCCATAGACGATAATAGACATCGTACTTAGATGACCCACCTCCTTACGGGTCTTAGGTATAGCCGCTATTGGGCTTGTGGGTTTGACCAACCGGCTACACAAAGGGTGCTACTCCAAGCTCTCGGTGGCGAGCTGACCAGCCAAAGGGTAGAAGTGCGTGCCCAAGAACTGTTAACGAGTTTCTAGCTTAGGCAAAAAATGTCACACCTTTACATTTTATCCATGTTTAACATTAACACACCACATACGGCTAAGGAGTGTAGTTGATTTGACGTTCCATTTGATACTTAGTTTGATACGTACTGACGTACATTATGATTGGTTTGATCTTCATCATGGTTCATCATCAATTAGGTGAAGTTGGTACTAGAGAATTCTAATTTTGCGCTCAAGAATGAAGGAGTCTCAACGTATAAATATCGTCGTGGTTTTGGGAAAGTCGTTAAATGTACATCTATGAGCATATATACATTGATTAGTAGTAGCTCACAAAGATCCACGATTTTGCAAAGTCATAATTCTGTTTCAAGCACCAATTCAATAATTGTCCTAAGTATATCAAAGTTTTTATGATCATCCAATTTTTACGAATCTCCAATATTACGCCAAGTGTTCTATTTGATTATTACGGTATTTATATCTGTAGGATAATAAAAAATACGGAGTACAACAAGTGTAATGGCAAATAAATTAGTCTAAAATTAATTAGCGTTGGTGTGTAAAAACGTACCGTATATCTGACAAAGACGCCCTCAACGGGCTTCGTTATTTGGACCGACAAAGCGGTTTAGTATATGGCCATATGGGCATAGGTTAAGGCCAACCTAGAATAACGCATTATGATTTTGGTAACAAAAAATTACAAGTACAATAACACTCTGTTATCTTTAGTTAATTTTTTTGTATTACTAGTTTTTTGACCCGTGCAAACTTGCACGAGGCGTTTCACCTCTTTGGTTTTAGAACTGGTTTTAGTTTAGGGATGTTTGTACAGATATTCAATGATGTAGATATAAGATGTTAATATGTCCAACAACAATGATGTTAGTTAGATTTTTGAATAACTTGAGTTTTTGACACACTAAAATAGACTCGATACGCATTGGATAAACGAACCGTATTGACCAGCGAATAATTAACTTCACAAAAGATGTAATTATCTATTTATGTTTGAATGTTGCTAATTATAGATGTAGTAAACAATAAATTATTTCTTTTCTTCTCCAAAAAAAAAAAACAACAAATTTAAATACTAATATCACTTTTATCAACCAAAGCCCTTAACCACAAAAAAGTTGATCATATTTGACCTCGTCCGCTTATTTTGGTCATAGCCCCGTTTTTTATTATTATTTGTCCCCCGTGTTGAACCACGTATTTAATTTCAAAATCAATCTGACCCATTGATCAAAATGACCCATAATTAACACAAATCAGCCTAAATTCAAACTAAACCTCAAACTTTACTGTTTCATTTGTCTTAGACTTGCATTTTTTTATACTCCGGCCCATTTTTTTTTTTTTTTTTGTTTCAATTGCCACTCTTTTTTAAATGTATCTCTATTGATTGCCTTCCTTTTGTAGAAGTTTCTTAGTAATTTTAATCAAATGTAGGTCATTTAACTCGTAGGTGGTACGACATTAGTAATTTTATACTCTTCATAACACAGGGGTATTTTGGGTTTCGAAAAAATATTCTTAAATGTATATGTATAGAGTACTTCATATTTAATTTTGCTTTAATTAATGTATTCTTAAAACTTTTATGTTTAGCTTGCATTTTTCATATTCTGACCTATTTTTCTGTCTCAATTGCTATATTTTTTAAAACAAATCTTCATATATTGCCTTCATTTTGGAGAATTTAATTAATAATTTAAATTGTGATCACTTAACCCGTAGGTGGTAGGACATTAATAGATACAATTACGACAATTGCAATTTCATACCCCCGTGATAAAGTATATAAATTGATTATTGTTGTTATGATGTATGTTTTTTTTTTGTTGAATACTCGGGTAAAACTGACGAAAGTAATATCATATATTCACAACGATGATAAGTTTACATTGAAAATTAAATCAATTGGATGTGCAAACTTCTTTCCTTTTTGTACTCTACTTTTACGGTGCTACCAGATATCAAATAATGTAATAAAATTGCTATTGACCGTACCATATTTTTTACTTCATCGACCCGTTGAATTATTAAATAGTAAATGTGAAATAATAAAAAATTACAATCATTAGATTGTATACTTGTAGTAATCATCTACTTTGGCTTTTAATCCATATCCCGACCTATTTATCCCGATCCTTATAAAATTAGGTGATTTACGATAACTTATTTTTGTAGGTATACTGAAGGTTGTTTAACGCGTATGTATACTATGTCAAAATAAGTTTTAACATATTTATAAAAACATTGTTTTTTTAATACTAATCCCTCCGTTTAAAATGAGTTTCCCTGATACTATTCGGCAATCGGCATGCACTCTAATTTCGAATTTAGCGATTCTCTTCGTCTTTTTTTAAACACCCACTTTTCTTTTTGAGATGACTCTATTTAAACACATCACCTCTAAACCCCTAATTGGGGTAAGTATAAACACTCTCGGTTATATTATATTGGAAAAACCTCTATTTATTACCCCACTTTTGTGAGTAGGAGCATGAGCCGCATTTTCTTGGGTCACTGGTCATTTTTCGTGACCTGAACTCACTTTGACCCGGCTTGCATATTGTGGGTCTAACATGACTCGACTTATTGACCCAAAAACAGGCTTAAGACAAAAAGTAAACTCAAGACTGCATTAGGAAAAATATAAAATCAATGTAATGGTTTGAAAAACAATTGATATCTTATGCTTCATTTTATTCTCCCGTTTATAAGCAGAGGTTTTCAAAAAATTTAGTTGCATATAAAATAGGTAAGCACATTGTTGATTATTTTACTCCTCAATCAAAGAAGATAATTGTTGTAACGTAGGTGAACGATACCCCGTAGGATATTATATGACATTAGTTGTTACCCGCGTAGATTAAATGCTCAAGCGCTTATGTCATTGGTGATAACTGATAACTCTTATATATGTAAGTATCAATCTAACACTTATAGCCATCTACTCACTCATTTTGGTGTTGAAAATTAGCCGATATACCACATCCACATCAGCTCAATCTACATTTACAACTACCAGGGCGACTTGAAGCGGGAAATTGCTCGCCTTCTTTACCATGAGATGACGCACGTGTGGCAGTGGACGGGCAACGGGCAGGCCCCTAAGCACGTGATCGAGGGGATTGCGGATTACGTGAAGATCAAAGCCGGTTTTGCCGAGGAAGAACACGGCCGGGTGATCAGACCGGGTGATGGGCATAGTTGGGATCAGGGGTCTGAAATTACAGCATACTTTTTAGAGTATTGTACAAGTTTGAAGCCAAGATTTGTTGCTGAGCTTAATGCAAAAATGAAGGATGAATACAGTGTGTCTTTCTTTGAAGAAATGCTTGGTAAGCCTGTTCAACGTCTATGGGATGACTACAAGGAAAAATATGGTCAGTCACACTGACTAATTAAGTCGGTTTGTCAAATCAATGTTGGTACCCGTACCCGCCTGTAGTAGATGAAACGGGTGTACGTATAATTGTGAGTGTTACGTTTTCATTGTATCGTATGTGAACTACTTGAAGTAGCGTATGAATGAATAAAAGGAGTGTGTTTGCTTAATTATGTGCTCATCAAATTAAATTTGTTTTGTAACACAAGCCAGAAAGAAAAAAAAAGTCCGACCTACCGGATTCGAACCAGTGACCTAAGGATGTCTGAGAAACCCACTACAGTCCTCCGCTCTACCAACTGAGCTAAGGTCGGATAAGAAATGTGGCTGCTGGGATTCGAGCCCAGGTCTCCACGGCCACAACGTGGAATTCTTACCACTAAACTACAGCCACTTTGTTGATTATTTTCTGCTCTTATTTTATTTGTACGCACTACAAATGATTCTATTTGCAAATAATACATTGATAACTGATGGTCATTTCATATCATAACTTTTTAAGACTGAGAATTTTGCGAAAAAATTATGTTCTAATTGTTATGAAATATTCTATTGTGGATGTCCATATCTCATAGGATTTATTATGTCATATAGTTATAGTATGCACGCATATCGATATCTCCTTACCATACTGTAAACGTCTTGCCCTCCAAGACGGTACTTGTATATATACCCCTTATGTCATTAATAAGAGGGTTACTCTTCTCTTTACCTCTCTAATCTCTCTACTCTTATTCCTTGTTTCACAACACTAATCAAATTTTATTATTTTTTATTTACTACTAATACAACTAACCAGACCCCCCCCCCAAAAAAAAAAAAAACTTATCATTTTTTTTAGGTCGACATGACTATTCATCACAAAAGGAAAAAAAAAAAAGAGACTAGCCCCTTTTACTTGATTTGTAACATTAGCTCAAACATTGCTTAGTATTCTCGATAATATCTCGAGACTCACGTACATTTGTTCTGGTATCGGAAAAATTATTGACATATTTCTTCCACTGGGGTGTTCTATTCTCGACAGGCTAACACAGTAGAGGAACAAGACATGTCTCATTTACAAGATCTCTAATCCACTTTTACATGGAATAACACACACAAAAATATAACCTAATTCACTGGAATTCAAGCACTGTGTGTAAATGAACCCTTATTAAGGATCGAGTTGCAGGATGGCGGAGATTACTTCGTCTATGGAAACAAACTTCCGCCTTTCCTTCATGAGCAGTTTTGCAAAGTACAGTGCCTTCTTCTCACATTCAGCCCGTTTGCTTTCATCATTTATTGATTCAAAATCCTCAACATGTGCAACACCAACAATCCTCCTATAACATTGGACATAGATCAGCATCTCATTTGAGAGGGCATAACACGACAGTGTCTTAAAATTCTAGGCAAGAAAAAACGTGTTGTAGACAAGCACCATATAGAGAGTCAGACCCGCAATGTTGAGAAATTACAGAACAGAGAAGTTACCTGATCATCTTGGCCGAGCCAAATCCAAGAGAATCGTGAAACAAATCTCTCATATATTTTGCCTGTACTTGTTGCCAAACATCAGGGTTGTTATAAATTTGAGGAAGATACGCTTCACCAGAACCGTCTTTGTTCTCATTCCATAGTGCAATGAATTTTTTGTGGAAAAGATTCCAAGTGTCTTCTATTGTTTTGAGTATCCAATTCTTGTAGGCCTGTAGTACAACACAAGGGAGGAGATAAATAAGATGAGACACAAAGCCTACATATGACGGTAATAAATCATAAGACAAGTAAGATAGATGAAAAGGTGAGCTTCATAGTTCATACCTTCCTGTCATTTCCATCAACAGCATGTCCATCTTGCGCAAAGAAGGCCAATATAAGATTTCCCAGAAAAGCTCCGATGTCAAACCCCATTGGTCCATAGAAGGCGAATTCTGGATCAATTACCTGAGTTGAGTCCTGGGTGCACATTACAGAACCAGTGTGAAGATCTCCGTGAATCAAGGCTTGAGCCCTTTCACAGAACCTGCATGACAGTCAACAAATCAACACACTTTTCAAGAGGAAACTAACAATACTCCGTACACTTTATTTCTCTAAAGCCAAAAGGCGATTCTTTGGATAGAGCTGTTTACTTGGATTTCAATTCAGCAACTTCAAGCTTTAGAACAGCATCCTCACGAACAGCCTCCGCGTCATGATCAAGGTGAGGAGAAGTCCAACGGTTATATTGTGAGACTTTATATGGATCAGAGAACACAACCTGCTCAGTAAGCCGACACAACTCCACATTGCCACAGAATTCCGCGACTGTGTAAATGAGAATAAGTACCTCCATAAGGACACAAGCCAGCTAGAATAATATTATACGGAGTAAAAAAGCAACAAACTTGAAACACTTAATAACATGAAAACTGAAAAGTATCTTAAGGCTGGCCTAGACACCTAGTGGTTTGGAAATCAACCTGCTTGGGGGTTGTCAACTTATCCCGGATTCGAATCCTCATATCCCCAGTTCCCCACCCTTTGGTATAAGAACAAAATGATAAAGACCACTGAACTAGTTGAAAATGCTATAGTAAGTAACCATACAAAATCCCAAAACATGAAACAGCATAAATAGTGCACCTTAAGATTCTCATTCACATCAGTCCACATTGGCCAACAATTACAATTGGTCTTTTTCAACATAAACAAAACAAAAATCCAAGACAAAGAAGGGCACCTGCACGCTTATGCTCCGTAGTTGTATTATAAAGAAGGGAGGTGTAGAACAAAGTCCTAGACATATATTCCGCAATGTGTTGAGCAAGCAATGGATATTCAATGCCCGCAATCAAACCCTTCCTTAAGATGATGTGCGGAGGAGCCAAATAGCGCATGCCAATCAAAGACATCGGATGATCAAAATGATAAACCTCCGGAACATGAGTAGGACACAAGCTTCCATGCTTTCTCAATGTAGTAGCCTCAAAATACGCCCGTTCTTTGGTCATTGGCCATGATTCCCCTATGCAACGAATGTAAGGCAACGCCTACACCAACAACAACAAAAGTTTCAGGGTACTGATTGTGTGTGCCATCAAAATCAGGATATGTAGACGAACTAAATTAAAGCACTGAATAATTTACATAGGGATTGTTTATGTTCGTAAAACAATCAGATTCAAACCAAATGTGGAACTCATTGTTCATCAATATACAATCTATTGTTTAATTGTACTATATAAATTCACTAGATTGTACCCAATTTTCTAGGTACTACGCTCTCACATACATTTCGAAATCTCCCGTAAATATATACCGGTTACTCGATTTCAGTACCACCCACTACACGTTCCCACAATGTATACTCAATTTCAGAACCACCCGTTTGCGCCCGATTACCCAATATTCATAATCCAAAAATTACCAATATCATACATACTGTATATAATTGAAAAGTCAAGAAAGAAGGGTATTAAGGGTAAACCTGTTTGATGACAAGGGAACCGGAAGGAGAGGTAACGATGTAGACGAAGTTAAGGTTGCCGTCGCCGACTTCCTTGACGAGGAGGTTGTCTGAGGATCCGACGACGGAGGAGAGGGAAGGTGTGGACTTTATGTACTCCAACAGTGACTTCTCGTCCAACGGTCGGAAACCATTATAGGGGGTCGTCATTAATTAAGAGAGAGAAAAAAAGGGGGTGGTTTTCGGATGAAGAAAGAGTATCGAATACACTATGTGAGGACTGAGGAGGAGGAGGAGTGTTGTTTTGGAGATTTTATTTTAGGAAGGAAGCGGCATGACTCGCGTTGGAATCTGAAGGAGAGTGGGGAAAGAATCAAAGAAACGGGGAGAAACGGGAAAAGTGAAATGCTGAATGTGGTCTGTTTTCTGGCCGGATTTGTCCAACGCCTTAATTTGATTAGTCAATTGAGAACCAAAAAGCTCAAGTTTAGATGTGTGTCATGTAAATGTTTCCATATTGGCATTTGCACTTGAATTCCAAAGAGTGTTTGGTGCTCTTTGCAAATTGTAATTGTCTTGATCCACTCCCGTAACTTTCGTTTTATTTTGATTTCCGTTTGTTATTTCTTGTGTAGAAATAAACCTTGAAAAAACACAATATAGAAAGGGGATGACAAGTGGATGAGTGACTAGTAGACTATCAAAATGTCTACTCTAGCATTACCTCCCCCATAACGATTTATGTTTTTTTTTATCCAAAACATTTTTTAAATGAAAATAGTTCCTCTATAAGCGAAATTTTCTCGTACTATCGCTAAGGTCGATCCAATATTCGATCTATGCTATTTCTTTTGTCCCTTGTGTAATATCGACTTTACAAATATAGGCTTTTTTGTTCCTCTTTTTTTTTTTTGCTGAGTAATGCTACAAAAAGACTACGAAAAAACGATGAAGGAAAATCATCGAAAACTAGCCAGATTGTGAGCCAGAACATTAGCCGATCTACGAACCCAAGCAAAAGTACTAGAAGGGAGATTCTGACTCAGGAGCAAAGAATCGGAAATAGGGGCCCAAATCTCCCAACAAGGACTAACCTCGCGATTCAGAGCGCTGATAACACTAAGATTATCCCCTTCAAAGACAACATGATGAAGATGCTTACGAGAAGCCGCTAAAACAGCATGACGAGCTGCAAGAGCTTCTGCGAGAAGTAAGGAACAGTGCGGGAGAAAATGAGCTCCAGCATCCATGACTGAGCCAAAACAGTCACGCTCCACCCAAGAAACAACACAAAAAGAAGGACGGACAGCAGCATCGAAATTGATTTTGAGGAACCCGGGTAACGGCGGGCTCCACGAAGAAGCATCTTGACTAAGAAAAATGGTGCTGGTATTGAAGGGCATAACCTTTTGCAGAGCCATGAAAGAAAAGTCAATATTACGCTTAATCCCAATAAAGTCGAAGCCTGCACCAGAAACACGAACCTGGTTGCGAGTGAGGAAAAGTTGATCCATAACACAGGAAGAGTATTAACGTAAACAATTCATGACTATTGCCCACAACTCTGAGAAGCCTTGAATCTCCCAACATGAAGGAGATCCAATCTTGGATGCCAGAAAAGCCAAAGAGCTCAATTTTGAAATTCCAACTCGATTGGAACCAAATTTGCCTAGCTATGACACAATCACAAAAAATATGGAAGCTAGTTTCAGGATGGGACTTACATAAGGGGCAGCTTACATCTTCGACTGCAAAAAAATTGGCATAACCTGGTCCTCGTGGGGATAATATCAGTGAAAGTTCGCCATAAGAACATCCTCTGTCGCTCAGTCAATCTTGCGGTCCAAATTTTCTTCCAAGCCGGATTATGAGGGTTCGACCACTTACCTTGTTGACTCGTGATATAAGCTGACTTAACAGAGAAACGCCCTTTGGAATCAGTGACCCAAAAAAATTTGTCAGGAGAAACAGACAGAGGGACCAAAATCTTCTTGATGTTATCAACAGAAGCATCATCGAAGACGTCGTACAGCTTAGGAACATCCCACTCACGAGAACCCGGGAGAAAAAAATCGGAAACAACCATGGGAACACGATTAGAGTCATCCCGAGGCCACGACTTAAAATATGGCATCCAAGGAACCCAAGGGTCTTTCCAAATATCAATGGAGGAGTCATCGCAAACAGAATAACAGGCGCCATAACGGAGAATATCAACACATTTCACCAGACCTTTCCACGTGGATGAATCATTACGGGAGGACTTAGCATCGAGCATAGAAGCTCTACGAAGGTATTTGTTGACCATGACAGAGACCCAAGGTCTATTCTGATTACAGAGAACGAACCACCCAAGTTTGGAAATGAAAGCTTTATTGACGTCAGTGAAACGTCGAAAGCCCAATCCACCAAGGTGTTTCGGTTTACACAGGGACCCCCACGAGGAAAGAGCTAAGAAATGGCGTTTATCCTCCTTAACACCCCACCAAAACTTTCGCACCATACTATCCAGCTTGTCACAGACCCCAACCGGCAAAAGATCAGTACTCATGGTATATTGGGGAATGGCCTGAAGAACAGAGCGAATAAGAGTAGCTCTACCCGCCCAGGAAAGTACACAAGATCTCCAACCACAAAGCCTACTGGAAATCTTCTCAAAAAGATCATCAAAAGAATTCGAAGGCTTACCCTTTAAGACAAGCTTATGACCGAGGTAAGAAATGAAATCGGAAGAGCAGCCATAACCAAGGATGTCACCCAAATCCGCAATACCTGCTTCAAAGATGTTGGAAGAGCCAAAAACAATAGATTTTTCAGTATTGACCTTTTGTCGGGACCATTTTTGATAAACTGTCAGACAATCCTTTAAAGTCTCGACTTCTCTAGGGTCAGCTTTACAAAACAGCATAAGATCGTCGGCAAACATAAGATGAGAAACGGGAGGGCAGGAACGACTCACCCGAATGCCATGAAGGTTACCAGCTGCTTCCTTTCTCAAAATAAGCCTGGAGAGAACCTCTGTGCAAGGAATAAAAAGATAAGGACTAAGAGGGTCCCCCTGCCGGATGCCACGAGAAGGTTGGAAAAAACCACACGGAGAGCCGTTGAGAAGGATGGAGAACCGAACAGTAGAAATGCACTAGCTCACATATGAACCCATCTATCACAGAAACCAAAACGTTCCAAAACTTTCAGAAGAAAAGACCACTCGATACGATCAAAAGCTTTCAGCATATCGACTTTCACCCCTAGAAGGCCTCCTGCCCCATGCTTACTTTTCATACAGTGAATAACTTCTTTGGCCAAGATGACATTTTCCGCAATCCAGCGGCCTGGAACAAAAGCTCCTTGGAGAGGAGAGATGAGTTTGTGGAGAACAGAAGACAACCGGTTAGCTAGAATTTTTGAGATCACTTTATAACAGACATTGCAAAGGCTAATCGGCCGAAAATGCTTGACCTCGGAAGCTCCACAAAACTTAGGAATCAGCTTGATGAAAGTGTGGTTGAGCTCTTTAAGGAGAAAACGATGCTAGAAGAAATTTTGGACAAATTCCACTACATCATTTCCGACACTATCCCAGCAATGCTTAAAAAAGATGGGAGACATTCCATCAGGCCCCGGGGCCTTGTAGGAACCCATAGAGAAGATCACAGCTTTAATTTCATCGGCAAGAGGAACCGAACAAAGGAAGTCGTTATCACTATTAGTAATAGTATGGTCAATCAAACCATCCAAATCATCAGGAAATTGAGGATCATAGGAAGTAAAAAGATCGTTGTAGTACTTCAACAAAGTTGCCGCAACATTGTCGAAACCCTCCACCCATTGACCTGCCTCGTTCTTAAGAAGGTCAATGTTATCGTAACGACGTCGAATAACAGTGGACAAGTGGAAAAACTTCGTGTTACGATCACCATCAAGCATCTTTAACTCCCTGGATTTTTGGAACCAAAGATAAAATTCTCGATTCTCTTCATTTTGCAGCATACAACATAGATCTTTTTCGACTTCAAGGTTAGCCTCAGAGGGTGGAGCCTGCTGAATAACATCAAGAGCTGATTTGATGGCCTTGATATTTTCCTGGATATTCCCAAAATGAGATTTGTTCCAAGACTTCAGAGCCACCTTAGTAGCTCTAATCTTAGAAACCAATCTAAAGGCAGTGGAGCCCCTGAACGACGCATCCCAAGCAGAAGAAACAACTTGAAGACTAGACTCATCCGTAGTCCAAGCAGCTTCAAAACGGAAAGGCTTTTTGGTTCCTACTCCAATTAGTGTAATATAAATACAGAATTTTCTTATATCACACATTCACACGCTCCCTAATAGTCACACTACTGTGTTCCATGGTGCGACCCACGATCCATAGTGTGGTGATTTGTGGCTAGCCGCACCCGCTAATTCATCACTCGTATTCTTTACTCCATGTGTGTTGTCACAAACTCACAAGTAAAAAATCATAGTCAACGTGGGTTGACGTGTAAATTGAGCCAACGTCGACCCGCCCTATCTACAAACCGGTGACACCCAAACCAAACTGCCAATCAAACGACAATCTTTGTAATTTCCGGCACGCAACTTCTCATTCTCTCTCCTCTCTCACACTCGCACAGTGCCGCCAATATCCACTTCTTCGGCGACATAATTTCCACAATCATGCCGATCATACCCTCGCCGCCGCCGCCGCCGCATATCCTAACCACAGCCGCACTATTACTCTCACTCTTACTCCTCTCTCTCTCATCTTCCGCCGCCGTAAACTCCACCGTCGCCGACCTCCTCCGCCGCTCATCTCGTGGTGGCAGCATGTGCCGCCAGCTCATTATTCCGGCCGGTTACTCTTGTTCCGAACACACCGTACTTCCTCTCTTCTCTATTCTCCACAATTCCTATAATTTTCGCTGTTAATTTCATTGAATTATTTACCGCACGGTAAAATTTTCGTCAGGTTGAAACAAAGGACGGATATTTACTGGCTCTTCAGCGTGTTTCGTCTCCCAATTCGGAAAATCTGGAATTACGACGTCGTCCACCTGTCCTCCTTCAACATGGACTTCTTATGGTAATTTTCTTCATTTTTTTTTTTTTTTTTTACTGAATTTGGGGATAATTTTTATGTGATTTGATTTCATCGTATTTATGTTGCATGCTTAAATTAGGTTTAACAATATAATTGTATAATATCAAAGTATTAATGCTCTGTCAATTCTCCATTTACATTTTGTGGAGTAGTGAACTTGAAGCTAAATTATTTATCCTTTAGAATTCTATCAAATTTTCAATAGTCTTTGAAATCAATTGGTATTCCGTAGGTTGATTTAGAATTTGGCAATACTCGGTATCGAAATTGGGCTGCACTAGGGGGTTCGACTTAACATGCCAGTGTAATACAGTGAACTTGAACTTTACATCTGTGCTTCTTAATTGTAAAGTTGAGGTCTTTGGCTAGTATGGCGAAAAATTGGGGTCGGATGGATACTCATGTATGAGTGTATTGACATTGGTTGCCTATTTTGAACCAACAGGCAGGTGATGCGTGGTTTTTGAATCCCGGGGAACAATCTTTAGGGTTCCTTCTTGCAGACCATGGGTTTGATGTTTGGGTTGCGAATGTGAGGGGGACACGGTGGAGTCATGGCCATGTATCTCTTTCGAGTAGGAGCAAGGTATGTATGACCTACATACGTTATGGAATTTGAATTTTCTCTATGGGTCGTCTCTAGATTGCATGCTTAGCTTGTGCATACCACCTAACAATTGGTTTTGCAAATCATAGTACTAATTGTACTTGATTATATGTCCTGGTGATCGTTATTGTTATCGTGTTGCATGGGGGAAATGCTGATGTGTAACTTGGTTTAAAGTCTTAAACTTTGCTTTGTTGTTTGTTTAAGGCGTTCTGGGATTGGAGCTGGGAAGAATTGGCTCTGTACGATCTTCCAGCAATGATCGAGTACATATATCAGCTAACCGACTCTAAAATCTTCCTTGTTGGACACTCACAAGTAATAACCACTTTGCCTTCTTTTCATCCCTCACCCAATTGAACTATGTTTAGCTTATTTTTATGAGGTCACTGAACAGGTGCATAGTTTTTCCTCGTTCTATAACTATGAATAGTTCATCCTGCACAGGGCACAATAATGTCTTTGGCTGCATTCACCCAGCCAGACATAGTGAAAATGGTTGAAGCTGCTGCTCTCCTTTGTCCAATATCATACTTGGAACATGTAAATGCACCTCTTGTTCTTCGGATGGTTAGCATCCATCTTGATAAGGTACGTTCTGTTCGCATATTTGTATAAATGTGTTTTATGTGGGATTTGGTAAGTTTTAGTGACCTATGTTGTTTTATGCAGATGATTCTTGCTATGGGCTTTCATCAACTGAACTTTCGGAGGTTAGTCTTATTCGGCTTATCTTTCTACAATTGGCGTGCTAGACTGTGGACATGAATGTGAACTCCAAAATTTGTAATGGATGCAGTGATATGGGAATTCAGCTATTGGATTCTTTGTGTGATGGCCATCTAGACTGTGATGACATGCTAGCTTCTATAACTGGTAATTTCCGTACAGTTTCCTTCTTCTAGGGAGTGGGAAAGGAGTGCGGGAGGGATTTGGTTGTAGCTTGGTGCTTTATCTTCATTCTTAGGTATAGAAATCACCTGGATAACTCATAACTCAGAGGATTTAATGTTTTGTAATATTACTAATGTGGCTTTACACTGCCACATTTTACAGAGGAGTGCGAGTCTGCTTTTCAGCTCGCTGCTCCTTTTCGAATGAAATGGTTGAGTATCAGACTCCATAACTAATAAATTGCATCTTCTAGGGATAAGGGTTTAATTTCGCATTGTCCACTTGTCTTTCTGATTGGCGTTTCATCTCTCTTTTTTTCTTCAATTTTCGTTTCTTCTATTTGATGCGAGTTTGGTTTCTAATATTGACTTAATAATGGCAGGTAGGAATTGCTGCTTCAACACCTCTAGGGTGGAGTATTACCTTGAATATGAACCTCATCCATCATCAGTCAAAAACTTGAACCACCTTTTTCAAAGTGAGTTCTATGAAAGTTCCGTTCTTTAGTTTGTTATGCTTCATATATCCCCTGAATCTGTGATATACTTCCTTGTACCTTGCGAATCTTGCTTTTCCACTGAAAATTCGTTGATAGTTGTCTTGGACTTTTGATGACAAGTAGCACTGCTCAATACTTCCTGTAACTAATGAGCAGTGACATCTCCCTATAACTTAGCCTTGGCTGATAACCAACTGATAAGTGATAACTAGTACCTTTTTTTTTATTTTTTTATTTTTATGTTCTGACGATCTTGTACCCAAACTGAAGTGACTACTAAAGCTATGGTTTCTTTGGTTTGAATCAGCTGATAAGTTTTATTTGATTAAGGGTGATAAACTACAAGTGAGGACCTCTCTGAGAAGCTCAACAGCCAAGCCAAAATGCAAAATTTGAATGTTCAAAGTCAAACTTGTGTCCTATTGTAGAACTAAAGCTCTCTAGGGCTGTTCCATTTACAAGGCTCCATCCTGAAGAACAAATTTCATATTTCTTGGGAAGGGGGATTTCTGTATTCTGCCTCGTGAGTTGCATTGTGATTGTGAAGGCATCTATCCAGTTTCACTAGGGTGTTCTGCTCTCTCTTGTACTTTCAATTTGTTTTGTGAAGAAATGTGCTTTTGTAAGAAACAAGAATATACACTCCAGGTTCATAAAGGATTTTTTTTAAGAGCTTATAATTGATTTCTGTTTGCACTTTGCAGTGATCCGGAAGGGTACATTTGCCAAGTATGATTATGGAATGGTTAAAAACATGAGAGTTTATGGCTCATTTAAACCACCCACATTTGACCTTGGCCTTGTACCTGAATCATTGCCGTTGTGGATGGCATATGGAGGCAACGATGCTTTGGCTGATGTGACAGATGTGCAAATCACAATCAAAGAACTTCCATGCAAGAAAGAGGTGTTGTATCTTGAAAATTATGGCCATGTTGATTTCCTCTTGAGTGTAATGGCAAAAGAAGACGTATATGAGCCTATGATAGAGTTTTTCAACTCGTGGGGAAAATCTAGCAGCTACTGAGAGGCTGCTTCGAGGCCGCTGGCATTGAATCATCCTAATTCTGCATATATTGTAAATTGTAAAGGCCAATGCGCTTCTTTATCTGTAAGGAAGTATAGCAGATGAAAAATTATAAGGTAGTATTCTTGTTCCCTATCCCATTACTTTTTCTTTTTTTCCTGTCTTCATGACGGGGGGAATCTAGAAGAGTGAGCAATCTGCTAGACTTTGTTACCTGTAACCATCTCAATGCTTTACAACAAATCATATTTGTTTGCAGGATCAATTTGTTAGAAAACAAAAGTGATGGCATGACACCATGTATAGCTCAAGTAAGATAAATCTAGCCCCTCTTTTGTGCTTGAAAAATTGCACTTTCTCCACGTGAGGCGCGGCCTCTTGATGATCAATATTAAAGGGCAAAAAGAGGAAAGCAACTGGCTAGCAATGTGTAGCATATGTACCGCATCTTTCCCATATCGTCTTCTGTAAAAATGTAAGTTTCTAATCACCTGGTGTATGCCTGTATGGTTTTACAATATTTTATGAAAGATCAAGGCTTTAATTCTTCAGCTACCGTGATGGTCTAAACTTATGTCCTATTTATTGGCCTGCTGAACTTTGTGATAATTGATAAACCATGAAATAAGACTGATAAATGAGTAAATGCAGAATTTAGGCCAATGCCATAGAACTGTAGAGGAGTTGCCTTCCGTCCTTTTGGTCTCTGAGTAGGTTATAAGAAGCTTCATGTGTTTCCCAATATTGAGATCGACATGGAACTTATGCACCACCTCCATTTTTACTTTGGGGTATTTCGTTGAACATAATATTATGACCTATATGGTCACTTCTTATTGCCCAACTCCTTTGTGATACCCCCTCCTTCCTTGGACATCATGGAAGATGCACCAGTATTACAACTTTACAAGCCACTCAATAGCCAGCTTTAGATAAGTACTACCTACTTCCAAGCAGTATACCTTGTATCGACAGCTTCCAAGCCAAGTCAAATGGTAAAACCTACAAATTCATGGAAGTTGTAGTTCTTGTCGAAATATACTTCGTACACCTCAATTTCCCAAGTCATAGATGATCACAGGAGACACCAACCACACTACGCACGCAATTGCTGATCACACCCCCTGCCTACTCGTACAGTTACCATGCTGGTCACCATGTACCATATATATGTATGATTGTATGTCAGTATATTAGTTGTGACTTGTGACCACCAATTTAAGCTACCACATTAAATATACTTGGGTCCTAGAAAATCTGGCCACATTTGGAGCCTGGAACCTTGGAAGGTGATTGGCATATTGACAAACCTCCCAAGTATAGCAAAACCTTGACCTTCCCAAAAAATGAAAACTAACAAAACCACCTTATGTTTATCTTTGATTTGCCTGGCCAGCTAGCTCGGTGAGCTGATCTGTGTCTGGCTGACCTAGAAAATCACAATCCTGGACCACCGGTCAAAGGATTAAATCTCAGGTTGAATAATTATACCCACTAGATAGCCGGCATAGGGTGGGCTGAGGCTAAACCTACTGAATAGCCGGCTTTAATTATACTGTCACGTACAATCTACATACCGAATCAAATCATTTTGGGATTGAGGCTTGATTGTTTTTGTTGTAGTGCAACCCGCACAAACCCAACCGAAGCGACAACATAACTGTCATATAGTGATATGGATACGTTGTGACGTTGACAAGGATCTAGCCGTTTTGGTCAGATGTTAAAATTTTATTGTCGGAACTCACAAGATCACCATTTTTCACATTTTTTTTTTGGGTATCAAACTCCAATCTTCTAGATGACAATGAAGAGCCAAAATCACAACACAAAGTTATGGCTGCGTCTGGAATATCCCAAAACAATATAGAGGATGATTTCTTTGAAAATCTTACCCAAAGACGTTGACAGATTTTTAACGTTTATAAAACGGCTCTGTCTTTTCCTAATGCATGGCATTGGCTCAGCTTCACGTTAGAGCTCCAACGGTTGGATATTTTTACTGCTTAATCCATATTTTAAACCTCTAAATGTCCCCTTGTGGAACTCACTCTTTCTATTGAAAATTGATTATTGGTTCATTTTGTTTTTGTTCAATAGTCTTGGTCACCTGATTTTTTTTCATTGAAGTCGATATTGTAAAAAGGCAGTGATTTTTTTTTTTTTTTTTTTTTTTTTTTTTTTTTTTTTTGACAGAGGTAAGGCGGTTAGTTTAATGAGAGTGCAAATGTTTTATGGTGCACTATAGAAAAGATTTCACTATAATCTTAGGACTTGTACAAAACCATACTCCATGTATATTGCATCCAACCAAACGATCACCTCATACTAGTATGTGTCGTACCGTATTGCTACCATTGATGGATTTTTCACTGCCAAATAAACCAAAAGTCAATGATGCATTGATCATTAATTGGCTAATCATTCCCGTAATCAGTGAAATAGTCCAAAATTGACGCATAATTGTATTGAAGTATTAATCAAACAACGGACCAAGTCACCCACACATTTATGCGACTATGTATTTAGCTTTAAAATGATAGACCACCCCCACTATTTCTGTCCATCTTTTCCTTCTCTTTCTTGCCGCGTTGTAGAATTAGTCTTTTATGTATCTACTAGGAATGTAGTACTCGGTATGTTATAGGAGTATTCCACTTGCAATGTGTATTGCCTAATTTCCATATTCTCACAACTCACCACCTTTCACATAAATCCACCCCACCTATATTTCCAATTCCCCATATGCTTGGAATATCGATTTCTTCTTGTTTCTTCGTACATTACTTCTGTCAAATGCTCAAGGTCTAATGATGATTATATTTGCATTTGGCTCTGTTTTTTAACTTTAGACCCATGTCATTCTCCATTACCCTAACACGTTTGTACATCACAATCACGATATATAGTGTGTAAATACAAACATGACTTTCAGTGTTGTTTCTTTTTGTTAAACAAGGATAAAAGAGTTAGTTGAGCCTGACCCTAAGTATAGGACGGATCACTCGTTGTTACGTGTTTGTGTCCAACACTTGCAACCGAATTTGAGTTGTAAACTTGAGGACGTGTTCCCTCTTATAATCTTTCACAATTTAGTTTAACTACAATTGATGTTCCTACGATTGTAGTCTCTCGCTTGTTATATTTAATAATGGCATATGATATTATACCCTACTTGCCGGTGTAGACACTACCAACCAGACAATACTTCTCTACCAAACTATCAATCATTGCACCAGTGATTGGATACAGTCATATAACTATCGAATGCGTGATACTTGCGTATATTATGATGCTTGTTTGACAATTCTAAATCTTTCCAAAATTCAGTCACTACCTAACAAAGTAATCTCATTTTCTCCGACTTATTATTCCAACTAATATTAATATAATTCCAACTAAATGCATCGATGTCACACCCTAGATATATTGAAAACAGCCTGGTTGATTAGTCAAAAGACATGTTAACACGTTTTTGCATCAAGAACCACCAAACTTAAGTATTTTAAGCGAACCTCGACCACCAAATTAACAACGAAGTCTTGGCCTGAAATGATAACATGAACTGCCATATGAAACCAAGTCTATAACCAAAATGTCATTGATATTAAAAAATAATCAAACTTTACACGGCATGAAAAATAGGGAAATATGAGTAGTACCTATATCTACAAAGAAAAAGAAAATGGACCATCTTTTGTCCATGAAAAAAGTTGTGGCCTTGAGGGCTATAATTTCTAGAAGAAAAGAAACTTCTAAGCCTTACCAAAGTGTCGTACAAATGAATAGAAACACAGGTACAAAGTGTTTTGTTGTAATAAAAAAAAAAAAAAAGACGCAAAGTGTACATAATAAAAATTAATCTCGTAACTAGATCATTGGTGCTTCTATGTATAATTTGTGCACCGACATTTGTTCTGCCTGTATTATTTTGATTTCTCCCAAAAGAACAATCAAGAAATTAAAGAAATAGTATGTGGGAATTATATCAATGTCCATTAGCTTTTAGCAAGGACTTTCTGACTCCTTTCCCGGATCTCATCCACAAAGACCTTGAAATTGAGGTCCGATGATCCGCCATCGGCTATCGCCTGGATGGCTTCGGCCTTCAATTTCATGGCATTCTTCTTCATCTCAGCAGCTTTAGGGCCGGAGGTGGATTCGCGTAGGCACCTCTCGACCTCAGCCCTAGAGATGATCCTCTTATCGTGCTCACCCCTGCATAATTCTGCACCTATACCAAAAACGTCGCAGAGGAACTTTGCATCGGTCACCTGGTCACCCCACTGTGGGAACGTGATCACAGGCACTCCCGAGGTTATTGCCTCCATTGACGAGTTCCACCCACAATGTGTCATGAAGCACGCTACTGCTGGGTGTGCCAAGACTTCCTCTTGGGGACTGAAATTAATAATCTGCAATAATAAAGAATTCATCACTTTGATTAGTAATAGCACATAAAAGTTGCACGATCCACTTTTTAGTTTTGTTGTTGTAGCCTCGATTACTTCACTTCAAATAACAAATGCAATAATGTCTACCTAGTAACTTCCTACACAAGACGTAACTGTTGATACACTATACCGAGATGCTACAACTTTTACCATGGGAGTAAATCGGAACTACCTCATTTGTACTAGACTATGGCAACTCAGGAGTTTCAAGCTCCAAATGTGTAAAATTATACATTATGACAATTGAATTTTTAGCTTCAGCAATACTCCGCATACTATTACGGAGTATCAAAGTAAGCACATTTTCCCACTACATTCTCCACCAAACATATGTCTGAAGTTAGTTAGTTACGGTCCTCTACTTGCCATTATCAGAACATACCTTACAGATTTATGGTAGAGTTCTAAACACAAATGTACAACGCAATTAACTATTAAAGTCATATACCATCATATGACACACCAACCTCACCACAAACATTAATGGGCGTGCCGCTAGTCGAACAAACGCACACATTTGGTTTGGTACACTGATCACGACCAAAGCCCGGCCCGTCCGAGTTAGTAGTTACCAGTTACCAAACTGATCACAATCTAACATCTACAAACCTAAGATTGTGAATCACATTAAAGTTGGTGCGTGTGTTTTTTTGGTGCTGGAGTAGAAATAAAATCTATGAATGGCTAGACAATATAGACGGGGAACCAACTACGCATTAACCCACTCACATGAGTTATTAATGGTCCGTTAATATTAACACACAATGACACAAATTTATTCTCTCTGACACTATTCAGCATTCACCCCAAAACATACACCACATTCCAAAAGAGTAAAGAATCCACTCTACACACGATAACTTTTTCAAGAATTTACCCTTTGTAACTCTTTAACTAACTTTACAAAATTAACTTTATATCTACAGCATATTCGTACACTTTCACTTTTTCTTTATGAATTTGCATTTGTTGTTACTCTTGTTAGGCTGTCAACTAATAGTAACTCGTACGATATTTGTGAGTCATTATGACTCAGAATTCAAACCCCAATAATCATCGGACATTTGGGAACGAACTAAGACGTCACCGAGTGATACCGACGAAAAAATAATAAACTGGACCAAGCTAAGACAAGATAGTTAGAAAGTAACGGTAACAAAAAAAAAAAGTAAATAAAACATTACCTTGCCCTTATCGCCGACTCTTTCCAAGAAACCTTCAGGCAAAGTGTGTGGAATGGAGCTCATATCCGGGTGGGGCGGCTTGACGACCCACAAAAATGACATGTCAGACGCCTCAATCCCAGCTGCCAGCTCATCAATCTGCTCCTGCTTCAAGTACACCACCGTACCCATCGATATGTACACCACTGACCCGTCGGGCCGCCCGTCCAGCCACTTCAAGCAGTCCTTATCCGCCTTGTACGAATCCGCCCTGACCCGATCCGACCCAACAACGGCCTTCTTGAATAACGGCCCGATGGGCCTAACCGGGATTGGGCCGAGTAGCTTCATGGTGAAGTCAATGGTCTCCTTCTCCAGCTCATAGAAGGTGTCCATGATGACACAGAAGGGCTTTGTGATATTTTTGAATTGTCCCAAGACTGCCCTTCCGAGGAAAGGATACGGCGTCGTCGGGTGTAGGAAAGTAGGGATCTCGTCCCACTTTAGTAAGGGTAAAGTTGGAATTTGAGTATCGACGTCGAGGGCATTTTCGGTAGGGAAGGGGACAAGTTTAAAGTGGAAGTAATAATGAATTAGAAAAGAAGCGCAAGACTGTGGCCACAGCACCGCACTAGGCAACCCCACAGCTTCCGCCACGTCACACACCCACGGAATGAACGAATTGTTCATCAAGCAGGACACGGGCCGACCCTCCCGGGTCATACGGGCCAGTGTCTCGGGTACCCAGCGCCAGCCCACTGACTCCAAGTGGGGGAGGTACCTGTCTAGGTCCCTCCTCATAGGGTCCTCATCGGTGAGTTCATCATCGATGAACTCGAATCGGATGAACCCGTCGCCAACAGGGACGGGTTCACCCGAAATGGAGTCGTTCGAGCTGCGGATACCGCGGCCGAAGTCTTCAGTGGTTACAAAAGTGACTAGAAGACCGGTTGAAGCAATACGCTTGCCGAGCCTAAGGAGTGGATTTACATGACCTTGACCCGGAAATGAGATCATCAACACATGTATAAGATCACCATGATTGTTGTTGATGTTAATGTTAGTCACACCATTTTCTGAACCCATTTTTTTTTTAATTTTTTTTTGTGAAGCTTCTTTCTAGAGTATTCTTTTCTTTCTATTTTTTTCACTTTTGTACCTCAAATTTTGTACATTACGTGAGAGAAATATAAGATGGTAAACTTGTGAAAGAAGTGTTTATATAGGTAGAGCCAGAGTGGCAAAATATACAGAAGGTGGTGGTTGTTGTTGTTGTTGTTTATTTTTCTTTTGTTTTTTTAAATGTCTTTGTTTTGTGGGTCCATTATTACATCATTTTTTAATTAAGGGTAATTACCAAGTTGTAATTACTAATTACGAAACTAGGATTAGGAAAACTAAGTGATAACGGTTGACCTTTAACATTTTTTTTTTTTTTTTTTTTTGAGCTTGAAATATGGGAGAATGGGTAGTACGACTACGGAATTGTTCTTGATAAACAATACTTTTCCCTTCTGCGAGAAGCCGAGAAATGTTTGAATAACGCGCGATCTCGGAAAACCAAGACGGGCAGACGGCAAGGAGACGGGTTCTTTCTTTGTTGTTTAAATGGTCATATTTGATCGATATTTAGTTATTTACATTCAAGAAAGCTATAATGAGAATGCATTCCGTAAATGGAAGATTTTAAACAACTAAAGCTAGAGATATCGGAACGAAAATATATTGAATATATTGTCGTTCTTTCGAGATCAATGCAATTAGCCAAGTTTTAGATTTGTGGTGATAATTATGAAATGAATCTCTTTTTTATTCCAGTACATACGAGTTCGTATGCAATAGAAGTTTGAGACAAGAAGCTAATTTTTAGTAATAACAAAAATCTGTTTTCGTGAGATTTTAACTGTATTCGTCAGATCAAACCACTCGCTACCTCCACCATCTACAATGTGTCTAGGAGTTAGTCCAAATTTGGGCTTACGCCCCTGTTAATTGACATGTTGTTTTGAAATATCAACACCCCCTCCCCCCACATGTCGCGGCACGATCCTCTAAAATTACATGAGTCACTTAAATTAACGAGATAATTTTTCCACCAATTTGATCCAAAACAAATAATTAACCACCCATTATACACGAAACTAACTTAATTAAGAACTTGTTCATGTCGTCGACCCTAGATAAGAATAATGTCAATTATCATCACAATATGTGACTAAGGGGCTGCTGCTCCTTCTCTAAACCACAATGATTGAAGATTGGAGGTTATTGTCTCATCATGTACCTTTCCTTGGAACCTAACATTATGTCACAAAATTATTAACAAGGACATGGTATATAATGTGAATGTGAAGGTTGGAACTTGGAAATACTAGTTAACATGTGGGTTTCCTTGGCGCGGAGGCTGGCAAAGGGGTGGCACTCGTAAAATGTTAAGTTTGAACGGAGATTAGTAATTGACATCGCCCAACGGTCAACTCGTTCGGTTAGCCTTAGAAATTATTGCTGGTGGCTGTTGCGTGGCAGCCCATATGCTCACATGCATTACCTTACCACGTGCTTTCCTCCCTATACAATCCACTAATTATCCTTCTATTTGCTTATGGGTTCATTATTCCCCTTAATTCCTTTCGTTCTGACCGGACAAACCCACAAACTTCTAATTGGAGGGGTACAACTGTATAGAGTGTGATACACAAAACGAGATAACAGACATTCACTCCAATCATGGTGCTCAATTAGTTGAGTAAGAGTGTGTAACTATTGAAGTTAGTGAATGTATAGCTGATAAATAATGTTTTACGCTATGAATATAACGATACAAGTTTCATAAATTTGTACCAAATACTTTTGACTGGGTCAATCCTTCGTCTCCATAAATTGGGACGATTTAAGGAGTGAATAAAATATATATTTAGGTATCATAGGAACGAGAATTAATGAAGAAAGATTTTGTAATACGTAATTAAGTTGTTTTGTTAATCCTATATGACAAATTGACTAACATGCAAACAACTATGTTACGAGCGACTTTGGCAATTGGTAACCACATACTGTCGGTCGGCTGGAACTTACAAATATGCTTAACAAGTACTCAATCACTTTCTTCGTTATATTCATTGACGTATTCAATATAATTATTAAAAAAATACTCCAAGTAAGTCAAATTATTGAATTCAGGTTATATTAGACTATTAGAGTTTAGACGTGACATCATTTAGAAAATGTAAACAGCCTATATACTTAGAATATTTAATTAGTATTAGGTTATAAAGAAAACGGACTCTCTCTATTGGTAGATTATCACATCTCGAAACATATTTACGCTAATTGTCACATCTCGAACGGACCCGTAGCTTGTCTATATACATTTTCCGAAATAAAAATTTGAAATGGAAAACAATTTTGGACTCTAAAGGCTTTTTTCAGTGAAGAAAACAAAATTTTCCTTGAAATGATTTCCCTTCCAGTCAAGCTCTAGTCGACCAATGAAGTAGGTGAGTCGTAAGTGTAACCTTTCATAGCTTGTGCGTATACCTTTGTCTACATTGACTATATGTATAGAAGGTTCTTGGGTATGATTGCAGCCTTACGGTAGTTTCTGGGTACACGAATACACAACTTTCGTTTTTATCCGCATTATTTAGTTTAGTTTGATTCGAGATTAAAAGTTCACATAAAGTACGATAAACTTTAATTCTCCATAAAGCTTTAATATTGTTGCAATTTTCGGAACTCAATTTTAAAAGTTCGATTTCAACTGATTGTTTGTTTATCAATTAAACCAAGTGCTCATCTATACAACACAATGTATAATTTGAGGAGAGCTGTAGTTTAAGGTAGTTAAGTTTGTCATACCAAGTCAATAAAAAAACAAAATGAAGAAATACGAGGAGAGCGTGAGATTGACGTCTCACGACTGCACTATAATTTGGAAAGAGACACAAATGGACTTAAAATCCACACCGAGTCCATAGCATACACGTCCACATTAACTGGAAGCCCACTTAGCACTAATTTAGCTTTTATGCGAAGTTGCTAAACTCCATTTGGAGTGGAAGTAGCCCAACACTACAAGTAAACTTCAAAAACATAACCAGCACTAGGGGTGTGCAAATGCGGGTTCGGTTAACCGTTTGTCACTTTTTGGTCGATCCTAAACCGTAATCGTTAGTTCGGTTAACCGCACATCGGTTAAACGGATTTGTCGGTTCGGTTTAATCGGGTAATGTTTTAGTACAGGGACACTATTTGACCTACCAAATTAAGTAAAATTGATGGATAAAATATTAAGATTCCACTATACGTCGATACTTCAATTAATTTATGTATTATTTCCCTCAAACAAGTGAATTTGAACAACATATTGGATTAATTATCTTATTTTAGACTTGTGAATTAGTTGACTTATAACCTAATTTATTGAAAATAAGCATTATGTCCACTTTCGGTTCGGGTTCGGTTAACCGCATACACAAAAAGTTGCGACCCTAACCCGCATTTTATTGGTTCGGTTACCCGCTTTTTCGGTTCGGGTTCGGTTTGGCGGTTTTTTTGCACACCCATAACCAGCACAGCTAAATGCTGAGGTAATCCAAGAATTAATGATATCATTATTCAATTCGTCAAGGTCTAATCACGCATCACGTGCCTGACGATAGAAGAAATATAGATCAACTCAAAAGTTACAGGACCGTCAATAAAAGATACCAAAGCTTGGTTTAAAGACCAGTTTGACAGCCCAACTTCTAAACCCCAATGCCCAAATGTTGCTTTCATACATTGGATTGGCCCAAACCTTGATTCTATCAGCCCAATTTCTCGTCTTACCAATGTTGTCTATGTTTTATTTAGGATGGTACATTATTATCTTGAGATGAAAGTTCGATAATGTCATCCACAAACGCTTGTACATTCATGTCCGACGAGCCACCAAGCGCCACGGCTCCGCTAGCAATGTGTTTCCATTCCACGGCCTTGGCTCGAATCTCCGCTGCCCTAGGGCCATCCAATACCTCTTCAATGCAATTCACCATCACTTCAACGCTAAGCAACCCGTCCTTATCAGGCCACACTCTAAGCCCAAGACCACAAATCTCAGCCACGAGCTTAGCATTAGTGGGCTGGTCAGTCCACATAGGATAAGCGATAATAGGAACTCCTGCACTAATAGTCTCTAACATAGAATTCCAACCACAATGCGTTAGAAAACAACCCACCGATTTATGTGACAATACCTTATCTTGTGGACACCATGGTACAATCATACCTTGCTCCTTAGTCTCGTCCACAAAATTTGTATGTACTTTTTGTACACCCGCATCCGGTGAATAATCGTGTTGCTTAACCACCCAAAGAAATGGCCTCTTACAATTAATCAAAGCCTTCCCTATAATCTCCATTTGTTCTTTCGTAAGCACAATTAAGCTCCCAAACGACACGTAAATTACGGAATTAGGCTTGTTTTGGTCTAGCCAATCTATACATTTATCCTCGGATTTCCAGAAATTAATCCCGACTTGATCATCTTGGCTGTTATTAAGTTCTTCACCTAGGAGAATTGTTGGTGTGACTAATGGACCGACCGCCTTAACGACAACATTTTTCGACATATGATCAATCACGTCTTTCTCAAGCTCATAGAAAGAATTAAGCAAAACCCACCTTGTATTATGAACAATTTTCATAGATTGCGACAATGTATTATTGATGCCCATAATTGTATTTGAAGGGAGCACAAAAGAGGGAAGATCACAAGTGTCTAGCAGTGGCAAACCTGGTAATTCCACGCTCATTTGAGGGTTTTCTTCTGTAGGAAAATCATTGAGATTGTTGTAGAAGCTATAGTAGATTGCAAAAATGGTGCACGGTTGTATCCATAGCATGGCGCAGGGGATTCCTACTCGGGTTGCAACGTCAGCAACCCACGGTAAAAAGGGGTTGGTAATAATGCATGAGAATTTTTTTGGTGTAGCTTGGTTTGAACCTAGTGACATGATAAGGTTGTACAAGTTTATTGGCCCAACTTTGGCTAGGGTGTCCATGAACGTGTCTAGGTTACTCTTACGATCATAATCGAGGCTAAAACCATCGGGGAAATATTCAAAGTCGATACCTGATATCGAGTTGGTGCTATTGTTGACAGTGGCGTGGTTGTTTTGCTTGAGAAGGCGGTGGCGACAAGTTTCAGTGGTGGCGAGTGTGACGTGAATGTTGTTACCCTTGGATTGTATGTGTTTGCCTAGCCTAAGCATTGGGTTAATGTGACCTTGGGCGGCAAATGCGACCATCAAAATATTGATTCTTTGTTTTCCTTGCTCCATTTAGATTGTCTAGATATAGAGATTAAAGATAGAGAAAAAAAAAATGAAGAGAACTTAAGGGATGGAACTTTTGGTTGTCTTTGTGACACTTTTCTATGTTATTGGAGCAATTTAAGCAATTGTGTCACCGAATGCGAATTGAGTACCGCCACAAGAAAAAAAAAATTATTTTGTTAATTTTATCGCTTATGTATTTCAAAGTAAAACGGTGATCGAGTTATAATGTATGATCTCCATTATCCACGAGCTTGTGGCAATGGTCCAAATCATTGAACCAAATCTATTGGGCATATAACATATTGTGTGGCCTTGTTTGTTTGAAGAAGCCTCCAATTTTGTAAGTTGTTATTTTGTTACCATGCACCCTTCTATCCGTCTAGTTTCTCTTGGTGTTTGCCTAAATGCAATATGACTTTCAATTCGTGGACCTGACCGAAATATATAAGTTCACGCGAAGTGGGTCTTCTTTTGGATCAAACTATACTATTTGTCTTCAATCGACAGGTGAAGAAGACTTCAGATCCACTTATTGTCATTTTGGATTCGAGCTCGTGTTTTCCTTCGTAGACTAAAATCCCCTAGAGTTGAAAATTACTCGAACTTATGCTCTTAGTAGCTCTATCATATGATAGTCTTCAACATGTCAATATTTTACCGTTCATTTTTTCTTTGTTCCGGTGGAAAATGGACAATCAAGATTTGTAGAAGGATTGGAAGACGCCTTGAGCTTGCCTCGGGAAGGAGGCCCTTGGTCAACTCCTGCAAGAGAAATGCTCTCCTGCAAGTTAGATGTAGTGTTTTGTGTTGTAGAAAGCGAAAGTAGAGAGAGTGGAGAATCTCTTCGATAATGTGTTACCTCCTTTTGTGCCCCCATTTATATTACTCCATGTAAGTGGCTTAGTAACATGGCACGTGTTGGTCTTGGGCCATTTGGACCCAAGTTGGGCCTTTAGCCTCTTTGTCTCATTTTGGCCTAACACTTATTTACCCACCACTCGCTAGACGCTAGTGTAATGATTACTTGATTAGCCACTAATAAGTACAAACTTTCTCGATACTCAACCTACAATCAGGTAGAAACTTATTGGAAGATGCCTAACACGTACATCATTAAACTTGAGATTCTTTGGTGCGAGGTTAAAGATCATTAATGCAATAACATGAGAGGAAAGTTACACAATGGTTTAGGAGATGGGAGTACATATTTAGTCAAAGATACTCTGTTATCTATAATTTACTTGTTTGACTCAAATTTCTCTTCATTATTCAAGTTTAATCTAAAATTTATCTAATCATCAGGTAGAAAACTTTGAAAGTTGAGAAGGTGGTGTTTATCAAAGCTCAGTCAAATAGAATGATGCGACACACTAAGAAGTCCAATTCTTAAAATCTACTGCTAAGACTTTTGGTAATGGTCAAATTGATACATTTCTATGCACTATCTATCAGTCTATCACTGTCTATATATGAGCAACTTATCAAACCTTAATCGAGTTTGGCAAGAAAGTTTTAATGTCAAATGTGACAATGAAAGATTTGTTTAAGCAAGAATGGTCTACGAACAATTAGCTCCGTTAAACTTGTTTGAGATGAACACATTTGTGTTTGACAAAATGTGTAACGTTTGTATACGATTTGACAAGCGTGGTTTTTCTTACTAGTTCACGATAATCGTTTACTTGACTAGTTTGTTCAATTCGAGTTTGAGAGACTCGATTAGATAAACGAATACGAATCATTTTGGCCTTTGCCCATTCTTATACAATATCTTTACAAAATAGAAAATCAGTATAGTTATAGCTAGAATTACCCCTTCACTCATTATACCACTAAAAACAAAAACAAATGCTCACTCATTTTGTATTTTTTTCATGAACATATGTCACTCACAAATTTGAAGTTTTCATAGCATGCATTGAAAATAACACACAATTACATAAAGCAGAATAATATAGTATTTCGCCAGTATTTCCAACATTGTTACATTGAACTCTCAAAACTTTTTAAACTCGCAATTTTCAGTTACACTAATGATTGTCATATTATTCGTGATTCCTCGACCATTTAATCTAGTCCTTAGGTTAACCTTCTCCAACTGTAAATTTCTCCACATACATGTTCCAATATCTTCTTGATAGAATCATAGGATCCCAATTATGTTCCTATGTTTGGCACCCTCATTCATACGCAAACGCAAGATATCATGGACTACCCACAAACTTCCGCAAGACTTGAAATGACAAGTCATTTTCCTACTCCAATGTTTCAAAGCAGCCCATCCAAAAATTCTAGGCTGATTACGCACCACATTTTGGGAAACTCCACTGTTGGTTCCCTGCTTTGCAACCATATTAAACGAACATCGGAGGCGGCTGATGGCTTTTTATAGTAACATACACTCAACCTAGCATTCTCAAAGTTTGATCAAATAACATATTCTTTGAACTTGAATAGTAAAAATTTCCCTTTTTACTACTTTTCCTAAGATAAAAGTCAAGGATTATTAAAGTCATTAAAATGTTGCTGATTCCAAACACTATATAAACAATATTGTTTCATGCAAATCAATGCAAGCATAAGCTTTTTGCCTTCAACGACACACAATCTACATTGCCCCTTTAGTAAACGAACTCCTACTTAAATATTTAGCCACCCATTATTATAGCCTTATAGGCATTTCACTCAAAACTAGTGTACATGACTAGAACTTCATTCTTCTTCTTCCTTGTCTTCTTTATCATCTTCTTTGTCTCCGTTCCTCTGCGAACGGAGGCACGAGGATTTCCCGAGGGTTCTAGCAACGACGAGAAGGTGATGAATTTCGAGTCGATGAAGAATTCGGGACCACGCAGAGGAGGTGCAGGGCATAGGCTCAGGCACCTACAAATATCATCCAATAATGTAAAATGTGAGTCTGGTCCTAGTAGTCCTGGTGTTGGACACTAGCTTGTTGAAGGCAGGAAAAACTAGTTAGCCATTCCACCAATTTTACTCCTTTTTTTTTTCAAATTTCGTTCATTGTTTGTTTTAGTTTATGTACTCGTAAGAGTAACTTCAGCACACACTGTATTTTTTACTCGTTTCCCTAATTTAGTTTCATAGGAAAAGATAAATATATGTGATGATGATCAATATCGTAAATATATAGTAGAAGCGGTTGTTACTGGTTATTTTTAGCCTAATGAGGCGCAAATTTCAATATGTTGTATGTAACGTCTTTTATGTTTGGATCGATTTAAGTTATATTCGTGAAAGCGATATATGTACATACTAACTAACCCAATGCAAATTGTTGAGTTGTTAGCAACAGATGTACGGTATGAAATTTTGCCATGGTGTAGTTAATGACAAAGTTTCATTTTCGGAGTCAATTATAAGCTACAGATTACAACTCGATTAATTATGTACGAAGGCCGTTAAATTGTTGCGTCTTGGTGTCGCAAATCGCAATACGTACATATCAACCGAAGTCAATGCCGTAGCAAATTAAAATTGTAGGAGATCAATTAGGATATTCTTGGGGGAAGGGTGCCCTTATCGTGCACGAAATATTAAATCTTTTTTCATTTCTTCATTTTACATTTCTATTGTGTTATCATATGGTTAAAGTGGTCAGTCAGAAAGAATCTTGTGGTAGCTCACTTGGTTGAGCTACCACTCCCCGGTTGGGGGTTCGATCCTTATCAACCCCAACTTGTAAAGTTGGGGGGTTTGTTTGTGATGTGGGTCCTCTTGTAGGGTTCCCCTGTCGGGTTCATGCCTGGTTTTCAGCTGTTCAGTTGGGGTCTTCTTGTGAGCTAGATCCCCTAAATAACTCCCTAACGAGTCCTAAACAAAAAAAAAAAAAAAAAACAATGTGCTCCAAATTCATTCGTGAGAAACAAGATGGCCAAAATATTTGAGAAGAACTTAATTAAGAAAAGTTAATAGGTCTTAATCAATGATCATCTCCCGTCAACTTCATACATAATTAAATGATGGATCAAGATTAAAAAAGACATGGAATAACCCATTAAATATTCACCTCGTCACATATATTGCAATTCGTTTCTAAACAATTCGCAAATATTTAGTTGCGCAATAGATAAAACGGACGACAATGGTAGTAACATTCAACATATGTGAAACTCGACGGTAGTTGCGAGGGTTGTAACTCATGACTAGCATCATTACGACTTTGTCATTTGTGTCATCCTTTGAAAAAACAAAACAAAACAAAAACTTATTCATGACTCTTGGGCTGAAGCCCATGGGCCGGGTCATTGCCCAAAAGGGTAAAATAGCGAGACTTAATGGGCCATTGGAGCCCAAGTAAGAGGCCCACATTAGAGTATAAGCAGCACTCATAAAGTAAAAAATAAAAAATGAAAAAAAACCTAAAATAGAATGGCGGGAGCATTTCTTTTCCGGCGACTATCCCTTTCGCCGGCAGCCGCCGCCGGTTTAATCCGGCAAAATTACTTGTACGCCACCGTGGCTAACGCCGTGAAAGAGGAAACCCCTAAATCAACGGAGAAGATAATTAAAAAGGAGAATGGAGAGTGGTTGACGTTGCCGCCGTTTACTCCCACCGTTAACGGCAGTTCACTTGGAAGGGTAATAAGCAGAGGGAGGCGTAAACAAGAAGATGAAGAAGAAGAAAGGAAAGAGGGTATTGAAACGACGATGTCTGCTCTGAATTGGGTTGTTCGTTGCTGCCCTCACGTGCCTCGCTCGGTTATACACAAGCTTTTTCGTCTTAGACAGGTCTCTCTTTCTCTCTTATTCAATTTGATCGGTTAATTCATGTAATTTGATTATAAAGATTGCAACTTCTGTTAATTTTGTGATGTAATTTGTTGGGTTTGTATTGTTTTTCAAGTAATTTATTGTGGTTGGGCAAATTTTGGTGAAATGTATATGGAGATGTGTGCAAGTTTTGATCTTTTTGTGTAAAGGGAATGCATACTGGGTTGTTGTTGTTGTTGTTATCGTCGTTGTTTTAAATTGTTGTTCTGATGATAGAAAGATTGAAGTTGAAGTTTTTCCAATCGATTTAAGTACATTTTAGTAGTTGAGTTTTGTGAAATGGTGGTGGGAGTCGAGGGGATTTAGAATTTGATCTGTTTTCGAAGTCGAGGGAGCCGAATTCTGATCATTTTTGGTGTGGGCTGCTTGTTTGAATGAATGAGAAGGATGACCGACATTAGGGTTCTCAATATCATTGCTGTTTGTTGTCCTTCTGGCTTGCTGATTATGATTATCGGATGAGAATTTCGTTTTATGTTGGGGGTTGGGGTTGTTTGGTTCAGTGATCAAAATTACTAACTTTTTGAGAGTTGACACTATGGTTAGGTTAGAAGGGAATGCTTAGAAGGAGAAGGTGTGGAGGCTCCAGGATTTCAGCTGAAAAGGGTAACTCTTGATATTGATTTACATGTGAGATGAGGTGTTACTAGAAGTAATCTTTGTGGTTCTTATTAGTCAATTTTGTTGAAGGTAGGGGAAAAGTACTTGATGAACCAAGGAGAGCGTATCTTTCTCCCTAAATCGGTGAAGGGACCCCGAGTTAACACGCGGAAATACGAGTGCAATGAAGAAGAGATGAACTTCACCCGTGGCCTTGTGTTGTATAAGGTGCTATGTTGTTGTATTTACATCTGAATTATCTATGTTAAGTTTCAATTCAGCTAAAGTTCTTGTATTTTGTGGTAAATTCAGGATTCTGCAATTATAGCCATCAATAAGCCCCCCAAACTGCCAGTACAGGTAATAGGCAGGTAGTTCTTCATCACTGCTGGAGTGCATGTTGATTTAGTGAAGCTTAGATCTATTTGCATTGCCTACTTACAGTTCATTTCGAAATTTGTTTGTCATGCATTATTCTAAGAATGTCAGCTGTCTACAGGGTGGGGCTGGGATCAAGAAGAGTGTAGATGAACTGGCTGCCTCATATCTTAGATACGACAATAAGGATGCTCCACGGCTGGTGAGTACTTGTCCATGGCTATATGCTTGAAACTTGAGGGATATCAACTTAAGTTTAACTATTTGCCTAAATTTGTTTGCACATCTGAGATTTCTGAAAAGAAAGCTTAGTTTGGTTTTGCTGATTCTTTGAGTGTACTTTTTACTTTGTTGATACATGATACCGGATACTTGATACTGCTTTGTAAAACCTATGACGTGTTTCACAAAATCTCAACTATGATATTTGATAGAGGATATCATGGTCTGGATTTTCTCATGCTCGTGTTGGGTAAATTTATATGTTATATTATGAAAAATTGAGAACAATGTTGAGGTTGTAGTTGTTTACCTACATATAAAGAAATTCTTCACATGCAAATGCAATGAAACTCTATGACTGATGTCTTATGAAAAAGGTTGTTTCACCTATTGTTTGTCTAGTTGTATTGACCTAGTTAGTGTGTTGCTGATGACTTTTTATGTTTTTGATAAGGTCCACAGACTTGATCAAGATAGCAGCGGAATATTGGTAATGGGGAGAACACAAACGAGCGCTGCAGCGCTTCATTCTGTTTTCCGCGAGAAAACTGCTGGTGTGATGGACGATGTAAGTCGATTTATCGTTCATACTTGCATTTTTTTTAATTTTTTTTTTACTCCGGCATCATCAATAATCCACTCAGTGTTTACTTGTTTGCTAAGATGGTGATTTTATCTCATATTGAAACTCAATTTCATTGCTCTTTTCAGAAGGAGATTGATTGGAAGAAAAGATTTCTTCACAAAAGATACTTGGCACTTGTTTTTGGGGTCCCGGAGCATCTTAATGGACTAATTTCAGTACCACTGGCCAAGGTTGCTTTCTGTTCGTTTCATACTTTTTCATGATTTTTTTTTTATTTTTTTTTTTGGTGCCTTAAGGGATACTAGTATACTACTTAACCACCATTCGTCTGTCAACAAAGCTCTTATGGAAATGAGTTAGTATGCTATGGCTCAGAGATATTGGCGCCGGGCCACAGTGTTTTTAAAGGTTTTGGATCCAACCTTCTGTAGAGATATCTTAACTGTTTTTAATCTGAGCGAATATGAACATTGTAATAGGCCTAGCCAGCCAGATGTCTGGACTTACCTGGTTTGTTGTCCTTGGTGTGAATATACTTTCCCTGGTATTAAGGTGTTGGATAGCTGTGTTGTTGGGTGCATATCGCAGTTGTTACGTGGGAAGTGCATGTGACTCTTAGTGTTAATGATCTCATGACGTTTAGATGTTATATACTGGAAAATGCAATGAATGACAAAGTTTTTTTGGTGCGTTTCTTCAATACGGATACAGTAACGATCATAGCGATCTCCGAGACTGTTCATAAGTGAATACAGATAGGATGTGTCACTGCCCTGCGTGAATCACATTTCATAATTCATGGGAAACCCAATATTTGTATTCATGTGTGCAAATCTACCTTTCTGTGAGGCATATGCCCTTGAATGGTGTGTAAAAGCGTCTCCCAATTGCCCATGTCACAGCACCCGGAATAATGGTGGCTTCCTGTGGATCCTTGATTAGACACGGTGCTGGTAGTGCGAACTGACCTTAAACTGTTTCTGCTACCCCTAATGTTCCTGTGAGGTACATTTCACATTCTAAAGACGTGGGATCCATATCTTAGAGGGGTTTACTATCAATTGCTGCTGATAAGATGGCCGGTTCCTCAACTTTTTCTCTTCTTCTATTGTTCTAGGTAGTTGTTGATGATGGAAAGTCAGAAAGAATCACTGTTGCTGACAGCAAATCCCCATCTCAGGATGCCATGACAGAGTATAAAGTCATCCAGACTTCAAGTTATGGTCAGTCAATTGCTTCAAATAGTCGTTTTAGTTCTTTCAAACGTGGTTTGTCATAGATGATCATGTAATGATTCAACTCTAGGTGATTACAATATCTCTTTGTTTCGCCTTTTCTAGGGTATACATGGGTAGAACTCGCTCCACTAACTGGCAGGAAGCACCAGGTAAAAGCTTTAAGCAAACTTCGTTGTGTTCATGCCCTCCCCCCCCCCCCCCCTAGATCTCTTTGTGTGTCTATACAATTCAATACTTCTAAATGTCACATGTCATTTTTCGTACAAATGCAGCTTCGTGTACACTGTGCTGAGGTACTGGGAACACCCATTGTTGGAGACTACAAATACGGCTGGCAAGCTCATCGTAAATGGAAACCTTTATCAAGTACAAAGCTGTCTCATGATAAGAAACTTGGAGAAAGGAAAATAAACTCCCTTGGCCATGATTTGGACTGCGGAAGCATTGCAGAGAAGCAGCCACACCTACATCTTCACTGTAAGCAGTTGATTCTGCCTAACATATCTGTAGCTCTTGAGAACGCGTCCCCTGATTCAGAGTTCGACTTCTCCAAGTTAGAAAACCTCAACCTTGTAGCTCCCTTGCCTTCTCATATGCAAAGGACCTGGAACCTTCTGAATTCTCTTGCTCAGTAAGGCTTTTGTGAGAGTGTCATTAGCCCTTTGGTCGCGCATTAATCCATCCTAATTCATTTTCGAAGGTCCGCTACCAGTTACCTGAGGTAAGCATTACACTAATTTCCATTTTGCTAGCCTATAGTATACTACCGTGTAACTTTCCTTTTACAAAATCCAGCATTATGGAACTGCAGTGCTGTGTAGGTTTTTTTTTTCCCCGGCAATTTTACTTTCCGTACTTTTTTCAATTATTATTTTGGTGTAAATTCTCCCTGCTTTTCGCTCATATTTGATATTTGACGAGGCCTTCACACTTCAAGATCAAGCTTGGTGCAAATTATACCATGTTCTCGGGAGCACACGGAGCATGGTGGTCCTTCTCACAATAGAGGAGTAGGGACCACATTTAAATAGATTTTAAATTATTTTAAGTGTGGTCTCTACCCTCCATTGTGAGAAGGACCACCATGCTCCTTGTGCTCCCGGAAACATGGTATAAGCATTGCAAGCTTGGGCCTGTAATAAATTCATCATTGACAATCATTCCAATCCAAAGGACTGGCACAGTGACACCTTGATCTTGGTATAGGCTATACTTTTCAATTCAACCAAAAATGACTTTTCAATTCAACCAAAAATGAAAAAGAAAGACATTTCAGTCTCAGGAGATGTATGCCGTTATAGATCCAAAAAGGACGATATTATAAGATTTTCGTCAGAGCTTAAGTGGTAGAATTCTCACTCTGTAATTCATTCGAAATTTGGATCTTGTTTAGACGTTTTTTTTGGGTTATGGTTATTTTGAATCCATCTTTATCCTTAACGTTATAAGGGTTGTGCTTTTACGATAAGTTAATTACCTTTGTAAGAATGGGCAAAATTTGAAGTGACCTGGTTAGATCGAGTTGTGAATTTAGGCTAGCAGCTTACCTACCACAAGATGTCTGTATCCCACCAAATCCAGTTGAAGTGAAAAGCACTTTGAAGAAATGCATAAGCGGATTGGTACAGCAAAACCATCATTTTTGTCCCAACAACTTTGTGTAAATCTCATGTCATGCTTCCTCGTGAAATCATAGAAATGTGATGTCTCATCAAAGCGAAAAATTATCTCATTTCTCCAAAAAGAAAGTGATATTTGATGCAATATATCTCGACATTTGCGTTGCGTTTCAATTATAAAAGAGGAATTCTAGCGTCGCAATTCTAATTGAGCGTTGTTAAACACCACTACAGTCTACAATTGTAAGTCGAAAGTTGCAAGCTTTGTGAAGAATTGGTATACTGAGTTAGTTGTATGATTAAGAAAGACTGATAGACCAATTTGCATGGCATTGAATTGGTATCTACGTAAATTTAGAAAGACTGACAACCTATGGCTTTAGCATAAATGCGAGTTGGATTTCAATTTGTAAACCTTGTACTATTTTGGCCGGTTACTCTCAAGCCGTTAAGTGTAAATGCACTTTGGTAAAACATACGTTGACCACATATGCTGAACAAATTGAATGTTGATTCTACTAGAATTCCATTGACTCATTAGTCGTTCACACGGATGAAGTGTCAATAGTCGTTCTCTAATTATTATGCAATCTCCAAATCGGCTCGACGTCATAAAAATTATTCAAGTTGGGAAGTTTGGCATTTTCAGATGTATTATTACTGATCCTTCCAAGGTATGTACCCCCTTCCTATTATTCAATTTATATCGTTGGGTTTAGACTTTCCTCATAAACTCAAGACCAATGTAAAAATTTGAATGAATAGCAGTAGTACACTAAAGTTAAAGCTCATAAAAAAAAGTTTCATTGTCTATATGATTGCATTCGACCTTTTAACTCGAATCCAAACCAAACCCGAGGAGCCCATGCACATTGTGGTGAGTTTTGGTGATGACGAGTTGACGCAATAGCAGTACTTTCGACTTTACCTACCGCAACACCCAATTTCTTGGCAATGTGTGGGGTAATCATAGAATTTGAGTCCTTTTTGCAGCTATTGTTTAATTGAATATTTTTCTGTTTTTTTTGCTGACTCTTCTTCACCAAACTCCGAAAAATCCCAAGAATAAATACTACTAGGGAGTAGCTGATTTCTTAACCTTCTTATCCTTAATTTCTTTCCTTTCATTTATCTAGTACAGTATCTTCTGGTTTACTCTTACAAGTAACAACCCCCTCTATCTAAAATCCTCATTCTTCAAAATTTCAGTCGTAATATATCCGCTTTTCTCTGCTTATATTCCCAAGAAATTGTCAAGAATTTAGAAGAAAATGGGTAGCCAAGAGAGTGAGAGGGTTATTACTGGATGGGCAGCCATTGATTCTACTGGTGTCCTTTCTCCTTATTCCTACTCCCTCAGGTTTATTCATTTACCTTAGCTTTTACGACACGTTTTTTTACTTTTTTGTCCAAGGGAATTTCAACTAAAGGATTCGACTTTCGTTAATACAAAACTCATCGTACAAATCTTCTGTTGCGCTTTATATGTTTGTTGCGTAAACTTTACTAAACACTTGCGATTTGGCTTTACAAACGTGCGTGTACTCGCTGTAAAATCGTAAATAACTTTATTTTGATTTAAAAAAAAAAAAAGATGGTGGGTCGAGTATATTTGGTTATGTTGATCAAATTAGTTAGAAATCAACAAAATAAGTAAATAATGAACAATAATAATCTCTTGATCTCTTTCCGGATTTGGTTAATTAAAGTAAATATTCCTGATAAAGACTGTAACGTTGTGTGTAAAACAGGAAAACAGGACCAGAAGATGTATACATTAAAGTGCATTGCTGTGGAGTTTGTCACACAGATGTTCATCAAGCTAAGAATGACCTTGGCATGTCTAACTATCCTATGGTCCCAGGGTACGTATCCTTATCCGCCTTTGTATATAAAACGATAATAGTGCAAAAGTCAGTAGAATAAAGATTAGAGGAGATATGAAAAATCTCGAATCTAGTACTGTATATATTTTAGGAGTTTGATTTTTCTAAAGATTGAAAGAAACTTCACTATGTAGTAGGCTGGTAGCTTTGATTCTTGGCAGTGTTAGGTTTTTGATGAAGAAATGCAATTTTTTTAGAAAGGATCAAGTTTTAAGGGACACATGTTCGCTGTTCTAGACACCAATAATTAGCCCCTCATACGTAATACTCCGTAATTTTTTAATAGTGCTGCAATTAATTAGAAATTTAAACAAAACGTAAAGAATTGCGTGGATAAAGTAGTCTTATACTGAGTAGTGGATATCTCGGTGTCCACTTTCCTTCTTTAACGTACTCTTGATTCTGTGGTGCACTTCACTCACATTTAAATCTTTTTGTCGTTGTTTTGAGAAAGTTGATGTGTTTTTTTCGTTGCAAATTGCCATGTTCTACTTATCTTTTTCACAAGTTCAAAGCAAAAACATTCACCTACCAGTCTACCACGCAGATCATCTCAAAATCAAGATTATTCGTAGTGAAAAATTGAATGGCTACTTTTCAGTGAAATGATTTTGTGTACAAGACTTGAGAGTAACGTATTGATGAATAATCGTGAGAAAAAAAAAAAAAAATCAAATTTTCGTGATACTCCGTAATTTGTAACACTATCATGCACGTAATACAATTCTAATTAATAATAAGATGTAGCATGGATGTAATATAAATTTCTCGTTTGGGTGAATGCAGACACGAGGTGGTGGGCGAAGTGGTGGAGTTAGGATCAGAAGTGAGCAAGTTCAAAGTAGGAGATCGCGTCGGGGTTGGATTGCTAGTACAATGCTGTAGGAATTGCTACCCTTGCAAGTCTGAGGAGGAGCAATACTGCAACAAGAAGATATGGTCATACAATGATAAATACACGGATGGTAAGCCCACTCAGGGCGGCTTTGCCAGTCATACAGTCGTTGATCAGAAGTAAGTTCAATTATTTAATGCAAATGGTTAAACTTTTACTCGCAATAAGTTTATGTAAGACGGTCTCATAATGGTCGTAGTTGTATTTTGGACACGGTGAGACTAATAATTTACTTTTGTAATCTTTTGCTCAGATTTGTGGTAAAAATACCAGAAGGGATGGCATCAGAACAGGCAGCACCACTACTGTGTGCAGGGGTGACAGTGTACAGCCCACTGAAACATTTTGGGCTGGACAAGAGTGGGCTGAGAGGAGGGATATTGGGCCTAGGTGGTGTGGGCCATATGGGAGTGAAGATAGCCAAAGCAATGGGCCACCATGTGACAGTGATAAGCTCATCTGACAAGAAGAGAGTAGAAGCCTTGGACCATCTGGGTGCGGATGGCTATGTGGTGAGCTCAAATGCTGAGCAAATGCAGGAGCTGGCTGACTCACTTGACTACATTATCGACACGGTTCCGGTTCATCACCCACTCGAACCTTACCTTCCTCTTTTGAGGATGAATGGCAAGTTGATTTTGAATGGTGTCATTGGTGAACCTATGAAGTTTATTACACCCATGGTCATGCTTGGTAAGTCCATTTTGCTCCTCTTGGTCTTTAAGGTTTATTACTACGCAATTCGGTCACGCTTAGTTGTATAGAGATCTTCATATTCGGTTGAATGGATACTCGAAAAGGCAATGTATAGATCGAGAACGGGTCATTGTACATAAGAAGTCTGTTTTTGAGTGTCAATATTTATCGTCTATAAAATGGAGTGTGTCCGAATTCTCGTGGTGGGGTTGAATCATTAGGAAATGGAGACCAATCAGTTAGATTATTGGCTGCATACATGTATGCTTGCCTTTAATAAAAAAGTTATGCTTTATAGATAATGGTAGTTGTTATCTTAATTGTCAAAGGTACAGAGACAACAGAGTAATGTTGAAATGTTGGTCATAAAAGACATGTAAATGACGCATGAACTAATTTTCATGAGTTGGTATATCTAACTTCTGATGTTGAAGTGTAAGGATGACAAGGTTTGTATCGTGTCAAGATAAAACGTAAAAAGTGTCGAATCTTACGAGTTACTACTAAATGTGATTTTTCCTGTGTTTGTTAACGTAGGGAGGAAGACGATTACGGGGACTTTTATAGGAAGCATGAAGGAAATGGAGGAGATGCTACAATTTTGCAATGAGAAGGATTTGACATCTCAGATTGAGATTGTGAAGATGGATTACATTAACCAAGCAATGGAAAGGCTCGAGAAAAACGATGTTCGCTACCGTTTCGTCGTTGACGTTGCCGGCAGCAAACTCGACCAGTGATTTTTATTCACTTTTGTGTTGTGTTTGTTCTTCCTAAGTGCAATTTGCCACAAAAACTCGAGCAATCCTATTTTAATTAGCATACAAACCTTACTGTGTTTGCTATTTCTTTTGGCTTTAAATGACGTGAAAAATCTGCAAACTGTTAGTTATTGGAATATACTCGAGAGAGTGGAATTGAAGTTGAATAATAAATTAGAGGCATTTTTCAACATCTTTTATCAAGTACGGAGTATATCACTCTTCAACAAAATGTATCAACATTTGACAGTTACTTTGTACGGGTACTACTTAAATGCCTAAATCACTAATATAACTTGGCGCAAAATTATAAATCCATATTATGCAGCGTATTCTTACAAACACTTTATTAATATAATTTTTATATCATAGGTCCGGTCTATTTTACTATTTTACTATTTTACTATTTTACGCTTTTACACCCGTCCACTTGAAAAGGAAAAGCTATTGGTTAATAACAAAACGAAAATAAATTTGTAATGCATACACCATGGCCCGTAAGTCATTGAGAACACTAACAAAAGTCGAGCATGGCTCAATTGGGATGGATTGGATTGTGGCAAATGAACATAATATTGAGGATACCGATTTTTACACTCCTCTATAGATCACACAATCTCAACTATTGGGTGAATACTCCTTTCACAAATAGTCGTGTAAATCAATACGAAAAGTGTGAAAGTCGACTACTCTTGTAGTGAATAAACCCTCAAAACAGGCGGAGGGAAATAGAAAGGTTCGAAACTCCAAAAGGAAAGCCCACAATTGGTTTCAATTGCGAAAGTCGACTACTCGTGAAAACTCAAAAGGCTACGAATTTCTGGAGTTAGGTGGTCAAGATCCTTACTTTCATTCGAACAGACGAACACCATTCGCAGGTAAACTTAAGTTTCAAGCTTTCCAGAAATTATGAAGTTTCACTCATCTTTCTGAGCTCAATTTTTACTGCTTGTGTTATTATTTTATTCTGGGTGTTCTAAGTTCATTTCTTTCTTGGCCCAATTGTATTTTTAAAGTGCATATTTACCCTTCTGTTATTTTATGATGGTGGGTTTGTTTTTATTTGATGTTTATTATGGCCGTAAACATATTTGATCGCGTGAAACATTGAATTCATGTTGTTTGAGTGTTTTTTCTACTGAAAATTTACTGGAAATGGGACTTCGATTCAAAAAAATTGAGGGATAGAAGTTTGAATGATGATGAGTACAGATGACGATTCATGGCCGACCCCAAATGATTTTCAGGTTAAGACTTGGTTGTTGTTGTAGAAGTTTAAATGATTGTAAAGAAGAAAAAAAAACTTTAAATTTGTGATTTTCAACCCTAGCATAATTGCAGAAATGTTGCTTACCGAAATCCCCAAATTAATTATTTGAAGAACCCATTGATTTTGTGGAGGTATATATATCTACGGCATGAATCAACTGATCCATGCTCCTCTTTTGTGTGGCATTTCATAAACCCGCACGAGTTTATGACTTGCCAGGAGGGGCGTGGACAGTTGATTCATGTCGTGGCGTTATCATTACCCTTGATTTTTATCATTGTAGTTCGTATTTCTCACAGCTGTTTTTATGAGGTGGGTTTAACCTAATTTTTCATGTGCATATGAAGCATCGGCTTCCTGTAATTTTATTCAATGGTGGGATGTTTTGGCTAAGGGAAGTCGGAGAACATGTGTTAAATGATTCATAATGTTCTGAATTTGGGATCCATACTATAGCAATGATGGCATGTCATTGTGTTTGATCAGTTTCGAGTTGACCGTAAATGGATTGGACTGTTGTCAAGAAATGGTGGGATAAATGGGCACCTGAGAATGTAGGTTCTGGTGAGAAATTGTTTTAAACAATTTTCTTCGGTTTTCTATGGTAGCAGAAGGTGTTGTTAACCTTTGATTTTTGTTCTTAACTCCAAGGTCAACCGCTAAATGCAGCTTTACTTCTGCACTATGATCCAACTGGACCTTCCCGCCTCTTGTCTACCATGTAAGAGTTATCGCGCTTTGTTTTGTGAATTATACTAGTGCTTCTATCAGCTTCTGTTTGCTGCTTTTAGTGGTAAAGTGGCAGCCTCCTAGTTTTGCAGTTGCCCAAATCCTGGAAAATCATGTCAGAAATGGTTAATTGGCATTTGCAATGAGAATCCTGTCGTCACCTCGATTTAGTGGTCGTCTAGTGAACTGTTTCTAATGTTAATTCCTTACTGCTGAATCTGCAAACTGCTTAAAGAAGAGTTGCTTCTCTTTCCCTTCCCTATTGAATTGAGGTCACCAGAAAACTTACCGGGTACGAGTTGAGGAATATGAAACACGAGGGATTTGGATTTGATTATAGCTTCTACATATATCTTGTCGAAGCTGTTATAATCTACCTGTAGTCCAAAGATCTTTTGCCCCATGTGATGCATTCTAAAGTAGCTTTTCGAGAACTGGAGCTTTTCTCATAAGTTGTAGTTTGAGAAGACAGCATTGATGGCTGATCACATTATCAATGTAATTTGCAGAGCAGAGCAAGAGGGAATACAGGCTGATCCTGTTGAAGTCAGTCAGTTTGTCAAATTTGTAAAGCGAAACAAGCTGCATGCTGAGACCTTTCTCCTTGGCCCAAATGAATGTGAGTTGAGGTTTAGATTTGGTGACAGTCTACGCTTTCCCTTTTTGATGCTAAAACTAAAGATGCCTTTCTTCACAGTGGTCAACTTAAATTGATGTCCGTGTTTAACAATGTCACGGCAATTTTGTTAATTTGTTTTCTTCAAAGTTTCTTGCTTTGGGTTCTCATGTTCTTCATATTCAGAGGAAATTTTGCAAACCAAGTTCATCATAGGCCAAAACCTTTCAGAGGTCTTTTCCTTTTGGGGGGAGGGGAGGTGATGAGCGTAATAGTGAAGTTTATGCTCTGTAACTTTTTTTTGTTTGTTCGGACAGTCAAGTAATGGTAGGTCGTCTCCATCAAGTAAATCAATCACTGCTTGACATGCCCTTTCTGATCCTGGTGGCTCACATTGCAGATTTAGTCACGTCAATTCATGAGCATTGGTTTCACGCAAGGTGCATGAACACTGCAAAACCCTCTGGTGAAGGCGTTGTGGTGATGCAAACAAAAGCTTTTCTTTTAGTTGCCCTGTAAGCATAGCCTCCTCTTAGACATCTAGTTTACCTTTTCCTGCTCCACTCTGTAAATTGTCCATAAAGACATTTTCGGACGCCTGTACATAAGACGTGTTAATATTGCAAAAACTCAGAAATGATCCTATTGTTGGCGGCCCTTCCTCTTTCTTACAAATTGTATGTGTTGTTCGTCAGATATGAAGGCGCAATCGGATCCGCCTCATGTGCTGTGGGTACTGCTGACCAGTTTGCACATTACCTGTTTCGGAAAGGTTATTGACATCAGTTTGCAGTACTGGAAAACTACTGCTGTCTGCATTCCCGCATCTCTATTTTATTTAGATGGAGGATAAATGAAGGGAGTTCAAGATGAAGTAGTCCGGTTTTCAATGGTCTTTTTGGAATGAGAGATGGGGATTGAAACGGGGACAAAGATGTGTCTATTACTCAATGTACAGAATTAATTTTTTTTTTTTTGGGATATTATCTACGGTACCCCTGAGGTTTGGGCCGTTATCTGTGGTACCCCTGTGGTTTTGAACCTATCCATGGTACTCCTGAGGTTTCATTTTCACACAAAAAAAACTGACGGAGCTCTAAGGCCGTTTGCTTTGTTTCTTTTTTACTACCGTAACATTATTAATCTCACTAATTATTCTGAAGACAATAACGCTATTATTACGTTTCCACATCAAAGTGAACCATAGTACTTCATTTTTGTTTTTATTTAATGCCTATTGGTGTTCCAAAAGTTCCCTTTAGAAGTCCTGGAGAGGAAGATGCATCTTGGGTTGACGTATAGTGCGACTTGTCAGATATATTGGATCATATGGGATTTCCCCGTTCTCTCTCCCGATTGAGATATCCTCCATTTCGCCCAAGAAAGCTTGATTGACTCATAAAAAATTTGGAGCGTGAAAGGCAATTAGATTCTTTTTTGAATTTTAAGGGGATTTAGATTAACATTATCAATTAGAATAATTTATGGTTGGCTCGGTTGGACCAATAAAATGAAGTATCTAGACTCCCTTTATCAAAAACCCAATTCCAATTGGGACGATATTGAAGATTACTACTTTATATTATGTAAATTTAGTTACTTTAAACCAACAACTAACTGTTTTTTGTTTTCGTTTAAATTCAAATATAAAATAAACAGAACGGGATTTCAATCTTAATCACTCGAATAAAGTAATATAATAAATATGGTGAGATAGTTAATTTGAGGAAAGAAAAAAAAAAAGAAAAGACATAAAGACATGTGGTATTGGCAAAATTTGTCCTATATGTGCAAATTGAAATCGGGCAGATCTTTACCCGCATAAACCTAAAAGAATTAAAAAGGACCATTCAAGAAAGTTTCTTTTACTCTTATTCTCTCTCCTCTCTCCTCACCATTTACTTTCTTTTCTTCTTCATCTCTCTCCTCTTTCCTCACCATTTTTGTTTGAGCTTGAAGTTTTGCTCATCATTTACTTTCTTCTTTTACTCTTCTTCTCTCTCCACGAGTGGGGCTGTTTTCTACAAACACATCAATATCACTAAACTTTTCATGGTGAGGAGAGAGGAGAGAGAAGAAAGTAAATGATGAGCAAAACTTTAAGCTCAAACAAAAATGGTGAGGAGAGAGGAGAGAGATGAAGAATAAAAGAAAGTAGATGGAGGAGAGAGAAGAGATAAGAAGAGTAAAAGAAACTTGAAAAGAATGATAATTAGTGTGATTAATAATGTTAAGGTAGTAAAAAGGAAACAAAGCAAACGATCTTAGAGCTCCGTCAATTTTTTTTGTGTGAAAACGAAACCTTAGGAGTACCATAGATAGGTTCAAAACTACAGGTACCACCGATAATGGCCCAAACCTCAGGGGTACCGTAGATATTATCCCTTTTTTTTTCCGGACAATTTTTAAATTAAGAAATCGCGTTGTTAATGGAACACCATTGATCTCTCAGTCAATATTTGTGCAGATAGAACCACCTGTGATTTTCTTACATTGTGCGATATATTTCACTAATACTGGTGTTGAAACTCAAAACAGGTGGCCGGAACTCAGAAGGTAGCATTTCACTATTTCAGTTCTGTGATCAATTTTGTACCTTAGAGGGCCAGAAGGTTCATCAAAAATTTCTGTTGTATAATACAAGTAATAGAATCAGAATGACATCAGAACTATTTTCATGAAAGCAAAGCTCTACTTTGCCCTGATACGAACTGCCAAGTTTTACATGAACTGTTAAAAGTTCCTAACTCCTGACAGAAAAATGAGTTGCAGGAAGCAGCCAATACATCAAAATTACATTTTAGCTTTTCAATGATTACATCTCAATAGTCAGCAATTCCCTCTTTCCGCATCCTATTTCCCTTGAGAAGTAAAAAATTAACGAAAACGCATGAACAGTGGCCCTTGAGGTAAGAAATTACAACATCCCATGGAAAGCTTGGCTTCTAGCACATGTCCGCCTTTTAAGGGAAACCATCCGAGCTCCTGCGCTCTGAACATGCACCGATCTTCTTTCTATGACAGGTTACGTGCTATTTTGATTGTGCATCAAGAAACCACCATCATAGCCGCTGACTAAAGTACAAGTTCATTACGTATCTTGAAGGATTAAAGCCACTCAATATTACTGCAAAACCATGTATATCAGTATATGATAATATATCAAGGATCAATCAACCAACATCGGGAATTTATCAAAGCTGCTATTCAATTCCTACAGAAAGGGAAAGCAAGCTGGTACTTACAAATAGGAGAGAGAATTATAACAATGCCAATAGGATAAAGGAAAAATGTAGTCCTCTCCAGAAAGGGCAGCACTGCAGTAAGTTGAAAGATTGGTCAAAAGACAATGTAGAAAGCAGCCCACAAATAGGAAATGACAGTTAAATCATTAAGAGGCACTTCTATGTTCCTTTCACGCCCTTTGCTGCTCAGAAGCCTAGAGCACGACAAAATGAGTAAGGTCAGCTCAGTTTTAGAAAAGAGCAACCAAAACTCAAATTCACCCCCATGAAGATGTTATGCAAAGACTCCTGCTGCAGGAGCAGGATCAGGCGATTTGCCAATAACAAACAGCACTGTAAACAGATTCAGTCCTCCTTCCCCACACTGTATACACATAGACAAGAAGAAACATGGTCCAAGCTTACCATCATAGCCTAAGAAGTTGAGATAGTGATAGTAGGACACAGCAACCATGAAAAGCAAGTTTGACAGCAGAACAGGTATGAAACCATGAGCCAGAATAAGAGGTGACAAGAAGTAATGAATCACTGCAAATAAAGACGGTGATTAGTGAAGTTAACAACCTGTGAGCATATTTGCTCGACAAGATGAAATATCAAAGCAGGAGTTAGGGTTACATACCATACAGTAGAACGAACATCGGGAAGAAAGAATTGCAGTGCACATCAAATGCATACAGCCTGCAAAAGAAATAATCGCAGTTAGGCATAACATTCCAAGTGCTAATGTAGACGGGGGAGGCTGGTTAATATATCACACAACCTCTAGTTGGTCAAATAATGAACCAAAAGTTGCACTCACCATTCAACACGCTGTTCGACCACATAACTATTCGGAGCTTCTTCTCTAAGGTAATTATTTGTTAAAAACCTGTATAAGAAATCAATGCAAGTTAATATCGATCTGCAACATACACACATCATGTATTAGAACCTCCAGCTATAGACCTATATCGGTATCTTTAGATGTGCTTAAAAAAAACAGATTGTAATGGCTGTTTATTTTTTTTTTTGGTGGCGTCACAACACGGTTATTAGTATAGACACTGCCAATACTCCCCTCTAACAAAAATAAATGGGTCACATCAACAATCCCAGTAATAAAGACGCTTATAAAAAAGAACAACGGATTCTTACTGTTCAAAAAATCCAAAGTGATCCAATTTTTTTTTTTTTGGGGGGGGGGGGGGGGGAGGGGTTAGGGTGAATACTTTAAGTCATGCCTGCACGCTCATAAATGAGGATGCATGGAACTGACAGAGCACTATATGACCGACACGGCATGCTACTAAATTGAGGTAACCAAAATGTAGGGAATGGAAGCTTACCAACAACATGTTGCCAGAACTGATCCAGCAACTATAAAATGGAAGAACAGTACTGATAGAACTACGTAAACTGCATGCCCTGCACTATGATCATACCTGCAGTTTTACCCGTGCCGAAGAAGTTAAGAGTAAGATAGGTTACAACAAGAGAAAGTGCAAGAAGAACACTTAACCCCCGACTCCCACATCTCGCCCCAACAAAAGAAACCGATGAAAGGGATCTAAGTCTGTATAAATGAAGACAACAATATTATGTTATGGTAATTCCAGGAAACAATAATTTAGCAGTGTTTCTTCAACACAGGGATGAAGGTTTTTTGGGAGAAGGAAGAAAAGACTGTCCAAGCATGTCAAAAAGATAAGATGATCCCTTGAAGAAATGAACACAATATCCAGCATATGTGGGCAACATAATGTGAACACTAAGTATTTTGTTAAACCTCGCCCCTACCAGACAGAAGTGCAGATGAAATGTTATAATGTAGCAAACTAGCTAAGTTTGTCCATGTAACCAAGACAAGAAAAAGATGGCCAACGATCACGCCATTTTCCACTCAGCATGAAAGAAACCACCACAACCAAATTGAGCCCAGCCAGCCACGCCACTGGATAGTAGGCAAGCCCCACTGCTCAAGGATAATTGTTTGGCTATATTATAATTAATCTACATGTCAGGATTCCCTATGTTTACAAGATTACTTTGCCACCAATAAATCAAATGGCCACCAATTGGCAAGTAGATTCAGACTTACGCAGCACAATAAGCTATAGTTGTAACTGCTAGAAGAAGACTGCAGATAACAACAAAAGCAGGATCATCCCGAGCCCATTGATTCTTAGTTTCTGAAAGCAAAAAAAAAAAAAAAAAGCCAGGTAGAGCCATTCAGCTGAAAATGGAAATAATAAGAGCGACCAGGAGCATTCAACACTAGAAAGATCAGATCTTTTAGCTGACAAAAGCGAAAGCTACTTGAAGGCATAAAGATTTTTTTTAAAAAGGGGTTTTCAAAATAAAGAAATACTTACGCTTGTGGTACTTTGTGTGCTGATAACTGATTGAATTTCCCAAATCACATGACATCAAAGAGGAAATAACAGAAGGTTAGATAATATTTCTGCTTGATAGAAGCATATACAACAGCATGTAATATCTAGAGTTTGAAGCTAAAATCAAGAGGGTTCACAGTAGGTTATAACATGGATTGCAATGAAGGCCAATCAGCAAATAAGGTCAAATTAACAAACATCACCGACCCACAAACGAAACAAACAAATTTTTTGGGATCACCCCAGGTTTTACCTCCAGGAAAAGTACACTGCCACAATAACAGCAATTACGTAGTCACTCAAGCAGCGAATTATCATTTTGCCCACAAAGGCGGAATCTTAATAACTTTTTGCCAAAGTCCTTACTTTCACAGCTGATATCATAACAAAACACAGTAACACACTGCATTCTTTTGATGACTGAAATCTAAGAAAGTAGACAGAAAGCAAGCAGCTCCTTCCAAAAGAGACACCCCTAACCCCAACCATAAGAAGTCCATCCATGAGCACACCTTCAAGTAAAAAGGCAAAGAACTCTACAACAACAAATAGCCTCAAAAGAAACAGATGATTTTCCACAAACTTTCAATGGGATCTCACAAGTCCATAATCAAGAGTGCAAGAGGATTCCTTTCAATGTCTATGAGAAACTTTCCATGGGATCTCACAGAATTTGGTCCCACCAAACAACTCTCCCAAATGAAAAACATAATCGAAAATTGTGGGAAAATATACAGTGACCAAGATTACTTACACAACTTTCGGAGAAGTGCACAGGTGAAACATTTGCCAGAAGGTATATTCAATATCCATTTGTTGCCACTGAAATCAATCAACAAAAACGAGAAGATATAAGCTTAGACTTTTATGCACTATGTTATATTGTTACCAACCCCTAGGAAAGAGGGAGCAACATAGTAGCTCATGAAAATCCACCAGGACTTCATCTAAATAGAGCATGCGATAGTTTGAGGGTGAAAACAGCCATCAGAAGCCAAACAAAATTTCCAACTATGAACTAGTAATGCATAAAATTGAATCATCGCATTCTAATAAAAGATGGCCAAGGGCTCAAAGTCTAGCCCCTTATGCTTCCAAGTTCCAATAGCTGACAGAAGCAAACACCACTGTCCACTGATCTATACAATATCACTTAAAACAAACGTGCGTTTCTTTTCAATAGTCCGGTTAAACAATCACTACGAGTCCAATAAGACCCAGCACATGTGCGTGAAACACTGAAAACAAGGTGGATAAGAGGGTAAGCTATTTCTCCTCTCTCAAAGGTGTCAGCTTCTACAAAACAATTCAGCAGTACTGCATAGAGGAGCAAGCAAGTAATCTTCGACATTTTAGGTACAGAGGCTTGATGATAACGGTTCTCGCATATCTACATGATTCAGTGAAGTGTGTGCAAGGTGCGACCACCACGCTCTACTCCGAATCCATCATGGTACACCATATGTTACATTAGGGTCCATCATTTCCAACCAAAAAAACCATCAAATTTCATAACATCTACTCGCATCGGCCCCGAGAACGCTCGTAAACTGAACAATACACACATTATATCCCTAAATTACCTAAATTGATCAAATGCCTACCACAGCATTCCGGGAAAAATCACCTAAATTAATCAAATCGCAGATAATCAAACCCTAGAAATCAATCAATCGATGAAATTGAAGCTAATACTACAATCAACAACAAAAATTCCAAAATTGCACGAAACAGATCGATGGAAAACAGATACAAACAGTGAAATTGACGCAAACGAAAAAGGAAATTGAGGGGAGGAGAGAGAAAGTAAAGTACTTTGATAATACGGCGGAGATAGTGGGGGAAGACGGGATTAGGTGGCCGGGAAGATGACGTGGACCGCCCTATACTCTTCGCCGATGTCGGCAACATCTCCGATCTTTCTAGATCTCTTTTTCTCTCTCCTCTCTTGGAATTTGGAATTTGAAAAGTTTTTGAGTGTGTGGGCAGTTAAGGTGTAGCGCGGGGCTGGAATACGAATGTCTCACAGTGTTGCGTAATCGTTACTTTTCCCCTTCGTCTCTTACTCCATTCTTGTTGTTGGCTTTGCTTCTTCTTTCTTTCTTTCTACCCTTGTTTTGCCCAGTTTTCTCTGTTCTCCCTCTATTTTTTGGCTTCAAGAATAAGCTCCAAGATGACAGAGTAAAAAAATGGGAAATTTTTCAATATACCCCTGAAATTTCCGAAATTTTTAGGTATACCTCTCAGGTTTCCGAGCTATCTAGCGTACTTCTGAGGTTTGCGTTTTACTTTATTTTGACAGTTTTGGCTAACGTTCATCCAACACCGTTAACTCATTCTTTATTTTACCTTATAATTCAATTAAACACCCTATTAACTACCCAATAACATAATCTAAAAAAAAAAACAATCTTCTCTCACCTCCCTCCCCAACCCCGCCACCCACCCAACACAGCCCCTGCCCCACCGCCCCACCACCGCACCCCATCACCGACAACCACCTGGGACACCTCCACCACTACCAGCAAACGCGGGTCCCTCCCGCGACCACACCACCACCGATTATTAGTTCACACAAACACGAGTAGATCGGTGGATGTTCTTCAAAGTAAGGTTCAATGTTCATCAATTAAGGTGTAGTTTTGAGTTTGATTGATGTAGTGGCTGTGAATAACACGGGGGGAAATTCTGAGGATAAGTTACTTGAAACTTCACCTGGATGTTCATCAATGCAATCAGCAAACAAAAGAAATGATGAAGACTCAAAAAAAAATGGTGAAGATAAGAAAGGGACGTGTTTGAAGAGAAAGGGCCCAGGTGGCCTATGGAGGAGTGGATGGTCGGGGTAATGGGTGGCTGGAGTGTGGTCGCGGAAGGGGGGCGCATATGGTGGTGCTGGTGGCGGTGGCCCAGGTGGTGGTCGGTGCAAGGTGCGGTGGTGAAGCGGCGGCTCCATGGGTATCCTGGAAGGTCGACCATGGAACTTCGACAACCAACTTGTTATGGTACAGGACCTGAAAGCAAACGAACAACCAGCTGACGTCGAGCTGAAATTCAGTCCGTTTTGGGTATGTATCTCCAACATTCCCTTTAATTGTGATTCTCTTGAAGGAATTAGAGCCATAGCATCACAACTAGGAAAAATTATTGAGATTAACGATGTGGAAACGGGGTGGGATAAGTGCCGGCGGGCTCGCATCATGCTTGATGTCACTAAGCCGTTAAAACGTAGGCAAAAGATTAAGGACACACTTGGGGTAGTAAGGTGGGTGGAACTTAAGTATGAGAGGCTGCCTTTCTTTTGTTTCTCTTGTGGCATTATGGGCCACGGTGACCGAGATTGCCCAAATGTTGAAGACGACACAGCGGGAGGAGGGGCTAAACCATGGGGGACAGGGATTAGAGCGTCTCCGCGCAGGGGGGTGGCTGCCATACTGGAAGAGATTGCCGAGTTCAATTCCTGCAAAAAGACACTGATGGTTAGAGCTGAGGAATTACAGGAGTGTCCCATTGTTCCCCTGATGCGATTAGATGTTGGGGGGAAATCAGGGGAAGGAAGGCAAGCCCACAATTCTAATGAGACGACGGTGGAAGGGGTTTCGGGTAACTGCAACAACAAAGAAGCAGAGTCGGTAAACCGAGTAGGTAGGCACGACAAAATAATCACTTTACCCAACAAAGAAATTGCACAATCTGCCAAGAAAGAAGTGGAAAATGCTAACAAACAAGGTAGTCAAGAGGGGACAGAACTCAATGTAAAAATGCAACCCAAGAGAGTGCAGGGTGGGAAGTGGAAGCGTATCGAAAGGGATAAGGGTATGGGCACAGAAGAGCATAACGAGACTGGGAGAAAAAGAAACCGTGACTTAGTTGAAGACATAATGTTGGTGGACACGGTGAGTGGACAGGAGACTGAAAAACGAAGGAAGGCAGTTAGTGAACCAACAACTGTGGAGGTGGAGGCTGGCGTGCAGCCCCACCCGGAACAATGATAGGCCTCACTTGGAACTGTCGGGGATTGGGGAGTCCTCGAGCAGTTAATGCCTTAAAGGGCATTATAACCACGGAGAATCCCCACTTTGTCTTCCTCTCGGAGACAAAGTTGAAATCTAGGGAGTGGGAGTTCATTCGAAACAGATTTTCCCTTAAAAATCTTTTTGTAGTCGACTGTAATGGTGAAGGTAGGAAAAGGAGTGGTGGCTTGGCTATGCTGTGGGATAACTCTATCACGATGGATTTGTGTTCTAGCTCTCTAAACCATATTGACATGAAGGTGGAACACGGGGGGGTGCACTGGCGCCTCACAGGCATTTATGGACATCCGGAGGATGAATTGAAACATAAGACATGGACTCTCTTACACAACCTGAAGCGAGTAAATGATATTCCTTGGATGTGTTTTGGTGATTTTAACTCAATTTTGTCAAATGCAGAGAAGAAAGGAGGTGCGGAGAAAAATCAGAACGAAATGAACTCTTTTCGGGAAACAATTGATTTTTGTGAGTTACAAGACAGGGCTTACACAGGCTACCCTTTTACATGGAGTAATGGCAGAGGAGGGAACGCGAACGTTCAGGAGAGGCTCGACAGAGTCCTTTCTTCGGACTCATGGCATGCTCTATTCCCAAATTCCTCAGTTCACCACTTGACAAAGAGGAAGTCAGACCATCTTCCCATTATTATGAAGGTCTATCGTCACATCCCTTTCAGTAAACACAAGTTTAGGAAACCTTTTCGTTTTGAGAAAATGTGGCTGAGAGATGTGGAGTGTGGCCAGGTGATTCAACAGACCTGGCAGACGAGTAGGGGTGATGTGCATAGTAAGATTGGGTGGTGTGCAACACATTTAACTCAGTGGGGGAAGGCAAAGTTCGGCAACACAGAAAAGGAATTGAAAATGTGCAAAGAACAAATGGCAGGTATGATGGAGGCAGTCCAAACAGAAACCACCCTAGAGAATATAAGAACAATTGATGCTCGGGTAGATGAACTCGAAGCAAGGCAGGAAGAGTACTGGTGCCAGCGCAGTCGACAAAACTGGTTTCGTGATGGTGATAAAAACACTAGCTTCTTTCAGAATAAATCGTCCCAACGTCGTGATACCAACAACATCAAGAAAATCAAATCAGAGGCAGGTCAGGTGTACGAGAAAGAAGAAGAGATTGCCGGGGTGGTTACTCAATACTACACTGAACTCTTCTCTGCAACGTGTGGGGTGGATACCGAACCTGTCATTGAGAAGGTTGAGCAGAAGGTAACTGATGACATGAAAAGAAGTCTAGAGAGCACCTTTACGGGAGAAGAAGTACTGGAAGCCTTATCACAGATGCACCCTACCAAGGCTCCTGGGCCTGACGGTATGCCTGCTATCTTCTTTCAAAAATCTTGGCACGTGATTGGGGAAGATGTGATTGACTATGTGCTGAAAATTTTGAATGAGGGTGCCCCAGTTGATGCGATCAACCAAACTCACATTGTTTTGATCCCGAAAAAGAAAGAGGCTATGGAAGTAAAAGACTTTAGACCCATTAGTCTCTGTAATGTATTGTATAAGCTAGTTTCCAAAGTCCTGGCTAACAGGTTGAAAGTGGTACTCCCACACATCATCCATGAGACGCAAAGTGCTTTTGTTCCTGGGAGACTCATAACCGACAATGTTCTTGTGGCCTATGAAATTTTCCATTATTTGAGAAAGAAGAAAACTGGGAAAAAGGGATACATGGGGATGAAAATCGATATGAGCAAAGCCTATGATAGGGTGGAATGGGTCTTCATTGAACACATGATGCGAAAGATGGGTTTTGGCGAGAAGTTCACCGGTTTGATTATGAGATGCATCTCATCAGTCTCTTTCTCTATTCTTATCAATGGTGGTCCCACAAAGCAATTCAAATCTGAACGGGGTCTCCGCCAAGGTGATCCAATCAGCCCTTTTTTGTTTCTCATTTGTGCTGAGGGCCTCTCTGCTCTCCTCCTAGAGGCGGAGAGGAAAAAGTGCATACATGGTATAAAGATTGGTCATAATGTGCAGCCCATTACCCACCTATTTTTTGCAGATGATAGCCTCCTGTTTACTAGAGCTGCTATGGAAGAGGCGGAGGAAATTTTGGATATCTTATCCATCTATGAAGTGGCATCTGGTCAGAAACTGAATATGGAGAAGTCTGAGGTCTCATTTAGCCGAAACGTGAGCACGGAGTTGCAGAATATGCTTCAAGCGAAGTTGAGTTTTAAGGCGGTTGACGACCATGAGCGGTACTTAGGCCTTCCAACTTATATTGGGAGGTCTAAGAAGGCCGTCTTTCGAGGTATTCAGGATCGAGTCTGGAAAAAGCTGAAGGGATGGAAAGAGAGACACTTGAGTATGGCAGGGAGAGAAGTGCTTATCAAATCGATAGCACAAGCAATTCCAACCTATGCGATGCAATGTTTTAAAATACCAGAGGATAATTTGCACCAAATGGAGAGGATGTGTCGAAACTTTTGGTGGGGTCAGAAACACGAGGAGAGAAAGATGTCCTGGGTAGCATGGGAGAGATTATGCAATTCAAAGACCAAAGGTGGTATTGGACTTCGTGACTTATCTGCTTTCAACACGGCGTTGCTAGCTAAACAATGTTGGCGTCTGCTTACCAATGAAGAGTCCCTCGTTAGCCGTGTTCTCAAAGGTAAATACTTCCCCCGAAGCTCTTTCTGGGATGCGAAAGTTAGTGCACAATGCAGCTTCACCTGGCGATCCATAATGTCAGCTAAAAATCTTATGTGCAGAGGTGTGAGGAAAATTGTGGGAAATGGCGTGGAGACTAAGGTTTGGAAAGATCCATGGGTGCCCGGAATTCCTGGCTGCAAACTGATCTCAAGGCCTATAGAAGGGGAGACTGAAGCAAGGGTATGTGATATTATCGACTGGGAGAGAAGCCGGTGGAATACCAATGTCTTCGGACACTGGGTGACAGTGGCTGAACTTGAGGAAATTCAGAAAATCCCAATATCTCATCACCCACAAAGTGATAGTTGGGCATGGCATTATACTAAAGATGGTGAGTTTACGGTCCGGAGTGCCTATCACCTACTTCGGCAAGGCTTGTACGAGGAGGCAGAATCATCTACCCATGGTGACTGTAAGATATGGAATAAGATATGGCGAGCCCAGGTGCCCCCCAAGGTGCGGAGTTTCATGTGGAGGGCCAATAACTCCGCAATTGCTGTGATGGTAAACGTTGCTAAAAGAGGCATTGATGTCGATGTCATGTGTCAGAGATGCGGCGAGGAACCAGAAACTATTGAACACATGTTGTTTTATTGTAGAGAGTCTCTTATCATCTGGAAAGTTTCCCCTCTTCGCATTGACTTCGATGTGCATAGGCAGGTTCATATTCGATGGTGGTTGGAAGAGCAAACAACAAGGGTCAGTAACAAAGATTGGCTAGCCATATTCTCCTGCATTGCGTGGGGCATTTGGATAGCAAGAAACAAATGGGTTTTTGAGAAACACGTTACTGAGCCTATGGTTGTGGTTGACAAAGCAGTGCGTTTATGGGGTGATTACATTACCGCAAATAAGACGGAACAAGCTGGGGGGCTCGCTGCAGCTGGCAGCAACCAGTGGAACAAACCTGTGGACGGAAGTTACAAAGTAAACATCGACGCGTCAATGGGTAAAGACGGGATACGAGGGTACGGGGTGGTGATACGCGACAGTGAGGGAGTAGTCGTTGCTTGTGCTTGCAGGAATGAGAAGGGGAACTCAAATGTGGCAGAAGGTGAGGCTATTGCAGCGAGGTATGGGACGGAACTAGCGCGAGAAATTGGGCTACGTGACGTCATTTTGGAGTCCGATTGTTTAAAGCTTATTGTACAGCTGCGTAAATGTCGGGTCGAGAAATCTTCTTTTGGGCTAATAGTCTTGGATATTTGTAAGTTAGCTAGTAGTTTTAGCTCATTATCATTTTCGCATGTTCGTAGGAACGGTAACAAAGCGGCCCATGAGGTTGCGTTTTTGAGTAGGTCCTTGTTGGAAGAGATGGTGTGGCTTGAAAACCATCCTCCACAAATTAGCTCTGTATTAGCTAATGATTTATGCAATGAATGAATTCAGATTTTCCGTCAAAAAAAAAAATTATGTTACTAGTTTTTGGCCCCGTGTAAATTACGGGCTGTTGAAGCTAATACATTTGGCGTGATTCAGATTCGTGTTCAACAAATGAAGTCCGATCAAAACTTGTATACAAAATTCATCACTCATTTAGCATCACCTTAAAGGCGTGTCACTCTTGTAGTGTAAAAACTTGAGGGCTACACTGATATATAAGTACGAAAAAAACTAGGAAAATTTTCCAATATACCCACGAGGTTCCCGAAATTTTCAAGAATACCCCTCAGGTTCTGAGCTATCCTGCGTACCCCTGAGGTTTGCGTTTTACTTTATTTTGACAGTTTTGGCTAACATCCATCCAACACCGTTAACTCTTTCTTTATTTTTACCTTATAATTCAATTAAACACTCTATTAACTACCCAATAACATAATCTAATAAAAAAAAATTGTGGTTAGATGACGGATTCAAATATTTACCAGATCCTATATTAAAAAATCGCAATTGTCGGTTATCGATTAATTGGTGGCTACGGATGATAGGTTATCGCTTTTGTACTCATTAGCAATTAAACTAAAATCTTGTGCACTCCCTCCATTTAATCACAAAAACCGACCCAACGTAAACAATTGAATGAAATGGAAGGAGTATCTCCATTGAGATCATACACTCGGATACACGTATGTGATTCAAACATCGGACTATCACCATCATACCCTAGTAATAAGTTCTTAACACAAATATCATCCAAAGCCTTTTACATTGTTCATGACTTATATAACTAAAACTTTTCGTGTAATATAGCGCAATCTCATTAAAATAATCATCATATAACATTTTCATCAAAAATGTTTACGACATAGGTATCACTTAAAAAGTAAAAACACCTATTTGATTCATCTATTTGCGAATTAACAACTTGATTTCGTACAACATTGGATTATTTTGCATGAAAACCGTAATATCATTGGTCAATTTTCCTTTGTTAAAAAAGAGTTGGGAAGGTATGGCCAACTAACAGTATGTGAACAAGGTTAGCTCTCCCAAAGTCCAATGGGCCTAGTAAATTTAGTTGGCAGTTAGCCAGTCCATGAAAAAACGATCGCAAAAGAAAACGAACGGTCAACTAACCCACAGTAAAAAGACGATAACACCCTTCGTTCCCATCAGCCTGAATGTCCTTAACTTGTACTACTACCGACCAACGCCCGTACGATTTCCGTACGACACGTGCAAATTTGTGTCCACGCCTTAATTTTTTTTTTTTTCAATTCAAAATAACGATTTGTAACAATCCTAACTATCGAGCTCCCGTGTCCATGGACTACTACACTCAAACGCAACAAACAAGCAACTAACTTTCGACTTTTCACATAACCACAATTTTAACCAATTCATCAAAGTAGCATATAAGAGCAATTTTGAGTACCATCTAACTCTAAACAACCAAAAACAATTGCGAATCAATCGATAAAATTTCAACTTAAAGATTGAATCAAGCATCGAGATTTCGAAATCAAATTCATATGAACACTGATTTTGTCTGAGATAAATCTTACTAAAACATAAATAAAAATCCGAATTTCTACCAAAATTTTCTCTGCCCATCACTCTCCTCTGATCTTTTGTTCTGATTTCTGAATAATAATATTTGTTATTTTTCTTGCTTATCCTACGGTTCTAGGAGGGCGGCCATAGATCTCATCTCCTGTACATGATCAAGATTACAATTTTCATGATCTTCAACTAATCAATTTTTTTTTCTTTTCTAAAAAAAGGGTAATTTTAAAAAAAAAAGATGAAATTTGAATTTAATTTTTTTTTTAATTAACAAAACCCAATCAAAGATTTAGCCTTGGTTCTTCCGGAGCGAGCACACCGCTGATTAAAACGGCACCGTTTCAGCAGGAAAAAAACGTTCCACCGTTATTTCTCTCCGCCTCGACCATGTAATTCCTGACCTCTTTCCTTACCATCTCCTGCATCACCGCCAACAACTCCGGCCCAAACGTCATCGTTTCGTTCGCCTTCACGCTCACGCTTCTCCTCGCCGCCACCCCAGGCTGAGTCGACTCACCTCCCTGACTCGTCGCCGATCCTGGCAACGACAGCGTCAAATCCGTCAACGGATCATCATTCACCCTCTCCATCTCAACCGCCTTGTCCCTTTCCTTCTCCTTCTCTTCCCCCGCCGGTGCCGGAACGCCGTCGGAATCGCTGACGTCAGATTCCGTCTGAGATTCCGGTGGAGAATAACCTTCCTGACGCTTCTCCGGCCTCGGATCGCCGGAAAAGCTCGTATCCCGAAGCTTCCGCTTGAGGGTAGAGTTCCAGTGGTTTTTGATAGCGTTATCTGTACGCCCGTTGAGAAGACGAGCAATGGTAGCCCACTTATTCCCAAACTTATCATGCGCCTTGACGATGATATCATCTTCCTCTGTTGAAAAAGGACGATGCTCCACCTCCGGCGAAAGCTGATTACACCAGCGTAAACGACACGATTTCCCCGACCGACCAGGAATCTCCTTGCTAATCAGCGACCAGTTCCTCGCGCCGAGCCGCCCGACCAGTCTCGTCAACAGATCGTCCTCCTCCGGACTCCAAGGACCCCTAATCCTCTCCTTCCTCGCCGCCGCCGCCGCTGTAACAGCCGCCGATGAGGTGGTGTGATTTTGATCCATGGTGGTGGTGGTGGTGGTGGTGGTGGTGTGGTGGATTAATTAACTAACCCTAACCCTAAGGGGATTTTGTTAAAGGGGGAGTTATCAGTTATAAAGATGGTGCGTTTGAGAGAAAAGGGGGAGTATATAAAGGGCAAGGAGAGGGAAAGGGTGATATCCGGTAGGCGGTTGGGAAGGGAAACAGCTGGATGTGGACCACGCGTCGATATGTAACTGCTTCGGAATTTACTGGATTTTTTTTGCTGTATAACTGACTACTCCGGGTACAATTGGAGTAAATAAAAAATATCGGTTGCTGAGATTTCGTTCGGTATTTCTAGTAACAATAATGGTAACAAATCAATGTGATCTTTTCCAAAACTCAAATACCCCTTTGCCTTCTTTTGCCTTTGTGTTGTAACTTGTAACCACCTCTATGTATACCTTTGGCCGACTTATGAAAAATTCTAATGTGATAAATTTAAAATTGGTTTCGAGTTTTGATAGATGTTTTTGTAAATTATGAACCTCGATGAAGTATATAAAGAAAAATTATGGATAGACCCTTTTAAAAAAGATATGGAAAGATGTTATGTATACTTTGATTGTGGACGATATAGGAATTGCGCGTCGTGTATGATACGTGTTATTAAGTCCATTGAATTTAGCTCATAGTTTTTGTGTTATGAATAGCGTGTGTTCAGATAATCGAAAGTGTGAATACATCTAGTTAATCATGTATGTGCAAGCAATTGTTGTTTACAAAATGGAAAATCTTATTTTTGAAGATTAAGTTCGAATTACGTGATTCTATTGGAGTACGTATAACATTGGCATACAATTATTTTATTAGACCGCTACCAAATCAAACATTAAAGGGCAAATTGCAACTATTGGTAAAGTTCTCAAGGTCAATAACTAGAAGTTGACAATTAGAGGTCAGTCGAGATAAACCAACAACGTTAATAAGCACGTGCTAACAATATTATTGTAACTAAATCTATATGCTCCATAGTTTGGCATAGGTTATGTTCGGTTGCACTAACTGTTTGAGTAGCAGGTAGCTGTTTTAGTAGCAGGTAGCTGTTAACTCTAAAAGTAGCCGCTGATGTTAGACGTATTCGGTAGAATGAAGTAACTGTTGAGTTATCAAAACTATATAGTATATAGAAAAATAAAATTAAAATGCTAGTTTTTTTACCCAAAATGTATTTTGTGAAACATTTCCCAAATGTCAACTACTATATAAAATAATATTTTCAAAATGTCAGTCAAATAGGTAAAATAACAGTTTGACCCGATCAAAATGCTACATTCTACTTGTTAATGTGTTGCGGAACACGGCTGTAGAAATTATTCTTTAACGATGTTAAACTGTTTTCAATTAACATTGGAACAAGTATAGGAGCAATTATTTTTGCTCTTTTTGAAAAGAAATGGTTAGGAATATTATACTCAATCTCATTTAAATCGTGTAAATAAGGGGCCGGTAAGTTGGGGGAGAAGGGCCCATGATTTGAAGGGGGTTTGTACGTAAGTAGTAGATAAGATTTGACCGAGTGACAGGCTGGAAGCCACTGCCGAAGGAGTGAAGCGTCATTTCACAGGATGGCAAAAATAACGGGTGCACGGGAAGTTAAAAAGAATGAGGTGGCGAAAAACGACAAAGATGTAGTTTGTGTGGGGCCCATAGATGGAAACCGAACCGAAACGGAAAGAGAAAGAGAGGGAAGGTTGGTTTTGATATGTAGCTGAGCTGTCATTGCCAGGCTGTATTGCGTTCAAAAGGATGGTCTGTCTAACGGCCTATTGGTCCACTGACACCAGTTGGTCACCGTCCCCTTCCTCTTTTTTCTTTTTTTTTTTCTTTTTTTTTTTTTCCAATTTTTTGAAAAATCTTGCCCACGCACAACACAACCTGCCTTTTATTGTTCCCCGCCCGCCCAATCCTATGTCTGGGTCCTTTGGGTGTTAGCCTCATCATCATTATTGTTCTTATTAGTTGTTACATTATTGTTTATATGTTTTGATTATAATCAAACGGTCGACAAATTTGAAAGAACGAAATACTACTTACTGAATTGATTCAGTGTCAGTTTATTGGAAACAAAAGGAGTAGATTATTCTCTAATTCCTATCTATGAATATCATTATGTATGGTATTCGGTTACAATATAAATTTAAAATTTTGAGTTTTGTTAAGTGTGATGGAATCGTTAGCCGATAAGTAGGCTGAAGACTCGCGACTCTTGCAAAACTCAAAATTGTCTCGATGATGATTTTGACAACTTCAAAACCGTGTACAATTACTTACGGAGGTACATTGCCTTGCTTGAAGCATAAGTCTCAACTGCGGTCTTGACCACGATAAAAGCCAGTATTGTGTGGCATATGGTGTGCTTTAGGTTAAAGTTTTCGTCGTTGAAATTAGAACAATGATTTACCGAGTACATGTGTAAACATATGGATCGTAAAGAAAAAGTTAATGTTCGTCAAATTGGAACATGCTAATTGAGTACTAATTGGTATGAAGAGAGTTTTATGTACAGGAACTAAACAAATTAAGTGATCAGTTAGCCATGTCTAGCAACGCAACAGTGATACATATTTTTTGACCAAAAAGTGATGCTTCTAACTGCCATGATGTAAACTCAACACTACCTTCCCCCACTCACAAAATTAGAGGAAAACAGAGCATATGTACACTAGGTTGGGCAGAAAGGCCTATCTAACTATTGTACTATAATTTCCTAACTCACTAATTTGTACTAATTAGCATCATCATCTGAGTGAGAATTCAATATAGCTATAGATGACGACAAAATACCCACACGTAACTTTCATGTGTTTTGAAATTATTGCATTCGATAATCTCAAACTAATTACGAGTGTATTTGAATGAAATTTCACTAGACTTGTAAACTGACTTTCTCCTCGTCTCTAAACTAGTCCGTATCTAATTAAATCACGATCATGTGGGGTTGGTTGGACTTAAATCATGTTTTTCAAATGGTTAAGTAGATATGGACAAGAAAGGAGAGTCCACGGGGGACTTTCCTGGAGCTTTCATTTTCAGTGGGTAACTTTAGCGTCTGAACTTGAAATGGAATAAAGATTTTGAATACAAAAACCAAACAAATCTTGTTGTTAAACGGTTAGGGAGCTTTTCATCAAAGAAGATAAGCATATTTCGATCGGTACGTTGTCTTTGTCTACAAGCCGCATTGGAATGCTTTGTGTAGTTAATTAATAGCAGTACACAGATTTGTATTTTAATGCACAACTTGGCTGTTGCAGCCGTGCGAACGGCCCTATATATTATACTAGTTTCGTACCTTAACTTAGATCCAATTTCTAGTACAACTAACTACCAAGTTGGTTGATGGGGTGGCCAATTTTGTTCATTTGTGGTTGGGTGACTACATGCAAGATTTTTCGCAATCAATCTACGTGTTTCGACAGATAATTATCTTGCATTGTATATTTGTATGTTTAAAAAAATGGAGTCCAATTAGAGAATCACTAATTTGCTATCCTTGCTTTCTTTAGTTTACCTTGTTATTTGATGGAATCTTGTAGAGGATCGTCTTTTTAATTTTAGTGTGCAACAACTCTACTACTACAAGAGCTCTATAAAAGTCGCCATATTAAAACCTTAAGAACAATGTAAATTGAAAAAAATCGCCCTGAAATACATCGAAACAGAAAGTTGCCAAACATTCAACTAAGAATGTATACTCAAGATTGTCACCTGAATGTAATTCGGTATAGTCTCTTCAAGGTGTGAACTTGTAACTTGTAATGTCAAAACAGGTGCAATGAAGCTTTCCAAGTTGCAGTTGGTTTTGCTCATACAGTCCACATTGTGATAATGTTAGTCAAAGTGATCTATTCCTCTCCAACTAATACCTAACTTGTTAGTTAAACTGTTATGTTCTGGGTTATAGTTAGCAAAAAGTCGTTGAAATGCATGGTGTGGGAGTAAATGCTGCTGGGATTTGTTTTGAAATTGTTATTACAAGCACTGATTTATGAAAACTTTTCAAAAATCATACGTTCGAGGAAAACAACGGCAACATTTGGTCAAGAAAGTGATTGAGAAGCGTAAAAATGAAAAGGTTTTACTTACGTGATGTCATATGGGCACAAATTTGGGAATCGCATTAATCATTTTTTCATATGATCAACTTGTTTTGGCACTCGATCATCCGCATCCTATCACGTGCAACAGACCAACATGTCATTTGCTCAATGCTCTCCTTCCTTCTTATTTCCATTACTATATCCAACTTACGTGGAGTTGCAGAAATAGACAAACATAACTCCATCTAAAGGTTTGTAAAGGATTATTCGTACATGTAAACCACGATAAAGCAATTGCTAGAGATCGATAATGAATAGTATGACATCCCACATCTACGAAAAATATAAGATGATCTGAAAACTGAACTAAAGAAATAGAGAGAGCTATCATGTTCATCAACGATAATGGATAGTATGACATCCCACATCTACGAAAAATAAAAGATGATCCAAATTATGAACTAAAGAACCCTTCAATGAAATGAAGAGAGCTATCATATTCATCAATACTTGTCTAGTTGTCTGTTGTTGTCCACGAACCAAAATAATCTTGGTGATTACTACTCCATAAAACTAAACATATATATGGGGCATTCCTAGGAAGAGCACATGCCACTGAAACTTCAACCCTTTACTCCAAAAGGGGTAAAATCCAGACAAACGGAAAACGAAAAAAAATTCTCTTTACTTACTCTGGCAATTCTTGTCAGTCAGACAGAATCCTATGACTTTGGGTGCTCTGTTTAGATTTATTATAGTACAAAGTATACATTTTGAATCATGATTATGTTTAGTATTATATTCTTGAGGGTAACATGTGTTCCACATTATATAATGTGATGAAATTCTTGTGTGTAGTGTATGTAGCAGAGAAAAAGGCTGCCAATCAGTGGAGAATTTGCTTAAAGCAGCAGCCAGCATCAGTGTCAAACTATGACATCACAACATGTCCAACACCAATAATTATCAACTAATATCCTGTTTATTTCAGTATAAGAATTGATCCTAGTCACTAGTATGTACTATAGTGGATGAGTGGGGCTAGGTAGTTTTATGCACATAATAGTCAGTGCGATTTGCACTGAACTTTGAGACGGGCAATCGATCGATATATGGTTGTGTCGTTGTATTTTAGTCGTGCTCTCATAAAGAAAGTGTAAGTTTTTTTTTTTTTTTTTTTTTCACTCACTCATTTGTTCAAGATGTAGAATGGAGAAGCTACATTTTCATTGCTATAATCGTGTAATAATTCTGTGTGACTTGTAAGCTATCACGAGTTTAGGACAATGAGATCTAAATGTAAAATCGAAAGAAGTGCTTAGAATTCTTAAATTTCTGATTGACACTCAGGGCATTCAAATACCCAGCTATCATGACCATCAACGAGCACTCCCTCAACAGCATTGTAACCATGGATTCTACACCTCACTATAGCTCTCGAGGTCTCTCCTCGAGAACCAACCAATGCCGCGACTAAATAACATAATGCTAGCAACAGTGGTAAATAATCGAACCTGATGACATTCCTCTTGGTAAACGTTTGCGCTAAATTGATCACCAGTTGGATTGTAGAACTTAAAAATCCGAAGTAAAGAGCAAAGCTTCCGAAAACCTGTGCCTGCGGGCCAGGATAGTAAAACCGGTAGCAACAACCTCTTTCCCCTAGACAAATTGCTCCTTTACTCTTTACTTCATGGTAAATCTCTACGATTGACATCATTAAGCAAACAGATGAAGCAATGATGCTTAACTTGAGGTAAATTTCGCGCTTAATTTTGCCTTGAGATGCCTCCTGGGTGAGTGTAGCCTGGCATAATTCAATAAGCACATTTAGCACTATGATCAGCCACTTAAAAAAAGGTTTTTTCCTAACCAAAGTTGACACAATAGTATCATTAGTAGTTAGGAAGCCATGATGATTGCTACTAATATAGCAGTGTTGGCCCTGGATTGTTCCTGCCTTAAAAATCGGCGTAGACATGTATTCTCTAGGAGAAACTTCAGGTATAAATGATTGTGGAAATGGGTCAGATACAGACCAAGGATGCTGCTGTTTGAAAACCTTCCTCATTTCCTGCAAATTTAAGGCTTCGTCGTCGTCTGGATGATGCATTGGCAGAAGCATGTTTCTCTCTGAGTAAGATTTGGAGAGCTTACCAGTCAAGTTATCCTGTGACAACTTGTATAGATCATCACTAGCATGATCAGGAGCATGAGCATTAACAATCTGATCCGAAAGCGAAAATTCAGCAATGGAGTGAATCATGGTATGAGATTAAGGTGTGTATTTAGATGATCAACTGTAATGATTGATGATACAATGTAAAATCTAAAAGATGTTTTGCTTAATAAATTAAGTTAATGTATTAGGTAGCATCAGTCTTACAGCTATGAGCACAAATGAAATTCTTGGTTGTTTCATTGAAGTTTCTTGCTGAATTTCCTAGTGGTTGGAAGTCCCACTTTCTCTACTTTATTTCTGTGGCTCAATAGTATTGTTCATGTCAATCGGTGATCAAGACTTCTAGTTGTCAGTTGACTCAGTTCTAATCAGAGTAATCACACGATTGTGATTCATTTTACACTATTTTTCGCAAAACGACCATGTTACATTCCTTTTTGCGTAATTTGTGACAATACCAGTTGCAAAATTTTGTTGCAAGCCTTACCAAAATAGTTGTTTTTGCCTTGAGTTACTTCTCCTAACCTTGTCGTGTACTCGTGTCTAAGCCAATTGATAGAACTCTCTAAGTTCACTCGTCTCTCCTCACGGGGTTTGTCGAAAGAAAAAACAAAAACTGATTAATCCGTGTTGACGTTTACACCGTAGGAAGTAATATATAAAGAATTTCAGTTGCCTTGAGTTTTAGTTTCGACAGTTTTCTTACTTCTCATGTAGAACGAGGAAAATACAATCACTAATTTTATCGCTAGATTAATTGCAGTTTATGTGAAAACGATCTTCCAAAAGAATCACTTCACGCTCTCATAAACCGTTAAGCAAATAAAGTTGTGGATAGGCTCTAACCGAGAGGAGCTAATGATGCTCATCATTCTCCAAGATCCTCCACAAAACTACGGTTTATGATTTGAGAGGACGTTCAAGAGATTTCGAAGTCTCAGGGCCTATTTGGTATCACTGCCGTTTTCAGTTTTTGGTTTTTTGGCGTAAAAAAATTTAGTTAAATGAGTTACAAAGTTTAACTTTAAATTATTTGTTTCTTTAATAGTCGTTCCGAAAATGAAAACTAGGGCTTGTTTGGTATCGTTTTTTGTTTTCAGTTTTCTGTTTGTTTGAAAACCAAAGTCCCGTTTTTGAAAACCAGAAAAAGTGGTTTTCAGCTTTCTGTTGTTAGTTTTCATTTTCAGTATGACTATTATAGAAATATAAAATTAAAATTTATTTTTGCAACTTATTTAACTAATTTTTTTACAAAAAAAAACCAAAAACTAAAAACGACAGTAATACCGTACGGGTCCAATTTTTTAAAAACGTGATTTTGATTAAAAAAAAAAAAGCAGAAAACTTCCAAATTCAATCTCGGGCCTTCCCCTTATTGTGATTTGTGACCCAAACAAAAAAAAAAAAAAAAAAAAAAAGTCGGAGGAAGTGGTAAAATTCAATCTCCCAAATTAAAATTAGGGTTTCCAATTGCTAATTTCATCCCCAAATCCTTCGAAATCCCCCCTTTCTCCCTCTTCTGAAACCCCCAAATCAACACCCCTCAAACATCTCAAAATCAAAGCAACTTCCTTAGGAAGCCAAAGCCCACTCGTCATTGGTTAGTGTGGTGATTGGCCGCCATGTCGACGGGCCAGGCGAGGGCAGTGATGGAGGGAGACTTACAAATAGTCGCAGTAAACGACAAACCCTCTACGGCGATGACGGCGGCGCTTCCGCCAAAACCACCAGGCGGTGTGGCGTCCAACGCAATTGTGGAGTACAAGCGCCCTCTTTTTAGGGAGGAAGAGGAAGACTTGGAGGTGAAGCTTCGTCGTATTCTTGACAATGTTCCCGTCCGCGTCAGTAACACCTCCGGCAGTTCCGCCGGTTCTGGCTCCGGCGACTTCCATCAGGTTTCCTTCTTTGTCAAAACCCTAATTTTATTTTGGTTGAATTTAATTGTAGACATTTTTGGTTAGGTTTTTTTTATTTATGAATGTTGTATATTTGGAGTTTGTAATGTGGCATTTGGTGTATCTAAGTAGCTAAATTGATCTTAGGTATGAGTGTTAGAGTGTCGATGACGGTTTCGTGTTCGATTAGGATGCACTCGGTACAGATTATTGTTGGCATTGTATTTTCTAGTAAGGAACATATTTGCACAAGTGATCCAATGTAGTAGAGAAGTTTATATGGGGTGAGTTTATCGTCTGAGGGCGAGGTTGTAGAGGGTTGGATATTGAGATTAATGTGGATAGTCTGTGGAAATATGACTTAAAGACTCGATCTTTTGTAAACAACGATTCGGTGATGATTTGGAGTTTGCAATATGAAGACATCATATGGTACGAACATATGGGTGCGTGTTACTAGAGTTAGGGTGATGCATCAAGGAGGAGCTTGTGGTGGAGTCTCTTCAGATGGGATGCTTAGTTACTGACAGCCCCCTTTGGTAATGCATGATCTCTAAATTGGAGTAGTAATGCCCACGCAACCCCATTCTTCTTTATCCCTCGCTTTATTTTTTTATTATCTCTCGTAATCCTTAGTGCACTTGTCTGAATCCAAAAAGTTCTTGATCTTGAAGGGCGGTATATTTTAGTAGTTTTGGCCGAGCTGGAAGTCAGTGGTAACTGGTACCTTGTCAATCTTAGAAATTTGTAGAAAGTAGGGTTTGAATATTGTCCCGTGGCTATTCACTGATCAACATTATACTTGCTTTTGGTGCTATGGAAGGGTTTGGGCGATTGTCAAGATACTTTCAGGAACGGCCTTTTTGGGCTGTTTGAGGGGCGCTTTATTGGTTTTCGCTTCGATTTGTAATTCATTGAAAGCATTCAGGATGGAAGAGAAATGGTGGCTGCTTTTGGATGTACATTTCGTTAAATTTTACCTTAAATGTGTTAGAAAGATGGGTTTTTGTGTTTCTGATAGTTTTTTTCAGAGTAAAGGTTGTCATATTGTGAACAAGTGCTCTATGATCTGTTACTTTTATGTCTAGCCCTAATCAAGTAGTGGCGCTTCTCTCCCTGGTAGTTCTTTTGGAATATTGTCATGGCCGTATTTGTTTTATTGCGCTACTGTGAAAATGGAAAACCGCCTTTCTGATGCTATTGATGATAAATAATTAAATGGTCCATCTTTGCGAATAATCTACATGAGCGATTTATCTCTTATGTTACTAGTTTCTCCTGACTGTTGGGAGATTTTCAAATTCAGGAGAGTTGCAGTATCATAAGAGATGAATGTTTGTCAGGATAGCAACTTTCTGGCAGTGACTTGGTAGTGCATAGCAGTTCAGATGCTATATCTGATCGTGGGGATTTTTCCTCTGTTTTGGGGTGTTGATTATCCTTAGTGGAAATGACACCTGTTGTTTGGTGCCTTCGGGGAGGAGGGGGCATATTGGACTTTGGCCTCTCTTCCTTCTTTTTTTTTTTTTGGGTAAGAATTAGATGAGAAATTTTTAATGCAGTGAGGGAGAAATCTCACAATCTTACAAAGAGATCAAATCTAGCCATCTAGGATTTGATCAAATTGCTATCCAATATCCTACTCTCTTTACTATCTTTAGTTCAATGGACTGAAATTGGATGTCTCTTACAACTTGATGTTCCTACCTTTTTCTTTAAAAATGCAACGATTTCGCTCCCTCCATAGTTCATGCAATACAGCAATTAGAGCAAATCTTGCCTGTCTTTTCCTGTCACATTTATCTCTAAAAATGCGACTTTGGCCTTTTTCTACTGGCATATGTGCTCTTATTGATGGAGCCTGTAACTCTGCAAGTGTGATTTCTGAATTTTGCAAATGACCATGGTGCTATATAGTAAGATTAGCTCTGGTTTAAGCAATATGAAACACATCTCTCAATCGGCCGTTTCTCGTCGTGCTTAAAACAGGCAGTGGCTGGATGACCTCTCTGTTGGTACTATTATATTTGTTCTGGTGCTTGCTGCGTGCTGGTATTTCAAGACTGCTCAGTGGATCTATTTTCATTTAACCTATTATCTAGCATCAAAGGAGATCATCTGCATGATTCCCCCCCCCCCCACCCAATAATTGCGTATGTACGCCGCTTTTTGATAACCTTTGCTGTTTCTCCCTTAATGTTGTGGATGTTATGCAATGTTTCTTCTTCCCCATCTTTTTTCGGTTTGTTAATGATGAGACTATTTTCCTTATAGGCCAAGCCTTTTGGATTAACAGCTCGTCATTTGAGTTTATTCTGTTGTTGGTTCCCTTCTCCTCTTGGTTAATGACACAAAAGTAAATCCCTGTTATTGTAGTTTGGATGCTAAAGCTGTGCTTTATTATGCAGTATCGTCAAATGAGACGTAAAGAGCAAGACAGGATTGCAAGAATGGAGGCTGACTATAAGAGAAGATTAGAGGTGGCAGAATTCGAGATCAGAAAAAAACAGAGATTGGAAGCTACTGAAGAAAGAACTGCGAAGAAACGGGCAAAACGACAGAAGAAGAAGCAGAGGAAGAAGGAAAAGCGAAGTAATCCAAATGCAGCTACGGAAGAACATGAGAAAGCGGATTGTTCAGATGGTAGTGAAGCTTCTGATAAAGAATAGAGCGGGGATGCGTGGCCCCTGTAGTCGCTTCTGTATGTAGGTCGCAGTCATAATGTCACATCTTACTGTCAAGTTTGGCAGATTGGGTTGGCTGATGGCTTCATGAGTTTCCCGGGTGTCTAATACGTTAAGACTTGTTAACTAGTCGCTCTACATGTATACCTCTGTATGTACTTTCTTACATCAAACCCGAGATTCGGTTGTGAAATATGTTCCTTGAATTTTGTTAGTTTAGACGTGGAAAAATTTGGAACTCATTGGCTGTTCAATATGGGAAACTTTCCTAAATTATGCAAAGTTCGAATCTGCCTAAAATTATCCAAACTGTGATTTCTTTTCGGATAAGTTTTCAATTGCATATATCATTCAATCTTTTCTGCATGTGAACTGCTACGTAGAGCAGAATTATTATCTACCCTAAGTAGCACTAGATTATCTTATATAAAAAATACAGAGTGTCAGTTCATCCAGTAAACTACAAACCCTCGATGGCTATGATGGTGGCGCATCCGCAGAAACAACACTGCAGCGTGTCGTCAAACGTACTTGTGGAGTACACAGGCACCGTGTCCAGGGAGGAAGAGGAGGACTACGGGGTGAAGATTCGCCGTATTAGTGATAACGTTGCAGACAACGTCAGTAACACCTGTAGCAGTTCCGCTGGTGCTGGCTCTGGCGACTTCCATCAGTGTTAGTTTCTTTATCAAAACCCTAATTTTGTTTAGTTCGTAATCTTCATCGATTTTATGTTCATTCTCTTCTTGCGTAGCGACGACACCTAAGTGAATCCTGTTGTCTTAAGTTTGGATGCTAAAACTGTCTTGATATGCAGTATTGTAAAATGAAACGGAAGGAGCAAGACAGGCTCGCAAGAATGGAGGCTGACGGTAAGAGGAAAAACGAGGTGTTAGAATTCGAGATCAGGAAAAGGCAAAGATTGGAAGCTACTGAAGCGATTACTGCGAAAAAACGAGCAAAACGACAGAAGAAGAAGAAGCTGAGGAAGAAGGAAGAAGGAAAAGGGAAGATGATCAGAAAGAGGAGGATTGTTCAGATGGCAGTATATGTTTCTGATAAATAATAGACCGGGGGTTGCATGGCCCTGTTGTTCGCTTCTTTAGTACGTTAGCGGCAGTTGTAATTTCACAAAATTGGCAAATTGTCTTGACTGATGGTTTTTACGGGTTAACAAATATCATGTCTCGACCTGTAAACCTCTGTATTTGTCTACCGAAAGTTCTTACGATAGAAGGAAGATGAATAAAGCAATGGGTTGAACTCGGTCTTTTGATCCCTTGTAGTTGTAGCCAGGCCATTATTGTGGGTTCTTCCACATGATGTACAAATTCTTCTCATAGTCCCAGAATTTTTGTTGATTTTTGGAATGATAGAAAAGAATTGCTAGATATGATACTCTAAACATTAATGAAAGCTACAAAATGAGTTTCAATGACTGCATTATACTCCCTCCATAAATAAATGACGTTATCGGATTACGAGGTGAAGATTTGACTTGCGATTTTATAGAAAAATAGCTATCGAAAAATTATGAAACATATACCGTTGGATTCGTAACGAAAAGTCCTTTTAGACAAGTATGGTTTCATAATTTTTACTAATATATCTTATGAGATATTCATGGATAAAGGGGACGCCTCGAAATGTGAGAAAGTCATATATAATTTTATGGAGGGAGTGTGCAATAGCATAACAAACATTTACTACTAGTAGTTTGTAACGAAATGTATACTAAATGACCGTTGCAGGCTTCCTGCTATGCGCTCGATCAACAATATGATCTATGGATATTGTATCTTCCTGGTATGCGCTCGATCAACACCAATTCTTAATTCTAAAAGAAAAGATTAAGTGAGATATTCCAAACAATAATATTCTAGACATGTAAGTATGTAAGTATTAATTGAGATATTCCCGATAACACTCCGTATACGGAATATTCCCTAAAACGACACACGTTGCTGATTTATGATACGAGTTCGTTATTGTCATATTCCCAACTAGCATAGCATTAAAAATCATCGAGAGAAATTTTTGCCGCTTCATTTTACTTTTCTCGGCCCAAACGTTGCATCGACTTCGATAATGTATTGTGAAACCGTGGTGCGTGGAGTCCATCCCAAGTTCCTAATCCTAACCGCGACTAATCACACGACGGCATCAAATATCTGATCTCGACTCTCGCTTGGAACTATAACGGCATAATTACCTGAAATTTGTCGTCACTTTCTTTTTTCCCCCTCTTTCCAAATAAAACCAACCCCTCTCCGAACTCTCCACCTTCTCCCTTACACTTTCCCGATTCCCCGATTCCACTCGCCGGAAAATCGCAAACCCTAATTTCCTCAAAATCTCGATCTCAAACCCTAATTCTTCCCCCAAAAATGGGCGAATCTCATACAATTCGTCGCATTTCAATCCATCAAATCCTCGGCGCCGGCTCCGGTAATCTAATCTCTCTCTTCTTTAGTAATCACATCTTAATGCTATTATTCGTCCGATTAATCTTCATTTGTTATAATTAATTACATCAATAATTCGAAATTTTAGTTACTTTGATCTTACATTTCGATCTTGTTGTTGAAGTTTTATGAAATTCGATTGAATAATAATTAATTGTTTGGTTCGTCGGTCGAAATTATGCAGTGGCGGACGTGTTATTATGGAGAAAATGGGGCGGAAGTGTTCTATTGTTAGTCAGTACGACGTCGTTGTGGCTTCTCTTTGAATTTGGTGGTTATAATCCGCTATCTTTCGTGTCGAATGTGCTTTTGCTTCTTGTTGTAATCCTCTTCTTTTGGGCTAAATCGGCTTCGCTTCTTAATAGGTACACACACTGTTGTTTTTCTTTAATTCTTTTAATTGTGATTTCGTTTCGGGTTTTATGTTGTTGTATCGTAAGCTGGAAGCTAAATGATGTTGTTGTGTTGTTGCTGAAATGATTGAAATGTGATTAGAGTTTTTGTTGGTATGATGATCTGTTTGTTGTAGACCTCTTCCCCCTATACCTGATTTGGAAGTGTCGGAGAAATCGATTGAGCAGGCCGCTGATGTGATTCGTGTCTGGATTAACCGTGGACTGGCTGTTGGGCATGAGATTGCTGTTTGTGGGAATTTGCGAGTTTTAATTCAGGTTGTGTGACATTCTTTGGGTTGAGTCTAGGGATTGGAGTTCGTTTACTTGTTTGGTTGATGAAACGTTTTGGATTTCAGGTTGCAACGTTGTTGTGGCTGGTTTCTTATGTTGGCAGTCTCTGTAGTTTTGTCACATTCGTTTACATTGGTGAGTGGGTTTCGACTTTATCATTTTGACTTGATATTGGGACTGCTTTTTGTTAGGGGGTTTGTGTTACGTGTGTTGATTCGGTTGTTCTGTTGATTGTTGGGTAGGATTTCTTATGGCTTTATCAGTCCCAGTGCTATATGAGAAGTACCAGAATCGGATTGATGATAAACTTTATGTTGCACGTGGAGCTCTTGAACGCGGTTACATGAAATTTGATCAAGTTGTTTTAAGAAAGATTCCAGTTTCATTGTACAAGAAGAAAAAGAAGAGTCAATAGGCTAATGGTAATTTCTTCTTCTTTTCTTACGCCAATGTTCTTTATTGTTGGTACTAGTGAGCTTGTGGTACTTTTGAATTTGCAAAATTGCACCTCCTACGTTTATTGAGGCACTCTCTTGGAACTTGGAAGTACACTTTTGCTGTGGAAGATTCATGTCATCAATTTCCTATCTAGCGGATTTTTAGTTTACTGTGTTAGCATTTCTGATGATAGAATTTGGCAATGGGGCATACTGGTGCATGCCTGCATGAGCATTAAGGGGACTTAGAGAACAATAGTGTTTTTGAGAATTTTACATGGATTCCAAAATGATTTAGGTTTGTGAATATAAATGTTTCGAAGTAATCATTCTTGCTCGCAGTGTGAGAGCTCTTTATTTATACTTGATCCTACTTTTGCATATTGTTTTGGGTTAGAGCATTTATTTTCCCCTTTTCAATGAGATTGGAATCCTTAGATTGAAAATGTATTATGTAAATTGCTGTAGTGTCAAATAGGATTGGTTACTGTTATGAACTAAGCACGCAGCTTCCTTTAATATCTCGAAGAAAAAGAAGGTAATATTCTACTTTTGAAGAGGTCGTAGATGGATTTATGATGTCTTTCAGTAGAAAACTCTCTACTAGTCTTGATTTATGCCTTTATAGTAAGGATATGTACCTTTGATTGAAAGATGGGATAGAAGAAGCTTTGCTTTTTTATGAATTTGAGGAAACTGCCATGAGAAAATCCTGCAGTATTAGTTTTGGTGAGACTTTTTTCCACCATGTGCTGGTGCCTGTTGTAGTTCTGAAGATTTCAACTTAATTTGGTAATACGATGATAGGATTGCGCATTTGCGCTTGTATGTTGCTGCCTCCCTTCGTGGGCAGTTAGTTTAGAGTGTTCTGACCTCTGGTGGATGAGGCGTTTAGTGTTAATATGCTTCTCTTTTATTTAACTCAGCTACTCTCAGTCATTACAGAAGGAAAACTGAGACTTCTAATTTTGTGGAGGTATGAGCCTAAGAGGTGATAGCTTGCATGTATCAATCCATTAAGGGCTAGTAACAAATTCTGGATGAGGTCTGAGTGTTTTACTGGACAATGTATATTTAACACTTTTGGAAAACTATCATCATTGTGGGGTGATGGGGTAGGTGGTAATAGAACGACGAAATTTAATTGTGTTCATGTGGTAATGAGAATTAATATACATAGTCTTACAATAGTCATCTGCATGGGACTTCATCACTCCATGAACATGGAGGAGTATGTTTGGTGGCTTACAGGGCAAGTTGCATAAAGCTGGTTGAGAGGGGGGGGGGGGGGATATTATCTGCAGTTGCTGTTTGAAGGGGGCACCACCAAGACGAGGTTGGTCATTAAATGGCATTGATTTTGTGTTAGTGTTAGCTTAGAATTCTCTAGCTCTATTCCATTTCCAGGAAAAGCTGCATCTCTTACGTATATGTAGTGGGCTTATCAGTAATGCTGGTGGAGTAGAATTTCAAAGAGAATTCTTATTTGGAGTACAATTTATGTCTACCTTTTTTTTTTAAAACACGTTGCTGTAATAGCCATTTAGGTGCGAACTGATATACTAGTATGTTTTGTGATCTGACTCGTGATTTTAACTGCCTTTTCTCTATTTGATTTTTTTTTTCTTTTTCCAGAATGCTTTGAAGAGGTGGCTGAAGATGTGCATATTACACTTGCGTAGATGTTCAAGACTGAAGTTTGTTGGATTTTGAGTACAGGCAAGTTGGTTTTTGGTTTGCATGGTTTTGGAATGTTCGAAAATCGTTGCGAGAGTCTGGTGGGGTTCTTAAGTGAGAGGGGTTGTAACTTGTAAGACGTCATTATGCGTTGGTCAGTAGTATGATATAGTTGTGGAAGTTACCAAAATGTGTAATTGGTCAGTAGTATGATATAGTTGTTTCTTGATACTTTACACCGTAGTCCATGGAGGACATCTGCACGAGGCTGGAGATGTTGGGATGGTATTTCACCAGGAATCGTGCAGAAATGCATGGTGCTCTACGCCTTCACCTCATGATTGTCTAGTTTGATTGTCAGGCTATAGTTTTGGTGGATATCTGTGGTTGTATTGGTCAGAACAGAAAATTTTCGTGCCACATTAATGAGAGTTGATTAGATATCTCACTTGTGTGCTAGCTATTGGAAGACTAACATCCTTGATTCTGTATTCATTTCTTACTTTCTTGATTCTCCTCATATATTGATAAACTGATACCTGCACTTTTTTTTTTTTTTTTTTTCCAATGGCATATCCTGCACTCCTATCTACCAAGGATTGTAGAAAACCCTGTTTTTACAGGGGGCGAAAATTTGTGGAATGTAAATCACTGCAACTTTTTTCTTGGTGACAATGGCTAATCTATGGGCTTTCGACTACTAAAATGAAACTTTCCGTCTTCTGGTTTTCTAGCATGTTTTGTTTGTTACAAAGTTGACAGGCAAATGTGTTTAGTGTTCGAATAAACTTATGTTGGGTACTAAAATCTTGTAAACACAAAAATCGTTTCTTAAAATCTTGAGATCGTGTTTTTCACCCTAGTGATCAATATTGGAGTTAGTGGCGAGGTATGCGAGGCCACAGGCTGGAAGCTGTACTGTCGGTCAGTGCCAAGAACTACGGACAGTCTGATTTCATCGTAGTTGGAAGACGGGTCAATCTGTGTTATAAAAATGGATCTCCATATCTTGTCGGGCCAAAAAAAGTAAGGGACAAGGTGCTAAAAATGATTAAAAACTAATGAAGTTTAACTCAATGCGCTCCAAGTCACCAAATCTCTTCTTTAATCTCTTTATGATTATGCTCATGTGCACTTATGTTAAATCATTAATAATTCATTAAATCATCTATTTTAAGCATCTTTGTAAACTACCTAGAAGGCTAGAAGCAAGGTCTCCCCTACACATTATGGGCATTATATCTATAAAAGGAGCTCAACCTTGTTTATCTTCCTTGCACAAACTGAGTAATACCTACACTAGTGTAGTGTACTAAAGTCAAAACTATGAGTTCATCAAAGTTCTATTTACTCCCTCTTCTCCTCCTTTTTGTATACGAAATTTTCGACTTCTCTCATTCCCAAAGCCTCCCTGATCTTTGTCATCCATACGACAAAAAAGTCCTCCTTCGCATAAAATACAAATTAGGCAATCCTTTTTCACTTGTCTCATGGGATACAAAGACAGACTGTTGCGGCCACTGGAATGACGTACAATGCAACGAACAAGGCCATGTCACTTCCTTGAGCTTTTTTCAAGCCAATACCTCCCTTGTTGGATACGCTTCCCTGGCTTACCAGCCTTTACTTCCAAAATGTACCCAACCTTTCCGGCCCAATACCGCCGTATATCGGCAAGCTCACCAATCTTACACACTTTATTATCTCCGACACTAAAGTCTCCGGTCCAATCCCTGACTTCTTGGGCCGGTTCAAGAACTTGGTCCAACTGGGGTTGTCAACTAGTCAACTTACCGGCCCGATTCCTGATTTCTTGGGCCAGCTTAAGAGGCTCACTTACCTCGACCTCTCTACTAATAGGCTTACCGGTCCAGTGCCTACCACCTTAGCCCAATTAGCTAATCTCAACTACCTTCGCCTCGACTCAAACATGTTATCTGGTACTGTGCCTAATTACTTAGCCAAGCTCAGTAATCTAAACACAATCGATCTCGGTTCCAATTCTCTTACAGGCCCAATCCCAACATCTTTCGGCCACATGCCCAACCTCACGGGCTTATCGTTGTCTTATAACCAACTGACCGGATCCATCCCCCCGTCATTCGGCCGGTCTAATATAGCGATACTCAAACTGTCTCATAATAAACTTACTGGTGACGCCTCCTTTTTGTTTGACAAGGCTAATACAGCAGCCCTTGATATCCACGTCGACTACAACCTTCTGAAGTTCGACTTCTCAAATGTGGACTTGGCCCGAAATTTGATGGGCTTCAACGTCAGCCATAATATGATATATGGGTCTCTTCCAAAACGCTTTGGACAATTAATGACAGATTCTGTTGATGTGAGTTATAATCAACTATGTGGCCCAATACCAAATGGTCGACGTTTTAAGCGGGTCGACCCTGCCATATTCTCCAACAACAAATGCCTTTGTGGTGGCCCGTTGCTTGCGTGCAAGTAATTGCTAGTGCTGTTGCTTGGAGTAATGGCTTCTAACACCGGTCACCGGTTATTTGTCTTTGTTACGCTAAGACTTACATTAGTAGTCGCCGGTAATTTGTCTTTCGTTACGCTAAGACTTACATTAGTCACTTTATTTATATTGAACAAGTGAAAGGGATGGAAATCAATTCTAATTTTCTTTATAAAGGAAATTGTGCTTTGAACGTGGCTGTTGAAAATTGAACAAATAAATCTGTTCAACTTCTACCTATGTTTATTTCAAAATAAAAAATTCTACCTATGTGCTAAGATCGATGAACAAAACTCGATCATTTCATTGTAATTGAAAGCCGGGTGGATTCGTCTTAAAAAATGGATCTTCACATCTTTTTTTTGGGCCAAAACAAGCTGAAATTGGTTCAAATCTAATGACAGTACTGTGTTTTTCTCAATGCGCGTTCCAAGTCACCAAATCTATCTTTTTTTTTTTTTTTTTTTTTATTTCTTTATGATTATGCTCATGTGCGCACTTATGTTATCGTAAATCTGTACTCTAAATTTGGCGCCAGTTTCAACGGTGGCTGTAAAAAATTGAACAAAATAAGTCGGTTCAACTTTTACATTCGTGCATCCACCAAAACTTATCTTAGTTAGGGGTATTTTCTATTTCTTTCCAATGGGTTATGGTCGTACGAATACTGGACAAAAACCAATAAACCATGAGTTTAGCGTGTTTGTTACATGATATAACATTATTATAACCAATTAAAAATGTTGCTCTTACATCTTTGGTCGTCTCTAAGTATTCCTATAATCCTATATATAGACTTCCCAGTACTTTTCATCAACTCATTTACTACTTAAAGTTCACTACACAATCAAATCAATCTTTATAATACTATGAGCCTAGGAACTCTGCGGTTCTACTTGTGCGGCCATATATTGGTCTCACTCACATTGCTCCTTACCTCTTTTAATCTCTCTTACGCTCAAACTATACCGGATCTTTGTCATCCTCACGACAAAAATGTCCTCCTTTGTATAAAAACCCGCTTGGGAAACCCTACTTCTCTCGCGTCTTGGGACCCCAAGACGGATTGTTGTATCTATTGGAAAGACGTTCGGTGTAACGAGCATGGTCGGGTCGCTTCGGTTGGGGTATTGGACGCAACTGATATAGTTGCTCCTATTCCACCTTTCTTTGATACTCTTCCTTGGCTCACACAGCTCCACTTCCAAAATGCTCCCAACATTTCCGGCCCAATACCGTCCTATATAGGCAAGCTCACCAATCTTAAGTCGTTCATAGTATCCGGTACTAGTATAACCGGCCCGATTCCCGATTTCTTGGGCGGGTTCACGAACTTGATTCAACTCGACTTATCGTCTAACAAGTTCACCGGCCCAATCCCTAGCATTTTGGGCCGGTTAAAGAGCCTAGGATACCTCGACCTCTCGTCCAATAGGCTAACGGGTCGGTTACCGTTAGCATTGGCTCAACTAACTAATCTTAGCTTACTTCGTCTTGGCTCAAATAAGTTGTCGGGCCAAATACCCGACTTTTTAGCCCGAATGAAGAATCTAAATGCCATTGATCTTGAATCCAATTCATTATCAGGCCCACTCCCATCAAATTTGGGCCTCCAGCCCAATCTCACGTCCCTTCATCTTTCCGACAACAAGCTAACTGGGTCGATCCCAAAGAGTATGGGCCGAGGCAATTTAGTGCTACTCAGCCTTGCCCATAACATGCTTACTGGTGACGCATCATTTTTGTTTGACAAGAAGAATAGTGGGATTATTGATATTCAAGTCAACAACAATCTTTTGAAGTTTGACTTCTCAAATGTGGATTTATCACCAAATTTATCGGGGTTTAATATAAGCCATAATATGATATACGGGTCTCTTCCGAAACGGTTTGGTTCGCTGCGGGTTGATTCGGTTGATGTGAGCTATAATCAACTTTGTGGTCCGATTCCGAATGGTCGACGTTTCAAACGAGTTGATGCAAGGATATTTTCTCACAATAAGTGCCTTTGTGGTGGCCCATTACCCGCTTGCAAGTGACCTGAAAACTTTAGGATAGTGGGGATTGAACTTTGAAGTCCTCTAAACAAGTAGTAGTAGTAATAAAGTTTTACAAGTTTCTCGAATTAGGGAGTTGTAATTTTTTTTTTTTTTTTTGTACCGTCATTTATGTAACACTATCGTGCAGTATGTCCCTAAATTGTATTAGCAAGTTGTGAAAGTTAATGTATATTTTCACTTTTTCAGGTATAAAAGTGAGAATTTAATTTGAATACTCACTGCATTGACATACATATTATACGACACTATTTATGCTGATTTTCGAGTTTTATGCAGAACATGGGATACCGAGGTTTTGATCATGGTACATTGAACGGAATAAAGTACCCCTGGCAAAAATCACAACTTGCGGGTATATATCGGAAAATGTTGATCTCGTACTACTCCGTATTTCTTTAACACAAATATCGAAAAGCACAAAAATAGAAAATTATGAAAGTCAGTCAAGTCAAAATCTTATGAAGAGAGTCACTGACTCAACTCTGATCTTTGACTTTGTTCAATTCGAAACTACAGCTATTTCGTATATAAACTACCATCTTGCCGGCCATGATTTAGCCGGTAAGACCGTCAACTCCAGTCTAACTACGATGGTGTCGTATACGTATGATCACGACATTACGAATCTTTAATTAGTGTCTATGATCCAATTTGATATATAATAACCTCCTAGCCAAAAACTTCTTCCCATTTCATTTTGTTGTTTCGACTGGCCATATTGGTAGCGATCGTATTTGTTGTAAAAATCCGTACATGATCTATTCTACATTGTATTCTACCAATTCCACTTGATTTTAAGACAATCGGGTCTTTTATTTGGTCGAGAATTAGACATCAACATGACCAGTCAAAAACATCATTTCAAAAGGGATAGAAGTATTTGGGTAGGACCGTAGGAGTAATAATCGTTAAGATTATTGAGGTATACGAGTATATTATACTCCATATATTATCGTCCGTAGTAACGTATATCAAGCTCACTCAAGCTAAGGCGAAAATGTATTTGCATAAAAGAGTGTAAAAGTAATACTCGTATTTATCGGATCTGTGTTGACCGCGAAACTTGAGTCAACCCTTATAAGATCAAACATCATCCCGTTATGGTTGGCTGGTTGCTTAAACTCGTAATTATGTGCAGTACAAGAGACCTTCCTTGAATGAGGCCTCTTCACATAATAGGAGTATAGGACTTACTATAAAGAGCTCATCATGCTCGAATCTAATTATCAACTTTCTATAAAGAACTACTCGTATATTGTTCTCGATAAAGAACAATACAACAATGAGTCCGCTAAAGTTGTACAACCACGTACCCTTGTTATTACTCTCTTTTTTCCTCATTTCTCAACTTTACACTCGTTGTAACTCTCAAAAATTCGATTTTCTAGACGTATGCAATGCAGACGACAAACAAGTCCTCCTCCGCATCAAAACCCACTTAGGCAACCCTCCTTCGCTTTCATCATGGGACCTCAACAACGATTGTGGGGGTCCATGGGAAGCATGGCATGGCGTCCATTGCGATGGGCAGGGCCGTATTAGTTCCTTACTATTCTTCGGAAACGAAGACATCTATAAAATCCCTCCCTTCTTGGACAAGCTTCCGGCCCTCGGCGGGCTAGCCTTTGTTGCTATGCCTCACCTCTCAGGCACCATCCCACGCTACGTTGGCGGACTCACCAACCTCTCCTCCTTCATGGTGGCTATGACCAACATGAGCGGCCCAATCCCTAGCTTCTTGGGCCGGCTCACAAACCTAGGTAACCTGGACCTCTCCTCAAACAAATTCGTCGGCCCAATACCAAATTTCTTACGCCGGCTCACTAACTTAGGCAGCCTCGACCTCTCTGATAACAGACTAACCGGCCCAATTCCTTCAACCTTAGCCAAGTTAACCCGACTCGGGTTCCTTACCCTGCACACAAACAACTTGTGCGGCCCGATACCCGATTTCATTGGCCAACGACTCACTAATCTCGGCACCCTTATACTCCACACCAACAATTTTTCGGGCCCAATTCCGGCATCACTAGGCCTGCTCACTAAGGTCACATTCCTCTCACTCATAAACAACCAGTTGAGTGGACCGGTGCCTGTGTCGCTAGCCGGCGGGAGTATAATTGTTCTTAGGCTCGGCAACAATAAACTTTCCGGGGACGCTTCCTTCTTGATTGACAAAAAAAACAATAGTGAAGTGCTCGAGGTAGACATCAGTAACAACCTTTTCAAGTTTGATCTTACAAATGTTGACTTAGCCCCGCGTTTATATGCCTTTAATATGAGTCACAACATGATTTACGGGAGACTCCCGAAACTGTTCTATAGAATGCGAGATTATTTGGAAACATACGTCGATATCACTTATAATGAACTTATAATGAACTATGTGGTCCGATTCCAAATGGTCGACGTCTCAAGCGGGTTAACCCGGATGTGTTTGGTCATAATAAGTGCCTTTGTGGTGGCCCGTTACCAGCATGCAAATGATAGTCAAGCCTAATTAAGCGGAAACAATGTTAATGTTGTTTAATTTACTTATATGTCACAATGGCACGATTATTTGTTCTGCGTGCGAATCACCAATTACAAGTTTACAACAAGGTCAAATAGAGTAATAGTTAGACATACAACAAATGTCTAACGTTATATTTAATTTTAATTACGTTGTATCGATCTTAAGTAACCATGAATAAAGTGGATAATTACTTGATTTTCTGTATGTTTAATCTGAATTGTTTGGATCACATAATTTAAATTTCCTTGCATTATATTTTGCTTCCAGCCCAATTGGTCGTCGCCATACGCGTAAATTCCTTTCCCTTTAGAACTTATTATGGGTAATTTCAAACAAGAACCCATAAATACATCGTAATTAAATGGAACTCTAATAATGGTAAAAACGCCTACACTTGGTCTCAATAAACTGGTCAACATCATATTCAAATTTGTAGTGTTATTACACTTATTGCCAGAGGGTAGAACAAATATCTCATTTGGTTGACAACCTTATGCTAGATGTCATGTAATATTAATGTATCCGCGTAAGATTTGGCTTGTAACAGGGGTGATTGAAGTTTTCTATTCATTAAGCCGTAAATTGGGTTACATTTGCCAAAGTAATAAAGCTACTCATTTTGGGAATTGAAATAGTGCGTTACAACTTTATACAACTTACATTTCATATAGAGTACTATTTTAAAAACAAACATTTCAAATAGAGTTTCGCCAAGAAAACTTCTATTTCAGTGGCTCGAAATGATATTTTCGTCATTTATTGATCATTACTACTCTTTATAGTCTTATGTCTTCATCAGTAAGCACACTTAAGCATCCTTTATATTTTCTCAAGCATTTAAGTTTTAGCATTGACTATTATCAATATGGTAATAGTTACGTAATACTCCACTACTTAGTGCCTTAATTAAAGCTCTCTTTCTACAACTCTCTATATATAGAGCAACTAGCCTATACTCCCAACTCCCAAGAAATTATGGCTTCATCAAAGTCTTATAGTCATCTATTGTTATTAGTCCCTTCACTATTCCTTTTGTCCCAAATTTGCACTCTTTGTAACTCTCAAAGTTCTGGATTCCTAGATGTATGTCATCGACACGACAAAAAAGTTCTCCTCCGAATAAAACACCGCTTAGGCAGCCCGCGTTCTCTTGCGTCTTGGGACCTCAAGAACAATTGTTGCGGCCCATGGGAAGGATGGGACGGTATAAAATGTGACGGAAATGGCCATGTCACATCCTTGTTGATTTTTGGGGCCGAAGATATCTACACAATCCCGCCATTCTTAGACCGCCTTCCCTCCCTTTCCAAACTCTATTTTTCCGTTATGCCGAACCTCACCGGTCCAATCCCAACCTACATTGGCAACCTCACGAACCTCACCACATTCATGATGTTTATGACCAATTTGAGTGGCCCAATACCTTCTTTATTGGGCCGCCTCACAAACTTAAATAACTTAGAGCTCAGCTCAAACAAGCTCACTGGCCCAATACCCAAATTCCTAGGCCGGTTAACGCGCCTAACTCAACTTGACCTCTCAAGCAATAGACTCACCGGTCCAATACCATTAGCTGTAGCAAAGTTAACCCAACTAGACTCCTTGTCTCTTCACTCGAACCATTTGTCCGGTCCAATACCCGATTTCCTAGGCCAACGGCTAGTAAATCTATCTACACTTGATCTGCATTCGAACAGATTGTCGGGATCAATTCCAACGTCTCTTAGTCTCTTCCGTAGCATGTCATTCTTGTCTCTCTCCGACAACCAATTAACCGGCTCGGTCATGAAAACACTGGCCACAGCCAACATTCCGGTCATTAGGCTAGCGCAGAATCAACTTAGCGGGGACGCCTCATTTTTATTTGACAAGAATAGTACTCATATCAACTGGATAGATATCAGCGACAATCTGTTTAAGTTCGATCTAACGAATGTCGACTTGGCACCACGTCTGTTCTATTTCAATATAAGCCACAATATGATATATGGAAGACTTCCGAAGTTGTTCTATCGATTACAAGGCTACATGGATATGTACGTCGATGTGACTTATAACGATTTATGTGGACCGATTCCAAATGGTCGACGTCTCAAGCAGGTTGATCCGATTATATTCGCCCACAATAAGTGCCTTTGTGGTGGCCCGTTACCTGCTTGCAAGTGATCATCTAGGCACAACAAAAAAAAAATCTCTGCTAGACTGCTACTCCATCTTACTATTTTTTTTTTTTTCAAAATTTGACAAAGTTACTCAGGTTATTTGTAAACTCTGGATTGAATCATTAATAGAGGGTTCCAAAATAATGCGTAAGAATGGAGACACGCGTCGATAACGCTTATGTATATAGTATATTAGTAATCAATGTGGTCAGTTCCAAAGGGTCGACATCTCAAGGAGATTAACCCCGACGTGTTCACTCATAATAAGGGCCTCTGTGTGGTCCGTTGCGAGTAGGGGTGAGCAAAAAAGCAAGGAACCCGGAACCGGATTTGGAACCGGTAAGGAACCGGCGGTTCCGGTTCCGGAACCGATATGGGCGGTTCCGGTTTCGGGTAATGGAACTTAGGAACCGGTAACAACGGTTCCGGTTCCGGGTAGTGAAATTTTGGAACCGGAACCGGTCGGGTACCCGGTAAAGTAGATTACAATACCGGGTACCCGGAACCGAGCATGGAACCGTTACTATACCAAATATAAAAAAAGTAAATAATGTCAAAAATTATACAATTCAACCCGAATGTTACTATGTTATACACTTATAAAGTTATAAGCCTCCCTCTACCTTTTTTTTTTTTCATTTACCATATTTATTTCACTCATGAAACAACGAGATGTTGATGATGATGATGATCGATTGATGAAGTCAAATATGCCAAAATAGTTTTTTTTTTTTTTTTTAATTCTATGACCGGGTACCCGGAACCGGTACCGGGTAGTGGCGGTTCCGGTTCCGGTTCCTCGATCTTAGGAACCGTGACAAACGGTTCCGGTTCCGGTTCCAAAATTTTGGAACCGGCCGGTTCCGATTCCGGTTCCGGTTCCCGTGATTTGTACCGGGTACCCGGCGTTGCTCACCCCTAGTTGCGAGTTTGCAAATGATCGTCAAGTCTAGCTAGCCGATATACAATGTTGAATATTTTTTCTTCCGTACCCAAAAAGAAAAACAATGTTGAAAGATTGAGTTTTTTTTCCACTTCAAATTTACTCGGATGCAATAATTATTGCATTATACTCTGTATATATACCGTGTCTATACTCTAGACTCCCGACGTACCAATTAATGGGCTTAGTCTCAAGTAACCATGCATTTATGAATAAAATGGGTTGGTTTTCAATCTACATTTAATCGACATTTAATTTGTGATTGACATTAATTTTACATAGTGCAAGTCCTTAAGATTTGTCGCTGTTTAATCCTGGATCTTTATCGCACTAGATGCATGATTTGTTGTTAATAGGAAAAAATATTTTCGTCACTAAATGATACGGAGTAATTACTATCTTCCATTCTTCATTTATAATAAACGTGCTTTAACCATGCATGTATGTCAATAAAAAAGCGTGCTTAAGCATTTATTATGCTTTTAAACTTTAGCACGCACGAACTTTTTCGAGATGTTGTAATAATAGTGTGATGCTCCATGGCTTAATCTCCCTTTATATATAAATCATACTAACCTAGTACTTAAGATGCTCAAACCCAATCTTGTATTCTTGTACACACAATGAACCACCTATTGTTGTTACTCCCTCTACTCCTCTCTCAAATTTATACTCTTTGTCACTCAATAAGTGCCGACCCTGCTTGTCATGCAGACGATAAAAATATTCTCCTAATTATAAAACAATACTTAGACAATCCTCGTTCTCTTGCGTCTTGGGATCCCAAGAACGAATGTTGCGGCACATGGGAAGCATGGGACGGCATAAGCTGCGACGGGGAAGGTCATGTCACTTCCTTAACGATCTTTGGGGCCAATGACATTTACGCTATCCCGCCGTTCTTGGACCGCCTTCCCTCCCTTTCCGAGCTCTCTTTCTCCGTTATGCCCAATCTCAACGGCCCAATCCCACCCTACATTGGCAACCTTACCAACCTCACATCGCTTATAATATACTTGACCAATGTGAGTGGCCCAATACCTTTCGTATTGGGCTCCCTCACAAACTTGAACAACTTAGAGCTCAGCTCTAACAAGTTCACCGGTTCAATACCCGATTTCTTAGGCCGGCTCACGAGGCTAGCTCAACTCGACCTCTCTAATAATACACTCACCGGTCCAATATCCACAGCCTTGGCAGACTTAACCAAACTCGACACCTTGTCTCTTAACTCCAATAATTTGTCCGGTCCAATACCCGATTTTTTAGGCCAACGTCTAGTACATCTATCCACACTTGACCTACATTCGAACAAACTATCCGGGCCGATTCCAACGTCTCTTAGCCTCTTCCGTAACTTGTCATTCTTGTCTCTCTCCGACAACCAATTAACTGGTTCGGTCCCGAAAACACTAGCCTTAGCCAATATCCCCGATATTAGGCTCGCGCAGAATCAACTTAACGGGGACGCCTCATTTCTATTTGACAAGAATAGTACTAATGTCGGTTCGATAGATATCAGCAACAACTTGTTTAAGTTTGATCTTACGGATGTTGACTTGGCGCCAAATCTGATGTTGTTTGATATAAGCTACAATATGATATATGGAAGTCTACCAAAGTTGTTCTATCGATTAAAAGAGTTCGACGTGAGTTATAACGATTTATGTGGACCAATCCCAAATGGTCGACGTCTTAAGCAAGTTGACCCAATTGTATTTTCCCACAATAAGTGCCTTTGTGGTGGCCCGTTACCTGATTGCAAGTGATCTAGCCATCTAGGTATTTAATATTTTCTGATTTGTTTCATAGCTGCTACTCCATATTACTCAGGTATATGTAATGTAAACTCGTTCTCAAGTGAATCATCATTATAGAGGATATGAAAATAATGCGTTATGTATGGCGTACAAGTATGAGCCTATGTTAAGAGACTTGTTCACTTTTTCCGAATAATAAAAATCATAAATATAGAGACTTGTAGTGACTGAATTGTGATTAACGTTTCTATTAGCTGGTAGCATTTCTTTGGCATATGATACACAATTTAGTTGTTCAAACTTCAAGCCAAATGTTAAAGTTGTTCATTATCGATCTGAGAAATACGGACTATAAGTTAATTGAATAGCAACTCGCAAGATAATAGTACTACATATATACTCAAATCTCAATCGTTGGGACGACGTACGTGTACTGAGCATTATGCAGACAATTAATAAAGATTGAAGAAATTAAGTTGTCCATGAGCAGAAATATGCATTCCTAATGGCATTTTACAGTGTAGATCATTTGTGCCACTTTCGTGTCTCATTTTGTGTACCCCTCCAATCGCATGCTATCATTTCATCAATATTTCCACAAAATATAATTTTTAAAAGATAAAATAATGAAATGGTAGCACGTGATTGGAGGGATACACATAGTGGGACTGAAAAATGGGATAGGTGATCCGCATTATGGCACTTACCACGCGCTAAATCTTCCAATTTTCTTCTAATTCTTTCCAAATGATCAAATCTTCGAGATTAAATATCACGAGGCGTCTCTGTAATCTTTCACGAGATTAGGATCTTCCTCTTGAAGTTTCTTTATGAGCTACTCCATATCAACTTAAGCATTAGTGCATTACTACTCACTAATCCACTTCCGTAGTTCCGTATTCACTTACATTTTTAACACTATTTGCTAGTAAAGAGAAAAATATGAGTTCAACAAAATTAGGCAGTAGCCAATTTTTGGTCACATTCCCATTATTTCTCCTCCGCATTTTCCTATTATTCAAACTCTCATTATCTCAAGATTACTCGTTATGTCACCCATACGACAAAGAAGTTCTCCTCTGCATAAAAACACCACTTACGCAACCCTTCTTATATGGCAACATGGACCACATCTGAAAAATATTGTTGCGCATATTTTCACGGTGTCGTTTGCAACCCACAAGGACATGTTTCGTCCGTGTTGCTTTAACTAACATTCTCAACCTTTCTGGCCCAATTCCATCCTACATCGGTAGCCTCACCAACCTCACCCATCCTTATCTATCGTATCGACCAATTTGGGTGGCCCGACCGATACCAGGCATCATAACCCGGTTACCAAACCTAATCGTATTGGGCTTGTCCGATAACAAGCATGTTGGCCCAATACCTCAATTTTTAACCCGATAGGATGAGCATCACAAAATTCTCCCAAACTCTCAGTCAATGGTTATCATATAAAGTCAATGTGGCCTCAAAGGGACGACGATGATTGCATACAGCTATAACAGCATCAGAAGCAAGCAACTTTCACTAGCAAAATATGACTCTCAGTTAAAACCTCATCATGTAGAGTATATAATAAGCTTCTTCGTGTTAGCTTCCGAGAAAGAAGCTTTGCTTACCTAACTTGCATCTACTAGAGAGTATACGAAATGAGTCCACTACTCAATCACTTGAAAGTGTGTCACTACGCTGCGGATCAGCCTAGCTAGCCAGAGACATCCACGGCCCGATCCCGCCTTTCTTGGATGAGTTTCCCGCGCTTGATTACCTCCAATACTGTGATCAAATCTATCCGCATCGACTATAATCGTTTGAAGTTTGATTTCTCAAATGTGGACTTACCAAGGTTATGGACCTTTAGTATGAGCCATAATATGATATATGGGTCACTGCCCTTAAGCTTTGGGTTACTAGATTCCGACACAATCAATGTGACTTACAATCAATTATGTGGTTCGATCCCAAATGGTCGTCGTTTCAAGCGGGCTAATCCGGACATATTTGCCCATAATAAGTGCCTCTGTGGTGGTCCATTGCCTGCTTGCAAGTAGTCGGGTCTTTCAAGCAGCCATTGGTGGTTCGTGTCCGGTCGATGTTTTGTGCTCAAGTTTCCTACTATGTCATCTTTTTAGAATGTAGTACTCCGTATATGTTGTTATAGCGGAGGCTGTATCTCAAGTAAACGAATCAGATGAGCGAAAACATAATTCGTTCAGGGTTGTGTTCACAAACTCTGTAACATCCGGAAAATAACCCATCATAAGTTGAGATGTACTAACTTCAGAAGATACCCAACTTTCTCAACGACTATAAATTTTAATAAACTTCTTCTGTTTACAGTTGTTATTCAACGTCTTCCCACAAGACTATTGACAATAGAGAAATGGAAAATATCCAACAAACAGTGGTAGCTTCTCCCATCCAAACTACAAAACTCGTCTAGAACCAGTGCATGTATACAATCAAGATCTAAGCTAGTTTGGCGGCTGGAGTAGCTTGAGCAGGTGGTAATGTCACTGATCTCAGCAATTCCAGAGATGAAATGAGACCCAAGAAATGTGAAAGTATAGTGTTAGCTGATGCCTGCAAGTAGAGTTGAAGACATGAGTTATTTAGGAGCAGTCGGGAATCCTGAAGTTTTACTTAATTTCTCCCTCTAAGTTCTAGTATTGTTCTTCCAAAGTGCTCATCGTCTGACAACTAGGTAGTTATACGCACATAGTTTACAGATCCTATCTGAAGCTGAAGTCACCTACATTACCAATCCATCCATAGTCAACAGGCTCTACACTTTACAGTCCCTCCAATTTTAAAGACCCTGAATTAAAGGCTTTGTTGCACTTCTTCAAAAATAACATTTAAAATTTAGTGTGCTTGCTCTAGTGTTGTTTGCGGATGCCTACAATCAAAACTTCACGCATATCATATCTCAAAGAGGGTGATACGACTTGGTAGATTTGAATCATTGATCACTAAATTTTTGGTATCACTGCAATTTCTCTAAAAAATCCTTCTTTATTATCAGCAAGGCAGCAGCACAAACGCATGATATACTTATCGACATGTATGCATCTGAAACCTAAAATTAGAGAAACATACCTGGACTAGGAACACATCCAGAGCAAGAACAGGGCTGGAGCCAGGAGCTATACCCTGATTGTAAGGATTTGCAGATGTCGTGAGGGCCTTCGCAACAAGTAACCCGACAGTGGCTTGCGTTCCCAGGATAGCAGAACCCATACCAATAAGATTAACGACTATTCCATTTCTTAGGCTTTTGACAACATCAGCACGAGGTGGAGCCTGAAATTACAAAGAAGTACAATGTTAACTCTAGATGATAAATGGCTAAACAATATCCAAAAACAATCACCCCAACTAAAAAAAAAAATAGAAAAGTCAGTTTTGAGAAGGAAAGTGAAGCAGCAAAACTAGAAAAAGGAATAAGGCACGCCTTAAACAGAGGACATTCGAAAATTCCGACATGAGAGGCAGGTCAAGGTACCAAGAAAACAATAGGTTGGAACTGGACTGGAGATACAATGCAAGCTTAGTTTAGCTGTTACAGATGGCTTACAAACATTACACAATGTCAGACAACTTTCGCCTCTCCTATTTAAGTTTCAGATTGTAATTTCACATTTCAACATTAACGACTAAAGCTGTCAACAAGTTGAGATTTAACAAGTTAAGCTGTCAACGATAGAAATAAAATTGTCTCATAATCCAAGCTAGCATCTTGAACACCACAAGAAAAAATAAAAAATAAAAAAAAAGAACATTACGCAAAAGGAGTAGACTTTCGCCTCTCCTATTTCAATTTCCAGATTGTGATTTCACATTTCAAAGACCAAAGCCATCTAAAGCCATTTAAAGGCTACAATAAGAAAGACAAATGAAATTGTCTAATAATCTAAGCTTAGTATCTTGAACCACCCAAACAGAAAAATGAAAAAAAGAAACATTCAGAATTTCAGACAATAATGTAATAAACAGAGTAACATTAGTATGCAAATACATTCCCGTACCTTTGATGGGTCGTTGGCAGTTTTACGGAGTTTTTCAGATAGGCGAAGATAACCAAAAGACCAGAAAACTGAAATAAATGCTGCGGCAATTCCACCAGCTGTAGCATAGAACGTAGCAGGAGATGTGATCTTCCCAGTAACGACCACAGAGAATGAAAGGATCACAGCAGCGACAATAGTGCATATAAGCTGTGACCAAAACCCAAAAGTGCCCAGCCTCTTGAAATACCTTGCAGTGTTCTCAAGTCTCTTTGCCACCTAGACCAAACAGCAAAATCAGTTTTCAACACTTGAAATAAAGACATGCCACAAAACTGAAAACTGCACAAATTCCACAAAATGATCAGTGTCAGCACACATTATCATCGTTCCAAAAATAATCATGTCATTCCACAGATGCTCATCAAAGCCATGTAATCTATGTTGTACATCGACTCTTCAGTCTTCATTACTAGGGCCACACCTGCATTGGACAAAGATATACTAGTTTGGAATCCATACCTGACCCTTGCGCACCCAACTTCTCCTACGAGAGATGGAGTGGGACTCTGTGGGAGGCTCGCAAATTAAGATGAGGATAGTGATAATGTTTTTATTTTATTTTATTTTATGTCTCAAACATCTCTCCATTTCACATCAAAACCTCATACTCAAACCTTGTAATTGAAGTTTTGTTTTGTAACACAGTGTCCTAGAACACACATTCTCAATTTAAACAAGTCATGGTGAGTCGAACCACTTGACCATGTACCGATATTCAACATTCATACCCGAGTAACATAGCATGTAACCTTTGAAGTCATGTCACAGTCAACACTCAACAGCCTATTTTAACTTGTAATCATGAGATTTCGCCACCATGATTCCTCCCAATTGCGTATTAAATCCGCTGTTTCCTCCCCTAACTACGAACTAACACAAGAATTCAACATCAATACTCCCAAATGTCATAAAACTATATCCACACTCCAACACCACAAGCTTCAGCTATAAGATTCTCAACATAAACTCCTTTCCGAGTATATAAAAACTCCGTATACGCACGGTCTCCCATTCCGCGTACTTTCCTAAGATCTCAAACTCCATTCTAAAAAATTAACACATGAAAAATGTAATTAAACTCAAAATTACTGACCTAAATCACTACAAAGCACAAATTTAAAACTTGAGGAATCTAATTAACACTGAATTATCAAGAAATTAGGGTTAAATTCGAGCAATTGCGAGATTACAATTCCAACATCATAAAATAAAAATTGGATAAATAGCAGGAAAGTAGTACAATTAGACTGAGTCAAGCGAGTTACCTGAGCGAGTTTAGCTTGTTCAGACTCGTCAACCGGTGAAGAAAACCCGGCGGAAGCAGCTGTCACAAACGACGCCGTTTTAGGAAGCAAAGTAAGTGTTGTCCATGTCCTGACATTTGCTGAGAGAGAAGGAAAAGACGAGGAGGAGGAGGAGGAGATAGAATTTGGAGGATTGAAAAGGCGAGTGAATGTCGGAAAACGCCTCGGAATGTGTGACTGATTAACCGGAAAAATCACCGGCGACGGTGGTGGAGCGCCGGGGCGAGTTGCCGGGAGAAGTAGCGTTTGCATAGTGTAAGGACAAAAGGGGAATTAAAAAGAAACTCAAATGGGGAAAAATTATAAAGCGGAGAAAATTTTGGGAAAGTTCCTTGCTTTGTTGTTACTGAAGTAAACTAATGTGACATTGGGCCTGAATACATGGGGCTGGATACTTGGGTTCATGAACCAAAATTTCATTTGCAAGACGTTTATGGGGCGGATTTAGTGTAGCTTGAAAGTTGGACATATGTCTTGGGATCTTGGTCTCAAGAGTCCAGACTCAGGAGGGTTTATAAACGAGTAAAGTCGAGTCGAATATTGTTGGGACTTAGGGTGTGTTTGGTCAAGCTTCTGAAGTGTTTCTGGGTCTTAGAAACTGAAAACTGGCCAAACACCCAAAACTGAGAAACTGTTTCTGGTTTCTGAAAAGCACTTCTAGTGTAAATTTGTTCATCAGAAGTAGAAGCTCCAATTTGGAGCTCCTCCTCTAGAAACTGTTTCTCAGAAACTGATTATGAGGAGCACTTCTGAAGAAGTTGGAGCTTGGCCAAACAGACCCTATACTCGTTTGGAATATATATTAGTAAAATGTTATGTTTTATGTGCTTTCTTGAATTGATGTTAGAGGTACTTGGTTTTGTTGTGACTAGTAAAAGGGAAGTGATATCGAATAATCAAAGTGCTCTAAACTCGTATTTGTTTGGGGCAGTTATAAATTGCAATTTTTGTTTATGTTCACGTGTTAGTTGTGTTCATTTTAAAGATGTTTAGTTTGATCGTAAAACAAGTAAAAGGAAAGTCATTTCGGATTATTAGAGTACTCTAAGCTTCTAAGCTTGAACTAAAATTGACGATTTTGGAATTTTAGGAACCCAAATTTTTCGTCCTAATTACAATTCGAAAATCTTAAAACCATATAACTAACTAATTCCGGTCCCAAGTATGGGCCCTAAAACATTAGGATGACATTTAAAAATAAAATAATGAAATGGTAAAATATGATTGGTGGGATATACGGAGTGGGATAAGAAAATGGGACGAATGATCCGCACTTGACATCCTAGAGAATTTGAAAGCAACGGCACCATTTTTGATCTGAAAAAAGGAAGCTTTTTTTAGCTTTGTCTCACTATAACACTGCTTATGTGCAATGGAGTTTGGACCCTTGATTAATTCAAATACTTAACAATCACAACTTTGGCCAACACAATCACAACTTGAGTGAGGTGTTTTTAATTAATTAATAATTTGAAAATGAAATTTCAAACATAAAATTCCAATCCACTATCGTCAAATAGATTCAAAAATATTAATGTTGATACAATAATCAAACAAGAGAATGTGTGGCATCGGCAAGGAATCGAAAGGTACGACAATGACACAAGCGAAAAATGGAAAGATTATAAGGCGCGAAATTTCATCAAATAAAACAAATACTTGCTCTTTTTTTTTTTTTTTTTTTTTGTTGTTGTAGTGCTTCCACAAGAAGTCGAAAACCAAGATTGTTGGGGGATGAACGGAGTATTGTCTACGGCATCATCATTCACGGGGGCCAATATTCACTTTCTCTCCATATATTTGTCCCATGCATGCTCCATTTTGAGTACCATCATATACTTCATGCGAAGAACTAACCAATGCAATTCATTTATGCCATTGTTTGAGAAATGATTTAAACTCGAGATCTTCTGTAAATGAACATACCAATGTGTACATGTTATATGAGAGAAGGCTAGATTGGAATGCTATTTCCTCTAAGATGCCGAGCTGAGCTTCGTGTCTTTTCGTGATCATATTGGAGTACTATATTAGTGTTTTAATGGAGTTTTCGCACAAGAAAGGAGAAATTCTGCGCAAATTGCTCAGGACTACGATCTAATTAGATCTCATGAATCCTGACTATTTAACCCGAATGATCGATATTAGTCAAACTATATGCATGAATAACAATCACATTAGTTAAACTAAAATCATAGATTGTTAAATGTTAGCCTCAATACTATACATGGACATAACACACCTAAGACCAGTGGTGTGGATGATCATGGGCGAGACGGGCGTGCGCCTAAGGGCCCCACTCAATCTGTTGCAAAAAACTGTTTGATTTTTAAAGCCCAAATATATTGTGTAGCCCCTATTTAAAAATTTTGCCCAGAGCCCTAGATTTTTTGAAGATTTTCCACACGGACCTGCCTAAGACTAGGAGAGAAGTGATCTAATTCCTCAACATTCCCTCTACAATGCTATAGTCAAAGGCCAATTAATCAATAAAGTCAATGTGTAAAGTAGTTAGTATAGCAGTACTTCTCCTGCTCTTCTCACCTCCTCCTGCAAACCAAAAAAAAAAAAAAAAATATAAAAAAAAATAAATAAATAAAAAGGTGATAATCTACAAGTGACACCATCTCCACTTGTCAAAAATCTCTCTCACCTATTTTCCACATTAAAAAACTCACCTCTTCCCATTTCCTTTTCAGTCTGTTTCAGTCAGTATCTCTTCAGTGAAACAGGTCCAAACTTGCCTACATTTGGCTAACTCCTCAAATTAATAAAACATAAATATACACAGCCAAATCATTTTTCTCTCCACATCAAATCTGTTCTACCAAAACAACCTCACCAAAAATCACTCCTCTTTTCTTTCACACCACTACACAAAACAAACCCACAAAAGTTGTTCACCCTCTCTTTTTTCTCCCCTCTCTATATCATGACCTAAACTCACATACTATGGACTACCCAAATTAAACCACTACCACCCCAACAAAAAAGAAAAAAAAAATGTCACCCTCTTTACCATTGTGTCTTACTACTACGTTAATTTTCGCTCTCATCCAACTCACCCAATTACTATACGCGCTCAATGCGGACGGTACGTACCTTCTTGCGCTAAAGTACTCGGTCTTAAACGATCCGAACTCGGTCCTGAGCTCATGGAACTACTTGGCTCAAACCCCTTGTTCATGGAACGGCGTCGTTTGCGACAAGGATTCCAATGTCATTACTCTAGCACTTCCCAATAGTCAACTCCTGGGTTCAGTCCCAGCTAACCTTGGTCTTTTACCACACCTACAACACCTCGATTTATCCAACAATCTCTTCAACGGTACGCTACCGGAAACTTTATTTAAAGCGAGTAAACTCCAGGTGCTTTCTCTCTCCTCTAATGTCATATCCGGGGACATTCCCGTCTTTTCACACTCTTCATTAACTTTGTTAAACCTCTCTGATAACGCTTTTGGTGGGCCTATCCCCGTTAACTTCTCCTCGAGGTTTGGTAATTTGACGGTTTTGTCCCTGAAAGGGAATTACTTTTCCGGGAACGTCCCTGCTGATTTCCCTCCTTCGCTTGAGGTCCTTGATCTTTCTTCTAATTTGTTTAACGGGTCCCTGCCGTTGGATCTTGGTGTGGGGCCCAGTTTAAGGTACTTGAATCTCTCCTACAATAAAATCTCCGGCGATATTCCGCCGGGTTTTGTTTCCGGTGTACCGGAAAACTCCACCATTGACTTGTCATACAATAATTTGACGGGTGAAGTCCCGGGTCTGAAGGCCCTATTGGGCCAAAACCCGGATTTTCTATCGGGTAATCAGGAATTATGTGGTAAACCGCTGAAAACTCTGTGTATAATTCCGTCAACACTTTCGGGCCCACCAAATGCGACGTCGTCAATTTCTCCCGCCATTGCAGTCATTCCGAAGCCCGTGGGGTCGAATTCGGGTTCGAACGCGGTTGGCGGATCCGGGGCTCCGAATGGGCATACCGGGCTTAAACCAGGGGCAATTGTTGGTATAACTCTGGCGGATTTAGCCGGGGTTGGGATTTTAGGAGCGGTGTTTCTCTACCTTTATCAGCTGAGAAAGAAGAAGAAAAATGAGCTTCAACAGAAAGATACTAATTTTGGCGGGAAAAGGCCGCCGCCGGCGTTGGGTAACGACCATTTCTTAGTACAAATAAACTCCACCGCCGCCGTCACACACACCAATAAAACAATGAACACCAAGTGTTTGAGTAAATGTCTAAGAGGGGAAGAGAGCGAGGGCGGGACCACGACAGATTCACGGACAAGCTCAGAGTCTGAAGACGGCGGTTACGGCGACAGCGGCGACGAGAAAAAGGATAAGAATGCGGAAAACGGGAATGTCGGCCGCAGCGGCGGGGTTGGAGGGGAGTTGGTGATGGTGGACGGAGAGACGGAGATGGAAGCGGAGACATTGTTGAAGGCGTCGGCGTATATATTGGGAGCGAGTGGGTCGAGTATAGTTTACAAGGCAGTGCTGCAAGATGGGACTACGTTTGCAGTGAGGAGGTTAGGGGAGATTGGGTGTGGTAAATTGAAGGATTTTGATGGGCATGTTAAGGCTATTGCTAAGGTTCGACATCCGAATTTGGTTCGGCTTCGTGGCTTTTATTGGGCTGCTGATGAGAAGCTTGTTGTTTACGATTATATCTCTAATGGCAGCCTTGCTTCTTCTGCTTACAGTAAGTTTTCTACTCTTTAATTATCTTTTACTCTTCGATTCATTTTTAATGGTTTTGAGATTAGTGAAGTTAAATTAATTCTTGGCTTGGGTTTTAAGTTGTTGATTAATTGTGCATGCATGAGAGTTGGGGGTTCTTTGTTCTTGGAATTCGTCTGTTCATTTGGGTAGTTACATTGAATAATAAAATAAAATACTCCCTATATTTCAGTAGGTTATTTGTATTTGATTTAAATTCCTGTCACAAATTCAAACCAAATGCAAAGAACCTAATGAAATGGAGAGAGTATCAAAGTGTTAGTAAGATTATATATGCGCCTCTCATCGTATGAGGAGGTCTCGTCTCATAGTAGTGGAAATCGTTAAGGTGTTGTGTTGAAGTATCGATCTGAGGTTTCGATGTCGGGTTTAGGATACGGTTGTTGCCTTTGTTGGTACTTGCTTGGTAGCGTGCAAGAATTATTGGTTTCAGATGAAGTTAATTTTCACATTTTATCGTTAAGGTGTTTTTTTGGGTTGGGTTGAGGGACACTGCGTTTACTTTGGAAACCCATTTGCAAGTTTTTTGTCATGAATTTGTTTGTACAGTTGATAGCAACATGAGTTCTACAATGATGTTTTGACCAATTTGGTATCCTAAGCTTTAAGAAGGTGGAGGAGTTGTGATTGTGAAGCTTTTAGGTAGAAGTTTTGTCTTCAGATTAGGTAAAAGACAATGTTTAGTGTAAGGCGTCAGGCAAGAGTGCCAGGTAACAACTAGTTAAAATCCTAGTATTGGGTCATTTTCCTAGGAAATTATCAGCAATTTCCTGAACATCTGCTAATCCTAGTATTTTACTCCGTAATTTGTTGTTTACAATAAAGACATTAACTAACATGCGCTATAATTACATTGCTTTGGTACGCTCTTAGTGAGTCACTCCCCCCTAAAAGCCCGTGATTCTTGTTTAAAGTAGTTAAGTAGAATGATTAAGGTCGCAAATGAGCAGTGAAAAACAAAGTAAAAAAAGGGGATGAAAGGCGGTAAAAGCGTCCTTTTCACAGGCTAAATTTATAGTTTTACCCTGTTTTGTTCTGTATTTTTCGTTGTGGAGTACATGATTGGATGTTTTAGGCATCGTACAAATTCTCGTGTGAGAGTTAAAGTAACAATTCTATGACTTGAAATACGTTTCCTGACATTGTAGCTAATGTTGTTATAGTCTAGAAGGGTTATTTTTGAAACGATGTGGAATACCTTCTGAGCGATTTCATATGATGAGGCTGAGGCGGTCGTTCATGGATTTATATGAACATTATTTGTGCATTGTCGATATACGCAGCAAATATATGGAATTTGACAGTATAAAAGAGTATAGTACAATACACCTAGATTTGTCAGAGTTCTGTGATGCAGTGTTTTGTTCTTGTTCCTGCCAAATTCATCCAGCTTCCATTTTCGAACATTCAGTGAAACCTAATAATTATTTTTATCTCCATTCTATAACAAGGATAGTGAAAATACATTCAGCAATACTTGGAGATTTCCCCTGCAACCCATCATTTCTTTTTTGGTCCTTGTGTCACGGGCTAAAAATCAAAGACGAAAATATAACTAGGACAAATTAGATCATCATGAAAACTACAGGACTGAAATCTCAATAATTTGTTTTGGTGGTGTCCTGGTGGGTCAGCTTGATTTTCTGATCCTCAAATATATGGAACAGTAAGATGATAAACAGTAACCCCATTCCTATTGTCATTCTCTTTTGCAAGTGCATGCCTGCTTTCTGATGGGGCCGAAAAGTGTTTCCCTTAGTTTCACTCAAAGTGAATTTCAGTCAGTTAATCCTTTATGTTGTCTTCCTTTTGATGTCGTTGATATTAGCCGACCCTAAATCATTTTGACACTTCCGCATTATTGTTGTTGTTAGTATCTTTTTCACCTAATGCTAATCAGAAAAGTTCTTAGGTACTCAAAGCGGACGTTCAACTGTTATTTTATGTGACAGCTTCTTTTGACCCATTGTCATTCTGTCTTAGAAAGGGATATTCATGTAGCAAAGGAAAGGGTTTGTTACTCTTAAAGTGTCCTCAAACACCTTAATTAAAGGGAGCTTTATATTGTCTCTATGGATTTTGGGTTCTTTTCATTGTGCAATTGCTTTCTATTATGTACTATAGCCTTTTGTTGGTTTGATGGCATTACTTTTTCTTTCACTAATGCATGTTTTCCTCTTGATTGAACTCCCTTTTAATTTTTGTCTTACTGAAATTACAGAAAAAGGTGGCTCGACACCGTACCATCTACCGCTAGAAGTTCGATTAAGGATTGCAAGAGGAGTTGCCAGAGGCTTATCCCACATCCATGAGAAGAGACTTGTACATGCTAACATTAAGCCAAGCAACATTCTGTTAACCCCGGAAATGGAACCTATCATAAGTGATCTTGGGCTATGCTGGCTCGTGTATGGCAGCTCCAAAGGAAGTGGCTCAGCCCGTCATTTTGGAAGCAAAAGGTTCCTAGGCTCATATGACGGGACTCAAGATCTCTCAGTCAGTGGGAGCCCGTATATCAACCCGTTTGGCAGCACTAACGGGGCTGGATCGCCTTACCAAGCCCCCGAGACACTGAAAAATCTTAAACCCAGTCCAAAATGGGATGTGTACTCCTTCGGAATAGTGTTGCTTGAGCTTCTTACTGGAAAGGTATACTTGGACAGGGATTTGGGCCAATCGACACCCAGTTCTGTCCTCGACGACAGATATTGGGTATTAAGGATAGCTGATGTCGCTCTTAGGGCTGAAATACAGGGGAAAGAAGACGCGATGATGAGCATATTTAAGCTAGGTTTTAGTTGTGCATCTTTGGTGCCTCAAAAGAGACCCTCGATGAAAGATGCTTTGCAAATCCTAGAGAAGGTCTCACTATCGTTTGTTTAATGATGAATTTCTTAGACTTCACATTCAATAGTTTCAATTTCTAGGTATTTCTTTCTCTTTTTTGACCTTAATGTCTCTTCCCTGGAAAGTGAAGTGTGGATACTTGATGCAATAGGCCTATCTTAGTCTGTCGGAAAAAGCTGTAATTATGGTTTGAGAAAATGGCTGATTGTATCTTCAATGTGAAGATAACATTTTCTATGATGTACTTGGTATAGTCGCCTTATACTAACTTCAAGTGGGAGAATAGTATTAATTGTTTCATCAAATTTGTGTTTAGGAACCGCGGTAGGTCTAAATTCAGCAAGCCACTTAGGAAGCGATCCATATATCATATTGTGGCTGACCCAAATGTATCCTATATTCAGAGGCATTGTAAACATGCAGATCATATTGCTTTTTAAGCTTGGGGAAAAGCATAGAAGCATTGCTTATGCAGACTGAAAAATCATATCCAACGAACATTATGGTATCCCCAATAGATGTAACTATGTCCTTTTGCATACCACCACTTATTCTGGAGTTAGACTATGGTTGGCTGCCAGTCGCAACGAGGACGTTGATTTCTTAAGAGGGGGTGAATGTAATACCCCGAATTTCAGAGGAGATCCCTGAGAGATTAAGGGCTCATATGAGTTGCTTAAAGGGATTGATAGTGCTACTCATACCAACAAAGTCGACTTTCCTTTTAGGAAGCCCATGTGAAAAGAACTCCAAAGTTAAGCGTGCTTGACTGAGAGTAATTTCAGGATGGGTGACCTCCTGGGAAGTTTCCCAGGGTGCGCATGAGTGAGGTCAAAATGCGCCGGAAGGACTCGTGTTGGTCTGTGACGTCAACCCACAGCCTGACAAGCTGCCATAGGTGACTACTTTCGGCTCGGTGGATGTGGCGGTAGAGGCCGTGGGGCGGCAGCGGCGGAAGTGAAAGGATGAAGAGAGGGGATTAGAGAAGGATTGGAAAATAGGGAGAAAAGGAAAAAAAGAAGACCGTGTGGTTGTCGCCGGTAGGGTCGCCGGAGAAATGACGGTTGACCGGTGGCCTCTCCGGCGACAATGGTGGTGGGGTGTGCATCGCCGGCAGTGGTGCGGGGTGGTCTAGTGAGGGGTTGGATGTGGTGGAGTTGGGGTGTGGGAGGAGAGAGAGAGAGAGGAAGAGAGGGGAGAGAAAATGATACGGGGGATTCAAATTGTTATTTTAGATTTTTGGTGGGTTTTATTTTCGGGTATCGGGAAATGGATTGGAATTGGATTGAAAAAAAAAAAAAAAAACTAAAAACAAACACAAGGTAAGGGAGTGGATAATGAATCTGTTTCCAATCCCCCCAAAAATCATGAACGAAACGCCTATACTAAGGCTATGTTTGGTATGCTCAACAAGTTAGTTTATTTGGTCAAAATAGCTTATTTGACTAATTTTTTAAACTCTTTGACCAAATAAGTTGGTTTGGTGACACCACTAACTGCAGTAATAAACTAGCTTATTTAATAAGTTACTTACATGAGTAACTTATTAAAAATCAAGATACTTATTTATTTCTAATTTACCCTCATTTATTTTCTAAAACCTGACTATATCAACAATGATAAAATCTTGACTTATTGGTAACAAAACTTGACATGAAGGTAATTCATTGCACAAAGTGTGCAACTAACCCTTAGCTTGTACTCAAATGTTTGGCACATTCTACCAATGCGAGACTCTTATCACTGCTATATATTGCTAGTTTTGCTACGACATGTGGCGTTTACCACACCAAAACTTGAAGCAAAATTAAAATAAAAATGGCCACAAAGTAGTGAATTCGCAACAGTTAAATCATATTGCAATGCCTGGTAAAAAAAAAAAAAGTTTGGAGTTTATATGATGAGAAGAGAATATCTAAGTAACTTTACTCATATTTGTTTCTCCTTTCCCTCTAATATTCATCAGCATGTGAATTTCTACCGCGACTAAATTCATATTTGTCGAAATTGCATTTATCGAATCGGATTGCAGGATAACCTTGGTCAGGATCAAGGCAGTAATACTTCATCCAAGGCGGTGGCGGAAAGAAGAGTGAAACGTACTCGTCATCCGGCAAAGAGTAAAAACATGTGGCAGGATCTTTGTTAGTGTAGACGTTGGTATTGAGGTCGGACTTGTTGAAGCAATCGAAAAATTGAGCGTAGGAGATAAGTTTCAACGGCTCCAATCCTTGCTTGTAATCAGTATCCATGGTAGCGCCTTGGCCTTGTCGCTGTTCCCAGGCGCAATTACAGTAACAAATCCAGTCTCCTTGAAACTTACGGTCCAAGAGATGTGCAGGCAACGCAAAAGAAACATCATTAATCTTGAAATGTATCTTGTTTCTTAAGCTCTTTATTACCTTCCAATTTTGTTCCCCGCTACTCTGATCATTCTCATTAGATTGCTTTAACAGACGTAGTTGCCCGTCACGGTCCAGCACCAACAAGCCATCACTGCACCCATTTTCCTCCTTAGTAATGCTTTCGAAAATTGCCTCATTATTGGGCACTTTCGTTATAAATCTAGCTGTGTAACACTCAATCACATACAACCCATCATCGTCGGAGGTTGCATAGAATTCCGAAGTATATACGTCCATTACCATTAGGAAGTATATACGTCCATGTCTCGTGGCCTCGTTTCCAAAGAGCTAGAGTTCCGTCCCATGTTAGAGCCATGATGACACTACGTCAAAAATGGCCTAAGAGAACGGGTCTTCTAAAGCTAAGCAGAACGGTTCTTGAACCGTTCTCTAGACGACGGTACTTAAAGGCTAAGAGAACGGTTGGAACCGTTCTTAAAGAGTATAAGAACGGTTATTTAAAAAACCGTTCTCAAAGAGCTTTTAGAACGGTTGTGTTCAAAACCGTTCTCAAAAGGTGAAGCCTTTCAAAACGGTTTTCTTCAAAACCGTTCTAATATGTCATCACTTTTTTTAAATTTTTTTTTTTTTATTTGAAATTTTCTACTTTCAGGGGACCCCTATCTACAATCCCCAACTCACATTAGCAACAACAACAACATCAACAACTGTAATATCAACAACATTTACAGAAATCTGGGTATATATCCTCCATCAAAATTTTGTTCATATTTATACATAATCATTGTGAAAATATTACAGCGTATATGTTACAAAATATGCAGAAATAAAACACCAACCAAACTTAAAAATCTAACACTTTTTTTAATTTTTCGCAAGTCTTGTCGCCATCACTCCATCAGCTTCTTCTCCATGGTAGAATCTTGGGTTTGTTCATCAACCTACTATACGTTCTAACCACAGGAAAAAAAAAGCGTTAAAATAAAAAGGACGAATACAATAGAATAAAAATCGACGTAAAATTAGATAAAAACAACAAAACACAATATGGGCTCCGGCTAGACCTTCGAAACTCAATTAATAGAAAATAGCAGACGCAATTTAAAAACTAAGGAAAAAAAACCCACCTGAAAAACACGCCTACCCTCCTCAACATTTCCAAATCCGATACTATAATTTAAATCTGAAAAAAAAAATCAGAAATTAGATAAAAAAAAAAGTAGATCTAATGATTTTTCATACCAAATAAAACACTTGTTCAATAAAATTCATCATGCATAAAGATTTTAAGAAATTAGAAGCAAAGCAAATCAGATTATGTATAATACCAAATCGACGACCACGGTGCGGTGGCTGGACATCGACTGTCGGAAAGGCGTCAGAGGGAGGAAAGAGACACCAGCAGGAGAAGATCCTCGGCCAAAAGAAGTGGTCGACGGATAAGGTGATAAGGTTGATGATGGTGAGCAAAGAGAAAAGAAGGAGAGAGGAGAGATTGAAAAAGATAAGGAGAAAGAGATACTGAGCAATGAATTATGATGAGGTTGATGGGTTGTGTGGTGGAAATGACGAGGGGGGGTGGGGTTATTATATTTTTTTTTATTTTTTTATTTTTTGGTTTGGCGGATATAACAATGCAAGGTGGGTTATTTTTTTTTTAATTATTATTTTATTTGTTTCTGTTTTTTCTAAGATTAGTATTACGTTTTCACAGGTGGACCTAAGAGAACGGTTTTAGAGGGAACCGTTCTCTTACCATCGGTTCTTTGTTTAACTGGACATAAGAGGACGGTTTAATCAAAAACCGTTCTCTTACGTTTATTTTCTTTTATCTTTTTCTCCGAAAAATACATTTAAGATCTGTTTTTAATGGAACCGTTCTCTTATGCTTTAAGAGAACGGTTTCAGTTAAATACGTTCTCTTAGGGTGGGTTCTCGAAGCTCGTTTTTGACGTAGTGTGAGTTGTAGATCACCTTGATTGAACATAGGGAGCACTTTAATAGCTTTTGTGACCGTCTTGTCTGAGTCATTTTCGTCGACAAGAGTGTATGATTTGGCTAATTCCTTAATTAGATAGCTTGAAGGTTTGCCTAATTCTCCCAAAATAGAAGGGGAGTGGCGCATCAGGTTTTCAACACCTAACAAGGGGCTAATTACCTTCCATGTCGTGGGATCGACCTTCTGGACTCTAGTAATCCATGGCCTCCATAGTAGATCTTCTCGTTGTTTCGGAGTCAGAAGATATATAATAGGTGCTCTCTAAAAGGAACCAAGGATGATTCAAAGAGCGGTCGAGGTTGGGAACTTGTAGAGGGCAATCAAGTATCTGCTGTGACTGAGAAGGAGAGGCAATTTGCGGAATAGAAGACCATGATAAATAAAGACCACGTCCCCAACAACCCTTAGCCTTGGTTTCGATATGTTGAAAAATCTTCGCAGTCCGCGACATCGGCTCAAACAACTGGTTTGTCCATGAAGATCAGATGAAAAATAATTAGTACATACACATCATTTTGTAAAAATATACACATCTACTGCAATCAAATAATGGGGTTCCTATTCATTATATTGCCAACACTGACACCGACACTGACACGATAGTACACTGATTCGGTGATAAACTGATTATCAATAAAAGTATGATCCGATTAATAAAATTAAACGCGTTTTTGGAATATCAATTCACAAAACAAATGAAACAAAGCATGAAAATTTCCGAGACCCACCATTTTTAAGAACAAAAAGTTATAGCACAACTCAATCAGAACAAATTGTTCTCTAGTAATTGGAATTATAAACAACTTAAATACGGAAGTGCAGTTTAATTTAAAGATAGAGTCTAATTAAATCGCAGTTTGATAACGCAAATTATATTAAACGTAATTGGGCATAAAAATCTGGAATCGCAGTTTGATGATGCAAGTGACGTTAAAGTCTGAAGACCAAACTGTTCGTAGCGTAAACTGGAAGTTGTTTGAAGGCTTCAAACTTCTGTTTTCACCGTAGAATTGCAGGGATCAGCGAAGGGTTAATGAGGTGCTGGGTTTGACTTTTGAGGGGTTTGATGCTCGTTTTTCTACGAGAAGTCACAAAAATAAAAATTAAAAAACAAATTTTCAACCTAAAAGAACGATGTATGGGTATGACTTAATTACCGAAAATGGGTCACTAGGTAATTGACCAAATGGTGTCATTAATAAACCATGAAAATTTCGGTGAAAGATTGAGAATTATTGGCGACAAATTTCTACACGTAACAAATCGAACGACAACACTTACTCCTTCCGCTCCTATGAAACGGAAACCCTATGTCTTTTAATTTCTGTCAGAAATATTCACCTGAGGATGGCACTATATTATTAGGATTTTTTTTTTTAATTCAAAGTGGATACTATTATTAGGCTATTGGTACTTGGGGGTTAAATTATATCATTGTTCTCGGGAACATAGCACCATTAAGATGGGCACGCTTTCGCGGGTGTCACACAAGCCCCCGATTCCCCAAACGCACTTTATAAACTTCAAACATGCATATTTTTGACAAAGCCTCGTATTTTCGACTGACAATAACCAATCTTGATGAAATTCATATGATTTACATTGAGCGAAAACTCATAGACAAATATATTATGACATGATAATCTTATTAGAAATATGATCAAAACTAAACTGAAGATTTTAACCCCCTTTAGACGATACGGTGCTTCATTCAGTCACTATGAAATTCATATTTGTTGAAATAGCATTTATCAAATCGAAGTGGAGGATAACCTTGTTGAGGATCAAGGCAGTAGTACTGAATCCACGGAGGTTGCGGAAAGAAGAGTGAAATGTACTCATCATCCGGTAAAGAGTAAAAGCTCGTGACACTAGGTGCGAAGGTATCGTCGTCTGTGGCGATTTCAGTTTTGATTTGGCACTTGTTGAAGACCCTGAAATAAGCAGGAAATCTGAACTTTTTTAATGCCCTCATTCCTTCATTATCTGGATTTGGGTATTCCTCAATGTAAACATCAGCGTCTTCGAGGGAGAAACTCTACACATACACTTAATGTATGAAGAATATTCATACACTAATAGATGTCAACCTATTATTTGTTCTCTTTACAAAAGCATATTCTTTCATATTTTATTTTCATTTCCATTTCAAACCAAATTTACCCGTGTTTCATTTTAAATTCAAACTTTTTATTTTTATATTTATTTTTATTTTTATCATGCCCAACTTCCGTCCCAAGTTCTACCCCATATTTTACACTTTTTTATCTTCTTTCTACGTGATTATTTCCTCTTTTTTTTTTTCTTCAGATTTTTGTACTGTAGTCTTTTTTTTTTATTTGTTAATTGGTTGATGTGCAATATTTCTTTTATTATCCCTCATGTGTTTTTGTGTTGTATCAATTTTGTATAGGACAATCATATCATCAATTTTTGAAAAACAATGATGAAAATGAGCCTAATTTTGAACAAATTCAACATCTACTACAATTTTTTTTTTTAACGTGAACATCTACTACAATCTTAATGATACAACATTATCACTAAATCCTTTAATAATTACACATTTTCTTCGTTGCCCTTTGATCAAAGAAGAATACCCTAGCTTGAAGTTTTAGCAGTACTTGTTAGTTTGACATTGATCACACATTTTAGACTCCACCCTAGCTAAGTACTTTTTGAGTTTGTACTCGAGTTAAGTGGTATTCGAGTTTTTATTCGATATAAGTTCTTTTATCTTTGACTCACGTTAAGATATACTATATGAGTTTTAACCGTAGATTTATTTTCAAGGTTAATTAGGTCTAAATTGTAAAAGATCACAAGAATATTTTTTTTTACAAAGTGGGTATAATAAAATAATCATGTCAACCAGCTATAGAATCTTGATTACTTTTTCTTCTTTTTTTTTAAATAAAATGTTACTTTTTTTGTTACAATAAAATGTAAAAAAAAAGTCGATTTAAAAAAAAAAAGATTGATGAAAAAATAAATATATTATATGACTTCAATAAAATTTCAGAAAAAAGAAAAAAAAAACTGTACATAGGAAGGTTGATGAAAATTAAATATATAAAATATCCCTGAGAATTGCAAAAAAATAAAAAAATAAAAAAAATAACTCCCATGCATGTCGTGGGTGGTGTTTTTTTGCCCTCCATCCCTTCTTTTTCCCTCCTGCTGAAAAATTGTGAATCATACAATTTTCCCTCTTAATTTTTTTTTCGACTTTGCTAGATGACATCTTATTATTGGCCATGTATATAGATTCCACATACATTTAATGTATGTGTATCATCTCTCGTCTTCGAGGTCATAACTATCACCATCGCACGAACAAATCCAGTCGCCTGGTAACTTACGGCCGAGGAGATAAGTAGGCAAGCAAAAACAAACGTCACTAATCTTGAAAAGTATCTTGTTTCTTAAGCTTTTTATTCTTTCCCAAGTGTCTTCGCCTTGGTCCCTTTCGATTGTGGCTACGGCATTCTCTTTCGTACTACCTTGGACCACTCTTAGCACTTCTAATCCGCTGGGCACATAATTTAACAAAGTGATTTAGAAACAATAAAAAAAAAAAAAAAAATTGAAACTAGATAGCAATAAGTATTATTACTTACTCGTAGATACATAGTTGCCCATCAAACTCCATAAACTTCGAGCACACGCCGGTCCACCCATACTCTACGTAAAGCTTGATGACGTCGTTGTGGTAACGCTTGATGAGGTCGTTGCTTTCGTGATCCGACGCTTTTCTTATCAGTCTACTTTGGTTATCATAGATTGTATACAATCCGCCATCGTAGGAGATTGCATAAAATCGGCCGTTGTAAGCGGCAATATCAGCAAACTCATAACAACCATCTTTAGGAACAAAGTCATAATAATAACTATGTTTAGGAACAAAGTCTTCGGGAATTATATCCGTCCATGTCTCATCGCCTTGTTTCCAAGAAGCTAGTTTTCCGCGCAGTCTGAGAGCCAAGAGTTGTAGATGACCTTGTTCGAACAAAGCTACGACTTTATCAGCTTTCAATTCCCTTTTGTTTGGATCACTATCGTCGAATAGGGTGTATGACTTGGCTAGTTCCTTAATCAGATAGCTCGAAGGTTTTCCTAATTCTCCCAAGATAGGCGGGGTAGACAAGACAAGGTCGTCCATACCTATCAAGGGACTAAGAACCCTCCATGTCGTGGGATCCACCTTCTCGACTCCAGTAATCCACGGCCTCCATTTTCGCTCTTCTTGTTGTTTAGGAGCGAGAAGATAATAGGTGCTTTCAAATAGGGATAAAGGATGCTTCAAAGAGCGGTCGAGGTTGGGAACTTATAGAGGAAGTTGAAGAGGTGTTGATGACTCGGGAGGATAGGTAAGCAGGGGATCAGAAGGCCATGATAAATAAAGACTGCCTTTGCGGCCATTTGTACTGGTTTCTATATATTGGAAAGTTGACAAAAACAAGCTGGCCTGGTTCATCCATGAAGCTTAAATAATTAGTACTAATCTCAAATTCTCAATTATAATTGATTGATTTATGAGAGTACACGGGATGAAAATCATTAACGAAGTAGTTTAGATTATGACAGGGTTGGCAAGTACGTTAGATCAAAGCCAACAACGACTTAGCTTCAACATCACACTACTCATAATATTTGCTTGACATGAGGCAATAATTGAACTAACACTTTGATAAACATGTAAGTATATTTAAACGACAAAACAAACAAATTGAACGAAGCATGAAAAAATCTCAGACCCCCTATTTGAGAACAAAAAGTAATAGCACAACTCAACAATGTTTATACCATGCTCTCGGGAGCACAAGAAGTATGATGGTCCTTCTCACAATGGAGGAGAGGTAGAGATCACAATTAAAATAATTTAAAATCTATTTAAGTGTGGTCCCTACTCCTCTATTGTGAGAGGACCACCATGCTCTGTGTGCTCCCGGAAGCATGATATAATTTGCGCTAATTAATTCGCATTTTGATAAAGTAAATTATATAAATGTAATTGGGCATAAAAACCCGAAATCGCAGTTTGATGTAAGTGACGGTAAATTAAAGTGTAAAGACCAACCTGTAAGTAGCGTAAACTGGAAGTTGTTTAAAGGCTTCACACTTCTGTTTTCACCGTAGAAATTCAGGAATGGGCGAAGGCTTTAAGAGGTGGTGGATTTGACACCTTAACTTTTGAGTGGTCCGATGCACCACGTTTCGTTTTTAAGGGAGATTTTAATTTCTACCTAAAACAACGGTATATATACCCTGCAAAAATCGGTGAGTGTCTTTGATTTATGGGTGACAAATGTCTACGCATGGGTAACTTAATAGAGCGAAATCACTTAAAAGCCCTCTTTGATAGGACTTATTCGTAGATGAATAGATCAGATCAGAATTATTCAGATAAAAATCATTCAGTTCAGATCGGATCAGATCAGATGATTGAAATTTGGTTTAGTTCAGTGAAATAAATTGTTTTCAAAATAATATCATTATTATTTTTTTATGATTATAGTACAAAATTAAAACTAAGCAAGAAAATTTAATTTAAAAAGAATCATTATAAATTACTAGTCAAAAAGTAAACGAAGGTCAAAGTCTATATTTTAACTTTTGACCTCTTGAATATCCGACGAGTCACTCGCATAAATTTTACGTGCATACACCGACATTTCGGAACTAGAGATAAACATTAAATAGTGACTTAAATTATGTTTAAGATGGTAAAAGGATCATTCTATTATGTACTCCATCCGTATCTCTTTAAACACCTCATAGGCTCATAGTAAAGAGTGTTCAAGCTACAACTCACATTTTACTAGGACGAGTTTACGACCCTGGCAGTTCGAATGGACTTTTATACCATAATGAGTACAAAAGTCAGCGGTTGTTACTCTGCTTAAGTGGATCCGGCAGTTCTGCAGGATTCATGATATCAGTACGTAGGCTACAACTCGCATTTTTATTAGGATTGGTTTTACCATATAGAAATGTGTGGGTGCTCAGATAGTATCTCGTCTTCCCACAAAATTCTTGTAAATTGTTATTGATTCTTCGTGATAATATAATAGGATATAATAATAATAATAGTAGCAATAATAATAATAATAATAATAATTGTAGCAATAATAATAATAATAATAATAATAATAATTATCAATGTAAATTATCAGTTTAAATTATTATTGATTTTTAGTTGATACTATCAATGTTTACCATGAAATTCATGACAAAAAAAAAATAATAATAAAAAAAAAAAAAAAAAAAAATAATAATAATAATAATAATAATAATAATAATGGTAATTATAATTATAAAACTATTAAAGAATATGTTAAATTGATATGTCCAGTTAAATTTTATTCAGTTCAGAAATCACAAATCCCAATCAGATCAGATCAGATCAGATAAGATCAGATCAGAATCATTCAGTTCAGATCAGATTAGATCAGATCAGATCAGATAAGATCAGATCAGAATCATTCAGTTCAGATCAGATTAGATCAGATCAGTTTAGAAAGATGCAGTCCTATCAAACATGGCCTTACTCCTTTCTATAATATGTATTAAAAAAATTATATTTAAATCATAAATATGGTAAGTAATCTTTTGATTTGATTTGATTTGAATAAAACCGATATGATTTGATTTGATTTGAATAAATCTAATATGATTTGATTTGATTTGATTTGAATAAATCTGATATGATTTGATTGACTGCATTTAATTTTACAATAAATTCAGTTCTGATCAAATTAAATCAAGTTAATTCAAATAAAATCAAATCAGATTATCTCAATTCAAATCAAATAAAAAAAAAAAGTATGTATGTGAATGAGTCAATAAGCTAGCTCTATATAAGACCATACTTTGGGGGTAACATCAAACACACACATTGGCCACTACACAAATGGATCCTTACTCCACCATTCTTATCACCAAGGAGAACAAAAATGAGCTCCTAAATGCACAAACACACATATGGAATCACATTTTTTTCCCCTTACACTCAATGGCACTAAAATGTGCAATTGAACTACAAATCCCAGACACTATCTACAAACATGGCAAACCCATGACTCTTCAAGACCTAGCCAACTCTCTTCCTCTCCTCCACCCAAACAAGGTCATATTCCTCAATCGCCTCATCCGCCTTCTTGTACACTCCAAATTCCTCTCCAAACAGGTGCTAGCAAGTGGCGAAGATGCCTTCGGCCTCACCATTAACTCCCAACTTCTCTTAAAAGACCACCCTCTTACACTATCTCCCTTTGCACTAACCATGCTTGATTCGACTATGCTTGAGCCATCATACCATCTAAGCACTTGGTTTCGAAATGACGATGAATCTCCGCTTTATACAGCTGGTGGGGATCGTCCTTTCGAGTACACTAGTAGCGCGCCGAACCTTCTTGAATGTTTCAACCAGGCTATGGCTTGTGATACTCGGTTTGCCTCGAGCATGTTGTTGGGTAGTGATGAATTTAAGGGTATACTTGAGGGTTTAAGGTCGTTGGTTGATACCGGTGGTGGGACTGGTACTTTGATCAAGGACATTGCTAAGGCTTATCCTGCCCTTAAGTGTACTTTACTTGACCTACCTCATGTGGTTCAAGGGTTGCCAAAGAATGATATGGACTTGGTCGAATATGTTGGAGGAGACATGTTTCAGGCTATTCCTCCTGCTGATGCCGTCCTTCTCAAGGTAAATTCAAGACTTGGCACTTTATTTTTTCTTAACATTTACGTATCGGGTTGGGTAACTCGTACTGACTTAGCTACATTTCGTGGTAAATCTTAGATAATAAATAAATAATATATAAGCTTGTGTATAGGTGTACGTATGCATAAATTGATAGTTGATTATTAAACTAATTTACCTCGAAATTATTGTTATTGCAGTGGGTACTACATGATTGGAGTGATGATCAATGCGTAAAGATACTTGAAAATTGTAAAGATGCAATTTCAAGTAGTAAGGATCAAAGGGGCAAAGTGATAATTATAGATGTTGTTGTGGATACTACCCAAAGTGATGATATAGAAAAGACGAATGTCCAACTTGCACTAGACATGAAGATGCTGTCTGTTACCCTAGGTGGAAAAGAGCGAACTGAACAAGAGTGGAAGCAACTCTTTAGCAAAGCAGGCTATAACAAGTATGAGATTTTCCCGATACTAGGGGCAAGATCTGTTATCCAAGCTTATCCTGCATGATATCTATATATCCAAGCTTCTATATATGTTATGCTTTCAGTTTTTTTTTTTAAACTATGATATTGTCATTTACTATTCAATAATGTACTCCTTTAAAGTTGTTTACAAGCAAGTTGTTCTAAAGAAGAGATAATATAAAGGGATATGCTTATTAATTTATGATTGTGTGAAAGAAATTCAAACTCAAGCTACGTAATTAAATTTGAAGAACGCAGAGAGTTTATAAGATCACATTTTGCAATACCTATGTCGAGGAGTTGGCATTTTACTTGGCCAAGTAGTTGGACCTTTTTAATGTATATCATGATACAACTTGGTACTCGTTCTTACTGAGAATATTTTTATGGTTAATTATTAGGGAAATTTTCTAATATACCTCTGACCCGAAATTTTCAGGTATACTCCTCAGGTTTCCGAGCTATCCAACGTACCTCTGAGGTTTGCGAAATGAGGTTTTTTTTTTTGTGTTTTTCACTAACGGACTCTAACACCGTTAACCATTTTGATGAAATTTGACTTTTTTCTAACAAATTGACTAATAATAAGATAATCTAAAAAAAAAAAAAACAATTTTCTCTCACCTCCCTCCCCAACCCCGCCACCCACCCAACACAAACCCTGCCCCACCGCCTCACCACTCCATCCCATCACCCACAACCACCTGGAGCACCTCCACCACCACCACCAGACGCAGCTTCCTCCCGCGACCACACCACCACACGCCGAGAAGGACCACTCCCGCCGAGAAGGAAGCGCACGAGATATAAGCAGTATGAGTACAGGGCGAATTCGAGCTTGGTATTGACTACTGACTCGAGGCCGAGGGACACGCATGAGCCGGTGAGCCGGAGTCGTTTGGGAATAGGGCGGCAAGGGGGAGGCCGCCGGAGGAGAGGCTTAAGAAGGCCAAGGCCTCGAAGAAGAAGGAGCGGGAAGGGGAGATAGGGGAGGATGCTGGGCTTGTTATGGTCGCGGGAGGGACCCAGATGGCGGTGGTGGTGTGGTCGCAACTTGGTCAAGCATCAGGCTGTTCAGTATTCGAGAACACGAGATACTGGTTAAAGCTCCACTTATGATAAATGGTTGAAGTGAACAATCTCTCCTAGCAACAAACTGAGTACTCGAGGGAGTTGAGTTGAAATATACTTAATTGTACGCTAAGTTGAGTTGAGTACTCGAGGGAGTAGAGTTGAAATATATTTGTGAAAACCTCCCGAAATGTTCATAGTGCAGAACGAGATGCCACTTAATTGTACGCTAAGTTGAGTTCTATGTACAATATCGTTGTTTTTTTTTTTTTTTTTTTTGAAAGGGTACAATATCGTTGTTGTTCAAAAGAACTCATGTTCATAAAACCGTTAGGTTGAATTCTATGTACGAAATTGTTTTTTGGAATTGATTTTTGTTCAAAGTTAGATACTGAGAAACGTGCTTTGGAATTGTTCAAACTTTTTGGAATTGCACAATGTTACGAGTTTATTTAACCGCAAGCGTACGAGTAGTTGTAGCTAACGGGTCCATCTCAGGGAGGTATGAATAATGTCTAGGTCGTCTAAAGAATTGAAGTCAGCTACGCTAATGGTCGAAATGATTTGGTTGTGTATCAATTAAAACTAACAAGAATGCGAATAAACCGGATGTAAATTAAGTAACTAAAGGCCTAGGGTGGAGATATCCCCACTAACATGCATCTACTACGATATTAAACCTAACCATAATAAACCCTAATCATATAAATCAATATAACTTGCTATTTCATGAATCAAATCGTAGCATTTAACATGTTAGAGTTCAATCAAACCCCTAGAAAAAGACTACTCACGCATATTGAAATTAACAACAACAATAATTGAATTAAAGCGATACATAATTAAAGGAATAAAGGAATAAATACAATACTCTCAATTGGGTCTAAATAATACGCTGCAATATAATAGAAATAATCTTCGAATCTGATACAAAGGTGCTTGAAATCTTGAAAATAAAGGTGTTCAAAAAAATAATGAAAGCTTAGATGTCTAATACAAAGGCTCAACTAGGTATAAATACGTAGGAGGTTATTTTATAATTTCCTAATAGAAAATAGGAAATAAACCCCCGAAAACGAAATAAACAAAATACGAAAAATATATCTCATGCGGGCTACACGAGTCGTGCACAATAATGCACGAGTCGTGCCCTCTGCAGTGACCAAATCGTGAATGTACACGAGTCGTGCAATCAGCGCACGAGTCGTGTAAAACTGGTCCGACAGTCCAACTTCAAACGCCTCTAATTTCTTCGTTACTTATCCGATTAGGGCGTGTGACCACTTTTTAGAAAGGTAAGATCATAATCTTTCACCTCCAATTGGTTTAACTTCAAAATTCCAAGTAGTTTGGGAGATATTGAGTTCCAAAGTTGGCACTGTGCAAATGAACTTCAATCCTGCATCTTAAATTCTCCAAAATGTCTTCTTTATGGCTGAAAAGCTCAAAAACCAACAACTATACCAAGGACGTGAAATATTGCGAGAATGAATGATAATCAAGTATAAATGGGGGAAAATATATCAATTATACCATCGTAAAGTCCTATATAACTATGCAAAATAAGGACTTATCACACAAATGGTGTAGTTGGTATGCTTTGCCTCCTTTTAATGCTTCTACGTGACAATTGAGATTATGGTTTTGTATATCTTTCACATTAAATCAAGTTTAAGTCAAGCTTGTATATATACGTATTGGCTAGATCTCTCATGTTTACATAAATACCTAAGAGATCACAAGTTATAAGTTTACAACTAGCCGAATGTTTCATAATTCTCTCTGAATTTTTCTTTGTATGGCATACAATGCAAGTTTAATATATCACACTAATGTAACAAACAAACCCACTTTGTTCTCTTGATGTTGTATGCATATGGCTATATGCTAGAGTTAGTCAAAACAAACTCTTTTATGATCATAGAATTATAATCGACACATGCATTACACTATCATTACCGGTCAACTACTAGTGTTAATGATGCTGGGGGAGCGTGTGCAACGCGCGCGCTCCAACGACTAGTGTGTCAAATAAAAGGTCTCAACCTAAAACAAGAAGCTAGAAACGACATTAAGTATGAAATCTCCTCTCAAAAAAATATTTGGGGAAATAGCATTGATCAAATCGGACTGGAGGAAAATCTTGGTGAGGATCGAGAGAGTAACACTGAAGCCAAGGTGGTGGTGGAAAGAAGAGTGAAAAGTACTCATCGTTTGGTAAATGGTAGAAGCTATGCAGTGGATGGAATCCACTGGTGGTCGTGAGGACCTTGTCGAAGTTATGGTTATATCTAGGATAGAAAATGCTTTCCAGTGACTCCAATCCTCGCTCAGTTTCAGGGAAATCTCCAACTACTATACCATTCGACAAGCTAGTTCGTTGTGCCCAAGTAGCGTTGCAATCACAAATCCAGTCTCCTTGAAACTTACGGTCCAGTAAATGTACAGGGAGCGTGAATGAAACTTCATTGATCTTGAAAAGTATCTTATTCCTTAAGCTATTTATTACCTCCCACTCCCAAGTTTGTTCATGGTCGCCACCTTTCCTATGCCCCATTATGACCTTATTACCTTGGGAGTCGTTTGGCTTAAACAAACAAAGTTGCCCATCATACTCGACCAACGACAAGCTACTACCGGTACTAGTATACATCTTATCTTCGCCCTTGGTGTTGCTGTCGAAAATTGCGTGATCTGACGTTTTTGTTATCAATCTGCCTTTGTTACCATCAATCATATAGAATCCGTCATTGCTATCTGTTGCGTAAAGTTGGCCATTGTAAGCGGCAATATCTTCAAAGACGGTATCACCATTGTCAGAAGGTATATCCGTCCAAGTCTCGTGACCCGGTTTCCAAAGAGCCAATTTTCCGTCCCATTTGAGACGTGTTATTTCTGACTTGGGAGGAGAGGCAATCGTTGGATTAGATGGACATGATAAAGGAAGAATATCATTAAAGCATTTAGCCTTGGTTTCGATATGCTGCCAAATCTTCGCAACCCAAGACGACATATGATTCAGCTCGCGATCGAACGGGCAATCTGCTGGTTAATATATCCATGAAATTTAAATAATTAGGCACATACACTCCATCTACATACTATATGATTTGCTGCAAAATTATTAAATGGGTGTTCGTCACTATGATCACACTAATGAAAACTGCATAAGGGTATAATTCATACAAAGATTGGCTAATACAAGCTGGTTCATTCGGTGGAGTTTAATTTGAATACTTAGTACTTAATTGCTAGATCTATCCGTCGGATATAATTGCTTGAACACATACTATCCCATTTTTCGGATGAACGAAATTCAAGTGATCAAAACATTAACAATTCAAAAGAAAGGCGAGTCGGGGACAACTACAAAATATATATACGGTGTAAAGAAGAAGAAATCTCACCTGGAATCGGTATAGCACTCTCGCTTTTGGTGTAAATGAAAGAAATCACGCTCGCACCCCTTTGATCAATACCCTAATATATTTTGCCCTAGTATATTCATCATATCTATATCTTTTAATAAATTTGTTAAACAATGTGTCTATCAGGATTTGAACCCTTGACATTTTCCTTACTTATTCATCACATTACCAGTGGGCTAACTGTTAATTAATGCATATTTTTATATTCTCATATTATAAAAAGGAAAGAACCAGTCCAATTGAATGTTTAAACTAAAATGAATTTTTACCCATCAATGGTTCAGAAATATTTTAAACTTTATATCATACCTAAAATGGCCGAAATTTTTGGCAAGAAATGATGTAAATCTAATTTCCTAGATAAAATTGGCATAGAATATCCTATAAGCTACCATCTAGGAAAAATCGTTCTTGAAAACGGAAACTGCAATAAAATAAATCAACATATCTTAAAAAAGCATTTCATATATTTACGAATACGGAAATAGCAATAAAAATAATTTAAACCTTAGAAAATCAAATTGTGCATTTAAAATATTTTAGTCTTTTAGACAGAAAATCAGAAAGACAAATAAAAGAAAGAATTCCAATAGACCAAAATTAGATCAACCGGAAATATCTAAAAAAAAATATGATAAGCCATCAAATCTTTTAAAAACTTATTTACGAGTAAATATATGAAGTAGGTCATATTACAAGAGTTATTCCCATGAATATAGGCTTCTATATTTGCGTGAACAAATTTATCAAGATAATAAGAACATGCATTCCCGTGTGATTTGCTATAAAATAGGATATTTTAAATTATTTTAATTGTAGCAATTTTAGCATTTCTCTAGAATAAATAAGATCTTTTGTAGATTTTATTAAAAAATAAAAATATAAACAGGTCTTTACAAGGATCTTTGGCTGAGATTATTATAAAAGAAAAAAGCATAAGATTTTTTTTTTACCAAAAATCTATTTTATATTTTCTGGTGACCTAAATTTGTTGTACTTTTAGTTTATTTTTTCTTTGTGTGCAAGACCGTAATAGGCATTGAGTTTTTCAGTGTATAATTTTGTTTTATTATTTGATCTTTTGATAGCATTGTAGATTAATTTTGCTTCATGCATGATAAAATTATTGACCACTACATTTTCAGTGGAATGATTTGCAGGATACAATATAATACTGGACATAACTTTTACGGAGTATTTTTAAGAACGACTAATCTCGCTTCTTCATGAAACTCGGTTTCGATCGGAGTCATGTACTAGGATTTCCACCTATATATCTCGCTTGGCTAGAAGATCCGCATCCATGTTCTTTCTTCAGCAAAATTATACGACATTCACATGTCTGCTCTCATGCAACGTCCTTGCACATCAGATACTCAATCAGATACTCAATATGTGTACGTACTTTAAAATTTTGATTTTCCGTTATTTATTTGGTGTTATGCAATTTGTTGTATACGAATGTCATAATTGCTGAAGTACTCTATCAGGTTTGTACCAGTTTGAGTATTAATTTCAATCTAATTCTTAAAATTTCCGACTTACTGAATTGATATGAAGAAGGTTGTAAGTACAAATAACTCACCCACTCAAGGCCTCAAGCTATTGATTCGATCTTAGTGTCAAAGGTAACAATCGCCACCCATCTTTTATACAAAGTATTATTTTTTGAAGGGAAAATCTTTTATACAAAGTATTATTTGGTTTATTTAAATGGTTTAGTGCAATATATGATTGATGCGGTATTTTATTAAGATGAACAATTGAACATTGTTAAATCTTTCGCCGTTTTATGGTTTATTTGTCGGCTGCTATCATATTCTTAAATTATTTATTTGCCTTCCGTTTTTCAAGCGAAAATTAAAAGATGGGCGCAAGATTTCTATGGTTATTCCATTCCATAACGATCATATGTGTACTACTACCTCTAGCCATTCTAGGTTACTACATGAGCCATATTTCTCTTTTGTGTAAAGATTGACTAAGTTATGTTTCTTAAAAATGGGATAATTGTGAGATTTATTACCTTTAAATGATAGAGTTCTATACAAATTTGTTCAAAATTGTGCTAGACCGAAAAGGTGAAATAGAATTTGCAATAAGTTGGAGAATTTTTAATTAGTTTTTTTTTTTTTTGTTAAATTAAAAATAAATTCATCTTAAAAAAAAGGAAAATGTCACATATTCCTAGAATGAGGGTGTATATATAACACTATTAGAACTAATTCACATAAATATTTAAGAGCCCCGCCCCCTTTTGATCAATACCCTAATATATTTTGCCCTAGTATATTCATCATATTCGTACTATATATAAATATATATTTTTTTTTTCATTTTTTTTTATGTCGGCCGATTTAAGATTTTGTCTCTAATGTTGTGCCCCAGGACCACTCCGACTCATATCTCTACACGTTCAAGCCAAATCAGTCAGTACAACCGAAAAATACTGCAATAGGACATGTTGCCATTCACTTACACATAAAGTTTTAAAAAGTCATTAGATAGATGATAGTCATGATACTAATAACTCCAAAGATGTGAGATTGCAAATCACAAAAAATAAAAAGGGTAGTCTGGGGTGTGTACGATATCGACCTGGGATATCCCTACCCCTGCAACATTAGCGACTCCTCCATAAAAGGGCTAGAGTTCCGTCCCATTTTAGAGCCAATAGTTGTACGTGATCACCTTGATTATTGAACAAAGGGATCACTTTATTCGCTTTCATTTCCGTCTCGTTTGGCTTACTATCGTCGACAAGAGTGTAAAACGTGGCTAGTTCCTTAATAAGGTAGCTCGAGGGCTTTCCTAATTCTCCCAAAATAGAAGGGGTAGGATCGAGAAGGTTACCTAACATGGGGCTAAGAGCCCTCCATGTCGTGGTGTCGACCTTCTCGACTTTAGTAATCCATGGCCTCCATCGCCGGTTGTCTCGTTGTTTCGGAGCGAAAAGATAATAAGTGCTTTCTACAAGGGACAGAGGACGCGTACGACGGCACGAATAGAGGTTGAAGTCGGGAACTTGTAGTGGAAAATCAAGAGGAATTTTTGACTTTGGAGTAGCGGCAAGCAAGGGATTAGAAGGCCATGATAAGTAAAGACCGTTATTGCGAGTCTTTGTTTTGATATATTGGAAGACCTTCGGAGTCCGAGACATATGATCAACTGTACTTCAATTGCAAAATGACGAGCATACAAAAACATGGATCAAGATTACAAATTACAAACAATAATAATAATAATATCAAGATTGAAACTTTGTGACTACTGCCCTGCTATAAATTTTAAGGGTTCTATGCACTTTTTTAATTCGGAGTACAAGATAAAATTTTAATCAAAATCTCATCCCAAAGAACAGCACTTAATTAATTTTGCGTACTTTCTAAAATAGGGTTTCAAAAATATAGATAATGGTATGGCTGATATTTTGGCAAGAAATGCGAGAAAGACGTTGGACATTCACCAGACTGTTCAATTGTGCGTCCCTGATGATAAAATCAAGGAATTCTTTGATGAAAACTTCATTTTTATGCCATTTAGAGGACCAGCTGCTCGGAGCTCCTCTTTGTTTTAGTTGTTTATTGTAACTCTTTATTTGTTGTCTTGTTGGTCTGTATTTTTTTCTGGTGGCCAATCACGAGGGAGATGAGGGAGTTATTGCGGCGGCCGTGCCGATCAGCACTAACAGGGACGGCCGGGTAGGAGGTGAGGAGTCTAATAAGAGTGTGCGTGGTATTATCAATCAATTATGACTTCTCTAAGCCATTTCTGATTTATTTTAATTGTACAATACAATCGCCCTTCCCGTTTGGCCCTCAAAAAGAAACGGAAATTGGATTTACTCGGTCTCGATCTTCTAGAGTTATAGTCCACAATAAATACCTCTTGGATACATAATTGACAAAGGGCCGAGGTTGTTTATTTTTTCACAATATTTTCTGGTACTATCTAATACCCAAATTCTTCAATCTACTACTTCATCCGAAAGGCCAACGACATCCACATAGATCAGAACCAGAAGAAAGAAAGTTTGAGCAGACTAGCAGATCAGAGTAACAAAATCAGAAACGACACAAACCATCAAACTCTACCTCCTGCATTATCCCAAAACAACAATTACAAAGTGTATGCCAAAATGCTAAGGCGTAATCTGAGTAGTAATTATCTGAGGACGGTTTATGCGCACGCAGCGCGAATAGTAAAGGCGTAAAGGACATCTCCCTCTTGCCTTAAACCAGACCAATACTCATAGAGATTTCGATTCTTAAATCACTAATCATCACTAGATATCATTGATTAAATCATATATTAACCCAACCGGCCAAGCAGCCGAAATTGCAATGTCTCAAGACGAATCAGCCTGCATACGAAACTAATCCTTCCCCAAACTGGAACGTTACTATCAACACAATCACAAAGTCATAAGGATAGACACGGTACAGTAGAGCAGCAGGAGAAGCCAATTTAAGCCAAATTTCAGCAACTATATTTCATTCATATTCATAAAATCATATTCATATTCGACATAAGTACTCATATGCATTCAAACATCATACTGGCCTGGACATACATCATTAGCTAACATCATACTATACAGACTCCAAAAACTTATGCCTAAGCATTACCATACGCAGGACTGTTTTCGGTTTTTACCAATTAACATTTATAACTAGTAGTAGTAGTAGATAACCAGTAGCGAGCTCACTAATCAATCGGACAAATCCTCGATCATCGATCAGCGGCCTAATGATTGAAGCTTCAGCATCAGCGCAGTCTTCAAGTCCTCCTCAGTAACATTCATATTCTTCATCATAGCCTGAAACTGCTCCTCTTCAGTATGAAACTTCAACTTATCAACCTTAACCTCAGCATCGTCGAGGCTCGGACACGTCCACTTAACCCAACCAGGAGGAGGAAAGAAGAGTGAAGTGTACTCATCCCTATCCTCCAACATCCCAAACTCCACAATTCCCACATTATTCTCTTCTTCTTCTTCTTCTTCTTGGACACTTTCATCATCAGCTGGATCATCCATCACAAACAACTTGTAGTACTTCCAATACTCCACGTACTTTATCTTGTCAAGACACTCTGTACCCTCTGGCATCTCCTGTCCCCAGCTCCGGACACACCCGTCGTACGTCAGCGGAAACGGCCTCGTAAACAGGCAGATGCTTGCGGGATCCCACTGCGGGAGGTTCGTCCTAGCCGAGGGTAGCGTGAACGAGACGTCATACCCAATGAAGAGGATCTCATCATGATCAGTCATTCTCCTCACAATTTCCCACTTGTCCTCCTTTGTTAAGACAAACACAAATATCAGGCATTTCTCAGACTTGAGCACTCCAGCTTCAATCACAAGATACAATTTCTTCTTCTCATTTGAAGATGAGGAGACCACAAAGTGGAATTTCTTAAGAGAGTAATTCACACCATCAACCAAAACTGTGACCACCTCATCAATTACCCCACCCATAATACCCGGCCCGTCAATAAAATCCATGGTCACAAGGCCCGGTTTCGCCGGGTCAATCAGCCCGACCTTCCAATCAATCAAGGAAAATGCGTAATACTTACGATTGTAATACGCAATGTCAAATATACGGACGTCTCCACCCTGAAATGTACGGTCAAACAAAGTCCAGTGTTTGTCACGCAACCTCCAGAAAATCAACCCACCATCCACAAGTTGGGCCAAAAGGGAGAACGCATGGGGCGACCCGAAATCAAGCCCGCCAACAACCTTCTTCGACACGGGTTGCGAGTCGTTAGCAAGCGGGCCGTTAAGCCCGCCAAGCAAAGTCATGGGCTTAGCGAGTTGGAGAATCCGGCAATCGAGGAGGTTGATTCCGCCGACGATGGGTGGCGTAGGGAAGAAGTAATCATTGACATTGAGTGGGTTAAAGAGATGGAACAGATTATGACCGAGATTGGCCACTCTGGCAACCCAACCACCGTTGTAAGGAGGGGTAAAATCGTCAGAGGAGAGAGGAGAGAGAAAGTAGAAGTAGCTTTCTCGGAGGATGAGCTGGCGGCCGCCTAAGAGTGGGACCTTGAATTGAGCGATATTGAAGGCGGAGGGTAGTCTGGGAATTTCGGTGAGTGGTAGGGATTTGCGCCACCTGGGGCAGACACCACGGAAGCGGGGGATGTCGGTTGCCAAGTCAAGGTGGCGAGCAATTTTGACCAGAATTTCCTCGGGTAATTCTGACAAATTTTTGGGGTTTGCGGTGGCGGTGGCGGTGGTTCTGGTTTTTTCTGTGGTGGTTGCCATAGTCGAAGAAAAGTGTGTGTGTGTGAGAGTCAGTTGGAGAAATGGAGTTGACTGAATAGTACAGTGTGAAGATTATTATAAGGGACTTTTTTTGAACCGACTCGCAATTTCTTTTACTACTGACTTGTCCGGTGGCGGGGAATGAATCTATTGAACCGACTTTTTTTTTTTTTTTTTTTAATCTGGGCTTTGTGTGTTATCTTAGTCATACATGGGCTTGGGCTAAACGCTTATATATCAGTTTTTCGTTCCCTTCAATTTGCCGGACTCGCAATTTCTTTTACTACTGACTTGTCGAGGTGATATTTTGATCATTGATATTTCTCTAGATTTATGTCATAAGATTAGTTGTGGCTAAGATATAATTTGATCTCGTAGTGTATCACATTGCTAACATTTGGGATTGACACTTTTTGTATTTACTATAGACCACCATCGATGTAGCTTTTGTTATATCTTAAAAAATTGTAATATCAATTTCTTAAAAAAGAAAATTAAAGATATTGCGAGATGCTATCCAGTCGAAGGGAAATGAACGATGAAACAAGTCCGGTATATATCTATCTAAGAAATGCATCTTGAATCATATCTATGATGCCTATTTTACTTGCTTTGCACCTGTATATAGATTTTACTACAAAATCGAGACTATTTAATCCAAATACAAGAATTACACTTGCAAACAGCCTTCCATACAAATACTCATTGAAGTGTAGCCATGTTGATGAGAGACATTATCAATTTTCCACTTCAAGTTATATCATCCAATTGCAATTAACATTGCACATCTGCTGCATCAAAGCTAAAATCCTTAATTTTTAGTTACTCTTCCTAGTTCCTAGATTGAATTAATCCATCTATCTTCAGATTACAGGTTTATGCCATATGTGCTTCTTAGCTTGTTAGCCCTTCTCCCGTAGGCGTGTTACCATGCTCTCTCCCCCCACCTATCTATACGCACCTCCGTTCCTCCCCCGACCCCCTGCCACCTCTTCTCTGCTCAAGGATGAACTTAACTTGTATAACAAGCATTCCATCAGATTCACAAGAAAGTTCATCAGCTAGCACAGCTTTTATAAAAACTTAAAAAAGGGAAACAGAGGCATATATTAAAGCATGTATGTACACAAATTCGGGCGACACCAGCATATACCATCTTAATTACTCGAGTATACGACATTATGTCTCGAAGCATATACCATTGAATTGGTTTATTGATAACTAGCCCCTGCTGCGATTCTGCACTACTATACACTCATCAGAGTAGCACTCACAAATTCTTAGGGAAAACATGTCATTCACCAGCACGCACAGTAAAATTAAACCGGAAACTGAGTAAAACTTGAGCACGCAACATTATTCTTGCGTTCATATTCAACTAAACATCATACTCAAACTTGATTCTTGAAATAAGAATGACATATGACAGCATGCAGCCTAATTATCACACAGTACATACTCCTAAAGTTTACTAACTAAGAAATTACAATATGACAAACTATTTTTACCAACTGATAGTAGATGAACAGACGCTCAATTTGTCACAGAAATGATGATCTTTCATTAATCGTGATTTTCGATCAGTATAACGAATAATCATACATGTTCAGCAGTTCAGCATTCAACGAACCCATAAACTCATCCTGCTGAGCAACACTCATGTCCTTCAAGATGCCCTCCAACACTTCCAAATCATCAGCAAACTTGAGCTTATCAAACGTGACCACACCATTGTCGACACTCGGACACCTCCACTTAACCCAACCAGGAGGAGGGAAGAACAACGCACTGTACTTTTCCATATTTTTCAGCATCTTCAACGGCACGATTCCATCACTCTCTTCCACACTCTTACCATCCATTACAAACAACCTGTAATATTTCGGGTAATCGACAACGTCGATCCAAGTAAGACTCTCAGTACCCTCAGGCATTTCCAATCCTCCCCCTCCCTTCCTCTTCCCATACTCCACGTATGTTAACGGAAACCGCCTCGTAAACAGACAGATGGACCCTGGATGCCACTGTGGCAGGATCGACGAGGGCATCGAAAATGACACCTCGAAACCAATGAAGAGAATCTCATCATCCAATTTCCTCACTCGATCCCACTTCTCCTTTGTCAGAACATACACGAATATCAGCCCTTTCCTAGGATTGAAATTAGTAGCTTCAATCACAAGATACAACTTCGTCTCATCATACGACACCACAAAGCTTACATTCTTGAGAGCGTAATTCACACCATCAACCAACACAGTAGAGGCCCCACCAACTACCTTCCCCTCAATATCCGGCCCGTTAATATAAAAGTCCATGCTTACAGGGTAGCCTTGTGCCGGGTCAATCACCCCGACCTTCCAATTCAAGAAAGAAAATGCGTAATACTTACGATTGTAATACACAATGTCAAAGATACGAAGACTTCCACCATTAAATGAAGGCTCAAATCTAATAAATTCTTTGTCACGCATCCTCCAGAAAATCAACCCACCATTATAGAGTTGGATCAAAATAGAGAACATATGTTTCGACCCGGGATCAAGCCCGCCAACAACCTTCTCTGATAAGCATTCGGCATCGCAATCATACGGGCCTTTTGGCCCGCCAACCAAAGTCATGGGCTTAGCGAGTTCAAGAATCCGGCAATCGAGGAGGTTGATTTCGCCGGCGACGGTTGGCGTAGTAAAGACGTATCCTTCGATGTTGAACGGGTTCAAGAAACGGTACAAATTGGGGGATTTACCAAGTTTGACCACCCTGGCAAGCCAGCTACCGTCGAGAGGAGGGGTAAAATGGTCAGAGGAGGTAGGAGAGAGAAGGAAGTAGTAGCTTACACGGACGATGACTTCGTTGCCGAGCCAGCGAGGGAGCAAGAGTTTACCGACTTCGAAAGCGGAGGGTAGTTTGGGAATTGAACTGAGTGGGAGGCTTCTACGCCACGCTGGGCAGACGCTACGGAAGCGGAGAATGTCGGTTGCACATTTGAGGTTGCGAGCTATCTGGTCGAGAGTTTTCTGGTTCAATTCCGTCCAGTTTTCGGGATCTTTGATGGAGGTTGCGGCGGCAGTGGTGGTGGTTTTGGTTTTTGGTGCGGTGGTTTCCATGGTGTTTTTGTTTTTTTGGTGGGGTGGGGTCGGTGTGAAATCAGTTGGAGAAATGAAGTTGACCAAATGGGTATAAAAGGGAATGAATGTGGAGTATTCAACTGATATTTTGGGGTGGGCCTGACGTTGGTACTATTTGGGGTTGTCCAATTCGGACAAAAACCAAAATACTGGTGTACTACTTTTGTTTTCAAAGATTGTGTGAAATGATTTTTGTGAATTTTGATAGATTTTGGGAAATTTAACTGAGTACGAAAACGATAAATTATGTTGGAGAACTTAGAGGGGGGGTGTTGGAGTATGAAAACGATAAATTACGTTGGAGTTTGAAAATAAGACTCGATTTTTATTGTTTCGCGCTTTGCACCTTTTTTCCTATTTTATTGAATAAGCTCATAATAGATCTAGACTTCATCACTATTAGATAAGATTGGTACTTGGTAGGCTATCATAGATATTGCTACTACTCACCTTAAGTTAACATTCGAACTATAGAAGCACAAAAAGAAAAATGCTATGCATGTAATTGATTAATCATTGATCATCAAGTACAATCGTTCATTCATGCGTATCATTCTTTTTCTAGACTCCAAGATACCATTTCAATACTCATAAAATTCAATGAAACGATGGGAGTAATAGCAACGTTATGCTCAAGGATGAATACCCTTGTGACGAAGCTTTGCATGGAATTTCACACCCCCGAATTCGGTAATAATTCATAGTTACCGAATGTCCGAATACATTAACGACGACTGTGCTGTCAGAGTCGTCATGGGCCAATATCGGCCGCCTCGTGGAAGACTAGCTCACAAGGTGATGGGGTTCCATCCTAAAACCAATTGGCAATAGGAGGAGTAACTCACCACCTTATAAACTAGTCTCCATTCTTCTATTTCTCCAATGTGGGATATTATCCCACATCTCACATGTGGGTCGTTGTCACTCCAACATGTGCAGACGAAACTAAGCCCAATCGACACTATCAACTGCAATTTTCCAACTAGATTGTGCATGCGATATGGTACAGTGACAGCAATTTAGTAATGCATGTTGAGCAGAGCAAAAACACAAGCATTCTTTCATTCATACTCATATACTCATATTCATATTCATACAATCACACTTACTAGTTACTACATACTAATTGAACACAAGAACTCTAACACACAGTCTTCAAACATCATACTACTGAGATTTACACAAACCACGCACACAACGAAAGCGATTCTTCAATCTCGAACCTAGATTAGAGAAGCGTATGCCAAAAGCATTAACACTTTATTAACTTGGACGAACAAAAGCTCACTAACTAGTAACGGTACGACACGAAATTCGAACAGACATGCATCCTCGATCGATCAACAACGATCAGCCCACGTCTGCATCAAGTCAATCGCCAACGCAGCCTGATACTCGTCATCAGTAAGATCCATAGTCTTCAACAAGGCCTCCATCTGCGTCTGACCTTCAAACTTCAATTTCTCGAGCGTAAATTCGGTCAACCCGCTGCCACTCGGACAAATCCACTTAACCCAACCAGGAGGCGGGAAAAACAATGCCATGTACTCATCCAAAGGACACTCCCCAAACCCCCGAATTCTCTCATTTTCTTCTTCTCCATCCACAACATACTTCCACAAGTAACTCCAGTAGTCAGCGTACTCGATACTCTTCACACTCTCCATACCCTCCGGCAACTCCTTTCCCTTGCTTCTGTCATACAATTCCAAACTCAGCGGGTACGGCTTCGTAAACAGACAGATTGTCCCTGGATGCCACTGTGGCAGGATCGAGGCCGGCATCGAAAACGATACATCGAAACCAATGAAGAGAATCTCGTCCTTCAATTTCCTCACTCGATCCCACTTCTCCTCCTTTGTTAACACATACACGAATAACCGGCCTTTCTTGGAATACAAATAGTTAGCTTCAATCACAAGATACAATTTCGTCTTATCATACGACACCACAAACTTGACATCCTTGACATTGTAATGCACACCATCAACCAACACTGTGAACGCGCAATCAACTACCCCACCAATAATATCCGGCCCGTTGATATTAAACTCCATGGATACTGGGCCGGGTTTTGCCGGGTCGAGCAGCCCGACACTCCAATCCAAGAAAGAGAATGCGTAATACTTACGATTGTAATACACAATGTCAAAGATAAGCAGACCTCCATTATTAAAAGTACCTTTAATTTTAGTCCATCTTTTGTCACGCATCCTCCAGAAAATCACCCCACCTTCATACAGTTGGGCCAAAACACTGAACATATGGGCCGACCCTGGATCAAGCCCGCCAACAACCTTCTCAGACAGAGCATGAGAATCGATGTCATCCGGGCCCTGCGGCCGGCCAATCAAGGCGACGGGCCTGGACAGTTCAAGAATATGGCAATCGCAGAGGTTCATCGCTCCCATGATGGGTGGCTTCGTGAAGAAGTAATCGTCGAGGTTGAATGGATTATGGAGACGGTACAATATTTCACCGGGTTGTAGTCTCACCAGCCATTTACCGTGGAGATACGGGGTACAATCAGGGGAGACAGGAGAGAGAAAGTAAAAGTGACTTTCTTGGAAGATGAGAGGGTTGCCGTCGAGCGCAGGGATCTTGAGTTTGCAGACTTTGAAACCGGGGGATATTTTGGTAATTTCAGTGAGTGGGAAGTTTTTACGCCACCCTGGGCAGACGCCACGGAAGCGGGGGAGGTCGGTGGCGTAATCGAGGTGGCGAGCTATTCCGACGAGGATTTTCTCGGGTAATTCCGACCAGTTTTTAGGGTTTGGGGTCGGGACTTTGGTGGTTGGTGCGGCGGAGGTGGTGGTTGGTGTGGTTTTTTCTGATGGGGTGGTTTCCATGGTTGAAGAAGTTTGAAGTGTGAGGTGTAAGTTTTGTGGAAGTGAGTTGGAGAAATGAAGTTGACTGAAGAAATACGGTTGTGATGACGGTTTATAAAGGGGGGCTGAACATTGGACCGACTTTCTTGGGCTGGGCTGGGCTCGTTCTCAACAACTTTCACAATTGGAATAACAAACTCCAGCAAAATAACTGATTTTTTTTTTTTTTTTTTTTTGTTACAAAAATAACTGAATTTTGATACTCTGCGAATGAAAGGGTGGTGCTCGTACTAATTCATAGTTTTAGTGATCATAGTATTTCGTAATTCGTAATTGGCGAATTGTTTGATCACGTTATTATTATTGTATATCAGTTTTATATGTCATATGGCCCGAAAACATTCTTGAAATCCTAACAAATCGAAATTGTGTTTTTTGGGAAACGAAAATGAATGAAGAAATAAAAAGAATTGCCGGCCCACTGGGTGAAAACTTTATTGTTTATTTCACAATCCATCTATGGTACCCCGGGGGTACCATTCTCTTCGTACCCCCCGGCACAAAAATAAGCCCAAATCTCAGTTTCTTCCCCCTTTCCTCATCTGGGCATCTCCCTCATATTTGCACCAGTCCAAACCAAATACAACAAACCCAAACTCAATACAACAAACCCAAACCCAAACTCAATCTCTCTCCTCCCTTTCCCACCCCTTACCTACCCGACAACCACCCCAGCCACCGCCGTCGCCTTCACCAACCGCCACCCTAGGCCCCAGAAAACCACCACCGGAGGCGCAACCCTTCGGCGACCACAACCCCCCACCCCCGCGGTAGCATTTTCCCTCCTCCCACCTCATTTTCTCTTTTTTCTTCCATTTTCTCTCTCCTAAAATTTCTTCCACCTGTTTTAGGCCACGACGACGACCATCTTGTTGGGCTCGCGCCGCCGTATGCAGCCCAGTGGTGGTGAATTCGGGGTGAGGGGAGGAGGTCGGAGTGGGTGGCGGTTGTTGTGGGGGGCGGTAGGGAGAGTGGGGCGGGGGGGTGGGGGGGTGAGGCTGAGGTGAGAATTATTTTTTTAATAATTTTTTTTTATTATTAGTTATTAAATACAAAAATTTAAATAAATCTTTACTAATTGTATTTATGTTATATAATGATCAGTTTTTGTTCTATAATGATGTATTTATGTTCTATAATTATTAGTTTTTGTTACGGAATGACATATTTTATGTTCTATAATGATCAGTTTTTGTTTTATAATGATAAGGTGGCCGGGTGGTGGTTGGGGGAAAAGAGGAGAGATAAGGAGAAATTATTCAAATTAGATCATTTTATTATAATAACAAGGAGAAACGATCATTATAGAACTAATAACGATTCATTTCAAGACAAAAAAAAATTTATTCCAAAATAAAAACTATTCATTACAGAACAGAAATCATTCATTCTACAACAAAATTAATTCATCCTAGAGCAAAAACATTCATTCCGGAACAGTAACCATTAATTTCAGAACAATAACCATTCATTCAGAACAAAAATCATTCATTTTATAACAAAAACAATTCATTATAAAACAAAAATCATTCATTCTATAACAAAACTCATCCATTCCAAAAAAAACTAACCATCCTAGGACAAAAACCAACCATCGTAGGACAAAAACCATTCATCCTAGAACAAAAACTAACCATCTCAGAACAAAAACTAACAATTCCTAGACAAAAACCATTCATCCTAAAACAAAAACTAATCATCCTAAGACAAAACTAACCATTCCTAAACAAAAATCATTCATCCCAAAACAAAAACTAACCATTTTAGAACAAAATCTAATCATCCTAGGACAAAAACATTCATTTTTAAAAAATAACCATTCATATCATGACAAAACATTCATTCCTAAATAAAATTTATTCATTACATAACAAAAACTATTCATTTCACAACAAAAAGTATTCACTCTAAAACAAAAAGTATTCATTGCAGAACAAAAACTAACCATTTCAGAACAATAAGTATTCATCCCAAAACAAAAACTAACCATTCTAGAACAAACGTTTTATCATTCCAGACAAAAGTGTCAGTCATCCTAGGACAAAAAACAACCATCTAAGAACAAAAATTAATCATCTTAGGACAAAAAACAACTATCTCAGAACAATAGTTAATCATAATAGGGCAAAAACTAACCATTTCAGAACAAAAGCTAATCACCCTTTGACAAAAATCAATCATAATGAAACAAAAACTAACCATCCTAGGACAAAAATCATTCATTACAGAACAAAAAGTAACCATTCTACGACAAAAAACATTTATTCCAAAACAAAAAGTAACCATTCTACGACAAAAACTAACCATTTCAGAACAAAAGGCAATCATTGTAGGACCAAAACCAACCACACTGAAACAAAAACTAACCATCCTAGGACAAAAACCAACCATCTCAGAACAAAATCTAACCATCCTGAATCAAAATCCATTCATCTCAAAACAAAACCTAACCATCCCGAAATAAAATCCGTTCATCTCAGAACAAAACCTAACCATCCCGAAATAAAAGCCGTTCATCGCGAAACAAAATGAATGGTTATGTAATGAATAATTTTTTGTTCTAGAATGAATGATATTTGTTTTAAAAAGAATGGTTATGTAATAAATGCTTTTTTGTTATAAAATGAATGATTATTGTTCTAAAATGAATTCTATTTGTTTTAGAATGAAGTCTTTGACACAGGGGGTACCATTCTATCCGTATCCCCAGGGTACGATAGTATTTGCGTTCAACCAGGTATATTCCCTTGAAGCTTAATGTGAGATGGTCTAATATCCTATTTGTCTATTTTAGGTAATGTGAAATGTAATTGACCACTAACATGATAAGAACATCTGCAGCAAATAGTTGATCATCACGTGGCTAATTAGAGGACAAAATCTAGAGCAAAGAGTCGTCCCTGTAGAAACTTGCAGGCATTCGACAAACAATAAAATCAAATTTCCATGGACCAAATTCACTGGCAGAACACATATATAGCTCGATAATGTGTATGAGCTGAGCTTGCAATTCTCTTGGTAGATAAAACACGCAATAAACATTTTTGTCCCAATAAAGTAATAACAAACTCACGACACATCCTTCTGTAAAATCAGATCATTATGCGCTCATCTCGTGATGTCATAATAATAATTAAAACAGCATTTTGAACATAACTCGTACTTCAATTTGTTTGACCTAGCTAATCTTTGACAAAGAATAGACTCGTGAAATGTGGATTAAACCGCACTTGCACCCCAGACTTGGTATTTTTTTTTTTTTTTATAAAGGTAAGAAAGTCTAGATTGATCCACGAGTGTAAGACCAACCTAATTCATCCTTGCGGATAAAGGAATCCCAGACTTGGTATAAATACATGCTATCTCACGGAAAACACTCTGTTAGGTCTAGTAGTCTACTACCAGCTCGCATATATAATCCATACTCCTAGTCTTCTACAACTACATTGACCAATTGGCCCAAAACGTCAGCTTTATAGACCAGCACAATAAATCCTTATAAAACGACGACACTTTAAATTAATCACCAATCCACGAAATTAAAAGATCCCTGGTAAGTAGTAAGAAACAGGTCAAAATTCAAGGGCATTTTTCTTGTATCTTCCCTTTGAAGAAATTAAAGGGCGAGATGGGTAGGGAAGATATTGAGCATCATGGTAATGAACCCTTAAACTCACCCTTTGGGAGGGTATACCTTTGTCCAAAAACAGAACAAATAATCAATTGTGCTATAGGCTTCAAGAATCCTATAAATGTGGAAGCCCTAAAGAAGGATTTTTCCGATTCCATCATTCTCAAACACCCTCGATTTTGTAGTCTTATGGTAAGAGACCCCAATGGTAGTGTTGAACGCTGGGAGAGAGTACAAGTAATCAACATCGACAACCACATCATCGTCCACCACCCTAAAACCGCAAAAACCCGCCTTGAAGACGACGACGAGGTTGAAGCCGAAATCAATGCTTACTTAGCTGATATTTCCGTGTCGACGCCATTAAGCGAAAAGAAGCCGTTGTGGGAGGTTCATGTGATGATGGGCTTGAAATGTGTGGTGCTTAGGATGCATCATGCGTTGGGTGATGGTGCTTCTTTGATGTCCATGCTTAATGCTTCTTTTGTGGAAAAGAATTGTAATAGTGATGATCATAATATTAATGTGAATATTTCGAAAAAGAGGAGTTGGAGGGAGAAAAATGTGTGGGGTTTTATTCGGACATTGTGGTTTACAATTGTGTTTGGGTTGAGGTTTTTGGTGAAACTTTTGTGGGTGAAAGATGAGCAAAGTGTGATTAGTGGTGGTGATGGTGTTGAGATTTGGCCGAGGAAATTGGTGACCGTCAAGTTTAAGCTTGAAGATTTCAAGTGTGTCAAGAAAGCCATCCCATTTGCCGTAAGTTCTTCTCATCTTCATCATGCGTGCATATATATCATACGGTATGATATGGATTACGGGGTAGTAATCTATTTTTACTACTACTAAAAAGAAAAATTGAAGTTTAGAGGTGTATGTCTAAGCTGAGATGTCCTAAATTATACCGCGGCTTTGTTTTCTTCGTCAATATTAACAATCGACTTGAATTCTTCTTGATAAAATTATACCGCGGCTTTGTTTTCTTAGTAAATATGCTAAATGGTTGTGAAATTCTTGTTTAAAGAGTTAAAGGTCGAAAAAGGACATCATTTTGTCGTGTTTTCGCAAAAATAATTAATGAGTTAAAAGTCGATACAACAATTTACAAATTAAACTTCCAAAATTTAAAAGGTCACTCTAGGCGAGTAGTAGTAGGCGTACTGGTTTTTGAATCAGAATGTGTAGAAACAAGTGATTCACATATATTGGTATCACTGTATCAGTTAGTATTAATGTTTTAGTAGCTGTCTGTCAGACTGACATCTAGCTAAAATAGTGCTAATTAAACCATACTGTACTACAGTCCTACAACAATAAGCAGTTTATTTGACTATGTACTGGTCCAATGAACTTGGGCTAAAGAATGATGTCCTCCAAAAGAAAAAAAAGAAAAAAGAAAAAAAATCTAACTTTCCTTAATTTGATCAAAGTGACCAACTTTTCTTCATCTGTATATGCAGACTATTAATGATGTCCTACTAGGTGTTATATCCTGTGCCCTGTCAAAGTACTTGGAAATTAAATCTCCCAAGGGTAATTAATTCTTCATTTACTTTACTGTGGTGTTTCAACTTTGGAATGGTTATTACTACAAATGGCAAAGTAATTATGAACCCGACTGTTCTTTTCTGTGTTTTTACCTATTTAGCTATGCTGCAAGGGCTTGATGTCACTGGAATCATTGTGGTCAATCTGCGAAAGGATGTTGGTCTTCAGGTTCTGAATTTTACTACCCAAGGCTATTTAATTTTTACACTCTCCCAATTTTACTTACACAGTTACACGTCTTGCATTTTTCAATGTGCCTACGCTCCTGTCATAATATGACCATTTTCGTCTATTGTGTTGATTATCAATTTATCATAAATCTCTTACGATTAGTGTAAAACCAACTAGAGGGTGAATGACCTTATATTTCTTTCGACTTAATGTGCGTGAATTTTTTAGCGTTGACTATCAATTTTTGAGCGTTGACTTTCAGGAAATGTCAAATCTAAGCTCATCTTATTGGGGGAATAAAACGGGCTTAATTCTCCAGCCCATTCACTGCTCTAATGGGCTCGATCAATTTGAACACGTGGCAATTATGAAGGCAATTATGGACCAAAAGAAGCAGTCTTACGAGGCCCATCTTCCATACATTTTTCTCAAGTTGTTGAGTTCTTATTTTGGCCCAAAGGTTATTATCCAAATTGCTACCCACGTATGGTGAATAAGTAACGCATTATTAGTCGATCACTCGGTTTGGTCTAAATATGTCGCAGGTGGCTAGTTGGTGCACTCACAGGGTATTATGTAATACAACTTTGCTGATCTCGAATATTATGGGACCTTCAGAAGAGATGGTGATTGGAAACAACCCCGTTACTTTCTTAAGAGTGAATATTTCGAGCCAACCTCATGTACAATTCCTAATCTCATCCACTGCTTATCGAATTATTATCATGTTCGTTCATGTACGTAATTTCCCTGATAACGTTTGGTTGATTTGATGTTAATTCTGAGCAGGCAATCACAATGCACTTGGTTAGCTACAAAGGAAATGCAGATTTACAATTGATGGTTTCGAAAGATATCATACATGACCCTGAGTTCCTAGCCAATTGCATTCAAGAATCCCTTGATAAAATGAAGAATTGCATAAACAAGTCGTGAAAAAGACAAAACCTGCGGATTCAGACAATTATATATCAAAGCAAATTTCTTGTGTTATTAGCTTACAGATTACGCTGAAATTAAAAGTTCGAGCCTAAGGAAGAAAGTTGGGACGGGTTCATACTCTTCTCCTTAGACCAAATTTAGTACTTTGTCTTACTTTGAATTATGAGGGGGGGACATGGGGAAATCTAGTCCCGTAAAATTTGGTGGTAGTATGACTAGTATCGTAAATTCGTAAATGAAGTACTTAAAGTTTCTGAGTATAGCTGCTAATAATGCAGTCATTTTAATGTTTTCTTAGTGATGGCAATGAACAATGATTACCAGTTTTCCCCATGTCTTCGCAATCTTCCGATCCATTCTATTTATTATTATTTCTAAACATGTGCACCCATATGAAAAGTTGACCATAATCTATTATACACTGTAAAATGAATATTAATTAAGTCTACAACATTGGTGAATAATAATGAACAATGTAATAGTATAATTCTACAAAGAAATATATATATTTTATTAGAACAAAACAATATTATGATAAAACAGTAATGCTTGATAATTCAATATTGAGCCTCGTAAAGTAAAGAGTACGTACAGGTCGACTGTGGCAAAATGGCAAGGGAAAAGATTGAGCATTATGTTAGAGACCCCTTAAAATCACCCTTTGGGAAGGTATACCTTTGTCCAAAAACAGAGCAAATAATCAATTGTGCTATAGGCCTAAAGCACCCCATCGATTTGGAAGCCCTAAAGAAAGCTTTTTCCAACTCCATCATACTCAAACACCCTAGATTTTCTAGTCTTATGGTAAAAGACCAAAATGGTATTGAACGCTGGGAAAGAGTACAAGTCAACATCGACGACCACATCGTCGTCAAACAACCTAACACCGCGAAAACCCGCCTTGGAGACGCGGAGGTGGAAGCCGAAATCAACGCTTACTTGGCTGACATATCGGTGGCGACGCCATTAAACGAAAACAAGCCGTTGTGGGAGGTACGTGTGTTGATGGGCTTGAAATGTGTGGTGCTCAGGGTACATCATGCCTTGGGTGATGGTGTTTCCTTGATGTCCATGCTTAATGCTTGTTTTGGGAAAAAGAAGGATGATATTATTAATACGAGTAATAATTCAGAAAAGAAGAGTTGGAGGGTGAAAAATGTGTGGGGTTTAATTAACTCATTACGGTTGACATTAGTGTTTGGGTTAAGGTATTTATGGGTGAAAGACAAGCAAAGTGTGATTAGTGGAGGTGATGGTGTGCAAATATGGCCAAAGACATCGGTGACTGCCAAGTTTAAGCTTCAAGACTTCAAGCGTGTCAAAAAAGCTATTCCTTCTGCGGTAAGTTTTTCAATTTCTTAATAATCACACATTTCATATATAGCTTAATTGACATCATACTACTCCGATCCGATCCCTCCGTTTTCATACATTTCTTAATATTCATACGTCTAATGTCATTTGCAGACTGTTAATGATGTGTTGTTAGGTGCATTATCATATGGGTTGTCAAAGTACATGGAAATTAAATCTCCTCAGGGTAATTTTATTCTTCATTTACTGTGGCATCCAATGCAAAGTTACTGATCCAAATAGCAACTACATACTCCGTTATTATTTGATGAAACTAATTAAATTGTTTTTATGTGTTTTGACCTCATAGCTGCGCCGCGAGGGCTTGATATCACCGTAATTGTTATGGTCAATCTGCGCAAAGATACAGGTCTTCAGGTTAAATTAATTGCCACTTTTATTACTATATATACTGTAATAATATTTAATTGCTTTTTCAGTGTGCTAATGCTCCAATCTCCGAACCTTATTACAGTAAGGGCCCAAATCATCTTTGTGTAATGATCCTAATTACCATTTCCGTTAGCAACATAATATTATTTTATGCAGATGTTTATATATATTTTCCATCTAACAATTAAGAAATTTGATATCATTCTCACAACTGAGTTTTACGCCCTTTGAAAGTAAAGTAATCATACATCAGCATTCCAACACCATGGACTAGAGTGAACACTCCGTATAATGATCCAAGTCGAGAAGAAGTGTTAAGAGACACGGGAATAGGAGCGTTATATATCTTGTTATCTTGATTAGAGGCAGAAACGTCATTTCATGTTTTGCCCTATTAGAACTTGCATTGTCTGATATTCTTTGTATTTTTGTATGCATGTAATTTTGAAGTTTATTTCTCCAAAATAAACAAAAAGAAAGAAAGAGTAATTTTGAAGTTTGACTTCCAGGAAATGTCAACTCTCATGGGAAGAACAAGTGCCAAGTCCAACTCATCTTTCTGGGGAAACAAGACGGGCTTAGTGCTCCAGCCCGTCTACTGTTCCAATGGGCTTCATCCATTCGAACATGTGAAAATTATGAAGGCAGTTATGGATCAAAAGAAGAAGTCTTATGAGGCCCATCTTGCATACATTTTTCTAAAAACTTTGACTTTCTTCACCCCAAAGGTAATCCATCAATTATTTTATTTTATTTTATTTTTTTTGAAAAAAAAATAATCCATCAATTATTGTGAAAAGGTAAACCGAGAATATAATAAATTGTTGAGTTGTCTTAATTCATTTGCCGATCTTGACTAGGCATGTTTATTGTGAAAAGGTAAACCGAGAATATAATAAATTGTTGAGTTATCTAAGATGTTACAGACTTGCAGGTGGCTAGTTGGTGCGTCTACAGAGTATTAAGTAACACGACCTTAGTGGTCTCAAATATTGTGGGACCTTCAGAGGAAATTATCATCGGCCACAACCCAGTTACTTTCTTAAGAGTGAATGTTTCGGGCGTACCTCATGTATGTATAAATCCTGTCTCATCCATGCTTGCCATAAAGTATTCGAGCGTACTTAGCTTCATGTATAAGTATAATGTTTGGTTGCTTGGTTTTATTGAGCAGGCAATGTCAATGCACTTGGTTAGTTATAACGGGAATGCGGATCTACAAGTGACGGTAGCCAAAGATATTATACATGACCCAGAGTTCTTGGCCAACTGCATTCAAGAGTCCGTTGACCAAATGAGCCTGTAAGACTACTGACAGACTTAACGGACCAAATTTATTAGTTTAATTTTATCTTAAAATTTTAATTAGTTCGGTTTCTTTAAGGGCTGAGGAGTAGTTCGTTTCTTCGAGCCTATGGTCAACTCTTTTATCATGCCTAGCACATGGTGAGAATTGCTACGACAAATGAAGTATCTTCCGTCGGAAGAATTACCACGTGTTTGTATTAATTCTCAAGTCTAATGAAATGCTAATGTATGAGGTAGCAGTATGTTGTTCACTAGGTACGTTACATCAAAAACACACTATGAATTGATGAATATACCTGTCCAAATTACTCACGATAGATGATACGTCTTTCAATAATATCAATCGTTTTCACTTTCATCTTATGAAACAAGGGAAAAAACAAGTGTAGTGATGCGAAAAACAAAGATTTAAGTGAGTGAGCAGGGTTTTACCGAGAGTTTAAAAATCGAGAAAGGAAACCTAAACTGAAGTGCTCTTTTAATTAATTTCTGAAAGCAAATTGTTAGAGATCTATAGTGTAGACACAATTAATTTGTCTACAATGTAAAATTGAGTTAGTAGTAGTAAAATTGAGATCGGAGTAGTAAAATTAATTGTAATGAAAATTTCGGGTGGTAAAATTAATTGTGTGAGTAGTAAAATTTTGATAGTGCAGTAAAATTATTGCTAATTGTAGACATTTTTTGGTGTCTACACTGTAGACGTCTAGCATTATCCTTTCTGAAAACACTATGGAAATGGGATAGAAGAAAGAGTATTCATGAAGACTCTCATTATCAATAGGTTAAAGAATCTGTTACAAGCTCAAGGCTATATTTATACTAGTAACTAATCTCTAACAACCTAGAGATAGGTCACCAAGTATTGTAATCGTTTTCTGTTAGGCTAAGTACAAGTACTCTAATACCCCTGGCTAGTATATACTTCATAATTTCCAATTGTGTCCCTTTGACGAACGGCAGAGATGGCTAGGGAAACGAATGAGCATGACGCAAGCGAACCCTTAAACTCACCAATGAGCAGGGGTTACTTTTGTCCAAAAACACAACAAATTATCAATTGTGCAATTGGGCTAAAGCATCACTTCGATGATACAGAAGCCCTAAAGAAGGCCTTTTCCGAGTCCATCATGCTCAAACACCCTAGATTTTCTAGTCTTATGGTAAGAGACCACAATGGTATTGAATGCTGGAAAAGAGTACATGTCAATATCGACGAGCACATCATCGTGCACCACCCTAAAACTGCGAAAACCCGCTTTGAAGACGAGGAGGTGGAAGCCGAAATCAATGCTTACTTGGCTGACATATCGGTGTCAACGCCATTAAGCGAAAAGAAGCCGTTGTGGGAGGCTCATGTGTTGATGGGAGTGAAATGTGTGGTGTTTAGGATGCATCATGGTTTGGGTGATGCCGCTTCTTTGATGTCCATGCTTAATGCTTCTTTTGGGGAAAATAATCATGATCTTAATAACAATATTAATGTGAATAATGATGATAGTAGTATTAAATCAAATAAAAGGAGTTGGAGGGAGAAGAATGTGTGGGGTTTAATCCAGGCATTATGGTTGACATTAGTGTTCGGCTTAAGGTTATTAGGGGGACTTTTATGGGTGAAAAATAAGCAAAATGTGTTTAGTAGTGGAGGCTATGGTGTTGAAAGTTTGCCTAGAAAATTGGTTACTGCCAAGTTTAAGCTTCAAGACTTCAAGTGTGTTGCAAATCTCATTCCATCTGCTGTAAGTTTTTTTTTTTTTTTTTAATACTAATCTGCTAATTTGGCCAGTTTTGACAAGCTTCAATCGAAAGATCGTCGGTGCAACAATTAATTAAGCCTAGCTAACTTAGCTTGTTTTTAATCAACTTACAATTGTATTATTATTATACTATATGCTTGCAGACTATTAATGATGTGCTGCTCGGTGCCATATCCTGTGGCATATCAAAGTACTTGGAAATTAAATCTCCGGGTAATTTATTGTTTATTTCCTGTGACATTCAAAGTTACTGCATATACTCCCTCCATTTCATTCATTTGTTTACGTCCGTGCGGGTTTTGTAAGAGTAACCCAACCCCGACGTAAACAAATGAATGAAATTGAGGGAATAGTAACTAAGTAAACTCAATTATTCTTTGTTTTCATACTTTTTACCTCTTATAGCTACGCCGCAAGGGCTTGATGTCACTGCAATTGTTGCGGTTAATCTGCGCAAAGATGCTGGTCTTCAGGTTCCCATTTTCACTACCCAAGGATATTCACATTTTGCACTCGGAAATTGTCTTTTGTTAACATTGCATTTTCAATGTATGCATCTTTGATCTTTTTCTCGGTCTTGTAAAATCCTAGGACGACATACGGAATACTATAGTAACAATTTTTTACGAAATTGATTCGATATACTCTCTAAAAATGTTCTCGTTTTATGTGTGCATTTTAAGTTCTAAATTTTCTTTTCTTCAGAAAGTGTCAAGTCTCATGGGAACAACCGAAGCTAACTCATCCTCCTTCGGAAATAAAACGGGCTCAGTTTTACTGTCTATCCGCTGCCATAATGGGCTCCATCCATTGGAACATATGAAAGCTATGAAATCAACTATGGATCAAAAGAAGAAATCTTACGAGGCACATCTTCCACACATTTTTCTAAAGTTGTTGAGTTTCTGGTTCAGCCCAAAGGTTAGTACATCATAGTATGTTCAAAATCTAGAACACTTTGTTTATTTCTATGATAGGTTACGTGAATAGATAACGATCGAGAAATATGTTGATGATTTGATTTGATTTGAAACTTTGCAGGTAGCCAGTTGGTGCGCTAACAGAGGACTTCTATTATGTAACACAAGCTTTGTGATCTCAAATATTATGGGACCTTCAAATGAAATTGTAATTGGCAACAACCCTGTTACTTTCTTAAGAGTAAATGTTTCGGGCGCACCTCATGTAAATTTCTCGTCTCATCCATTGCTTATCAATAATCATGTCGTTATCGATGAATAAATTTTTCGATCAACTTTGTGTAATAATAATGTTTGGTTTGCTTTTTTTTTTTTTTCATTGTGAGTAGGCAATGACAATGCACTTGGTGAGCTACAAAGGGGACGCGGATCTACAACTGATAGTAACTAAAGATATCATACATGACCCTGAGTTCCTGGCCAACTGCATTCAAGGGTCCCTTATAATGAAATGATTGAAGAAAGTTTGTTAAACTTATATAAAGACCGATGTATTATGAGATTATTTGAGAAAGTTTATTATAATTTCTGCATATTTACATTCTCTCCCCAACATCAGAATCTTTGTTAATATATATACGTACTCCAACTAATTAATTATAAGGTTTCTGAATAATCAATCTTAGAGAGTGTTTGGGAACAAGGATTTGATTCTCAAATTCAAATTTGACACAAATCACATGTTTGGGAACTCAAGAATTTGAGAATTTGGATTTGTGTCAAATCCTTTGGAATTTGTATCAAATCCAATTGTGTCAAATCCTTTGGAATTTGTATCAAATCCAATTAGGCTAAAAACAAATGACACCTCAAGAGGTGTCATTTTAAAATCTCACCCTCCCCAAACATTGAATTTATATTTGAATTCTGTATTCTCAAATGATGGATTTGAAATAATTACAAATTTCCAAATTCATGTTTCCAAACATGTTTTCAAATTCATGTTTCCAAATTCTTAGAGAAGAAAGTTGCAATGATCAATTCTAATTCTGGCATGTGCTTCTTTGGTTTGCATTGAACTTCACCACGTGTACCAATTATATGAAAATTTGGTCATTGAAATGCAATTTTGCGTTTTTTTTTTATTATGTATGTCCATAAGACACATGTTAAGAGTCTATTTCTTGATATGAGATTTTCACAGAAACATTGAGATTTCAAAATTGTTGATTGTAAATGAAGTATCTCAGGTTTCGGAATCTATGTCAATATAGAAAAGCCAATGGTTACCATTCGCGCGCCATTTCTTCGAGCCTTATGGTCAACTTTGTTTTTATAATGCTTAGCACATGGTGAGAATTGCTACCACAAATGGAGCACCTTCCGGAAGAAGAATCACCATGTGTTTGTATTTAATATCACCCCTATGAAAGTCATCTAATGAAATGTGATGTACACGATATGTGTAAATCGAGCGGTACTCCTCATTTATTGCCGGCACGTAGCTGTGGTAACTGTATGTTATTCACTCGGTACGTTAAATAAAATACAATATATGTGAATACTTCTGTCCAATTCAATCTGATCTCAATCTTTTTCAATTTTTGACATTTTTCTTGCGGGAAAAAAAGAAACATATTTTATTTATTTATTCATATATAGTTGCCCAAAACTGAAATATGGAGTAAGTGAGCTAAGTTAGGGATTCACCGGAGGTTAAAAATCAATATCCTCTTCGTAGTAGCTCAATTTATTTCCTTGCTTTGTTATATTTGTTTGTTGTAAGTTTGTAACTTTTTATTTTGTTGTTTTATTGGTTTGTATTAACTTTTCATTCTGGATTTATTTTTATCTATTGGCGCCGAATTTTCAAAAAAAAAAACATATATAGGCCGGGAACCCCAAAACTGAAGGGCGGGCTCTTTTCTTGTGTCCCTTATAGAAAAGTACAGATGGGTAGTGAACCCTTAAACTCACCCATGAGCAGGGCTTACTTTAGTCCAAAAACAGAACGAATAATCCATTGCGCAATGGGCCTAAAGCATGAAATCGATGTGGAAGTGCTAAAGAAGGCATTTTCCGACTCCATCATGCTCAAACATCCAACATTTTGTACTCTTATGGTAAGAGACGTCAATGGTAATATTGAACGCTGGGAGAGTGTACAAGTCAACATCAACGAGCACATCATCGTCCACCACCCTAAAACCGCGAAAACGGACCTCGATGTGGAATCCGAAATCAATGCTTTCTTGGCTGACATTTCGGTGTCGACGCCATTAAGCGAAAAGAAACCGTTGTGGGAGGTTCATGTGTTGATGGGCTTGAAATGTGTGGTGCTTAGGATGCATCATGGTTTGGGTGATGCTTCTTCATTGATGTCCATGCTTAATGCTTGTTTTGGGGATAATAATAATAATAATAATGATAATAATAATAATATTAATAATATTCATAATAATAATAAATCAAAAAAGAGGAGTTGGAGGGAGAAGAATGTGTGGGATTCAATTCAGGGATTATGGTTGACATTAGTGTTCGGCTTAAGGTTAATAGGGGGACTTTTATGGGTGAAAAATAAGCAAAATGTGTTTAGTAGTGGAGCTCATGGTGTTGAGCTTTGGCCAAGGAAATTAGTGACCGTCAAGTTTAAGCTTCAAGACTTCAGGCGTATCAGAAATGTCATTCCATATGCTGTAAGTTTTTTCTTCATACATTTTATAAATATGAAAAAAAAAACTATAATTTTATGATAATATGATCCGATCGCTTCGTTTCTTTATTTGATCTTTAACTTTACGTTTGAGAAGGAATACGGTAGTAATGGGAAAACAAGTGATTCGATCATGATGTGCGTGGTTGCATGCAGACTATTAATGATGTGTTGCTCGGTGCCATATCCTGTGGTTTGTCAAAGTACTTGGAAACTAAATCTCCCAGCAAGGGTAATTTATTGTTCATTTCATGTGACATTAAAAGTTACTGCAAATAGTAACTAACTTAGCAAAGTCAACTGCTTTCTGTGTTCTCACTTTTTACCTCTTAGGTACGCCGCAAGGGCTTGATGTCACTGCAGTTGTTACGGTCAATCTACGCAAAGATGCTGGTCTTCAGGTTCCCATTTTCACTACCCAAGAAGGATATTCAAAATTAACTCTAGTTAAAATTTATTTCATTCGTCTTTTATTAAAACTTCGTTAACAGTTTATGCATCATTTTCTTGTTCGTGTTAAATTCTACTAGTAGTATGGAGTAAATGGTGATATTTTTTTTAATATTTTATTCAATATACTCTCTAAACATGATCTTTTTTTTTTTTTTGGGGAATTTAAGTTCTAAATTTTGTTCTCCATGCAGAAAATGTCAGATCTCATGGGAACAACCAAAGTTAACTCATCTTCCTTCGGAAATAAAACGGGCTCAGTTTTAGTGTCTATGACCAGCTGCCATAATGGGCTTCATCCATTGGAACATGTGAAATCTATGAAGGCAATTATGGATCAAAAGAAGAAGTCTGTCTTATGAGGCCTATCTTGCATACATTTCTCAAAAGTTGTTTTCTTGTTTCAGCCCAAAGGTTAGTCCATCATAGTACTTTATGTTCAAAACTAGAGGTTGGCGGGTTCGATTCTAATCAGACTCAACACGAAAGCTTCCTTATTAATACGACCTGATATAATCGTCATCTAATACTTAATATTAAAACCTGAAATCAAGTCTTTTCTAGGTTGACACTTGGCATACATTAATTGGATAGAGCATAAAAATAGTATTAAAATACAATTATTGATTAACATATGGTAATAAATTATCATATTAGCTAATTTATGGAAATAATAAATATGGTAATTTAGTTTGTAACATGAGATATAAGAGATAATATTATGGTGGTTGGCTAATTTATGGTAATAAATTAATTGGATAGAGCATACATTAATTGGATAGAGCATAAAAATAGTATTAAAATACAATGGAAGGAGTATATCATCATGTTATTATCGACATATGAAGTTTACGATCGATTTTGGGTAATAATGTTTCATTTGCTGCTTTTAATTTCATTCTGAGTAGGTGATGACAATGCCCTTCGTCAGCTACAAAGGGAATGCGGATCTACAAGTGATGGTGGCCAGAGATATTATACATGACCCTGAGTTCCTGGCCAACTGCATTCAAGGGTCCTTTAATGAAATGATCGAAGGATTGCATCAATAGGCTTATATATATTAAGCTGAAGTTATAGTTCTGACTTCTGAAAGAAGAAAGATTGGGTTCAGACTTCATACTCTACTATTTCAAACCAAATTTAGTTTATCCAAGAGAGTTTAATTAGTAGTAATAATATCGTAAATTAAGGGCCCGTTCGCTATCACTTCCGTTTTCAGTTTTTTGTTTTTTTGCGTAATTTTTTTTTTCCTAAATAAGTTACAAGGTTAACTTTGAATTGTTTGGTTACATAATAGACATAGAGAAAATGAAAACTGACAACTGAAAACTGAAAACCACTTTTTCTGGTTTTCAAAAACAGGACTTTGGTTTTCAAAAAAACAAAAAACAGATTACAGAAAACGATACCAAACGGGCCCTAAAATTTTAGGTTTCGGAATCTATGTAATTTTTCTTTATATATACATATAAGAGCTTAGTTGTGGAGGTCGTGGTGATAGCGATATGAAAATTCAAATCCGAAATTACCGCTGAAAAGCAGGTTGATCGATTTACTAACCGTTAATAAGGTTTCTGAATCTATTGTTAATATGAATCTATATTAGTCCTCTCTGAGAGAAGACTGTAGCAATGATCAATTCTAATTTTGAGCATGTGCTGATTTGGTTCGTATTAATCCTCACCATGTGTACCCACATGAAAAGTAAAGTAGATGACCATAAAAATGCAATTTTTTTGCACCCATTTTTTTGGTCTTTCATTCGCATTTCCACTTCGCTGAATAATGTGGAAAATCTCACCTAAATAAGTAAGACATTAAATAGACTTTTAGCGTGTATTCCATGGACATACACAATCAAAATACTACCGTGCGTTCCTAATTCTTACAACCTTGATTTTTCTAAATGTGAAATATGTTATATGTTTTTTTTTTTTTTTTTTTGGGTACAAAAGAGGGAAACAAAACCCTAAGGGCAATAGCAATGGAAGAACCCGTTATTGAGTTCTTTGTATGCCACATCATTTTTTCACCAACCTCAAAATATTAGAACCGGGTATCACAATAGAAGAACTTAATACATGTTTTTTTCTTCTGTTTCAAACACAAATGGAGGCAGTGAGAGGGACGCGCTAAATTTCTTGAAACGTGCATGTTACGCGGCTGTTTTCCTGCCTTTTACTTTTCAATGCCATATTTGACGAACTCGGTTCAAAATGTCGAACTCAGTTCGTTTACGAACTGCAAAAGCTGCCTTCGCAATGGTCGAACTGCATTTTCATAGTTTTTAATTGACGAACTCAACACGACAAACCATCATTGCGTTTGCTCTAAGAAACTACTCTCTAATCATACGAGGCCAGGCGACGTCTAAGACATCCTCACGGAGAATTGATCTAAGTTCAGCTAGCTGGTATTTGAGGATGATTAGCTTACGGCATTGGATGAATCCTTGATTGACAAGCCAATCTGCATGCGGCACGGTTAACTTTCCTGAACGCATGTTCAATCTTAACTATACTTGCCAGTCGTAATTTCTTATTAGATCCCTGCATTGTCGGATGACAGCTTGAAGTGCACCAATAGGTCATATGTGCATACGTAAAACGTACATTTCACGAAAAAAAAAAAAAAAAAACTTTGGGAAAAATGTTAACATTTCAAGAATGGAGTCTCTCCCAAAAAAGGTTCCCGAATTTTTGTCAATACAATACCTTTCTCCAACTGACCATTTTGATTATGGTCAAGTGGTCAACTCTTTTTATAATGCCTAGCAGTCTAGCACATGGTGACAAATCTGACAATTACTGCCACATATAAATTGAAGTTACTTCCAGCGGAAGAATTACCATGTGTTTGTATTTATCCTCACCGTATGATTTGAAAGTCGTCTAATGAAATGCTTATTGTACACGACTTTGTGTAAGAAGCAGCAGTACAAGTATATGTTGTTCACTTAGTACGTTACATAAAACTCTCACTATGACTATATCGATCTGTCCAAATTAATTAGGATGATCGATCTCATCTTTCAAGTTTCAACAATACCAATTGTCTTCACATTCTTCCTACGGAAAAATTAAAAAACTATCGCCGAAAAAGTTAGGGAACCCTAAAACTGAAGAGGGGGGGGGGGGGGTCTTATCTTGCGTCCCCTTGAAGAAAGGCAGAGATGGGTAATAATGAACCCTTAAACGACTCACCCATGGGCAGGGCTTTCTTTTATTCAAAAACAGAACATATAATGAATTGTGCCTTGGGCTTCAAGAATCCCATCGATGTACAAGACCTAAAGAATGCCTTTTCGAGCTCCATCATGCTCCAACACCCTCGATTTTCTAGTCTTATGGTTAAAGACAGCAAGGGTGTTCATTCCTGGGAAATAGTACACGTCAATATCGACGACCACATCATCGTCCACCACCCTAACACCGCGAAAACCCGCCTTGAAGACGACGAGGAGGTGGAATCCGAAATCAATGCTTACTTGGCTGACATTTCAGTGTCGACGCCATTGTGCGAAGACAAGCCGTTGTGGGAGGTTCATGTGTTGATGGGCTTGAAATGTGTGGTGCTTAGGGTGCACCATGCGCTGGGTGATGGTGTTGCTTTGATGTCCATGCTTAATGCTTGTTTTGGGGAAAACATACGTGATAATGATGATAATAATTCGATTTGTGATTCAAAACAGAGGAATTGGAGGGAAAATAATATGTGGGGTTTAGTCAAGGCATTATGGTTGACATTAGTGTTCGGGTTAAGGTTAATAGGGAGATTTTTATGGGTGAAAGATAAGCAAAGTGTGATTAGTGGAGGTGATGGTGTTGAGCTTTGGCCTAGGAAATTGGTAACTGTCAAGTTTAAGCTTGAAGATTTCAAGTGTGTCAAAAAAGTCATCCCATCTGCAGTAAGTTTTTCATCGAATATTTTACATTTGTATCGAATATATGAGAGAAAAAATAGTCAAATGTAATGGATAGAATAAAAACTAACTATAGTAAACTTGTTTTTCTTCAACTATATACATGCTTGCAGACTATGAATGATGTGCTGCTAGGTGCCGTGTCCTTTGGCCTGTCGAAATACCTGGAAACTAAATCTCGGGGTAATTTACTAATTTAATGTTCATTTTATGTGAGATTCAAGGTTACATACCATGCATAAATAGTAACTAATCATTATTAATAAAGTCAACTGTTTTTCTGTGATTTGACTGACCTCTTAGCTACGCCGCAAGGGCTGCCGGATCTCACTGGAATAGTCCCGGTCAATCTGCGTAAAGATGGTGGTCATCATCAGGTTCCCATTTTCATTATATTAGTATACGATTTTTCAGACGACATGTGTCCAATGAACATATGATAAGAACATATTTTACTTACTTTTTAAATTAAATAACGTTTTTCTCATTGGGTTCAAATAAGAATCTCCCTTGATTAAGGAAGGAAATGTATTCTTATCATGTTCTCATTGGGTAGACGTTAGAAAAACAGTTAATATAGTTACCCTATTAAAAAAATTATAGTCGTCTTTTGTTAAAATTCCATTTTCAGTGTGCGTAGGCTTCTCTCAAATCTTACAACGAGCCTTCAAGTTAATTATAGTTTCATCTATTAATGTACGTATTAATAGTTTATTGTTTTTGTTAGAGAATTCGATATCGAAAAAAATCATCTCATATGTATCATGTTTTTCTGTGTGCATTGTAATTTCTAATGTTACCACTCTTACCAGGAAGTGTCAAATCCCATAGGAACAAGTCCTAACTTCTCTTCCTTTGGAAATGTAACGGCCATGGTTCTTTTGCGAATCCGCTGCTATGATAGCGGGCTCCATCCGTTAGATCATGTGAAAGCTATGAAGGCAATTATGGATCTAAAGAAGAAATCTTATGAGGCACATCTTCAGTACATTCTTCTTATTTTCTTGAGCACCTGGTTCAGCCCAGAGGTTAGTCCACGAGATTTTCTTGTTTCTTTTTACACTTTTGAAGTGTCATATTGAGAGTTATCTTTAGACGGATCTTAAAAATACTTAAAATGTTGCAGGTGGCTAGTTGGTCGGCTTACAGAGTAGTATGCAACACAACCTTGGTGATCTCAAACATTGAGGGCCCTTCAAAGGAAATTGTAATTGGCGACAACCCTGTAACTTTCATAAGAATGAATATTTCGGGCTTACCTCATGTACGTACATTTGACATTTCGTATCTATCTCATCCACAAATTTCATATCGTTGTCGAAAAGTAAAGTATTCGGATCAATGCTTGGTTCGCCTGATAATAATAATGTTTTGGTTTATTTCTTGGTTTTTGTTTCTGAGTAGGCATTGACAATGCACTTGGTTAGCTATAAAGGGAACGCGGATCTACAACTGATGGTAGCCAAAGATATCATACCTGACCCTGAGTTCCTGGCGAATTGCATTCAAGAATCTCTTGTAAAAATGAAGAATTGCATCATCAGTTAGCTAGAATGACAAAATCAGCCTTTTCGGAAACTTAATTATCAAGCTAAGATTTTGTGCTAGCTCTCATATTGAGCTAAAATTCGTGCTCGAGCTTAAGGAAGAAGTTTCATACATACACAACGTGAAATTTTGAGTACAATTCAGATTATGAGGCGATCAAAGGCGAACCTAGTTTCATACATACACTACACGCCATTTCTTCTCAGTCTTCTTCGGAGTCGTTCTGAACAATTCTTTTAAAAACTCCTTGCACATGATCAGAATTAGTCCTACCAAATATACAAATTTACATTATTTTTGAACATCATGTGCCAGTACCCGGGCCTTGCCTCGGCTAAAAAAAACGAAAAAAATGCTTTGACCAGGGCTTGACCATGGCTTTGACCGGGTTTGACCAGGGCTAGTGTTTAAAAATTCGAGCACTAGCACTACCTAACCTGGGCTAGGTAGTGCCGAGTTGGGCCGTGCGTTGACCAGAGTTTGACCAAGGCCGGGCCAGTGCGGACCCGGGCTCCTAGTGCCCAATGGCCACCGAACATTTGGGTCAACTGCTACTACAAATTTAAAATCTCACCTTTCGTCTCTTTTTGTATCCCTTATCTCTTCCGTTCCTTTGTCATCCTCATACATACTATTTACGACAGACATTACAGAAGCTCAATAATTACAAAAGCGTATTACTTACAGTTTTGCAAAATTTCCAAAATTTATGGGGTTGTCTGTGCAGCACTACTTGAGGCTACCGACTAAATTCGCCCCTACGCTTCGAATCGGGAATACCTTAAGAATGGAAGGGGATTCTGGTAGTGAACTCTTAAACTCACCCTTGGGTAGGGTATACCTTTATCCGAAAACCGAGCAAATAATCAATTGCGCAATGGGCCTGAAGCATCACATCGATGATATAGAAGCCCTAAAGAAGGCCTTTTCTGATTCCATCATGCTCAAACACCCTAAATTTTGCAGTTTGGTGATTAAAGACCAAAATGGTATTGAACGCTGGGAAAGAGTACAAGTCAAGATTGACGATCACATCGTCCTCCGCCACCTTACCACCACGAAAACCCGCCTCGAAGATGACGAGGAGGTGATGGAAGCTGAAATCAATGCTTACTTGGCTGACATTTCGGTGTCGACGCCACTAAGCGAAAAGAAGCCGCTGTGGGAGGTTCATGTGTTGATGGGCTTGAAATGTGTGGTGCTTAGGGTGCACCATGCGTTGGGTGATGGTGCTTCTTTGATTGCCATGCTTAATGCTTCTTTTGGGGAAAAGAGTGCTAGGAATCGTAATAATCATTTGAAAAAGAATTGGAAGAAGGACGAAAATGTGTGGGATTTAGTTCAGGCATTGTGGTTGACATCAGTATTTGGGTCAAAGTTAGTAGAGAAAATATTATTGGTGAAAGACCAGCCAAGTGTGATTAGTGGTGGTGATGGTGTGGAGATGTGGCCAAGGAAATTGGTTACTGCCAAGTTTAAGCTTCAAGACTTCAAGCGTGTTAAAAAAGTCATTCCATCTGCCGTAAGTTTTTAATTATTTGAGCATTATTTCATAGCTAGAAATCATACAGTAATAAGTAACACATAAGGACACCGATTGAATATCTCTTTGAACGCTTTTGGAACTTTGAGTACATGTAACACTAGTTTGTAAATATAAAAAAATAAACGAAAATACTCTCAAACTCCATACTCTCTCTATTCACATCTTCAACCATCCATCGTTTTGTCTTTATATAAATTCCGTATATCTTAGTAACTACATTATTACGGATTGTCGTTATGCTTTTCTTCTGATTAAGAATTTCTTTTATTTAACAACTTTATTTTTTCGAGTTTGTTATTGGTTATAATAAGTTAGTAATTTTAATGGGTGATGGATTTTCCAAGGCAAATCAATATCTTTCAAGGTAAATATGTCCATTATATGAACCAAATATAATGAATCTGTCTTGGCGGTAAACCAGTAGTAATTACTGCCTTAACAAAATTAGCGCTCATTTTAATTGACTTATCAAGCAGTATGCTAAAGTGCTAAATAACATAACATTATTAGTTTACTGAATTTGTGTCCTAAATTTGAGGTTCTCTTGTCGTGCTATATACGTTTCCTCACAAACGACAATATCCGCTTTCGTACTTGTACAATCTAATTTGCTACTAAAATTAGTTTAGAGGTTATAAATTGGAAACCATACTTACCCTATTTGTTAGTCTGAGTAAGTCAAGTAAGTGACCTTTTTTACTCCCTTTGATTTTAGTTGAAATTTGATTTGAATTTTTACTCGCGTAAAAATCAAACGTGAATTTCTTGCAGACAATTAATGATGTGTTGCTAGGTGCCATATCATCTGGATTGTCCAAGTACTTGGAAATTAAATCTCCGAAGGGTAATTATTTCTTCATTTTACTGTTGTATCCAAAGTTACTGCGGATGAACTCAATTGTTTTCACTTTTACCTATTAGCTGCACAGCAAGGGTTGGATGTCACCGGACTTGTTTTGGTCGATCTGCGAAAAGGTGATAACTCATTTTCTTTGGGAAATCAAACGGGCATAGTGTTCCATCCCATCCACTGCCGTAATGGGCTTCATCCCATCGAACATGTGAAAATTGTGAAGGCAATTATGGATCAAAAGAAGAAGTCTTATGAGGCCAATCTATCATTGCTTCTTCTAGAATGGTTGAGTTTCTCTTTCGGCCCAAAGGTTAGCATCCACCGTGCATATACACATATACTCTCCTCCATTTCATTCATTTCTTTACAAAATCAAGCCAGAGTGAGTAGTGATGTTGGGAACTGGAGAATATTATTATTGATCATTGTGTAAAATTTTGCAGGTGGCAATGTCGGTTTATCACAAATTATTATGTAACACAACCTTGGCGATCTCAAACATTGTGGGACCTTCAGAGGAATTGGTGATCGGTGACAACCCTGTTACTTCCTTAAGAGTGAACGTTTCGAGCGTACCTCAAGTACAATTTCATGTCTCATCCAATTATCGTGTTATTGGCAAATAAAGTCTTCGACCATAAGTTATCTGATAGTGTTTGGTTTGTTGGTTTATCGTTTGGAGCAGGCAATGACAATGCACTTCGTGAGCTATAAAGGGAATGCGGATCTACAACTGATGGTAGCCAGACATATTATTCATGACCCGGAGTTATTGGCCAACTGCATTCAACGTTCCCTTGATGAAATGATAAATTTGCTGTCCTAGCTTAAGGAAGAAGTTTAGTTGCTGTCCTAGCTTGCAGTCTTGCAAGTTATTAATTAGCAAATAAATGAAGAGGGAATCGCCGTTGTAATCAGCTCCTTATTAGCTTGCTTCTACTTCAATCCACGGCTTCGACTTTTGACACTTCAAGCAGAAGCAACCACTGACTATACAATTATTTTGTTCCAGTATGCTTGCAAAAATCAAACCATCACTATTAGCTCACATTTTCTCATACAAAAAAAAAAAAAAAAAAAAAAAAAAAAAAAGGAATGGATGAACCAGTAACACCAGGAGGCCGGCTCTTCCTTCGCCCGGAAAACGACCAAGTAATCAACTGCGCAATCGGGTTTGAAAACCCGATTGACGTAGATGCCATTAAAGCCGAGATATCAAACTCCATGATGATCCAACACCCAAAATTCTGCAGCCTCTTGGTGAAGAATAGTAAAGGGAGAGAGTATTGGAGAAAAACAGAGATAAATTTAGATGATCATATAATAATTCATAACTTCGATTCTGATTATACAGACGAAAGTTACGATACAGAGGAAAAAATCAATTCTATGTTAGCTGACTTTGCGGTATCTTGCCCGTTAAGTTTAGAGAAACCCTTGTGGGAAATACATATTGTGAATGGATTGAAGTTTTTCATTTTGCGACTTCATCATGCTTTGGGAGATGGGATTTCTCTCATGTCTCTGTTCTTGGCTTCTTGTAAGAAGTTGCGTGATGATGAAGATTACAGAGGTGCTGATGTGAAGAAGACTAATAATGGTGGAAATAATGAGGGAGGGAGGAGAGTAAATTGGATTTCCCGGGTTTTAATGATGATTTGGTATACGTGCATATCTGTGGTGGTGATTATTGGGAGGACTTTGTGGGTGGGAGATAAGAAGACGGTTATTAGCGGCGGCGACGGGGTCGAGCTGTGGCCGAGATTGGTGGCTACGGCCAAGTTTAGTCTTGAGGATATGAAAACTGTCAAAAGGGCCATTCCTAATGTGGTAACCACATTTTCTTTTTTAATACATTTGAAATTTTCATTTCGATAAATAAAATTGAATTGTTACCCACATACTCATTCTCGTTGTGTAGAGTGTCAATGATGTTCTCTTAGGGGTGATATCCAGCGGATTATCAAAATATTTGAGCGTCCGTTCACCGCATGGTAATTAGCTCGTGAGCTCGTCCCCTGTCTTTTGATGTAATTCTCTATATGTACGTCTTCAATATGTAATCTACAATTCATGTGTACCGCGTACAGTTTTGCAGGAGGAACTTAGGATCACAGGAGTAAGCTTGGTTAACCTAAGAAAACAGCCTGGTTTACTGGTAAAATCACTCATATAATACAACATTGTTTTTTACGATAAAATGCACAAACTAGTAAAATCACGCACTACCTCCAAAAAGTCTTATTTTTTCACTTGTCAGCATAGTGGTCCATCCGCTCACGTAGCAACTCCGAACAAATGCTTAGTTTGGCCAAGAATCGCCATTCCTTAAGACGAAAGGATGCTTAAGGAAAGGCTACTTCTTTTCTTTCAAGGTCACTCTCTCTATATATCATAATTGAAGGAAACTCAAGGCTAGGATTCGTATCATCTAGCGTATAATCCATCTTTTTTGCATTCAATTTAGAGTTTGTTTAGATTACCCAAAAAGACCGATATTTAGTATTGTACGAATTCAGATAAAATTAATTTCAAATTATTAGTTTTACATGCTCCTATATATCTTCTGATCTTTGGTAGGAAATGGAGAAGTTGATGAAAAACAAATCCGGAACGAGATGGGGCAATCGAATCGGAATAATGCTCTTGCCAATTTACTGTCATAGTAAAAATGACGATGTTCTAGGTTACGTAAAGAGATCCAAAGTGATGATTGATCAAAAGAAACAATCACTTGAATCATATTTCTCGTACGCTATGGTAAACTCGACGATCTCCTTGTTTGGACCAAAGGTAAATTAAGTTAAATGGATTACATACATACCCAACTTTTTACTGTGATTAGTTAAAAAATTCGTGTAGTTTAACATTAGTGTAGATTGCCAGCTTGGTTAATTACAGGATTGCCTGTAATACAACTTTCACAGTTTCAAATCTTGTTGGCCCATCGGAAGAATTGACTTATGCTGCTAATCCCATCACTTTTATCAGAGCAACATCGTCTAGCTTGGCTCATGTAAGTCGTCGTCTTGCTTACGACTCAATTATTGCGTTTTTTTTTTCCTTCTATTTTCGGAAAATGATCTGTAATCATACGTTAATCAACTTGTTTACGTGGTCGATGTGATAGAGGGTCATTGAGTGATCTATGCTAATTTCAATATGAGTCGCCGATTATTCTTTGGGTTTTGCTACAGAAGTTGGTATGTTAATTGGTTACAACTTAGGACTTTACGAGTAATAAATATTGGGAGATAATAGTTATTGGGCTTTGGATATAGGCTCTCACAATGCACATGGTGAGCTATGCTGGAATGGCTAACATGCAGATCCTTGTGGCTAAAGACATTATCCCTGATCCACAATTTCTTGCGAATTGCTTCGAAGATGCCTTGCTTGAAATGAAGATTATGGCAGAGAGTACTCCCGGAGAAGATATTTTTTAGAAGATTTTTACACTCCTCCATATGAGTTACAGACGATTAATTACACTAGACTCATGATATCGATCATTTCAGGCATAAGGTACAAAAACTGTTATTTAACCGTCATTATCCATTAGTTTAAACTTTTGGTTGAGAGAGTTCTTTCACATGTAATAATGCACGATCTTTCTAAATATACCTCTCTACAGTTTACCTTGTTATCATCACTTCTGGTAGTATCCGTAGACCTCAGGTCATGTTAAGGTACAAAACCAGCGACATTAATGACTCATATTGTTATATGACTTATTTCCACTCATTTATCCCTTCAAACTTTAATCCGGCTACGACAGACGACTTTCCAATTTCCATGAACATTATTGACTCTTGAATCGCTATCAACCACATAAACACGAGAAAAATGATTCGAAATCGTAAGTAAATTACAACCACCAATTATCATTTCGATCATTCTAGACAAGAATTTATACCAACAACAAATTAGTTCCAACTTCCAATACGCAAATTAAATAATTTCTCCTTCAACTTCTCCAAGTTCAATCAATAATCCCTCATATTCTTCAGCTTCTCGTACAAGATACTCAACCATGGATGAACCAGTAACACCAGCAGGCCGGCTCTTCCTTCGCCCGGAACTGGACCAAGTAATCAACTGCGCAATCGGGTTCAAAAACCCGCCCGACGTAGAAGCAATTAAAGCCGAGCTATCAAACTGTTTGATGCTCCAACACCCAAGATTCTGCAGCCTCTTAGTGAAAGACATAAATCAAAGAGAGCATTGGAGAAAAACCGAGATAAATTTAGATGATCATATAATTATTCATAACTTAGACAGTGATTATTCAAACCAAGATTACGATGTAGAGGAAAAGATCAATTCTTTGTTAGCTGACTTTGCGGTATCTTGCCCGTTAAGCACAGATAAACCCTTGTGGGAAATACACGTTATTATTGAATTGAAGTGTGTAATTTTACGACTTCATCATGCTCTGGGAGATGGGATTTCTCTGATGTCTCTGTTCTTGGCTTCTTGTAAGAAGTTGCGTGATAATGAAGATTACCGAGGTGATGATGAGAAAAAGATGAATGTTGGAGATAGAAAGGAAAGGAGGAAAGATGGAGGGTTTTTTCGGGTTTTGATGATGATTTGGTATACGTGTATTTCTGTGGTTATATTTATAGGGAGGAGCTTGTGGGTGAGAGATAAGAAGACGGTTATTAGCGGCGGCGACGGGGTGGAGCTGTGGCCGAGATTGGCGGCTACGGCCAAGTTTAGAGTTGAGGACATGAAAATTGTCAAAAGGGCCATTCCTAATGCGGTAAGTAAGAACATGTTCGTTATTGTTTTCTGTTTTTTTTTTTTTTTTTTTTTTTGGCCTTACTTTGGTAAAATCGTACTTGTGTACTCATATTTGCTCAGGAAATTTGATTTGATTGAAGAATAAACCATGTTTCGACAATAAAGGTCGTCAAATGATGCATATGATACAAAAAAAAATAAGTACTAGCATGTACGATTGGGGCATATTCGACCTCTAAATATAATTGTTATATAAAATTGCCCATAAGTACAGTACTATTCAATAATGTTTTAGTTAAGAGTGTAAAAAGAACTAAATAGGTCCATTTTAGAAGTGTAAAGCTCACTACTCTAGTCTCTAGACAATGGATAGTACTCATTGGTATTGCATTTGCCTCCCCACATCTTGCAGACCATCAACGACGTTCTCTTCGGAGTGATTTCGAACGGATTATCAAGATATTTGAGCATCAGATCCCCCCATGGTAAACTCATAATCGATGTTTTCACGTGATTACAATTAAAATTGAAACAAACTAAAAGATGTTGGACTATGTATAGTTTTGCAGGAGGAACTTCTGATTACAGGATTAGCCATGGTTAATTTAAGGAAACAACCGGGCTTACAGGTAAACTAAAATTACAGACACTTATTCTTATGGAGTACTCTACTAATTAAGACGTTAAAGTGCACATTACGACGAGAATGTGCGTTATTTGCATTGATAGGAAATGGAGAAGTTGATGAAAGCCGAATCTGGAACGAGATGGGGCAATCGATTTGGGATGATACTATTACCAGTTTACTGCCACAGTAAAAATGATGATCCTCTGAGTTATGTAAAGAGATCAAAAGTGATGATCGATCAAAAGAAACAATCACTTGAAGCTCACTTCTCTTACGCTATAGGGAACTTGATCATGTCCTTGTTTGGACCAAAGGTGCATTTACTATACTGCCCCTACTATTTATTGTGAATTCAAGCGACTATATCTAACGAACACGATGACATTGATTGTAGATGGCCAGCTTGCTTAATTACAGGATTTTGTGTAACACAACTTTCACAATCTCAAATATTGTTGGTCCACCGGAAGAATTGACGTATGCTGGTAACTCCATCACCTATATCAGAGCAACAGCCTCTAGCTTGGCTCATGTAAGTCTTCCGCTTGTTGTTCACGACTTATTTCTTTTGTAGCTAGATAGACTCCGATAACCAACTCACTTTACATAGTCGGAAATAATAAGATGTCATGTCACCAAGGGATAATATCGTCCAGTGATAACTTTGATATATTATAACCTCTTGTTGTCCTTTACACTTGACTGCGTTTCGAACTCACTTAAACAACACTGAAATTTTGTACCATGAGTCACTTATATAATGGACCGACTTGAGAATAATTGAGAGCCTTAAAACCGCTGCGGATCACCATGGGCTTATGGGCTAGGACACATGAACAACTTCAATTAGTATGTGGATTTGTTTGAAAATTGGGCTGATGATGTTTGGGCTTTGGATGTAGGCTCTTACAATGCATATGGTGAGCTATGCGGGAAAGGCCGACATGCAGATCCTTGTAGCTAAAGATATTATCCCTGATCCACAATGTCTCGCAAAGTGTTTCGAAGATGCCTTGCTTGAAATGAAAGATACGGCAAAGCTAAGAGACAGTTTGCTTGACTAATCAGAGGAACTTGATCGGAGTGATCATCTGTCAATTAGTTGATTTCAATACCATTCTCTCATACTCACTTGTAATTTAGAGTATGGTTCAATTTATGTATAATAAATCAATGATATGAGACCACGTATAGTCCTAACAGTGATCATTTTATTGTATATTGTTAGGATATAAGATTTTAATATACGTAGTGTTTAAGTTCGTAACAAAGTAGGCATTTGTGCATCTTATGCATCAACCAACAGTAATTTTGTTAGCAACAAATTAAACGTCACTCATCAAATCACACAATGTGTAGGCAAGAATTTCTCCTTCATCAATTTTGGTGTCAATTTAATTTTTCTTGTTTTATTTGTATGCCTTTCTATGTTTGTCTATTTTCATCATATAAGCAAATTTAATTTCCAAAGAATAGTCAAAAAACAAAAACAAAATTTTCTTGTCAACATAACAAAAAAAAAAAAAGAAAAGAAAAAAACAAATTTAAATTATAAGGCCAGCGAGCTGGAGCCTTGATGGAGAGGAACTGTACAAATCAGAGAAGCGTGGTCTTCACGAGAGATACGACCCCAAGCTCATGTTATATTATGAGCATATGACCTACCATTTTTTTTTTGGGGTTACAATAACCTACCATTTTGATTTCTACATTAGATTACATATCAACCTCACACATCACCAACATATCTTCTCGTGCAACACACAATGCGAACTAGTCAATTATGACTCAGTACTCCCTCCATTTCTTTCATTTAATTTGCTCATTATCGGTTTAACGGAAACAAATGGAAGAAATTTAGGGACTAGTAGTAGACACACATGGCTAATCATCATTAATTCGTTGACCTAAAAAAAAATTTATCACTAATTCGTGTAGTGATTACTAGTGAAGTATAGCCATGAGGCCCATGACCCTTAAGTCCTTAATTAACTACAACATGTTAATTATACGGTATAATCGTGTAGCCGTGGTCGATACTTAATTAATCGTTTCATGCTCCATGCATGAGCTATTGTAATGAACATTTAACCGAGTAACTAATTAACATAATCAAAGTTCAGAATGTCTCGCTCTCGTAATATAAGTTCATCATAATCATTGATATTAACGGAGTAACTTCTGTTATTAACGACTTGAAAGTTACATCTCATCTCATTCATCAATTCATACATACATATTACATATACAATAATGATTTTGCGGTATAAAGAAAAAAGAATAATGGAGGACACGTACCGGCAAAATAGGAATGCAAGTAGAGTGTTCCAAACCAATCAACCAATTCAATCGACAACTTTTGTCTCTATATATATAGTAAGAATCACCTCCAGAGCTTACACCAATTTTGCATCTTTCTAAGTTTTTTTCACTTTCTCTGCCCTAAACCTTTTTTTTCTCTACATATATATTGAAGTATATTACAAGCAACATATAATATCAACATGGAGGAAGAAGAGCCCGTCACACCAATGGGACGTTTATGCCTTCTCCCTGAACACAACCACATAATCAACTGCGCCATAGTTTTGGAAAACACCATCGACATCGACGCTCTTAAACAAAAACTCTCAAACTCCATCATGATCAAAATCCCCCGCTTCTCGTGCATCATGACCGCCGATCCACGAGACGGTTCCGAATTCTGGAAGAGAGTCCATGTTGACCTAGACAACCACATTATCATCCACAATCAAATTGATGATAATAATAATGATAATGATGAATATGATGGTATGTCGGACGAGGATGTCGTAAACTCGTACCTGGCTGACATGGCCATATCATCTCCCATGAGAATGGACAGGCCACTCTGGGAGTTACACGTGTTGCATGCTCAAAAGTGTATGATCATAAGAGTGCACCATGCCATAGCTGATGGCATGTCGTTGATGTCATTGTTATGGACCATGGGCCGTCGATCATCAAGAGATAATAATATGGTTATGAATAATAATGTTGTTATTAGTGATGATAAGCAGAAGCTTCTTGGTTACGGTAATAAAGAAGGGAGAGGGTGGAAAAGTATGGGATTATGTGAGAGTTTAGTGTATGTTTGGAATACGTTGGTGTTTGGGTTAATATTTGTTGGGAGGTGTTTGTGGGTGAAAGATAAAGGGGTTATTAGTGGATTTACTGGAGTTGAGTTTTGGCCTAGGAAGGTTGCTACTGCAAAGTTTAAGATTAGTGACATGAAATCTATTAAAAAGGCCATTCCAAATGCGGTAATAAGAATTACTTCGTTTCTCCATACTATATATATATATATATATATATATATATATATATGTATTAAATATAATTGGCTAGTGATCCTTTTGAATTTTTCACCCTTTAGTAATGGTACAAAAGAACTATTATATATGAAAAAAAAAGATAGAATGATTTTTCAATGGCCACTATTGTATTATTCGACGAGAACTGAAAGTGAAATATGTGTATGTGTTTTTCTATTATCGATTTATTTTATTATTGTAATAATATCGGTTTTTCGATGGTTGCAGACTATACATGAGGTTCTATGTGGAATAATATGGTGTGGATTGACAAGATACCTCAATATGCAATATCCCAAAGGTGAAATGGTTATTCATCATCCACATCACTGTTGTCTAAATTAATATTATCCCCCCCCCCCCCTTTTCCAAGTAATATCATGCATTTATTTGATTTGTTGTTTTGTACTTGACTATAATATTATTGTTTAAAATTTAATAGATTTACCGGAGGGTGTTCAAATCACTGCTATGTGCCCTTTTAATTTAAGACAACAACCAGGAGTCCAGGTCTGATATTTCTCTAATGACTCTGGCCTTTTACGTAATGACAACGTTAATTTCTCTTTCATTATTTATATTTATGTACGTCATAGTCTTAAATTTTGTTGTTTCTTAACGATGGTACAATATACATTGTACGTGATAAGGACGTGGCCGAAATGTTAACGAAAACTACCCGATCGCCATGGGGTAACAGATTCTCAGTAATTCTTCTCCCGTTCACTTATCGGAAAAAGTGTATGAATCCTCTGTCATATGTTGCACTTGCTAAAGAGTTGATGGCTAAAAAGAAGCAATCAATGGAAGCTCGTTTATCTTACAACATCGTAAGCCTAGCCTCAGCTTTGCTTGGTTCTAAGGTAATCATCTCTACTAATTATTATTAGAGAGAGGATTTATTTCGATTGTAAGTCCTTCAATTGTGTCACAATAGATAGAAATATAGAATAACGATTTTAGTTTGCAGGTTGCAGGTTTCTTTTACTATAACCTCTTTTGTAACACGAGCTTTTTACTCTCAAACATTGCCGGTCCACTAGAAACGATTTCAATGGGCGAGAACCCGGTAACTTCTATAAGAGTTACATCTTCGACACAACCACATGTAATAATGTTTTACCGTACTTTATTGAATAGATTTTAGAATAATAATCGAGAGTCAAGTCACATCGTATTCCCATAACAAATTCTCTGTTGCGATTTTTGTGGTATATACAGGCAATGACGATGCACCTAGTGAGCTATCAAGAATGGGCAAATCTACAAATCCAAGTCGCTAAAGATGTGATTCCTGACCCAAAGGTCTTGGCTAAATATTTCGAAGATGCATTGTTCGACATGAAGAAAGCTGCCGAGCGTATGTAAGACGATTTTATACACGAGTAGTACTCAAAGCCTAAGCCAGTAATTAAGGCCCACATGAAATAATTCGAAACGAAATGAACTTGTAATAACGTTCACCATATAAATCGAGTTAAGTATGAGTTCAGGGTCTAACGTTTTCATTTTTGTTTAGTTAAGGACCTCAACGTTTTTTTGTGTTCAATTGAGGACCTATCATCCAAAATGTTAAGTTTTCCGTTACACAGCTCTCCTTTATTTTTTCTTCTCCAAACCTTTTTAATTTTCTCTCTCCTCTCTCTTCCACCACTAAACACCACCTAAAATCCTCACCTCCACCGCCACTGCCGCCACTTAAAATTCACACCACATTTTATCTCCAAAATCTTGTGACTGCATTGATAGAAATTGACTCGATATGAGAGGAAGATATTGAAGAAAAAGTTGAAGACCCAGAAAAAGAAGGTGAAGAAATTGAAGTAAGATGAAAAGGTTTTTTTTTTTTTTTTTTTTTTTTTTTTTTTTTTTATGTGTGAATGTTCAAAATAGAAATCCAGATTTCTATGTTTGTAAATCCTGTTTTTGTTTGTTCCAAATCCCTTTTCTTATAATTTTCAATTCAAAAAATTCAGATTTGGGGGAAAAAAAATAATTCAAAATTAAATTTACCAAGTGTTTTGTTTGAATTTTCTTGAGTGTGATTAGATCGGGTACTTTAAAAACAATTGCACATTTCAATTATTTCTGTCTTTGATCGAGAAATTGTGGTTTTGTTATGAATGTTCCTGATTTTTTTTTTCCAGCAATTTTTTTTTGTAGGTTATGGGATGTGATTGTTCTTGAGCTAGAGTATAAAAAAGGGGGGTGGGATTGAATAAATTGTTGGTTTTTTTGTGAATGAATATTCTTGAACAATAAAGATACCAGCTCTGCAAATTTGATGACTAACAAATGGATTGAAAAATTCAACTTTGGATCAAAATGAGAACGTTTTTTTTTAAATAATGCTCTAAATTAAAATAATTCGATTTTTGGGTGTGGAATGAAAGTATTTATGTAGTATGGGTCCACGTAGGATTGGCATTCTCCAAACTAGCTTCGGTTTTTTTTTTTTGGCGAAACAAACCAAAACCGTCACGGCACGGCGCGTGACGGTTTTACCCATAACCGCTGAGAATTGGGGCGGTTATGGACCAAAACCGTTGCAAATTGGGGCGGTTATGGACCAAAACCGTCTTTTTTTAGGGCGGTTTTGGTCAATCTTGCAATTTTGACGGAAAAAGAACCCACCAAAACCGTCTGAAAATTGAGCGGTTATGGTCATAACCGTCACGCGCCATAGCGGTTTTGGTACAAATTTGGTTCGGGGGTATCCGATCCTACGTGGACCCATTCTACGTAAATATTTTCGTTCCGCACCCAAAACTTGAATTATTTTAATTTAGAGCATTATTTAAAAAAATCGTTCTCAAAATGATGAATCTGGGTGTATGATTTTTTTTTTTTTTTTTTTTTGTTATTGAGGAGCGTTTTAGATGAATTTTCTGGGTTTATCGGGTGCGATTAGGCGACAAAATTCTGCAACTAGGAGCATCGATTGCGCTGGCTCGAAATTTTGCTACCCCAATTGATTTGATTTGAGAAGATGAAGATAGAAGAGGGTGAATATGGTGACGAATGGATGAAGATGCAGAGAGATTGAGGAAAGAGATGAGAGGTAGGGAAAAACTAACGGAAATACTAACCCAGGTCCTCAACTGAACAAAAAAAACGTTGAGGTCCTTAACTAAACAAAAATGAAAACGTTGGACCCTGAACTCATACTTAACTCGAATGTAATTAAGAATGGGGAGCATAGATCCTATGCTCGGCCTAACTCTCGAAAAGCTTCAAACCCACCACTCTAAGCCACCCTCGGCCACCCTCTACCACCCCCGGCCACCCTATATCCCGGTCACCCTTCACAACCCCTATCACTCTATAAAACCATGGCCAAAACCCCCCTAAACATGGCCACGGCCCATCTAAACCCTCAAAATCAACCTTCTCGAAATTTTGTCATAATTTCAAATATGAAGCTCTAATCATTATCTCCACCGTTCAGATTGAAGACCCTTGTGTTCCCAACACGCTCGTCAAATTTCGTATGAATCGGACCACGGATGACCACCCGATTGTCGACTTGATCATCGTCCCGCATTAAAATCCGGGATTTGTCCGGTGATCCAACCCTCGGCCACCCTTCTCTATTTCGGCCACTCTTCTCTACTCCGGCCACTCTACTCCGGCCACTCTCAAACTCCGGCCACCCTCATCTCTCTGCCAAATCATCTCCTATCAAGGTGAAAATCACTCTGTTCATCTTACCCTCGATCTTGAATCTTCATCAACCAATTTTTTAAGTCAATTACTCAAGACCCCCTCAAACCTTTATTTTCTTTAATTTAAATCTCTTCTTTTCTACCTACAAAAGTACAATTCACTGCCTCCTTCAAAATACTCCAACACCATTCATATACTCTGTTTTACACCTTCCTCATCCTCAAATCCACCCAAATTTCCAAATTATTCTTGTGTCACTCTCACCATTTTATTAAAAAAAAAAAAAAAAAAAAAAATCATTTTTCTCTTCTTCTCACAAACCAATTTTTTAATTAAAAAAAAAATCTCTTCATGTATCCACTCTGTCCGCTACCATCCAACAACCCTTTCACATGTTACAAACGGCATACAAGATCCTCCACACTCCATCAACGAGTACGCACGCCATCAAATCGCTACCGAGCCTCTTTTCTCCATAGTTCTCCAAGATTGGTCTCCTCTCCGATCGTCCATCTTGCGGGGGCGTATAGGAAAATGATATAGTCAAATATTGTTAATATTGTAATCTAGATATTTTAGGATAGTTATTAATGATTGTATTATCCCTAATATTGTTACCTTAATTCTAGGATTTAGTTAACTAGGTTAAATATATGTTCACACCCTAACTCTTGTATAAATAGTCATCTTGTACCATTAATGAAATTAAGCTTTTCACCATCTCATTCTCTCCTCCTCAACAGTAAGGTCTAAAGTTAAGGCTCAATTTCAAAAATGTCCATCGTTTGTTTTCATGAAAATGACTAAGCAAGTGTATCATTCGGTATGTACTTTTACTACATTTGTACCTTTCTATAAGGGGAAATGCTGTGGTCTCTGGAGTTTTGGACCCTCACATAGTTATACTGTTATAGCATATCGTTGTGTGGGGGTAAAGGAGCATTGGTCCTTTTCAATTTACCTGTACTATTGTTGATGATGTACACTACATACAGTTCGAAAGGTATTAGGGGGTGTTTGGTTCACCAATTTTGGGGGGATTGGAAACGGATTGGATTCACACTCCATTATATTGTGTTTGTTTTGATTTTTTTTGTTTTTGAATCCTTTCCCACTCCCTTTCCAATCCCACAAAATGAATCCTACCAAAAACTCAATGTTACAAAATTGAATCCCCTCCTTATCATTTTCTCTCTCCTCCCTTCCCCCTCTCTCTCCCCTCCAACACCCCAACCCCCACTGGACCACCGCGCACCACCGCCGGTGATGCACGCCCCACCACCACTGTCGCCGGCGAAGCCACCGGTCGACCGGCGACCATACCGGCGACATCGCCGGACCCACCGCCTGACCCACCGTGCCTTCTTTTCCCCTTTCTCCTTATTTTCTCTTCTTCTCTTCTCCCTTCTCTTCCTCCTTCCACTCCCGTCGCCGCCGCCCCATGCCTCTCCCGCCACTTCGACCCCGCCGCCATCATCCACAAGCATCACCACTGCCGCCCTCACTCACCCCCAATGCTTTTTTTTTTCTTGAAAAAACGAAAAATCAAACTTAAATCTCAAGATCTACGATTTATTGAGTAGAAATAGTATAAACTAATTACATAGTGATGTTAATTATTCAATTATGGTTAGAATGGTGGTGTTAGTGATTAGGATGGTCGTGGTTGGTGTGGTCAACGGCGGCAGCAGGGTGGTCAACGGTGGCGGTCGAGGGAGGAGAGAGAATAGTTGAGGTGATGGTGGTTATTTTTATTTAAAGATAAATTTACCATTTTGCCCCTAATTATGTAATCACTCCATTCATATATTTAACCAAACAATGTTTAAAAAGAATGAAACTTGATTCCAATCCGTTTCCATTCTTGATTCCAATCCGTTTCCATTCCAAAATGTGAACCAAACGCCCCCTTAGTGTATTACATTAATTCTACCCGACCGAGTACCGACTCCTTCACTCCCAGCATCTTGGATTGTAGTACTATGCATTAACATTTGCAACGAGACGAGTAGAAAAGTCGTATGCCAAAATTGTATCAGCTAAGACAACTATATAAGTGAAGTCATTTTAATCGTTACAAGTGTCGATTAGTTTATATATATATATATATATATATATATATATATATATATATATATATATATATAGGTATATATATACTCCCTCCATTTCATTTATTTGTTTACGTTAGATCGAGTTTTGTGAGGGGAAGTCAAACCCAACGTAAACAAATAAACAAAATGGAGGGAGTAAGAAAAGTCATCTTGATTACTTCATTGTTTCTGCACTTTACTTTCTCTCATGTTTATAGAAATGGCAATAAGGCAGCTCACGAGCTTGCAATAACCTTTTGTGTGGACATTTGTTAGGTGATCGACCATATTCGACTTTATTAAGACCACCCAATGCAAATTATTTGCATAATTTCTAGCTAGCGACTTGCTTACATATTTATATGTAATGACTACTTTTTGTCGAAGAAAATAGAAAAACATTCAAAATTGACAAATACCACATGCATATTACATCACTTATGAGGATCAAGGTTGTCATAGTGGTTAGGAAACCAACCTACCCGAGTGATCTCCTTAATTTAAATCCTTATATCCCCATAGCTAACCCCGCAACATTAGCTGCTCCTGACTCGAGAATAATGACATCATGTCAACGGGTGCTCCCTGCTTACCAATTACCATCGTTGTCCCTCACCAGTCCGTTACGTAGCATACGTGGGCTGGGCCTCTTTAGGCAGTCCAACTATCAATTGCCCAAAATCTTAAAACAAATGGGCCAAATATTAGAACTACCCACAAAAGTGATACAAATGGGTGGCCTTCTTTTCCTTCTTATCCAAAACTTAAATAATATCACCGCATTTTAAAAAGAAAATAATAATAATAAATAAAAAACAGAAACATTATTATTATTTTTTTAAAAACGAAATAAGAAAAAGAAAAGAAAAATGAAAGCAGGGGTGGTGGGGATAGTGCAAGGAGGTCCGTGCACCACCGCTCCACGGCTGCGCCGCCACACTCATCCAGTTCGTTGTTTTTCATCTTCTGGTATACGCTTTCTTTTTGCCTAATTTATCAAAAGTGTTCATGCGGGTACTCTTTTCATGCAAAATTATTCTGTTGGTTTGGTAATTAATTTGGGTTTAAAGTTAATCAATGTTGTGTATTTGCCCAAATTATGCAACTTCCTTTCTTTTTCTATGCTGTGGGTTTAATTTTTGCCATTTTTAGACACTGAAGAGTGAGTGTAAATTTCCTTTTTAGGAAACCATCTTGTAATGTAGATGAAATTGTTGTTTGTTTCGAAATCGAATTGGTTTTGGGAGCTATGGGTTTCAGTAGTAGTTGAGACTCTAAATGAAGAATGATACTTTGATCAAGCTTCATGAAGAAGTTTCTTGTATAGTTTAGTTTTGGTTGCTGAGATTGTAGGAAAGAAGCTGGTGTTGATCAATCTTAAGAAGTGAGAGTATGAATTAGTACAACTTAGTGAAGTTAGTGGGTGGCAACGTATGTTGAACTAACCTGTTTAGTTTAGTTGCGGGCTCTCTTCAAGCCGTTAGAATAATGCTTTAGTAGATGCTTTGTCGTGAAGCAAAGGCGTTGCCTGGTTAACATCGACATTTAGTGTCAACGAATAAAACGCTTGTCTACTAGCTGAGGGTTCTTAAATGATTGTTGTCCACTTTGCTTTCTGCCTTAGAATGTTCCATTGATGGCTATTCAATAGGAGTGCTTGGGCAGTTGCGCTTGCAGTCAACCTTGTTCTATACCCTTGATGTATGGATGACTTTTGACTTTGAGTATTGATCCTATAACATCTGCAGCGGCCTAAGCGTTTCTCAAAAGTTAAAGCCTTGATGGGAGCTGTGTGTAGAGAACATAGTCCTGATTGAATTTTACCAAGTATCACGTTACATTTTGCCACCCCCTTATCTAAACTTCTGTTCTTAATTACACGTACATTATTTGCAGGTCATATATCATTCATAAAGGACATTGCTTCCACTCAACCCCCCGAACATCTCCATCATTTACTAAGTGTGCTGCAATCAAAAGGTTCTTTTTCTGACTCCATCATATTGCCTTGTAGATGCCGGTTTGTCGATGGTATACCTGTATAGAAGGTACTAACGTAGGCTACTTAGAGGGAAATGAATCACTGGTTTCTTTTCTTTCATTGTGTTTTCCTTGTAAGTCAGATGTTCCCACTATGTAGATGTTCTTCATGGACTTTTGGTTAGATTTCATCAGTTCCGGTCCATCAGTATCATATTCAGAAATGAATGAGTCTCCTCTGGAGAAAGACTTGAAAGGGCCTTGTCATTGTTCTGCACCTATCATATCACAAATCCCCATAGCTTTTAGCCAGTTGAGGAATATCGGGAGAATAGGTTTTTGACGATATCTTGTTTTAAACAGGTGAAACTATAGTTTCTCCTGGAGCTAGACAGGGCTTGATCCCCCTTGCTATTCCTCTATCAGAAAATCCATCAGGTTTGTTTCTATAGTTCACTTCTACCTTCAACTGGCTATTTTTTACTTCTCCTGGTGCTTGAACGGCATTTATTGTTTAAAGCAGGTACTGTAACTGCATTGTTGCGATGGCCAACAGCTCCACCTGGGTAAAACCTTTAAAAACCTGCTTAGCTGTCAATCTTTCATCAGAGTGTAGCTTTTTTCATCTTTCTTATCTGATTGACTAATTCCATAGGATGGAGATGCCAGTTGTGGAACTGCATAAACATGGGGTGTGGCTTTTGGCGAAGAATGTAATAATCTGAAAGCATATGTCATGTGCGTATTTAGACTATCACGAGTATCTGTATTTAAGGATGTCATACTTTGGCTTATCTCTGTCTCCCATCTCTATCCTTCACTTTATCGGTCAATCCTAGAGAGTTGCCTGCATTCAGATGCATGCTTAAGGTGAGGGTAATTGAGCTGACTTTTCTGTTTTTATACCCCCCAGGTTGACCAATATATTCACCGTATTCTTGTCGAGGAGGATGCAAATAGCCAGACAGAGGGTAAAAATGTGCTTTATGAAGCTTCATCTAATGCTGGTGAGAAACTCTTCAGAAGAGGTGACTTTGCCGATTCAGAGACTCCTAACCTTGATAGTTATCTTCTTAAAAAGGTATGGAGCAAGTTGAAACATACTTTGATGGTGTCTCCTTGGACAGCTTGAATGATCAACTCTTTGCTTAGGTGGGGCTGTTTCCAGATGTTCTAGAGAGGAAAGTGGCACGGCATTTTGAAAATGGTGATCTGGTGAGGCTTTGTTGTTTTGCCGTGCTATTGCAAGTTTGATTGTTGTTCATAATATTTTCTGCTGTGGATTGAAGGTTTCTGCTCTTGTGACTGGAGAATTCTATACAAAGAAAGACCTTTTTCCTGGTTTTGCGCGGCCTTATGTCTTCTATGCAAAAATCTTACTTAGGTAAATCGATTGTTCTAAATGATAGTTAAATATGTATTGCTCACAACTTTTTTGATGATTTGAGTAGACTGCAACCTCTTCTAATATTGAAAGTGTAAATGCAACATTCTTCAGAACTGGGCGGGTTTCTGAAGCCAAAGATTGTGCAAGAGTGGCTCTGAAGTCACCATGGTGGACATTGGGTTGTCCCTACCAGGTATGCGAAATTGCAAACTATCTTTCTTATGACAGGTTCACTTATTTCTCTGTCCTTCCGCACAGGCTTCCACTGTTCCGAGGTGGCCTGATAAATACTTTTATGTATTGTGTCTACTTGTTCTTGGGGACTAGGGGTCGGCGTTAGTGCCCCCAAGAATCCAACATTTTATGATCGAGAATATTTGCAAAGATGATAACTTCATCTTTGAGAAATTTAGACTACATCTTCATTGACAATATCAACAAAAAGGAACAAGACCTAGGAGTGACTGGTCTTCATGTTTCGATTCCATGAGTGAGTTCCTTAAGAAAATGTGAAACACTAGTAAAGTTTATGCACCATTTTTAGGAAGTGGCCGATATCGCACAATGGGATGATGAACAAATTGAATACATCAAGGAAAAGGTGACAGAAGAGGGTAGACGAGACGATTTGAAGAAAGGAAAGGAACCGCTTCAGGTATGCAAGTGTTACATAAAACTTTTGCAAAAGCCATAAGATAAATGGAATCTAAGTGAGGATCTTACTAATTCTGGTTCTCAATCCTTAATTTAGGTGGCGTTGGATGAAGCTGCTTTTCTGTTAGACTTGGCTTCGGTTGAGGGTTCTTGGGATGATTGCTGGGAACGAGTTGCAGAATGTTACAAAGAAGCTGGGCTCAGTGAAATCGCTAGATTTATATCGTATAGAGATTGATAGTGAGAACTGAGAAGGTTAGGTGCTCTTTCCATTTGTTGATAAGTCGCAAAATTCATCCACAGTATTGAACGCGTTACTGCTCTGGGTAGTGATAGATATGGAACCTTTGGGCTTGTTCCATATCATATATGTATGTACACATTTTGATTTTCAAGGCTATAATCAACTGCAGATATATCATATATGCATGTACACAAGGACCATCAATTTTAGTCTAATCTCCAAAGTGCAACATAACTGAAAAAGGAAAAACAAGATAAAGATAAAGGAGAGAGAGAAAGAAGAAGGAAGCCCTGTCTAATCAAGATGCATGAGGGGTGGAGTTGGGAAGGGGGGAGGGGGGGGGGGGCATATTCCTTCCCAGGCTAGACTATCAGCAGGACATCCCTCTGTTTCATCAAGGCACTTGTGTTTCGCTGCAATGGTATGGCCTTCATCTTGGTGCACCCTCTCTTTCTCCTCCAAAATAGTTTCCTTATGAAACCAAACCCTCCACCTGCTGTCTTGCTCGGCACAACAGCCAAAGCGCCGACTTGTGCAGGGGATACTGCTTTTAGCTCAGGAGCAGGAAGCGCTCCATAATTAGTATAAACCACAATGCTCTTCTCTGACCCTCCATCATGTGCTTTTTCCTCGGTGCTGAGGAACTCCTGACCACCTGTTTCACCGAATTCCTCCTCCAGCAGATGGTCGCGGAGAGAAGACCGCTGCATATTCAGGACTTCATTGGCAGTCACAGGACAAAGAGCCTTGTCGAATAGTTGCTTTGCCACTGCTTCAATGTAGGTATTTGGGGACTCTTTTCTCGGGACCCTGCAAATACAGTGAAATCAATGACATTCCAGAGTAAGTTTTGAAAACAAAGGACGGTCATCAAAGAAATCCATGAGAAGTTCTCGTATCTTACGTTTCCAGCTGAAGCTGAAGCTCAAGGCATGTCCCTTCCAGTTCGTCACAGCAGTTATTTCTGTGGTCCAACTCGACCTCTAAGGATGATAACTTGTGGTGAATTTCATTCAGTTTGGCTTTTGCCACAGTAAGTTGTGTGCTGAGATCTTCGTTAATTAACCTCTGATTCTCTATTTGATCTTCAATCAGCCCTTTTGATTCCTTAAGAGATTCTACCTCTTGCTGTAAGCTTTCGATTTTTTTCTTTGATGTTTGAAGTTCTATCCTCTGAGCTACCGTCTCTGCATTCTCTCTTTGTAGCTTCTCTTTCATGCGCCTATTTTCTTCCTGCATAGTAGACTGAATCGCGATCATTTGAGCAAGTGTATCGTGACGATTTGGAGAACCAAGCTCCAGTCCAATGTCACTCTTTGATCTGTCAAAACCAAGATGCTTCCTGATCTTCTCTTTCGCAAATGAAGCATCTTTGATGCCAAGAGCTTTAGTTTCTTGCACTGAAATGTGGTTACTCTGTGTGTGAGTAGGCTCTGCAGAGTCATCCCATGTGAGCAACCCACGAATTTCTGAGCAGCTTTCCTCTTTAGACTTTGACATGTTATTGTCATTTAGCCCCAGGGCGATTTTAATCTCCTGCAGAAGTTCACCCAGATTTCGTCTTGAGACTCTATGTTCCTCCAAGATCACGTTTAAGATCTCGTCCAGCCAAGAACTGTGATGCCTAAATGACTCCTGCACAGCTGCAGGAATGGAAAAGAGTTCCCTTTTGGTCGCTTGAAACTCATTCTCTGAACCCTGAACAGCTGTGTCTGAGCTTACTATAGCAAACTTCTCCATCTCAACGTCGTTATTCTTCCCATCTACAACTACGGCTTTAAAGTCTTGTTGATCCTTGGATTTTCCTTGTCTGAACTGTCCTAGTTCAGCAACTATAGCACTAGCCCATGATTTAGAATCGCCAATTCCATCATAATTACCAAGGCCAACACCGGAAACAGCTAGCTGCATCGAGTTTTCACCTCCAGAAAGCTCTTGGAGCTGCGCTTCCAGTTCCGCTAATCTGGAAGCCATTTGCCCACATCTGATCCTCCAAGAGTGGAGTTCACTGTCACTTAGATTCAAAATCTCTCTCAAAGTTGTGTTCTCTTCTTCCAAAGTGTACACCCTATCAATCAGATGACTTGTACCCTTAGCCTTTTTTCCGGAAGGGTTACTCACCATCGGATTTAACCTCTTCTTCCTCACGCTTGCTTGATCCGTTCCTTGAATATCAACCTGTAGCCTTTTCCTAACCAGATGGCGTAACTGCTGGCATTCTGCTTCTAACTTATTAATCTGCTTCGCGTGTTCCAGTGCAGATATACGTCCATTTTTTCTCTCCTCATTCCGCTGCTGAAGCTCCTTCTCCATTTCACGGATTTCATACTTCAGAAAGGTATTCTCTTCCTCAGCTGATTCCAACCTCCCTGTCAGAATGCCAAGTTCTGACTCCAACTCAGTCTTTCCGTTATCTAGATCAAGAAGCAGCCTCTCTTTGCAGATGAGAGCCCTCATCAGGTTAGCATTCTCAGATGACAAGTTTGACATCCTCTTGTTGGCTTCTGTTAACTTTGCCTCTAGTCTCGCCCGTTCCTTCTCACAATCCACCTTCGCTTTTGAGACGATATTCTGTATCCTTTCATCCTGCTGTCCCCTAAGAGACTCCATTTCGCGCATGCAGTCCTTTAGTGCAGCATTGAGATTAGCCAACTTTTTCTCTGCCACTTCTCCTTGCTGTAACGCCTTGTCTAGCTCTTCCTTCAAGTACGCTGCCTCTGCTCTTTCCATCTCTTGACCTATTCAATTCACATGATATTGTCATCGTTGCACAATATATCACTCCAGACGGACTTACATATACTCGACAGTGGATTAAAAAAAAGCCAAAAATTTGAGTTCGTTACCTGCAAGAGCTTGTTCTGCAATTCCTCTGTGCTTTCTGATCAGTTCATCCTTAGCACTGCAATCACAGATACCTGAGGATAACCTGTCACTGAGGTTACTTGGACATTTCAGTGATCCGGCATCGTTTTCTTGATCCTGCAGTCGGATGTATTCCATCAAATCAGAAGAATACCATTTTCTGAGTAATGTAACATTGAAGATTTAGATCAGTAAGCGTGCATTACCTCATCAAAGCTCCTATCTAGAGAGAGGCTGGCTCTTCCATTAGCTAGTATAGTCTTCTCTAAGGACTTTCGCCGCCAACGCCAAGGTTTATGATCCATGATTCTTCCCCTTGTGCTTACAAATCAAACCAAGGGGTTTTTACAAAAACCCACAACAGAACAACCTGAAAACAGTTGTCTCAGAAGTTACAGCCCCAGAAACAGGAACGTACAAAAATATCATAATTTATCAAATTTCAAAAGCTTTTGTTCCATCATTTCATCGCTTAATAAACATTAGTAATGATGAAAAGCAAATGATGGTGGATTGAAGCACAAGGAACTATAGCAATCTTACCCTTTAGCAATAGATCCTCATTTTTCATCATGATACATTGGCTTAACCACTGCATTTGCTGATATGTTGATCATAGTATAAAACGAAAGATTTTATCAGGTCATCATATCATATTGATGTACTCGGCAAAAACTTGGGTAAGACGGGGTGAGAATTCATCAAGTTATAAACGCTAATGTTTGAAGTACGAAGTTGAAAACGCACCTTAATTATATGATAATTAAAGTTGACATTCCATGCACAATTAACATACTCCACTAAAAGATTACCTTAAACCATAACTTGATTGGTTTCTCTATTTTTATGCAGGAGTATGGACCATAGTAAATCTCACCGACAAGCAAGCCAAGAGAAAAGTAATAATGATAAGAGCACTGAGAAGAAAGGTCATTCGATATAAATGGTGAAAAAATATAAAGTGAAGAAAATGGGACCGTTAAAAGCAGATAAATAAACGTTGATCAAGGAAAGATGGGGAAAGAGACAGAGAAGAGTAAAGAGTGATGTGATGAAGAAACCGTAACTTTTTTGACCAAAAGTGACATTGGATACTGTATGTTTTACCTGACATTGTCACTTAAAGAGTACAATTTTTGCTGCTGTACGGTGATGATATGCTGTTCAGTCTATAGATAACTAACGTGGTGTACAAATCATGAACATGTAGACTATGGATTAAGCGTAAGTTGTACGGTATGCATGTCACTCTTGAAACTAGAAAGTGCAAGACAGGGGCGCATGTTTGAGTAATGAGTAGTACTACGGAGTATCATTTATGGAAGTCCTCGATATTTACTCACATTGAGTGTCGAGTCAAGAGATGTCATGCAATTCTATCTTTTACCGAGTCTGATCCAAGGCTAACGGTGATTGTTTTGTCACTTAAGTGGCTAATATGTTGCACCAAAAACTTTGATATTCCGTATGTGACACAATCTCACTAAACATTAACTATGCTAAGTCACATACTTGCATGTAAAAGGCCAACGTCTACATACATGAATATAAGATAACATCAAAGAATTATTATATTCAATAATATAAAGTTCATACCTTGATAATTACTTAGGGTTAGTCACCTTAGTTGGAAAATTTTCATCTTTTTCATCATCCTTTCATTTATTCTACACCATCTTCTTTATTTGCCTCTTTTGATCTGTTATTATTAAACTTGAACAATTAGGTTCGTCTTGTTTTATACAATTGTCTTTGTTCAGTGCAAGGAAAAAGTACTCCACAATTATTTGGTCATTGTCTTTGATTTTCTTGCCTTGGTTAACAGCTTCCTACCACGGAGGTTGCCACATTGCATGTTTTAGTTGATAGATTAACCGTCCACCACGTAAACCAAATCATAGCTCAAAATGTTTTAGTCTTTACATTACGTCTTTGTCATATGATTCGTGTAGTAACTCTACTAAGTTCTTGTTCCCCACAATTATGTTTTTCTTATCGTGAAAAGACAAGTAGACTCGATCTCATATTTAATAACGTTCGATTCTCGAATTCAAATTGTTGACCATTGACTATTAGAGTCAGGTGGGTCAATGTGAAGCTTATGGCCGAGTGCTTTTCGATCACTCAATATGCGAACTTGTTTGATAATGGATAACCCACAAGACCACGAAACGTAAATATTTCAATAAACTAGCCCACGTCCAACACAAGCCCACATTTCGAATTTTCAACCACCTCTAATTATCATACGAGTCTAAAATGTGTTGGCAAATCCCAGGAAACTACATTTCATAGTATCATACACAGATTGCACACGACGAAATAAAAATAAAATAAGTACTAGTATATAGTTGGTCTTGGGATTTATTAATGCAGAAAAATTAGTTGCGACTTCCTCTTTCCATGATCAGTAAATGACATAGCCAAAGTCGGTGTTCCTCCCGTTTGAAATCCCTGAAATACCCCTAGATTTATTCAAACCCACCTCCCCAAACTAGGGGTGTTAATGAGCAGGTACAACTCGTGAGCAACTCGAGATCGACTCGGTCAAAGCTCGGTCAAAACTCGACTCGTATGAGCTCGACTCGTGATCGAACTCGACTCGAGACCTTAACGAGCCGAGTCGAGCAAAGCCCAACTCGACTCGAGAAACTCGCGAGCAACTCGAAAATCAAAATATTTGCTTTATTTTACCTAATAAACAAATATATTAAATTTAATAATACTCCATACGGAGTATTGGTGAACCATTTGATATTTTGTGGACAACCACCATTGATTCTTCTAATAAAGAAACTAAACTTAAGAGTTATACGGAAATTGGGCTCATTCATCTTCATGGCTACGGAGAATAGGAAGCATGGTAGTCACGAAAACATCACGGTCTCCATCTTGCTCTTGGTAGATATGTTGTGTGCAATCTCAGTATCGTATAGTCATGTTGTGCATCATGAGAAGCTTAGGCTCTCGAACAACTGGGTTCCAAGAACCTCTTGAGCTTGGGTGTGCCATCAATGCTATGTCTTTCTTTCTCACATTTTGTCCCACATCGAACACTTACAAAAGTTGGAGTAATCCTTCTCTTATAAAATGTGTTTCATTCCACTTTAATACTATACTTATCCCTAAGTTGGGCCAAGATCTGAAATTTTACAAAGGCTCTATTTTGGGCTCTTAGCCCGAACTTGTGTAGTTTTTTAGTGAGCTCGGATGGGCTCGTCAGCTCGAGTATAGCTCGCGAGCTAGTCTCGAGCTCGAGTCGAGCTCCAATATCTAGAACTCGCGAGCTCGCGAGTCGAGTCGAGCTCAGGGTTTTCTTTCACGAGCTCGACTCGAGTAGGGCCTAGCTCGTGATCGACTCGACTCGTTAACACCCCTACCCCAAACTTTATTCATACGGAGTATACCATCCACCGCACGCCGAAAGAGGCATCATTCCAAGGGTAAAATCGTAATTGAAAAAATATTATCTCTCCTACCGTAACTCGCCCAAACTTTTCCCCAAATCCAATCTCTTCTCCCCCTCCCCCCCAAAAAAATCTCTCTCCTCATTTTTCTTTGTTCGCCGGAACCCTAACTTCTCAAATACGACCACCTCTCCCCCTTCCAATTATGGAAATATCTCCGGCGACGTCGACAACGCGCGGCCAATACTCCGACGCCACCTCATCGTCGTCGTCGTCGTCGTTTAAGGAGGTTCCGATCGAGGGGGAGAACTCCGCCGACAGAAGCACCGCCACGTCGTCGGTCAATAACTTTCCTGCGGCTGCGAGTGCGACGGCGACAGCGGCGTCGGTGTATGATGATGACGACGATGAAGAGGATGTTTGCCGGATTTGTCGGAATCCAGGTGACGCGGATAATCCGCTTAGGTATCCGTGTGCGTGTAGCGGAAGTATCAAGTTTGTTCATCAAGATTGTCTTCTTCAGTGGCTTAATCATAGTAACGCTCGTCAATGCGAGGTTTAAATTCGTGATCTTCGCTTTTCTTAATTATGAATTAATTAGATTTTGATTGAATTTTTGTGTTTATATTGGGGAATTATTGGGGAAATTCTGCGGAAAAAATGAAGGAAAGATTGAATCTTGTGATAGGTATTAGGTGTTTTCTGAGGTAATTAGGTATTTATATAGGTTGTTATTCATACAATTGCTGTTATTTAGTCATATTGGTTACATGCGTTGTGTTGGAGAGCTGATAGTTAGCGGTTTCGGAGCGAATTTTAGCGTGATGTTGACGATATAAGTTGCTTTCTCTGATGCTAGATGATCATTTAGCTGTGATGAAGTTAGCTGGCCTACTTGAATAGGGTTTTTGCATTAGTTTTGTTGGGAGTGATTTCAGGAGTTAATTCGGAGAATATTGGATGCGATTAGTTGCTTCTGTTTGTGTAGCTTAAGCTTCTTTCGAAATGGTAGATGGCTTAATGACGAAAGCAGGTATTGTTTTGTGTGTGTTAACCTTGTTCTGATGGCATTGTGTGGAATTGTTTTTGCAGGTGTGCAAGCATCCATTTGCGTTCTCTCCTGTGTATGCCGAGAATGCTCCGTCTAGGCTTCCTTTTCGTGAGTTTGTGCTTGGGATCGGGAAGAAAACTTGTCATATTCTGAAATTCTTTTTGCGCCTTAGTTTTGTGCTGTCTGTTTGGCTACTGACTATCCCGTTCATCACGTTCTGGATTTGGCGGTTGGCTTTTGTTCGTAGCTTTTCTGAAGCAAATCGTCTGTTTGTCAGTCATATGTCGTTGACTGTGATTCTCACCGACTGTCTCCATGGTTTTCTCCTTTCGGCAAGCATTGTGTTCATTTTTCTCGGGGCTACATCTTTGAGAGATTATTTTAGACATCTGAGAGAACTAGGCGGACAGGATGCTGAGAGAGAGGATGAAGGTGATCGAAATGGGGCCCGACCAGTTAGAAGGCCTGTTGGACAAGGCAATAGAAATGTGGCTGCTGAAGCCAATGTTGATGATGTTGGAGCCCAAGGAATTGCTGGTGCTGGGCAACTGATTCGAAGGAATGCAGAAAATGTAGCTGCTCAGTGGGAGAGACAGGCTGCTCGCCTTGAGGCTCATGTTGAACAGATGTTTGATGGGCTGGATGACGCTGATGGTGCAGAAGATGTTCCGTTTGACGAGTTGGTTGGCATGCAGGGTCCTGTTTTCCATCTAGTTGAGAATGCCTTCACGGTGAGTTTATACTTTGTTTTTACTTTTTAGTGAGTGTTCCTCAATCGAATGTTACATTCACCAGAAAACCCCTTCCCAAGAGAAAGGAAAAAAGTAGGGAGCATACAGTTTACATTTTACTGAGAGTTTGAAGTATGTGTGTGATCTGTAGGATCATCTATGCTGTAGTTTAATTAAAGTCTTGGAGATACATGATTGAGCACGGATTGTATGTGTCCATAGAAAACACAAGTAGTTCCAGGGTTCACACCGACCCCCAACCTTCTAAAAGTTAATTTTTTCATTCACAAACAGATGCCCATGCTGTATTCTTTTATCTACTAAAACAATGAGTCTAGATTTGTAAAATAACTCTTGATGAGTAAACATAGTATTGAGATATGTTTTAAAAAGAACTGTTAATAGTTTGTCTTCTGCGAGCTATTGTTAAGCTACCATGTGCCTTTGTTGTTGCTCTGTGAGATTTTGCTAACATATGATCCTGACTCCTTGTATCACATGTGTCAGCGATTGAATGGAGTCATCCACCCTAGTTTGTGAGGTCTACGTATTGTACTTGGCTTTCCATGTAGATTCAGAATGATTTATTTCACCATTAAGGGTTGCCGCTTCTTTAGGTTGAGGTGCACTATTTTTAGCTCTACCTGAATGTTGTGTAATTGCTGGTTGTGTGTGTTACGTAGTCTTCTTCACCATTCTGGAAACAGTGCGTTTGTTCTGTATATCATCTAGTTTGGTAACTTCCTTCCTTCTATGCGTTGGCAGTTCATCAAACAAATTTGGTCGTCTTAAAGTACTTTTCTATCTCTTTTGCTGTGTGCCCTGGAACTTTGGAGGCTATACAAGTTTCTTGTTATTACCAATATTACCCACTAAGCTGTCCTAATATAGATAGCAGTATTCCCTTTGCTGATCCATTTTTGTTGTGTGATTTTAACTGCAGGTTTTGGCGAGCAATATGATCTTCCTTGGTGTTGTTATATTTGTTCCTTTCTCCCTTGGCCGGCTAATACTACACTATGTGGCATGGCTCGTCAGCTCTGCAACAAATCCAGTGCTGTCCACAGTCATGCCCCTTACAGAGACAGCTCTTTCTCTAGCTAACATCACCTTGAAGAATGCGTTGACTGCTGTTACTAATCTGACGTCCGACAATCCTGAAAGTAACATTGTTGATCAAGTTGGTGAAATGATGAACATGAATACAAGTGCGCTGAATTTTTCTCCCAACAATATCAGCAGTCCATTACAATCAGATATTTTGAAAGGGGTGACAACCGGAACATCCAAACTTTCTGATGTTACCACATTGGCTGTTGGATACATGTTTATTTTCTCTCTCATCTTTCTTTACTTTGGCGTTGTTGCATTCATCAAGTATACAAGAGGGGAGCCCCTTACTATGGGAAGGTTCCAAGGTATTGCTTCAGTTCTAGAGGCGATTCCTTCTCTTCTACGGCAGTTCTTTGCGTGCATGAGGCACTTGATGACCATGATTAAAGTTGCCTTCCTGTTGGTTATTGAACTTGGGGTTTTCCCTCTGATGTGTGGTTGGTGGCTCGATGTTTGCACAATAAGGATGTTTGGGAAATCTATGTCTCAAAGAGTTGAATTCTTTTCAGTTTCTCCATTAGCCAGTTCTTTGGTTCATTGGGTTGTTGGAATCTTCTACATGCTCCAAATCAGTATCTTTGTTAGTCTTCTTCGAGGGGTAAGCAACTTATCCTTGAGATATTTACATTTTTTGGTAGTCTGTTGTCTAGATCATACTTATTCACTCGGGTTTTGATAGGTTTTACGTAATGGAGTCCTCTACTTCCTTCGAGATCCAGCTGATCCAAACTACAATCCATTCCGTGATCTGATTGACGATCCAGTCCACAAACATGCTCGCAGAGTTTTGCTATCTGTAGCTGTATATGGAAGTTTGATTGTGATGCTGGTTTTCCTGCCTGTCAAACTTGCAATGAGGATGGCACCCTCGATATTTCCCCTTGATATCTCGTAAGTTCATGCTTTGTGTTTAAGCGCTGATGAGCTCCATCAATGTGTTCCTCCGACTTCTGTTTCCCCTTTTTGGGTGCATAGCTTTCAATTATTTGATGCTTGTTTTTTTGTCTTGCAGGGTATCAGATCCTTTTACTGAAATTCCTGCAGATATACTGCTATTTCAGATATGCATCCCGTTTGCTATTGAACATTTCAAACTGAGAACAACAATCAAATCTCTCCTCCGTTATTGGTTTACTGCTGTTGGCTGGGCCCTTGGGTTGACAGATTACTTACTTCCTCACCCCGAAGATGCAGTTGCTCAAGATAATGTCAATGTTGATGCTGGTAGGCAGGACAGATTACGCGGTCAACATTTGCTTGGAGTTGCGCAGCAGGATCAAGGTCAATTAGCACTTCGTCCTGATGCTCCAAATGATGAGTCCCATGGTTCTGAAAACTCTGAAGTGACAGAAGATTATGATGGAGAAGAACAGTCTGAGTCAGAGTAAGTTTGAGTTTCAATACCCAATTAAACGGCCAGTGTCTTTCTATTGTCAGAACACCATCCAAGATTTGTTTGTCCTTATTGCACCATATTTCTTCTATTGACATTCTTACTTTTTCATTCCTGAGTTTTGTTACTCTCATTGTTAATTTGGAATTATGTCTTGAAATCTTAACAGGAGGTACGCCTTTGTATTCCGCATTGTGATGCTCTTGGTGGTGGCATGGATGACCTTACTCGTCTTCAACTCTGCATTAGTAGTCATACCTGTGTCTCTTGGAAGGCTAATCTTCAATTCCATCCCTCTTCTTCCTATAACGCACGGCATAAAGTGCAATGGTTTGTATGCTTATTTATTGCTTTCTGGTATGTTGTATCAAGCTTATTTAGTGTGTTGACTCAGCTTCTGTTTCTTTATCCGTAGACCTTTATGCATTCACCATTGGGAGTTACCTTATTTGGACCGCCATAGCTGGAGTGAGGTATACAATTGAACAAATCAAATCAAGGAGGGCAGCTGTTTTGTTTGGCCAAATTTGGAAGTGGTGCTCAATTGCTCTCAAGAGTTCTGCCCTACTGTCAATATGGGTAAGTTTCTAAGTTTGCATGCTACTCTTTGCTGAGGTCAGGGAATATATGGATAGGGTTTCATAGTGTTTTCTTACAATCCTTCGGCCCACTTAGAAGAAAAACCATAAGCAAGTTAATCAATTTCAACCTCAAAGTAACTTTTGATTGCTTGTGGCCATACCTTATGAGAGAAGATATTTGCTCGTCGTGTGTTGAGTGGCATGTTAATTTGTCCCTTTTTTGTTAGTATAGAAATCTCATTTTGGGAAGATCACTGAGTTGGATTTACAATTCTTTTGCGGGAAGTACAATTCTTTTTCATGTTCATTGAGCTTTCAACTTTGGTCTTTGTTGCAGATCTTTGTGATCCCCGTCTTAATCGGGCTACTTTTTGAGCTACTAGTTATTGTGCCCATGCGGGTGCCCGTAGATGAAAGCCCAGTTTTCCTCCTTTACCAGGACTGGGCGTTGGGACTTATTTTCCTCAAGATATGGACAAGGCTGGTGAGTGTTTCATCATTTTCTGCTGCATGGTGCACCCTGATTGTTGTTCTGTCACAGTTTGGATTGGTTTTAACTTTGGATTGCCGTGCAGGTTATGTTGGATCACATGATGCCCCTTGTGGATGAGAGTTGGAGAGCAAAATTTGAGAGGGTGAGAGAAAATGGTTTCTCCAGGCTGCAAGGTTTCTGGGTGCTGCGGGAGATTGTTTTACCTATCATTCTGAAGCTGTTAACAGCCCTCTGTGTGCCGTATGTTTTAGCTCGAGGAGTATTTCCAGTTTTTGGATACCCCTTGATCGTTAACTCAGCTGTCTACCGTTTTGCTTGGTTGGGTTGCATGTGCTTTAGTGTGTTATTTTTCTGTGCAAAGAGGTTCCATGTCTGGTTCACCAACTTGCACAACTCCATCCGTGATGACCGTTACCTCATAGGACGCAGGCTCCATAATTTTGGGGAAATGACAGTAATGAGAGCAGTGGAAGAATTGGAGAGTTCAAATCTGCAAGATGTCGGAATTAGACGAGAAGTTGATGTGGGATTGAGACTTAGACGAGGAAACCTACTAGATGCATAGCTATAAATCCGATCTGCTGCCTTTGGCCTGCAGCTTATAATGTCATGCGTACTTGTATGCCCTTTCTGGGGGTAAGCTGTTCTGTTAATGTAGAGTGGTAATCTAGTTTTGTGCATATAACATAACCTGGTGTAGTAACATTATTATTAGAAAGATAAATGTAATATTTTTGCTTCGACTAATAGAGCTGTTGGCAGTCTGATACTTCATGGCTCAGCGTATAAGCGCTGAACAATGGAATGGTATCCTGAATACTGTAACTACGTGCCCCTCTTTCCGTTTCTTTGTCAAATAAATTTTGCTTCACTTGATCGCCATTTTTCCTGACTTTGGAAATCTCTCGCCGTACTGATAAGCGGCTAGCCAAATATGAAGGTGGTGTCACCGCAGAAGGTGAAGTTGTGAATTAACAAGTTTGATGTTGATCTTCCAGCTCAATCATAACCATACGCTTATATTTTGATACAGTTGCAAGTGAAAGAAGTATGAAATACTTCTCCGTTAAGGTTCAATTTCTAGCGATAAAATGGAGACATCACGATCGCGGTAGAGATGAAAAAGGACCCAGAGAGCCCCACACAATGCAAAACTAGAAACAATGAGTCACAAACTAAGTTCCATAAAAAGTTGAAAACTTCCAAAGGTATCAATTTCTGAGAGTCGCAAAACGAACAGTCACACAATTAGTTTGTTGAAAGCCAAGCCAATGAAAGAAATCTATATTTCAGCAGAAGGTGCAAAACCCTCAAGATAGGTTGTCATTAAGTGACAGACCAGCGAGTTTATCAAGTTGATCACCAGCATTGTTAGGGGCAGCCTGCTGAGCGACATTCCTCAAGACATCCATGGCCTCCGCAACCTTAGCCTTCAAGGCATCAGGAGACTCGATCAAGTGAAGTACCTCAGTCTGGTCCATCTCAAGCAGCATTCCAGTCACTTTAGCAGCCATTTCTGGCTCCAACTGCTCCACCTCAGGATACAGGTTCTCTCCCAACAGCTGAATAATTTCCAAATCAAAGAACGTTAATCTAAAGACAATTTGTGTCCAAAAAAAAAAGAGCACAACTCAGTTAGGACCTTCCTAACATCCTTTATGATCAGCCATAAAGTTCATGTGTCCGGTTTGTAATTCTAACTTAGAGTTTTAGATTAATTATATGCGATCTTAAGTGAGAAACCACCCTCTGTATAACTCAGTTAGGACCTTCATAACATCCTTTATGATCAGCCATAAAGTTCATGTGTCTGGTTTGTAATTCTAACTTAGAGTTTTAGATTAATTATATGCGATCTTAAGTGAGAAACCACCCCCCGTATTCTCAGAGATCACAAGTAATGGTGGAACGGTCCTACCAGTCTACCATGGTAAGAGAACAGATTAAATAATCATAACTAGCAGCTAGAGTATGAAAAACACTAACCAGCCTCTGGTGATCAGGATTAGCATTTGCCAGCAAGGTAGCCAAAGTGCCAACTGGAAGTGTAGTAGGAGATAATACAGCATCACGTGTTGGCATGCCACCAATGTCATACGGAGCACTGGGGAGCACACCTCCAACACCAGGGAGAGGAGAATCTGGCAGCCCACGAGTAGGGTAGCGATAGCGTCCTCTTGGCATCATCTATACGATATAAAGGTCAGAAGTGTACGTCGGACCAAATTTCTAAAAGATCAATCGGAAAAATATCTAAAAAAGAATTACAGTTACCTGTTGCTGCATCATGCCAATGGGCTGCTGGTTTTGCTGTACTGGGGAGCCACCTGTACGCCTGCCACCAGGACGTTGCCCTTGTTGGCCCTGCTGAACCATTGGCATAAAGAAATTTGGTACAGGAGCACCACCCCTTACACCGGGCATCAGTTGGTGCTGATATCCAAATCCAGGCTGAGAAAGATAATACAATATGTCAAAATAAGATAATTCACAGAGAAATACTCCTAGCAAGCAGACATCCGGAATTACTAATTTGTAAAAAAGTTAAAACAAAAAAACAATCCATCAGATTCACTCAAAACAAAAACCACACAGATGTTAAGAACAAGGGAGGGGTTATTCGTCGCCCACCCTATTACTAATATCGCCCGCATAATTCCTAAAATGCCCCTTCTAGGTTGAAATATTTATAGTGAATAGCTATTCGTCGCCCAAGTTTTACTACTATCGCCCAATTATTTGTAACTTCTCCAATTATATCCTTCTTATCTTTAATCATATACCCTCAATCGTTTATATGATGGAAAAGTCATCTCCAACACCCATAAATAGTTAGAATAACCAGACTAGGGCTGTTCAAAAAGTAGCCCGGACCGAAGACCGACCCGACAAGACCGAAAACCGGACCGGACCGGACCGACCCGGAGCTATTCGGTCCGGTCCTCGGGCCTTTATTTTCTCAATTTCCGGGTCCGGTCCGGTCCGGTCTAAAACCCGGGGTTCTCGGTCCAAAACCGAAGACCGAATTAGGCTAGAAATATTATAAAAAAAAACATATATTTATGGGTAAATAACCCAGAAGTTCCTCAAACCACCCGAAAAATCCCAAAATATACAAAAAAATCTCCAACTTTTACTTTTTCCCACAAATCTGATCTCTCAATACCCCGCCAATTACCACCGCCTACGCTCACCGCGACGAGGAGTCCGTGGCTGTGATTGTTTGCGCTCACTGGCGACGAGGAGTCCCTTTTTAATATTTTGTTAATTTGGTATTTGATCATCAGTTTTAGATTTTGATTTGGTTAAATTGTATTTATTATGATGATGATCGAAATATGGTGATGATGATTGATGAATAATTTTTTTTTTTTTTTTTTTTTTTTTGAGAGGAGTTTGAAGGATAATGTTGATAATTGATGGAAGGAGGAAGTAATGGGGATTGGGAAGCCGGGAGGAGAGAGAAGAACACATAAAGATTTTTAAATTTTGTTTTTTTTGTTTCTGTTTTTACTTTTAGGTTTGCTTTTCTGGGGTACATACTTAGCATGTGAGCTTGGTGGGGGTGTGAGGCACATGTTACTAAGTCCAAAAAGCATAAATTCAAAAAAGAACATTGAAAATCGTAAAATGTAGATATGTGGTTCGGTCCGGGTTTGGACCGGATTTTTCGGTCCGGTCCGGATCCGGTCCTCCTCAGGTCGGTCCGGTCTTCGGGTCTCAATTATTCAGGAATTCGGTCCTCGGTTCAAATCGGTCCGGTCCGGTCCGGTCCGGGTTTGGACCGATGAACACCCCTAAACCAGACGGCTAAATATTAATTAAACCAACACATCAAAGAAAAAGAACAGTATCTCTACTTTGTGAGAAAGAGGGGTAGAACAGAGACAATATAAATTGACAATGTCAGACAAACCCAATCCCGCCTCTTAAAGCCAAACGGGTTTTAAACCCATCAAAAAGGTATCTAAGCTTCCATTAACTGTTGAATAAAATCGTACGTGATGAGGAAAGATCAGTATACACCTCACATCAATCAAGATTTTCACCAGACTAAAATCTCTATGGATGTGTAGCCATAAAAGAAACAAAACACCCTCTTTTCACCTTAAGCTGATGCTATGAAGAACGATAAGAAAAGGGAAATAGACCAAAAAATCTTAGTTGATACTCCGTATATTACCCGAACATGTACCCACTATCAACAATTATCATCACAACTATTCCCGACATATGAAACAATATCAAATGCTTATCGTACAATGAGACGGCAAGTTCAGATAAGCTGGCTTCAAAATTAGGGAAATGGCTTAAAAAACAGCTATAGCTACCTGGGGTGGCATCATAGCAGGCGGTGCTTGGCCATAATATATCTGCTGCCCAAGCCCTGCAGCACCAGGAGGGTACATCGGCATTCTAGGAGCAACGGATGGTGGAACTGCAACAGGGCGCATTTGAGAGAACTGGGCCTGTGTAGACAACAGCATAGATCACAGCTTGAAAATTAATAGACATATCGTCCACTAAATAAAAGATCCCTAAAACTAGTACAATGTCCAATTCCACATTAAACAGGATGTGACAGAAGGTATGTGGTACATAATCATTTTAGAATAGCGAATAGTGAAGCACAGATAAAAATGTCATAAATGGAAATCTACAACCCACAACCACCTCCAGCTACAAGAGTGAACTACTATTTGGGATAACTAGTATTATTTATTTACACCACCACCTCTCAGACCCTCGTAAACATCATACACAGCGGAAAACCAATCTTGAGAAAAAGTTACCAAAAACAACATGCAACCCAGTAAAGCTTCACCATCAACCCTACTTCATCATTACTTCTCGAAGTATAGAATTTCCTAATACAGACCAAAAAGAATATTTAAAAACAAAAAAAAAAAGTGCGAGTCTGCGGGATATATGACTCAAATAGTTACACACCAAGAAGGTTGTAAAAGTCACATAAAACAATACACCAAACAATTATAAAGCTTAGCTATGAAAATCATTACTCTTTTCAACTAACAAGGGAGACGATAAATGGACAAAGCACCTCACAAAATGCTTTATTTTGCAAGTTTAAGATCTAATGTGTTTGAATCAGGTCAGTGTAGAACTGTGTATGCTTCAGAAGGCTTGCTGATAACATTTAGTTTTCTAAGGTATACATGTGTTTTGTCCTCGAACACTAAATGTAAACTTCAATTTCTTGAAAAAAATAAAACAAACCATACCTGTAACCTTGCCCTTCGATCTTCCTTACGCTGTGCTAATGCAACATACAAAGGTTTGCTAACAATCATCTTGCCATTCATCTCGGTTAGCTACAAAAATGACACTAACATAATAAGAACGCTAATAACTATCACAACATTGGAAGTGTATAGGACAGGTCACATTTTGACTTACAGCTCGAGATGCCTCTTCAGGAGTCGAAAAAGCAACAAATCCTGAACCTTTGCTCACACCACTAGGATCACGCATAACCTGTATATGTTAAAGAGCAAATGTAATAAATGAACGGACATAAAACAAGCTGTTATGCCTAATATTTAGTTTGAAAGATTTGTTTTTAGATTTTACTGAGGATCCCAACTCTCTTATAAGCGATTAACATATGGAATAAAAATGCAACAAAGAATACAGATCAAGAATGCAAATGCACCTTGCACGAACTGATCGTCCCAAATTGAGCGAATAATTCTTTAAGCTTATCGTCATCGATGGTATCATCCAAATTTTTAATATAAAGGTTTGCGCCTTGATATTTGTCCACTGCCTCTTTAACACTCTGCTCAAAACGCTGCTTCAACTCAGCCTCCCGCTCAGCCTTCTTCTGGGCTTTTCCAACATACCACTCCTTGTCACCAAATTTATGCCCATTCAGGGCTTCAACAGCCTTAGCAGCATCATCTGCATTTTCAAAGTTAACGAATCCGAAGCATTTTGATTTCCCATCCATATCACGCATCACAACAGCACTTGTGATCTTCCCATATTGACCGAAAGTATTTGCTAAATCTTCATCCGTCGTTGACTCGGCAATGTTCTTCACAAACACATTGGTGAACCTAGATTTGTCAAGACTATTATCCCTCTCTTGCCTCCGGACAAAAGGCCCCACATACACTTGTTTATCATTCAATAGCATTCCATTCAGCTTTTCAATTGCTTTTTGGGCAGACTCCTCAGTCTCATACTGCACAAACCCATAACCTTTTGACTGCCCAGAAAGATCGGTGGCAACCTTACATGAAAGGATGGTCCCAAAGGTGGAGAATGTATCATGCAGTGCCTTGTTATCGATGGCCTTGTCCAGGTTCTGGGAAAGTGAATGTGTAATACAGATAAAGAAATTAATATAAAAAAGACGAACGATTGTTGATGTGAGTTTACAGAAGATAACAAATCTAAAGCTTGAAGAGATGAATAAAAAATACCTTGATAAAAATGTTTCCAGCACCACTTTTACGGACACTTGGATCACGATGAGAGTACATAATCCTGATAGGCTTGCCATTGAGAGGATTAAAGTTCAGTAGCTCGATGGCTCTTGCAGCTATAAAATAATTGACAGGAATTAGGAAATGCCTTGAAAAATTAGGAGACTAAGAAATGCAAAAATCATTCAATGCATATACAGTTTTAACAAGAATGTTTCATTAGGGTGATCCCTAGCTTTGCACAAAATCACGTCTTAAAAAAAGAGTAACAGAAAAATGTATAATTTTTACAGCTTTCAAAAGACAAGCTCTGTGTATCACGATGGTGAAACATACACAAAACTAATATTTCACCATTCAATCAGCTAAAAAGAATAATCACAGCAAATTAAGGCTACACAGAGGGACCAATAGCCAGCTTACCATGGCAACTCGACTTGAAAGTCTAATAATCACCAAATCTAAAAGGTTACCAACCAAACAAAACTCCCAGAGTTCATTTAAAAAAGGAATAGTGTAATACCATAGTAGGAATTGTTTCTAATGATAAACATCCAGTGCTGATAGGTAATCTTCGGGATATCGGTTTACTTAATGATAAGGTTCTTTAAGATTTTTACGCGCACGACTATCATAGCTGAAAATTATCAACGCAATACAAAACAGCAGTAGCATATACGAATTTTCCTATCCAACAATATTAGCAAACTAAATATGAACAAGATACAATTTAGTGACCCAAAGTAGTAATATATCATATATTCATATACATGTCTGTTTATTTCCAAGATGCCCCCTTTATATATGAATACTTAACCTTGGGACCTCGCAAAAGTATCCAAATCGCCACTAAATCTGGCATCAAATAGAAGACGTTTTTCAAAAAAGCAGCAAAACACAAAATCGCCCATTTGTACAAATCAAACACCAAGTATTCAGTTACTATCCAGTTTGAGTGAATAAACCATTAGTATTCAGTTACAACGACCAGTAGCCCATTTTTCTTTTGTACTGAAGAGTTGAAAGAGAGCTCCGAGGCCAACACGAAAATAAAACATACATTTCAAGTCAGAGCTGGTGAACATAGTACAAAATGATATTTTGGACACAAAACATATCTAAACCACCTTTAAGAAGTGTGCAAATTGTTCATCTCCATCAGGGACATTCAGTATCTCAAACCCACTCATGAAAATTCTAAAGATAACACATGATAATCAGAGAATATAGCCGAACTCAGAAAACCTAGATATTGCCAACGAGAACCGTATCTAATGAAAATAAGTAATGAGAACTCCTCCACAGATGCAACAACTGCAAACGTCATCAATCAACAATTCAAATGCAAAAGCCAAACTCTCGATGTGTAGAAAACATTCGATGACCATAACTTCCACAGAACTAAATTACTGCAATGCATTCAAACTAGAGCCAACCTCAAATCCACAGTTGAGAACTCATCCATATTTCATAAAGAACGCAAATCCCAAATAACCAGATTGTGACTCTTAAAGTCTCACTAAGGACAACAAATGGGGATGGTACAATTCAGACCTCGCATCAACGACGTACTTTAATTCCAAAGAAACTGATTAACCACAAAACATCCTCAACAAAAACTTCATAACGCCAAATCAACTCCCCCCCCCCCCTTTCCCCCAGAAATACAAGAAGAAGAAAAACAGTTCTATCAATTATACGAGAGGGTTGCCTCGAAAAACTTTTCAGGCAGTGGAATCTAAACAATGGGTCATCAAATTATGAGCCTTTACTATTCCAATTCAGTTACCCTTCTTCGAAACAAAAACCGCTCACCCAAACCCATTTCTGATAATGCCATGCAACGAACCACCATCTATTCAACAAAAGCAAACACCTTTGACACTGTGAATGTCTATAACTCGAAAACAGGCAATCCATCATTCTTCAATTTACCGATCACAAACGAAACCAAGCCATCCAAAAACTGATTCAGAACAACATCGACCAAATCAACACTATTACTCGTTATATATACTACATAAACATACATAATTCAATCAACCCTATGATCCATCGAAATTCCCAACGAAAGTTACCAACTTTCATACACAAAAACAACAAAACATCACAATCTTCACATATACGCATGATAAATTGACAATTAAAAAATGACTGTATGATCAAACTGAATTATACATCAAGAAACGTGAAAAAGAAGATTACCATCTTGCGGATTGGCGAAGTTGACGTAACCATAGCCGAGAGAACGACGAGTGGTCAAATCCCTGCAAACCCTAACAGAAACCACCTGGCCCACTCGGTTGAACAGATCATACAACTGTGAATCACTCACATTAAATTCCAAATCTCCCACATACAACGACGTCGTCACCACCGGTACTCCGCCACCACTTGCGGCGCCGCCGCCCCCACCACCACCAACTGCCACCGCACCGTTCGCCGGAATTTGCTGAACCTGTGCCATTTTTCCTCTCAAACCCCGGAAAAACCTTGACTTTTTTTTTTGTTATAAAAAATTATTAAAATTTTTCAGTTTTTTTTGAGTGGATTTTCTAGTTTTTTTTTTTATATTTTTTTGGTTTATAACCCTCTTCCCTCTCCTCTGATTATTCGGAGCAAATAAAATGCAAATGATTTTTTTTTATGTAAGTAAATAAAAAGGAAGCGTTTTTTTTTTTTATAAATGGAAATTTTCGGATTTTGGAAAAATGGAAATTTGTTTTTTTTTTTTAGGTTTTTTTTTTGTGAAAGATAAGGAGAGGAGAGGGAAGGGTACAATAGGAAGACCGGAGCTACGCCGGGATAGAGAATCGCCGCCGGACACGACGGCGGCGACGACGGTGGAGAGAGAAAGACGGAAGAGAAAGCGTGAAGGAGAAGATGTTTCTAGAGAGAGAAACGTTGGAAAGAGAAAGAGAAAGGGCGTGTTTGTTTGAGGGTTAAATAGGACGGAGGTCTTAATGACTGGATTGATCTGGACCGTTGGATTGCAGATGAAGATGATGTTTTAGACGTTGATTTATGGAACTGTGGGTCCCAAAAAGTGCATGACTGGTCTGACATGTAACTCAGCCAAACATACTTACGGTTTTGTTTAAGCGAGAGTTTGACTTTTAATTTGGTGTGTTGTGTGTTTATCATTTCATTTGGTTGACAGTTGGAATTAGTGTCCTCCGATTAAAAAAATAATTAAAATGAGGGTTAGAATTAGTCTCCTAATTAAGATTAAGAAAATGAATACTCACTTTGAAAGGGTTGATAAGTTGGGGATTATACGATCTTTGAGTTTTTGGCAACCTAAGTTTACGTGGTGTTCATATTGGCATATACGAGAATATGTTGTTAGTAATTAGAATTAGCTCGTTATGTGAGCATATTTACGTTTAATGCATGTTGGAAGGACGGATTTTTTAGCCTTGAAATGCATTGCATGTATTATGCTATATAAAATATTAAAATTGTTGGTTTTAGGTTAAATTTCAATACCCAAGTTGCAAGACATTAGACACTATTGTATAAGGTAGTGCATTTATGAAATGTTTATTTTGATCACACAATTTTGGCTTTGTCAACTTATATGTACATTGTCCGTATATATATAGATCAGATTTCATAATTGAACTTACTAAATTAATGTTAGTATACAGGACATTTAAGTTGATAGATTTACACATTACATAAGTCATTGTAGATTTAGATTTATTTATCGAATGAGAGCATGGAGTATGTTTGCACTTATTTTAACACGGAATAATAGTGCCGAATAGGTTTTAATTAGATGTATTGTTCATGTCTAATATTATATTTGTAACTTTTGTCTTAATGATATATATCACGTAATTTGATCACTTTGTTTAGGCATTAACGATTATTTTTTCACATTATTATCTAAATTTTGCACTATTTGCGTATATTGTATTGTGAAGTAGCAGTTACAACTTACGAGTCTCAAGAAAAATTTCATTACGGATCATGTATAAGCAGTCTCTCTATGTCATCTATAAGCTGTCTCTACTTGGCTTTAGGGAGGGAGAGGGGGCTTTTGGAGCATTTTGGGATAATGTTGTTGTTGCTGAAGTGAGTCGTAAGTGTTATCTAATGCATTCAAATTATGTAGTTGTGTGACGTATAAACATTTATTTGATTTTCCGCAAAATTCAAATTTTCCCATACTCACATATCGCAAAACAACTAAAAAATATTAAACAATGAAAAATGCAATCTTATCGAACGGAGTTTTTGAAAGTCATAAACAAGCCTCCATCCCTTAATCACAAAATACACATTAGTTAAGAGGGCCGCTTTATCCACCACATCAGTGCTTCGACAAAACCGTGGGCTACTGCTCGTCGTACTGGTCACTCTACCAGCGAAAATGGCAATGGCTGCAATCTCTCTTGCTCACACCACCCTCTTCTCCAAACCTTCTCTCCTCATCTCTACTAATCGCCTCGGTTTCCTCCATTTATCCCGACTCCTCTCCACTTCCTCTGCTGTTCCTTCTGACCGTTCAACCCCTAAAAAATGGCGCCGAAATGTTGTTGCTTCTGCCGTTGAGATTGGAGGGGTCAAAATTGCTAGAGAAGGTTTGTTGCCCACTTCTCAAAATTGCTTCTTTTTACTGAATTTGGCCAATTTTATGGTATGATGGTTGTTTTTTTTTTTTTTTTTTTTTTTTTGTAATGGGTAATTGTTGTAATTTGAATTGTGTTTGTAATTTCATGACATAATTTGTTTTGCTTGATTATAAAGTTGCCATCTTTGTTCGATTTCATGTGAATTTAGTAGTCTAATGTAATGGGATTTCCCAAGATTTGTAGTTTCGGCTTAAATTGGTCGTTTCACTACAATTTGGATTAGTTTCGTGGGTTACAAATTTATCACTTTTCCAAACATTTGGGGCTGCAATTTGTAATTTGTAATTTGATACATCTTTGGTTTCTAAAGATATTGGATATGAATCTTCCTTTAGACGAAATCTCAAGCCTCCTAATCCCTCTTTCCCCAGAGTCGACCCGTCCGCTGTCACTAGGCATGCCGGTCTCGAGTTTCTCTTCAAGGATCTCACTGTGAGCCTCCTTTTGATATTCTGCTTGTATTGTGGACTAGCAATTCTATTGGCGTATCAATGACGTTTCTGCCGCAAATTGTAGTGGCAAATGCTATAACTGCGTACTTCAGATGTTTGTTTATGATACTTTATGCTCACAATTTGGGTGTTAGAGGAAGGCATATCCTTGATATGATATAGTTAGGAAACATGAGATGAAATGGACAGTTTCAATAACATCAAATTATTGCACAAAATTTGCCGACTACTTGATTTGATGTGGTTATTAGGTTTTATTGAATTGCTGATAGAAACTAACTCCTTTCAGATGTTGTTACCTGGAAAGTTCTTATAAACTACATATAAAAGTGCAAATTGCTTATTTGCCCTGTCACAAAAGTCTAGTTTCTTTTCTAATGCATTTCGAGTTATATGTCCGCTTTCAGATGTTGTGCGTGATGATCCCACAAATAATGTCCCGGATTCAATCTTCACAAAGCTTGGGATGCAACTGCACAAGCGGGGTCAACACCCGCTTGGCATTTTGAAGAATGCTATTCATGACTATTTTGATAAGAATTATACCGACGAGTTTGAAAAGTTTGATGATCTCTGCCCTATTGTTTCTGTGAAAGATGTATGTCCTCTATTCTTGTAAACAGAGTGACAAGTTCTTGTGCAGGCTTGTTTGCTTCTACATATGCTGTTGTATTTCTTCTCATATTAGAATTTTAGGTCCCCCCTCCCCATGGTTAGCTTCTGATATTCGTTTTAATTTTACTTCCGTAAACACCTTTGACAACATGTCCTTCAACCCTCTTGTTTTATGTCTGATCTGTGGACTGTGTATTATCAAAAGTTAGGAAACAGCTACAAATAAGATGAGGATTGGTAGATTTAGAGAGTCCTGAGCTTCCTTGTTTGACTCTGCTTCGTCTTCTCTGTTATCTTCTCTTTTACAATTGAAGCTGCAAGTTGTCTATCCGTATAACATTTTCATCAACCCATGCAGAATTTTGATGATGTCTTGGTTCCTGCTGATCATGTTAGCAGGAGCTATAATGACACGTACTATGTTGACTCACAAACTGTCTTGAGGTGTCATACAAGTGCTCATCAAGCTGAACTTTTGAGGAGTGGACACACTCATTTCCTTGTAACTGGAGATGTATATCGTAGAGATTCTATAGACTCAACCCACTATCCAGTGTTTCATCAGGTTCTTATCCTGCCTTCTGAGAGTTATAGTTATCTTTGTGTTTTTGGTATATTTTATAGCTTTTGTTATACTGTGTCCACAGATGGAAGGAGTTCGTGTCTTTTCTCCTCAGGATTGGGAGTCATCTGGGAAAGATGCTACTACTTATATAGCTGAGGATTTGAAGAAATCCCTTGAGGGGTTGGCACGTCACCTATTTGGTAAATAAAGAAAATTTCTGTAGTCTGATCGAAAATTATGCTTAACTTATTAATGCATGGTTCATGGGAATTTTGCACAATTACTGAGGTGGATATTCCTATTCAAGAGCTACAAATTTCTATAAGAAAGAGAGCACTCTTGTTGCAGTCAGTAATTGGTCCTTTACGTAGCGAATGATAGCTGATTTGATATACATGAGTAGTGTTGTAACACTTTGGCATTAGAATACTAGATCCTGTTTTCTTTGGTCCATAGTAAATAAAAGCTTGTCTTGTCCACCAAAATGTATATAAAATCCGCTTAGGAACTTTTGGTGCTCTGCGTATGTTGTTGTCTGTATCCTTATTGCAGCCATTCTGCCATTAACAGGGGCCGTGGAGATGCGTTGGGTTGATACTTACTTTCCATTTACCAGTCCATCATTTGAGCTTGAAATATTCTTTCAGGTATATTCTGTCATCTCGCTTCTACTCAGATCTTGGAACAATTTTGAATCGTTTACCTTATTAAAAGATGCAGCTTTATGGGCGAATCAAAGACTTTAGAACATCTAATTACTGTAAGATAGTTTAACCCTTGTTCGCTTGCTGTCCCTAACATTTCCTGGCCCGACATCACTCTTAATGAAGTATGCTTAACCTTATATTCTCATTACTTTCAGTGATGAATGTACCTGCTGTGTTTTGGAAATAAATTTGGAATCTTTTGTCGTGGCAGTCTCACCTTGCTTCTCTTTCGCTGTGATTTGTGGGACACCTGTTCTCTAGCTGATGTTATCTTCACTGCCAAGAGATTATGGCATAATAATTGAAAGTTCCCTGGTTACTTGCTAATTATCATATGCTCTTATCTACCATCTAAATGGATGGTTTTAGGTCTGTATACATGTACTAGAACACTTGCATTTACCCTGTGTGACATCACTGGCGTGTTTCTGCGAACACACTATTTTGTGTGGTACTTTTCTCTCGATAGCTAGGACTTGTGTAAATATCTTGTTATCTTTTCTAACTAAAAGAATCTGTCCTGATGAACTTAACATTCTTTACGCAGGAAAAATGGTTGGAGGTGCTGGGTTGTGGGGTGATGGAGCAAGAGATTTTAAAGAGAAGTGGTAAACCAGATAACTCTGCTTGGGCTTTTGGACTGGGATTAGAGAGGCTAGCGATGGTCTTATTTGACGTTCCTGATATCCGCCTTTTCTGGTCGGATGATGAACGATTTACTTCCCAGGTCCTTATTTGCCATATCGCACTGATTACTTACTCTGTCTGTGTGGTTGTTTAGAGAACATTAGTCATCTTTAGCCTACTTTCACATTTTCACTGTAATGCGGAGGTCCTGACTAGCTCCAATGTTGCAGTTTTCTAAAGGCCAGCTTGGTGTTAAGTTTAAGCCCTTCTCAAAGGTAATTGCATAAATATTATGATTGTATATACTCCGTATTGATTAGATGGTCGATACTGAGATTTGGTTTTTGAGCTTATTTTATTTTGTTTAAGAATCATGGTTTCCCTGAAACTGCAGTTTCCTCCTTGCTTTAAAGATATGAGCTTCTGGATAAATGATTCATTTACTGAGAACAACTTATGTGAAGTGGTCCGCGGCATTGCAGGAGACCTTGTGGAAGAGGTACTCATCCATCCCTGTCGTGAAACAGTTTTTTTTATAATCTGCGTAAGGTTTTAGTTAAGACTGTTTCGTCCTGTGTTATAAGCTGCTAGTAAACTCAAGGATTTATATGTAGTCTGCTTTCGAAATCTTGCTATAGAAGTACTCGGAAAAGGGGATATTTCATATCTACTATCTAGTCAGTCCTTGGATTACCGTTATCCTGCTACTTGATGAGTAATGTCTCTTTAGTGAATGCCAAATTATTACCAATTGGCTATGGGAAATACCCGAGATTTGGTGGGTATGTCGTTGCCTTTTGCTTATAGGAAATGATATTGAATTTTAAGTCTAACCTTTAAAATTGCCCTACTTACAGGTGCGGTTAATCGACAATTTTACCAATAAGGAAGGGATGACCAGTCACTGCTATCGGATTGTGTTTCGATCCATGGAGCGTTCTCTCACAGATGAGGAAATTAACGACTTGCAGGTATTTCTTGCTGTAATGACTTTATGTTTCTGATATAGCTCTTTCTTGGGTGGATTCTTGCACTAAAACGTAATCTTTGCTTCCGTATGTTGTTTGATCTACTCACATAATCTGTCTGTATATGCAGTCAAAAGTGAGAGATACGGTGGAGCAGAAGTTAAAAGTTGTCTTAAGATAAGAATTCAGGTTCCTACTCCAGATATATCGCTGCCTTGTAAATTTCTTCACTTACTATTGCATCCATATGAATAATGCGTTAGACACTTCTTCAATGCCATCCTATTTCCTTTCTTTATACCAGCTTGCGAATAGTTTGTTCGTCAAAATTTTGGAACCAGATCACCATACATATGCACATCTGACACTTTGTTCCTTTTCCAGTATGTTTTAATCTGTAAGTGATGGTTAAGATAGTTTTGCTACTTTCCTGCCTTGTCTTTTCAGAAGTTCTTCTACCTCGATAAGAATCTATTCCTTTTATGTGCTTGTTTGTCTTTGTACGTTTAGCTTATAGAGTCGCCTTTTTTTGTATCTACTCTATTAAAGGGCCAACTGATAGATGGATTTCTCTTGCTTAATTGAAGGGTATTAAAAAAAATAAAAACAACTATGGCTAAACGGGCATTCAACTTGTAGAGTTGCGGGGAATGTTGTGGTGATTAGTTCCCTTTAGGCTCTCCTGCGGGGTTAATATTCGGTTTTAAGCTGTCACCTTGGGATATCCCTATGACTGTGAGTTAGGATCCCCTAATAACTTGTCAATAATGAAAGGGTAGTATATTCGTGAATTCATTTGACTAGACTGTACATTTGACTGCTAGAGCTTGGTACCCAAGAAATTAAAAGAATAAATTATTCATGTTAGAGTAAGCTAATTTATTTGTTTAATCAATAATTTATGATAAACTAATTTAGACCTTGGGATCCAAGGAACTACCCTGTATAAATTAGATCATTTAGCTTTCTTAAATGAAACTTATCTAAACACAATTTCTTACACTCTCCTATTGTAAGTTGACAATGGCTTCCGATCAAGGCAGATCTCACATATTCTTCCTCCCTTATATGGCACCTGGTCACATGATCCCAACCATAAATATGGCCAGGTTATTCTCGACTCAAGGTCTGAGAACCGCCATTGTTACCACCCCTCTTAATAAGCCTTTCTTTGCTGAAACCGTTGAAATCCACAATCAAAAACTCCATGTTGAAAAAATTGACTTGTTAACAGTGAGGTTCCCTTGTGAAGAAGTAGGACTGCCACAAGGATGTGAGAGTGCAGATAGTGTTCCTTCACCTGCACTAATCCCAAATTTCTTCAAGGCTACCACATTATTTCTTCAGCAACCTTTTGAAGTTCTCATGGAAGAATTCCGACCCAATTGCCTGATTGCAGATTCATTCTTCCCTTGGGCTAATTCCGTTGCTCGGAAATTCAAAATTCCCTGCTTATCATTCCATGGTTGCAGCTACTTCTCTCAATGCGTCTTGACTAATTTAATTCGGTACAAACCCCACCAAAATATTTTAGCAGATGATGAGGAATTTACTGTGCCTGACCTTCCTCATGAAATTAGGCTCACAAGGTCTACCTTGACTTCTTTTGAGAAGCAGGAGTGTCCGAACTGGCTCACTGAGCTGGTTAATCAAATGAGGCAGTCTCTGAAAGTGTGTCATGGGGTGATTATGAACAGCTTCTACCAGTTAGAACCTGATTATGCTGACTATTATGAGAACACCTTGAAGATTAAGAACTGGCATATTGGTCCACTTTCGCTCTACTTTAGGGAGATGAAGATGGAAGGATATCAGAAAGGGAAGAAATCATCCATTGAAGTGCAGGAATGTGTGAGGTGGCTTGATGGAAAAGAGGCTAATACAGTACTGTACATCTGCTTTGGGAGCATGTCAACAATGTCAAATAGACAGCTACATGATTTAGCACTTGCTCTCGAATCTTCAGGCCGAAAATTTGTCCTAGTCGTACGGAAGGATACTATAGATTGGATGCCATCTGGTTTTCAGGCTAGGCTTGAACAGAACCAGTTAGGTCTGGTTATATTAGGGTGGGCACCTCAAGGCCTAATCCTCCAACATGACGCTGTAGGAGGGTTTATGACACATTGTGGGTGGAACTCAATTCTAGAAGGTGTGACGGAGGGATTGCCAATGGTAACATGGCCGCGCCATGCTGAGCAATTCTATAACGAGAAATTAGTAACACAAATTCTCAAAATCGGAGTTCCGGTGGGTGTTAAGAAATGGGTGGCAAGACTAGATGATGATAGTGAAGCTATTGTTAACCAGAATGATATATCAAAGGCTATAGAAGCTGTAATGGCGGGTAAAGAAGGTCAAGATACGAGACAAAGAGCCAAGCATCTAAAGGAAATGGCTAAAAGGGCCATTGATGAAGGAGGATCGTCATATTCTAGTATCGACAAGTTAATCGAAGAACTTGATTCATGGAAGATGGAACTTAAGCTTTAAAATTTCGAACATTTAAGCACGGCGTTGCCGGATTACTTATAGAATGCACGACTTATGAAGGTAATCTAGATAACACAAGGAGTTGCACGGAGGAAAGTACAGTAATGTCTAATGTTATTCTGAATTTCTGACTAGTCTCGCTTTTGAGTGTGGTAGTCTCTCAACTCGTTAATCAGTGCACTTAAGTCGGAATATGATGAACCTCCTTGTGCAACAGCCTTCCAAGCCTTTTCCTTCATTTGTTTTGCTTTGGATCTCATTTCCCCGGCCCTCTCTCCCTCGAGTATCTCCGTGATCGCCTTTTCTATAACCTCTCGGCTTATGTTGTCCTCTACCGAAGGCGTTCTATTCCATTTCTTCACCCCAACTGAAACCCCTGTCTGCAAAACCTGAGTCACCAGTTTTTCGTTGTAGAACTGTTCCGCGAAAATAGGCCATGTTATCATTGGCACACCAGCTGAGATCCCTTCTAGTGTCGAATTCCATCCACAATGAGTGACAAAGGCTCCTACGGCCTCGTGCTCCAGGATGACAACTTGTGGTGCCCAACCTCTGATTATCAGTCCTTTCCCTTTGGTTCTTTCCTCGAAATCCTGATGGCAGCCAATCTTCGTCCTTGGTAGTATCGCTGTTCCGTACCACCCAAATGAAATTATGTCCGGAGTTTTCGAGAGCCATTGCAATCTCGTGCAACTGAGATGGTTGGAAAAATGACATGCTTCCGAAACAGATGTAAATGACTGAAGCAGGCTCCTTCGACTCGAGCCATGTCAGGCACTCGTGCTCTTCAATTGAAGCTTATTTTCCTCTTTGCGCCTTCTCCTGGATGCTTCTGTTGCACATAGAAACAGGCCCTATATGCCACGCCCTTCTCCCCAATTCCTTCTTGAAAAATTCGGCGTAATCAGGCTCCAACTCGTAAAAGCTGTTAACAATCACCCCGAAACTTTCGATTTCTGATTTCTTCATCAGGTCCATTCTCTTTTGAAATGGATTCTCCTTGTTGTCGTCCATTAAATCCTTTGCTATCTGCGTCCTCAACAGTTTGATCTCATGGGGAATTTTAGGGAGAAGGAATGGTTCGTCGTCAGACGAGACATCTTTAAAAGGCTGATACAGGCGGATCAGTTCCTGAGCACATAGGGAGAAGTAGCAAGTTCCGTGGAACACAAGCCTTGGAATGTCGAACTTAGCTGCAGCCTCAGTCGCCCACGGGAAGAACATGTCCGCCACAAGGCAGTCAGGCCGCACCTTGGCCAAGTACTCCTCGAGCTGACCTTGCAGCAACTCTGTAGCCTGCATGAACCGTTGCATGTCTGCTCCAGGCCCGGTTGATTGCTCGGCATTCTCGCAACCTTCAGGCAGTCCTGCTTCTTTGGCCGGGAACCTGAAGATCTCGACGTTGATCAACGGGTTTCCAATGGCCCTGCTGAAGGTTGGCGCATTGACATGGGTGGTAATGATGGTCGCCTCGACATTTTGAGCTGCGAACAGTCTCGCTATGTCGAGGACCGGGATCATGTGCCCGTGCGCCATGAATGGAAATAAAGCTACGCGTACGCGTCTAGGTTCAGCACCCATATTTGATGAAATAATACTGAAATCAAATGTATGCTAACTGAGATATGAGGAGTCTACGAGAAGATACTCAGACTTGACTTGGTGTTGAATTATACATCATAGTTCATACATTGATATTTATAGCCGTTTCATTATAAGAAAAGTATACTATTACTATAGAAAAGAGAATTTGTAATGAAACTCCTCGACATGGGTTGTGGGCACGTATGAAAGAAGCTTAGATTGGTAACTAAATTATAATTGTGGAATGCGGTGTGCATCATTGCTCATGTCATTCCTCTCAGATTTTGTTCATGAGGACTTTTTGGGAATTTTAAATGTTATTTTCTTGTTATTGTAGCCTTGTAGGCGAAAGTGTAAACATGTCAAAAAGGTTTCGGAAGCTTCGTCATGTTGTAGTGAACAAGTTGAACAAGAGTCACGATTCTCACAAAGTCTAGAAGATTAGGATATCATAGGGGAAACATCATAAGGATTTGCGATATGTTTTAAGGTTTAATGCGGATATGTGTAGTATAAATTACTATGAAACGAGTAGAAGATATAAGTTTTGTTTAATTGGAAGGAAGAGTTTTGTGAAGAGTTGAGTATTCGAGTAATCGAGTGATATGTATGCAACCTTTAGTGTTAGTTTATACAAAATATCCGTTTTTGCCCTCGCCAAAAATAAATAAAATTGTACGGAATATGTGTAGAGACGCTGTAAAGCACTAAAGATTGTTTTAATTAAAAGGACCCATATGCTTGAGTGTATGTTATCCTAGAGATGATGAGTTAATTATGAGAAAGTAGTTCATATAGTGGTCGTTTGGTTGTCCTTTTAAAACACAGGAATTCCAAAATCCCATGAATTACATATTTTCCGTGTTGTTTGGTTGCCCATAATTTTAAAAAATGGGGGAATTGGAAATTCCATGGGAAAATGAAATTCCCACACAATGGTGGAAGTTGCTTACCAACTCCCCCCTTGGTAATTCTGAATTCCCCCACCATCTTTAAATGAAAATTACAAAATTGTCCCCCACGAAATAGAAAATTTGTTTTTATAAGGGATATAATAGTAATTCCGAATTAGAAATAAGGGAATTGGATGGGTGCAACCAAACGAGATGTTGGAATTTAATTCATGGGAAATTCAAATTCCTTGATGTCAACCAAACAACTTTAAACTATTTCACATGAATTCTATACATGAACTCAATTCATGGGATATGTTACTTCCTACATGAATTAAATTCCAACATAAACCAAACGACCACATATATGGTATTTGTAGGAGCCATTTGGTGCGTAATTACATAAGAAATTTATTGCATTAAAGTTAATGTGATCTGCATCATTGCTCATTTTAGCCTCTGATATGCTGTTTATAGGAAGTTCAAAGAGTTTAACTTTGTGAAGCTTCATAGTGCAAGAGGCAACTTGTCAGATAGTCTATCGGATTTTCCAAGAAGCCAATTTGTCATATGATTGTTTTATGGTGACAATTCAACCTTGTACAATGTATACGGAGTATTAGTTTCTGCATTGCATTTTGATTGTTTTTTGATAATTGTGTCGATCACAGTTGGTGTTAATGATGAAGAAAAAGCTCCATTTTACAATTTTACACTTGTAAATTTAATTACTCCCTCCGTTCCACGTGATTCTTTACATTTACCTTTATTTTTTTGTTCCATTTGATTCTTTACACTTTATTTTTGGTGTATTTTGGATCAAAAATATTGACTATTTTACCCTTCCTTTTCCTTAACTCATTGTTTACCCATCTAATTACCCATTAACCTATATACTAATCTACCTTATAACCATAATTAATACTAATAACTCACCTTCCCCAGATTTAAACCACCACCACAAAACCATCATAACCACCACGTGGCCAGTCTTACCAGCACCGGATCACCACTTTCACGACCACCAAAGGCCCACAACCCACACCCGCAACAAGGCCAATGTGTTCATTGGGGAGAGATTGGGAGATCAGAATAGAGAGAGGTTCTTGTGGGGGGATATAGGGAGAAGAGAGAGAGAGAGAAGAGGCTAAGAGAGTTCGGTGTAGGAAGATAAGATGGGGGGATAAGTAGATCGGCGATGAGGGATCAGAATGGCGAGGAGATCGACGGCAATGAATCATGACTGCGAAAAAATAGGCGGCGAGAGACTGGTGTGGAGGTCGATGGATTTGTAGAGAGAGAGAAAGTGTAGCGAATAAGGAGTTTGGAGGGCAATGGTGATGTTGGCGGCAAAACAAGACGCTGGCGGGGTGAACGACGGTGGGGGTTGTTGTGTCAAGGTGGCGGGAGGTAGGTGGTGATAGATGGATTAAGGGGCTAATTAACCACACTCTCTCTCCACTAATTTCTGCCCACACGGATCTAATGACCCACTTCCCTCCCTTTCTTGGTTCCTGTGCCAACCCCAAAGTGTAAAGAACTATATGGAGCGGAGGGAGACAGGGAGTATTGTATTATATATAATTTAAACCAATATGGGTGGTAACCCTCATATTGGGTAACACCTTATCGCTGATCTGATAAACGCTATAATATTCGTGGTATATTTTTAATAATATCGATCTCCTAATCTCTCTGGTTTCATGAATTGTTGTGTTTCTATGTTGACTCTACCCAAGGTCTTAGTGTCCTACTATGACCAACCCTTAACTTTTGATGACTTTTTAAAATTTCTTTTAAACGGGTTTCAATATACCTATATATGTATATAAAAATTAGATAAAGTAAGAAGTGCTCTTAAAAAAAAAATTTAAACTTTTTTTTTTTTTTTTTGTATCGAATGCTTCTGATAACGGGGAAAAGTCCCACAAAGCAAATGAAATTCTCCTAGAGTTTTGAAAAAAGTCTATGCACTATAATATTCGAATTATAAATATATCCTATCGATTGACAGAGGGATACAATTATAGCCATCATATTGAAATTGAGCATATAAAATCTACAATATAGTTATGACCTTAAATTAAACTTTATTTAGTTATACCATAATGATTTCGGCAATAAATGATGTGTATATAATATTTTTAGTGCGGGTTTTAAACTAATACTAGTATAATAGTATATGATAGATCCGATCCGGTCGAACAATAAGTCGGCAATTCGGCATAAATCATTATATCAACTAATACGTTGTGACAAGGATAACCTTCAAGACATCTTACATAATTGGACTTACAATATAAATCTCACCTCGAAATATGTCAATTTAAACCACCTTCTGATTTATGGGTAAATTAAAGTATGATAATGTGTGTACTGATTACTGAGTTCATGATGACTAGCTAGTCTTGTTTTTGAGTTTTGTAGCACCACAACTCTTCTATCAGTGCATCTAAGCCAGAGTGTGATGAACCACCTTCTGCAACAGCATTCCACGCCATTTCCTGAAGTTGTTTCGCTTTCACTCTCATCTCCTTGGCCTTTTCTCCTTCCATAATTTCCCTCATTGCCATCTCGATTGCTTCTCGGCTTATGACGTCTACTCCGTCTCCGGCTGTATGTTTTTTATTCCATTTCTGCACCCCTATGGGAACCCCAATCCCCAAAATCTCTGTCACAAGTTTTTCGTTGAAGAATTGCTCCGCGAAAATAGGCCATGTGACCATTGGGACCCCAGATGAGATCCCTTCTATTGTCGAGTTCCAACCACAATGTGTGACAAATGCTCCTACGGCCACATGCTCCAAGATGAGAATCTGCGGAGCCCAATCCCTGATTATCAGACCTTTTTCTTGTGTTATTCTCTGATCGAATCCTGGTGGCAACCAATCGTCATTGTTTTCGTTATTACCTTGCCTTACCACCCAAATGAAGCTGTACCGGGACATTTCCAGAGCCATAGCAATCTCGTGCAGCTGAGACGATGTAGCGTGAGATACACTTCCAAAACTAATGTAGATAACCGAACCAGGCTTCTTGGAGTCGAGCCATGTCAAAAACTCGTGTTCATTTACAGAAGCTTGTTTCCCTCTCAGAGCCTTCTCTTCCACGCTCCTGATACACAGAGAAACAGGACCTACATTCCACGTCCTGATTCCCAATTCTTTCTTACAAAACTCAGCATAATCCGACTCCAACTCGTAAAAGCTGTTAACAATTACCCCAAAATACTTTCCGTAATCTGGTCTCTTGATCAGCCCTGTGTTGTCGCCCAATAAGGCCGGGGGAATCTGCAACCGCGACAACTTAATGTCATGGGGAATGAGAGGAATAGCCAATGTCTCGTCATCAGACGAGACATTCTTATAAGGTTGATGCCGTCGAATAGTTTCTGTGGCACAGAAGGCGAAGTAGCCAACGCCATCAAATAAAATCCGAGGAATGTTAAACTTAGCTGTAGACTTGGCCGTCCACGGGAAAAAGTTGGCTGACACAAGACAGTCAGGCCGAGCCTTGTCCAAGTACTGCTCGAGCTGCTCTTGCAGCATCTCAGCAGCCTGGAAGAACCGCGGGATCATTTCAGGTCCGAGGACGTTCACATTCTCGGACCCTTCAGGGAGTCCTGCCTCTTTAGCAGGAAACCTGAATAGCTCTATCTTGATCAGTGGATGTTTGATTTTTTCAATTGTCTTGGTGAAGTTTGGTGCATTGACAGGGGTGGTGAGAATGGTAGCCTCGACATTTCGAGCTGCGAAGAGCCTCGCTATGTCGAGGGTCGGGATCATGTGGCCTTGAGCCATGAATGGGAATAAAGCTATGCGCAGGCGTTGAGGTAGTGCAGCATCCATATTGTTTGCTGGAATAATAATGTATGTTAATTGAGAAATTATGGATGGGTTTATGAGAAGGGACTTGAGAAATTGTATGTACATCATATATAGTAGTCATTTGGTACGTAATTACATGAGAAATTTATTGCATTGAAGTTAATGTGATCTGCATCATTGCTCATTTTTAGGCTCTGATAATATGCCCTTTATAGAAAGTTTTTAGAGTTTGATTTTAAGAAGTTTCGTAGTGCAAGAAGCAAAGTTGTCAGGTGGTTGATCGGATTTATGGCTTGTTGCAATCGACTCATTGCGCCTTAATTACTTTAGCTCGCTCGTTATGTTGGCTTAATGGACAAGTTGGAGTTGGACGTCTTTAATATTTTTTTTTCCTAGAAGATTTTGAATTGTGTTTTAGAATATTCCCCGTGTTAGAATTCAACCATTTATCTTTTCTTTGAAATTAGAACTCATCAATTTGAATCAGGCATTTTAAAACTCAACCTATTTCATGCACGTATTCAAGGCTCTTCAGTTTGGGCGTTTGGTTACTTTACTTTAGTTACACGACTTTCTAATCATTGGGTTGACCATGATTACTCATCTTGCAAGTGTTTACAGTGTTTCAAGAGTAAGGTGTGCACTTTCATAGGATCGGAGCTCACAGTGACATGGTCTAATTCAGTGTAGGAAAATTGCATATCTTTGTTTCAAAAATGTATAATAACATGATGAATTTTCATATTGGCTAAAATTTGGAACTAATTTGTCATCTTTATTGTATCACAAAAGCGAACAAGCGAGGATGAACCCCTGCATGCAATATTGTACCGCTCCTTCGTACCCAAAAAAAGGAACGAACAAGTATACTTACAATCGACCATGGACTAATAGTATTGAACACAGAACCTAAGAAACTTTATTTTTCTTACAGAGCTTATATATTATACCGAAACCAATACTTGGAGACGGAGGATGTAACGGATGGAGCCACATAACGCTCCGGCGAGTCGGGCCTTGGATAAGGTGGTGGCGGGCATCTAGGCCTCTCAACTGATCCTGTCACCATAGATCCATCAGCGGCCATGCCGACCTAATTAGAGGCCAAGAATACCGGTTTTTCCTCCGTTCTTTACATTTCTTAATGTTTGATTGTATGGTAAGTTAAATCAAACGTTAATAAATGAAAGAACAGAAGTTGTATATTGTGAATTTAAGTTATGCATGCATGTATGAAACTATGAAACGCCATTAAATCAAAGAATTACGTACCTGGAAGCTTTCTAGCATCTATGCATGAATCTTTTGGTATGAAGAAAATAGAGAACATAAGAATGACGATGCTGGTAGTAAACAAGGCTTTGTTCATCTTGGACAAAAATAATTGTGGAGTACATACAATAATCTAAATAATGCTCCTTGAATCAAGCTTGCTTGCATGGGGTATTTATATTTACTAGACGCTAAGTGACTAAGCATCTGTATTTCAAGTCCCATGTAATATGCTAAGTAATGCACGCTACTCGAATAATCCTAAAAGTGTAAGACTATTAAGTCACTCGTTTCTTTTATTTCTTTATTTTATCATATTTCCCTGACACATAGATTTTGAGAAACAAACTGACTTTATCAAATGAATGAAATAGACGAAATATTTAGACCCCTGAAATGCAAACAAAATTTTAAAAAATGCAAACTATATATGTTTATTATCGACAAATAGCAATTATAATATACTTGCAGTAGAACCATTATTTATAAGCGTCCACCTAATATTGAAAGAGCCGACGGTACTCTCTCTAGCTAACTCCACAGTTCGGTTGACCTTGAATTCATTGAAGACTTCATGAGTTGAAGCATAACGTGTGTTTTTCTTTATACTTTTGAGGTACCACAATTTTAATCATTAGTCAATTATGCAATGTATAAGTTCAATAAATTTTCAAATTATATACGGATGTCACCATACATTGTCCAATAATGCAGTACTATCTATATAGTTCTATTAAAACAGAAGCCACTAGGACACGTGTCAATCTCTGGCTAAAAAATTTCCCGCTCAAAAAATTTTCCACTAAAATTTTCTTCTTTAAACAAATAAAAAATAGCTAAATGTTCCTATTAATGAGCCTAAAATGTCGCTAAAAAAATCCTCCAACAGATACGTATGAGTTTTTATAATGAGTGAATGAAAAATAAAAATACAAACAAATAACTACAATAAGGTTCTCCTATAGTCCTATCAATGAGCACATACTGTTGCTAAAAATCCTCCAACAAAAAAAAAAAAAAAACTAAAAAACCAATAAATAAGTGTTAATATTTAAAAGGACAAACCTAAAAGTCAAATCAATGCCTAGATCTCCTCCATCTTTTGCTGCAATCAGTTTTCTACCACTCACGTCTAAGAGACTGAGTATATGTTTTTTTTTATCATTCGTATCTTACCATTTTATTGCTCCAGGAGCTCTTCACTTGGCTCCTTTATTTTCTTCCATCAAGTATGCTTAAATCTCATTGGTTAATAAATTCATCAAACAATATTTTTCCCCTATTATCTTTTCAATTCAGCTACTTAATTATTTTTATTGATTTACTTATGGCGTCATTGTAGAAGTCAGTAGACTCTATACTTGTGTTTAGATATTCATATGAAGATTGAGTGTGCGTATACATTATACATGATGATATATGTCACGATGTTAATATCAATTTGAACTCCAACATGAATTTCGATAATATGATATTTTTTTATGTAGGTCACATACTAATTAATCATTTCTTAGGGCTATTACGGTAAAATCCGAAAACAATTATAATTTTGTAAAAATATTGATAAAATAATTGTGAAAAGCATGTTATCATCCTCATAAACTTGAAAGATCTTTTTGTTTGAGTACTCCCACAGACTTTAACTATTGCAAACTCATAGTTGTACAATTACATGATCACTAAGCTAACAATGTTTTAAAAGATGGGACAATTTAAACTTGGGTTAATAAATAAGTTATGAACAACAAACAACATTAACTTTATTTTATGAAACTAAATATCTCCGTGCAATGCACGGGTATTACCCTAGTATACAATATTACTGTCATGGATGAAAATGACATTTCTAAACACCATGAAATTTGCTACCCCAATTAACTTTTAGCTTTATTATTAACCTATTCTATAGGAATATATGATAGATCCGGTCAAACATTAGGGCATTAGGCCGGCATATATCATATCAACTGTACATTGTGACAACTGACAACGATAACTTTCAATACTCCTTAGCTTGCGTAATTGAACTTGTAATATATACCCAAAATATATTTCTTCAAATTCATACGATTGCGATTAAGCAGTAATCCATTGTCATTGGAGTATTAGGTAGTCCTAACTCTGAGTAACAAGCTAAAGTGTAAGACAATTTTGCTGAAATCAAATAGAGTACTAATAATAGCATTTGGTCATTTGGACAAATTTATATAAAATGGGTTGAAAATGACCCATCCGAAAAGCTTTAAAAATCTTATATGGCCCATGTGAAACCAAAATTTGGCCCAATGGCCAAACAAATGAGAAATTCTTCAAGAATGTTGGGCCTGGTGTATTCTCGCCATGTGAACCACAGGCCACTTCACTGACCCGACCCGAACATTATCCGCCTAGGCAGGCTATGTTTGGTATGCACAATAAGCTAACTTATTTAGTCAAAATAGTTTATTTGACTAGCTTTTTAAGTTCTTTGACCAAATAAGTTGGTTTTGTAACACCACTAGCTTAAAAATAAGCTAGCATATTTAATAAGTTACCCCATATAACTTATTTAAAATAAGTTAGCTTATTATAATTTTATTCCTAATTTACCCTCAATTATTTACTAAAATAAAATGAAATTAAAAATAAATAATGCATTTTTATGTAATTTTATATATATCAGCTCCTATATCAGCTCCTATATCAGCTAATTCTGCCAAACAGTCCTAATACTTTTAGCTAAAAACTTTCCGCTATTATTGCAGCTATTATTTCAGCTTTCAGCTACTGTTTCAACATTCAACTACTATTTCACCGTTCAACTACTATTTTAGCTAGTTTTACCAAACATAGCCAAAAGCATACGGAGTAAACAAGTCACCAATATCATCAATATTCATTATTCAATGCAAATATCAAATCAACTTTTATTTTATTTTTTCGAAATTTCGTAAGAAGGGTCTATGTCAAGAAATGATATAGTCGTGTACGTGCAATAGTGTTGTACTGTGTGTATCAGACGTTTAAGGTTGCTTATGTAAGTTTTTTTTGTGAAGTGTTTTGAAAGTAAATTACATAGAGGATAAATTAATACGATATTTAACGTTTGCGATAGCGTGATCGGAGTATAAAGTATATAAACCATAGAAAGTGCCTCAATTTGTAGGAAACGCTTGATTCATGATAATAATCCCAATAATTGAGGTACTTTACTGAAACCAAGCCGAATTCAAATGCATGATGAGTAGCTTTGAGAAGAATGGGGTACATATATAGTGCTTCACAAAAGCTTCGTTCCTGTTTATTTGCTTCAAAAGGTAAAGTGATGTTTAATTTGATCTTCGTATTAAACTTTCGTTTAAGTGGTTTGGGTTTCCTTTACTATCCTACTCCCCTTTTTAGGTACTTGTTTATTTGCTGCTTTGCTGTACAGTGTACTCGTAATTTAAGGGTTGTCTGCTCACACTACCTGAACATTATCCTTATTTTTTGGTCTCAAAAAAGTTCCTAAAGTTGCCTTCTTCCGCTGGTTGATGTAAACTACTGAACTACACAATGTAGTGCCCTAAACACGCTACCATTAATATAAGACAAGCTAATCTGTTTTTTGAGAACAAGTAAAACGTGTTTGTATTTATGTATTTGTATGACTTGTGTGAACTGGGACGTCCAGATTTTGAGCTCAAACATGAAACACCTGACGTCAGACGGAATTTCCATTCACTCTGTAAAGGGCGAACATCACCCTCGCAAATTTAAATAACCAAATAAACCGTCCAGAATTTACCTGTTTACGAAAAATTGTCATTTGTCGGAAAAAGTTAGGGTAGGTTAGCCACAAAATAAATTGGTCAGTTGTGCTGAACCGCGATCGGGTCTGGGCCATACCCGTAGGAGAAGAGAGAGTCCGCTTCATAAACTCAAGAATATTCTATCCAAAAACCAATTGACAATAGAAGGAGTAGCTCCTTGGCTTATACACGACTTAACTTTCCTCTCTTTTTTCAATGTGGGGCACTCAGGTGAAGCTCACTTTTAACCGTTTCACGGCACGCGTAGTAACATGAATTCGCCAATTGGAGTCATTATTGAACTTTTCTAAGAACTGTTGTAACTCTTATAAGTCATAACGATGTCGATCTAATAGCCGTAGTTAATTTGATAAGCACAAGAAATTGCAGGGCAACAAAAGATTTGAAGGCAGAGAAACGACCAACCCAAACTCAAGAAAGGAGGGGACCCGGGACCCTCCCGGGTATTGCGGAACAAAGGCTTTGTCATCAGTCAAATGACTAATTGGGAGAATTACATACATAATTTCGTCCCATTTCAAAGAAAACATTCTAAATTGCTAGACCTCCTTATCAAATGCCGTTAATTTAGTTATTATTTCGAGAAGGACAACAAAATCTAGTACAGTATAAAATTTTGTGGCGGAAATGTCTAGTGTGATAGGAAAATTAATCATTTTATTCTTTCAATAGAAATGAACATACATTTACATAATGTTAAGCTTTTTTAAATCTTCGATTCTTGGGCGGGTACATATGACGGATTTCGGGGTTCTAGAATTTTGAATTAGACGCGTTAAGATCGGTTCTCACAAGTTAAAAATCAAGATCAATGATTATACCATGCTCACGGAATCACATCGACATAGAGGTTCTTATCACAATAGAGATGTAAGGATCATAGTTAAAATTATTTAATAATTTACCAATCAAGAAAGAGTTAATTTGTATACTCCCTCCTGTTCTATCTGATATTCCACAATGGAATAACACGAAGTTTTTTGTATGAAATAAGATGTGGTGGAAAATGAAAGTGGGTGGGTCACAAACTATTAGGATCACAAAAGACATTACAAATAAGGAAAGTAGAAAATCATATAGAACTGACTTAAAAAAGAAACAACAACATCATTCAAAACTGGAGGGAGTATACGAATTTTAAAGCCAACGGTTTGTATTTGAATACCAAAACTTCTTGCTCACCAATTACCATTTTACTAGTTACTACTTCCATTTTTTGTGGTGTGGTCATTTGGGTTAACCAAACCAACAACATCAATTACTCATAAAATTTATCGAAATTGCAGGGAAATCTCTAATTGGACTAAATTGTTTTTATTCCGAAATTGTATACTAAATTTCCAAATTATTGAAATTATTATCTTCCTTATAAGTTTAAATCTGTAATAATTAAATTGGTAAAAACAAGAAAACGGATTTGTCACCAAAACCATCTGAAGCATCCACATTTAAAGACCCCCCATTTCCCCGTTCTTCCCCATTCCCAGCCCTTTGGGAACCCTTCTTCTTCACTCTACAATCTCTCTCATCTTCAAAACAAAAGAACTCAAGAGAGTGACAACTCATCAAAATCAAACCAAAAACCTCTAACAAAAATAAAATAAAAAATGAAGGCCACCCCAAAACTCATCGTTTTCCATCCATCTCTCTACAAACCCTCCTCATCAACCTTCTCAACGCATCGTTTATGGCTCCTCGCCTTTTTTTCCCTCTTCACCTTCACCTTCTTAATCACGCTTCTCAAATCCACTCCACCCCCACCTCCGTCTTCCACCGTCGCTCTCCCACACCTATCCAACACCATCTCCGCCGCACTTCTCCACTACGCCACCTCCGCCGCCGCCTCAAACACCACCACAACCGCAGATCGCATGACCGCCGGCGAACTCACCGCCGTCGCGACCACCATCCGACAATGCTCCCCTCACTGCAACCTCCTAATCTTCGGGTTCACGCACGAGACGCTCCTCTGGAAATCGCTAAACTCCGGCGAACGGCGTCGTACGGTGTTTTTAGACGAGAACGAGTACGTGGTCTCGAAATACGAGCAGAACTTCACCGACATCGAGGCGTATGACGTGCAGTACACGACAAAGGTGAGCAAGTGGGAGGAGTTGATCGACTACGGTAGGGTCCACCGTAAGGACGAGTGTCGGCCGGTGCAAAACCTCTTATTCTCCGAGTGTAAGTTGGCCGTCAACGATTTGCCGAATCATCTGTACGAGATTCCGTGGGATATTATTTTAATTGATGGCCCACGTGGGTACTCACATAAGATGCCGGGTAGGATGGCCGCCATCTTTTCAGCCGCGGTCATGGCACGGACACGGACACGGACACGGACACGACGACAACAAACTCACGTATTCGTGCACGATTACGGGAGGGATGTTGAAAGGGTGTATAGTGAAGAGTTTCTTTGCAAGGAGAATTTGGTTGATATTAAGGATTCTTTGGCACATTTTACCGTTAAGGTAAAAGATGAGACAGATGATGATGATCGGAAATTTGAGTTTTGTGCAGGGAAGAATTCTTCTTCATCTACTTCTTTATATTTGAGAATTTACTAGTGTCAAAATTATTAGTGTTTATTACAAACTTAAAACAGAAGTTTTTACAAGGGTTGTCACTCTGTAAATTATGTTTTTTTTTTAAACTTCCTCTCCCCATTCTGGTGATTTTGAGTGTTTTTTTACCGTTCGGGTGAAAATTGGGATTGGGAAGGGGCCAAAGGGGAGAGTGAAAGTTGAAACCGAAGAATGTAGTGGGACAAAAAGTTGGACCGCTGAAAAGGCTGAAATTATGAGCTCATTTTATATTTTAATGATTTGCGCTTATAAATTATATGCTCTCTTCGTTCATTTTAAGTTTCAAATTATCGACAATTTAAAGCATATTTTCCAAAAAAAAAAAAAAGAATTCAAAACATGTACTGTATGAGTATCTACTTGGTTAATGTTTGCCCGTTGCCACAGACCCAGGTGGCTCGTTCAAAAAAATCAATGAAAATGTATGATGATAATTTATGTGAATTTGAATGTGTACTACAGTACTTGTTTGAGGATACACTTTCACGTTTGGTTGAGCATCTTTTTACAAAGTATTGTACTATTCAATTTGAATGGGTGGAATTCTGAGTAATACATCCAGTTTTAATGGTTGAGACTCGGGACTCGTGGGAGTACAGTATATTCCAAGTAGAATTATAAATTTATTTATATTTTGATTAATTATACTCCCTTAGTTATTTGTTTCTTTAAATTTACAGAGTAGTTTGAATATTTGAGAGGATTTTAAACCAACGAAAATTTTAATTACATTTACATATGTGAAGTCGTTATTTTTGTTGGTTCCTTGGTCATTACTACTGTCATGAAATGGGCATGATTTTTGCAATGTAAGTGTTCATGTCATGTGTCTTAATATATTGTGTTTAGACATGAAAAAAACAAAAAACAAAAAAAAAAAAATGCATTCATGTGCAAAATTAGCTTGCTCCTCTGCTCATACAAGAGTTTGAGTAGGGTAAATGTTAGAACTAAATTTGCGGTAGAACTTAAACACTGGGTATCCAAAAGTCATGAAGTATTTGGCTTTGGACAGTTTGGAGGCCATTAATGACTAGCTCACAACTTGTAGAGTCGTAGGTCACAACTCATTATTTAACTATACAAATTCAGCGAGATAAAAATATAGTTTGTAGACCGTCGACATAAAATATAAAATTAAATAATTATAGATAATTAATTGGATTCGTTTTATGTTTGATCCAAAAAGTAGGTCTTACCAACTTCAAAGTGAGTATTCCTCGTCTTTTTGTTCCTTTTCGCATCATCTATGTCACCACCAGCACCACCAAAGTGGGTTGGTTTACCTCAAACCTGATCAAGTTTGGTCAATTACATGCAAGATTCGGATTAGTTGTAATTCAAGTGGGTGTGCTCCTCTGCTCCTTATACAACTACTACTAGCTTCAGTCTCACGATATCTCACTTTATTATGAACCTTCCACAATCCCGATCATGAAAAATCGTGCATGATTAAGTTGTAAAAGAGTCAACTCAAATCTCTGGCAATTAAATATGAACACAGTGGATAAGGTTAAACAATTTGAGAATTTAATACACATAGATTGATACAGTACATACTGGTTCAATTTGTTCTGCACATCGCATTAAGATGGACAGATGGTTAGCATCAGAAACTTCAATGAAGCAATAGCCCTCGTGAACGGTTCGATAACATGCGTGGCTAGTTTAGGCTAGTGGGCTACTGTCGGTCAGCTCTGATAAGGCCTCCTACTTATAACTCTGAAATGATAGGAGCTCTTAACTTCTTATACATCATCATTGACATCGTGGCATGTACTCCATGCGTCTTTCTTTAAACACACTATTTGCACAACGCATGCAACATTATAGACAAGGCTACACACTAATAACGCTTAATCTAACTTTCAAAATAATTGCATGGAATTTTTGCTCAAATTCTAATCTAACTCGATATGTAATTTTTTTGTAACTTTGATTTAACAGTTTATCACAGAAATACTAAAGAAATGCGGTTGTTATTATCATTAGGATTACGGAGTACCATTTAGTTTGAAGTTCACATTAAAAGCTTATATTTAGGGAATTACGGCTCAACGCATGCCCATTAATTAATGTGATTTGGCCATATGGGGCATACGACATCACACATCAAACATGCAAAGTAAAATGAAATGTAGAAGGAGATCAAAAGAAAAGAAAGGAGAAGTTTCGCAGCGAAATCGGCAGATTTCATGTGATTGGCGCAACATTCACTTTCTAAGTGGCACATTTGTAGACCCATATATAGCCATGGCATATATGTAGCCCATATATATAGGCCCTTCTTCCCTTTATTTCTTCTCACGTGATGCACGTTACCAAAGCCCACAAATTTGACATCTTATTACACGCCTTTCGTCGCAAACTGAAAAGAAACCCTATGACTGATCTTATTGTAATTTCAGTGTCGGTGGAGTATCCTTCCTTCATTCTAATTTTCCAACCCCCTTCCCTTAGTCTATTCAATCAAATTGTCGATGTTTGATTCGTATTTCACTCATACATTCAGAATAAACGTTAATAATACTCCACCGCAAAACTTGTTGGAACACGAAGCTGAAGCTCAAACCACAAGAGCTTGGTTTCAATCAAGTTGGAAGTTGGAAGTGTACTTATTATGGCTGAACGGCCCAGCTCATTAAACTCAAGTTCAGCCCAAAAGTGCTAGGTTCATGTTCCCAAAACACCTGGGCCCTGGGCTTAAGGTTTACGGTTTACCAATGTTAGGGCCCATCAATAAACTAATCAATGTGATCGTATCTTTGTATGTCTACACTTCGCTCTATTCCATATTAAAATCTAAAAATACATACTCACTCATACAAATAATCTTTCATCACGCACTATTAAGTTCTAAGTTCAAACGTCCTTATATGCAACAATAACGATGCCTTATAGCTTGACTTATTCATTCCAAACTTGTCGAACGAACATTAATTAGCTCGTCAATCGATTACCAAACCAACAAGCTCATCACATTGTTGTTGAAATAATAAAAATGACATCACAAATACATATATAGTACGAGAACGAGTAGTATAATACTAATTTAACGTTAATACAATGACACATACATTACATTTATCGACTACATATGGGTGGGATCAAGGGCATGATAGGAAACTGTTGGTTGATGTTGTGGGACCCTTTCCGATGCCACGTCAGAGTCCAGATAAGCAGCCTTACCCTGGCAAGGAATGTAGTTGTACATATTGGACTCAGGACAATATTTGGGCTGATTAAAAAATGAATCACAGTCTTTAGCTGATCTTTGATTGGGCTGGCCCACGATACAGTTACCGCTAACGTCCAACACTTTTCTCCGGATCAACTCCATACATACCGGCCCAACTTGCGTGAAGTAGTTGTTGCACAAGCTCACATTAAGCAACACCGGTAGCTTACACACTAACTCCGGCACCGGTCCGTAAAGCTGGTTGTTCCCCAAAATCAGGTAATTCATCTTGGCCAAGCAGGCGAACGATAACGGTATTGGGCCTGTCAATTGGTTTTGGCTCGCGTCAAAGACTCGGGCTTTCTTGAGAAGCCCAATCTCATAAGGGAGACAGCCCATTAGGTTGTTCTTATTGAAGTCTACCTCTAGAAGTGTGTCTTTAGCCTGCCCAATAGAATTGGGTATTTGGCCGGTGAACTTGTTGCTGGCTAGGGTGAGAAATAACGCGGGCGTGGACCCCAAATTTTGAGGAACGTCCTGTTCGAAGTAGTTGTTGTTTAAGAAAAGAGCCAGTAGCTTAAAGTTGAAGATTTGGGCCGGTACACGGCCCGAGAAAGAGTTGAACCTGAGGTCCAAGAAGAGTAAATTTTGGATTTTGAGAATGGTACTAGGGAATTCCCCAACATACTTGTTGTGACTAAGATCCAACTCAAAAAAGAAGGGGAGTTTGCTCAAATCAGGGATACTTCCTTTGAGACCATTGGAATTTGCATGAAAATATGACAAATCTGGTAACGTATCAATGAAGCCATCAACACCAAGATTTGGGCCGCCAAAATTAAACCCATTAAAATCAACACCATAAACCCCAGCTTGGCCAAACTTGTGGATAAACCCACAACGGAAGCCCGTATAATCGCATGCATTACGGCCCGTCCATGACTTTGTGATCCCAAATGGATCCGAAGTGATTCTTTTACTGAATCTTTGGATTGATATCTTTGCTACGTCCACCCTTAGCATGCCCCCGAACGGCGAAGGCGGTTGTGGCGACGGCTGAGAGGGTGAAGGAGGGGGAGGAGGACACGGTGGTGGTGGTGGTGGAGGGCAATTTTGGGAGGTTTCGGGGGCGGGCGAGCCGTAATCACCGCCACCACCAATGACAATCTCTAAGGCTTCTCTTGTTGGTGAATGAGCTTGTACAATTTGGTAAAATGAGCATTGTAATAATAGTAACAATAATAATACTAAAAACATGAATTTTTGTAGGGAAAATGTTGTAGATTTACTACTACTACTACTACTACAACTACACAAAAATTTGGTGATGGACCCTCTCATTTATTTGTTGATGAGGTATGAGCTATACAAAAAAGTTGATATATATTATGATGATGATACCTTATATTATATGTATGTGAATATGTGATCAGTTTGCAATGTTATCTTGTTGTGTTGTATATGTACCCCAGCAGCAGCCCCAGCTCTTAAATATCAAAAGATCAAGTGGGTTTAGAGTAGCACATGTACAGTCGACTTTGTGTTTACTGAATACTGGAACATTTTCTTTGCTTAATTTAATTAATCATTGTATTATGATGAAAAATAACTAGTTAAGATCAAACACACTTAACAATAACGCAAATACATGATTCATAATTCATATATACATCGACTGATACGATTATCATAGAGCGCAACAATGTATATTCAACAGGACAATCAATGACTAATTTTCCAATAGTAAGTAACTTTGTCGACAATTTTTGACAATTTTCGCTTATTTTTGTGACAACCAACTTATAAATAGATTTAACAACTAACATTTTCTATATATGAATAATTTGGCGTTTATTACGAGTTTCTTAACTTTTAAAAGTCAGTCATTATTATTATCGTAGTACGTACATTATTAGAACAAAAGTGAAAGTGAAAGGATCTTGTCGTAGCTTGATCACTTGGTTGAGCTACCACTCCCCCAACATGGAGGTTGGGGGTTCGATCCTTATCAACCCCAACTTGTAAAGTTGGGGGGTTTGTTTGTGATGTGGGCTCTCTTGTAGGGTCCCCTATCGGGTTCACGCCTGGTTTCCAACTGTTCGGGTGGGGTCTTCTTTTGAGCTAGATCCCCTAAATAATCCCCTGGCTCCACAGGGACTGAGCCCTCCGGGGCCAGTAAATTACCGAAAAAAAAAAAAAATAGAACAAAAGTGATGAAATAAAGCAAGATTTAAAAGAGAGAGGTCAATCAGTTTGGTAGACTTAGAAAAGTCAAGACTCAAGAGTCACGAGCAGAGTGAGACTTGGATGGCATTGCTCCTCTAATCCTTGTCGGAGGACAGCATATTTATCTCTTAGTTCTTGATTGAAAATTGATTCCTTTGCATTATTAACTCTGATCTGTATGCTACCGCTTGTCCAACTCCAACCATTACCTTAGCTTGGCTTCTTCTATATGCTTTCCGCTCTCGTTTTTGTTTCTCGACAATAATGAGTCTGTCGTCTCGACATGTCGCTCTTTGGCTTATATATAGCCAGTGTAAACGGCTACCATTTCCTCTTCTTTAAAGTTCATCACGATTGATCGATTCACCCCAAAATAAGGTTTCGTTCTTCTTTCATTAATTACCAAGTTAATCCGAATTTAAAACTATAAATTAAACACTATTACTTAACATTACTGTCTATAACTTTGAAATAATTACTACATACATACGGAGTATATAATAATTATGGAGTACAATACTACAAATCTACAATTCAAATGAGGCTTCAACTAGCTGAAAGGCAAAAAGTTTGTCCCACCGTACACTTTTGCCTTTCGCGAGTTAGGACAAGAACAATCAAATCACTTGAATTGTCATGCACAATGACAAAGACATACATAAAATGCCCTAAAAGGCATGCTAATATATAAATGGTACGGAGTAGTTTTGTGGGATCATCATATATATGAATGGACGAAAACTCAGCATTTAGCAACTTGATCCCACTGCATATATGATATCACTCCGTCCCAACTTAAACTTCCCATGTAATTTGAAATCTTCTCACATAATACTATTTCATGAAAAGTTTAATTTGGGACGGAGTGGTATACTCTATACGAATACACGACATTATAATATAGATAGATGTGATGATTAATTAACGGTAAATTTAATGAAAATAACTCAACGTTTGCAACATGTTCATAGAATAACTCAACCGTTTCACTTTAACAAAAATAAGCCAATGTTTTGCTTTTCGTCGCACTAATATTCCAAACATACTAAAGTTGGAATTTCGCCAATTCCAAATATTAAGGCTATCCCCATTGCAAGTCTGAAACTCCAAGTCTCAAGCTGAGACTTTGGTAATTTGAGATAAGACTTGCATTGAGGTGGGGGAAAGTTTGAGCAAGTTTGGAGTGAGTCTTGAGATTCCAAGACTTGCTTGAGACTCCACTTAACTAAATAAGTGGGTCCAATCTTGTTGTTTAGTTTGCTAATTTTTGCTAATTTGATCAATCTTGTTGTTTTGTTTGCTAATTATGTTTTTTTAGTAAAATGTTTACTTTATTATATTTGGCATGGATAAAAAAAAAAAAAAAAAGTAAAAATCTAACTTTATCCAATTAAAATCTACCCTAGCCAATACAAATTTAATGTAGATGATATTTTGGGAAATCATACTCGCGTTCGTAACCGAGCCACACATCACCAGTTACAAGCTGACATGGTTGAGCATGTATGGAATTATTTAAATGTTCGGGGAGACAATAATTAAGTTACCTTATGGTTATTTAGTGTTCAAGTTTACGTTATATGAAATTGTTTCAAGTTTTTTAGTTATCAATTTATCGTGTACTATCTTTGTTTTTTTTTTTTTCCACGCATGTGTCAATATAGTTTGTACTTCGTTTTCATCACTATAATAATATTTTTAATTTTTTTTTACATATTGGCTCAATAAGTTAAAATTGTTTGGAGTGTGTTAGCGGAATTCTAAATTATGATACATTAATCATTTATTTGATACAATGTTCTGTAATCGTAAAATGTTTAATTAACATAATAATTATTATGATCAATGATAAGAAAAAATAGAATTAAGAATAATTATATATGTTTATGGAAGTCTGAAATGAGTCTTGGAATAAGGTGGGTGATTTAAGTGAGTCTGAAACTGTTTAAAATCTGAGTCTGAAATATAAAAGTAAATGGAAAGCTGACGTGGCAAAGTCTGAAATCTGATATGAGTCTGAGGGATGAGGATAGCCTAAGAGTTTGTGGGTCGCCACATATTTATTATCATGGTTACTCTATAAGTGTCATTGACTACCTTTCAGACTTTCAACAAAAAATTTAATTTACAGGTGTTCTCCTAGAGTTTTGAAGATACCTAGCTCTCTAGCTATTTCGAGAATATATATGTATGGATGATGCTATAATTTGGCACTCTAGACTTCTAGAGTTGAGTATTCATGATTAAATTCCCATTCATTGTTGACTTTTTATAGATAATAATAATAATAATATGATTGGTTTGGGCCTAATTGTTGTAAGCTTGTAAGACGATCAAAGACCATTTAATTAGGGTTTCATTATTCCTATATAGCGTCATCAAGATTTTTTTTAATATAACAGTCTATATCTTCGTATATATAATAAATCTTAATCAAACAAAGTATAATAATTATCTGACATTTCATTGTTCAAACTCAAAATCAAATGTTTATTGAGCAGACAATGTTGATGAAATGACTAAATAACCATATATCCGCAAACTATGGAGAGTTGACATTTTCCAACAACAATCGAAAGGGCAGAATAATATGATATGATCACTTAACAAATCAACGACCGACATAGAACTTATGCATGCTCCCATTAATCAAAGAGGTAGCTATGCAAAAGTTAGGTTATTTTTTCGTCGATGGTTAAAAGTTCAACGTGTATGTAGTTCTTTCGAATTGATCAGAACATCGCATTCTCCTTCATTCTCCGATCCCCTGCACTAACTTGGTGCATAATATCGGACTCACTCATGACTTGGCTTGTATTGTACGTATTACATGTGTTAAAAAAGTATGTATATGTCTTAGTTAGCTTGAGAAATTCAAACCGAGGACTTGAATTAATGAGCTAGCTAGAGATGGTACACTTAATAAAAATATTGTTGATCTATCATGAGCTTAATAAAACACAATATATAATTTCTAAGATAGACACTGACCAAGTCGACTGAGAAAAACAATAAGGGATCATACTCAACACAAAATAAATTATGTTATGTTCCTTTAGTTACGGAGCATAGCACTATTATGTACTTTAGATTATTCTTAAATCATAGCGTAATCAATCATTGACTATGAATTACATGATGACCAATATTTGCTATAAATACGAACCTCATTTTATCACCTTAATCACCACCAAATTAAACATTAAGCTATAGTACTTGCTAAGTACTAGAAATTAAACATGGGCATGTCTCGTACCACCATCACTCTCCTAGCTCTACTCTTCCTATTTCTCCTTCTTGTCAATCCAGGTGCGCTTAGCTTGTGTAGCTATAACTTGAAATCAAAGTTGAAACATTGTCTTTATCTATTTTGCACTATCTAGTTTAAATGATTCGAAACGTGTAGATAATTAAGATCGAGTAAGGAAGGCTGGCGCAACTATACACTTTAGTTGGGTCATCTTTTGGGTCTATTTCGGATCAGCTCGGGTTCGGTTTGGGACGGGTCTAGTTTGGGTGTGCCAACTAAGGGCCAAATTCGGATTAGGTCATTTCAAATTGTTTAAATTTGATCATATTAATGTTAGTTTGCTTAAATTTTTGTCTAACACTATCTTAATTTGAAGTTTTACTGGTAATTTGAGTGATTAAGGATATGATATATCGAATCTAAGTCATTTTTCCCCAAACAAATCATTAAAATGTCTGGTTATTCGGGTTTGGGTCATTTCAATATCGGGTCAAACAGAATTTGGGTTATTTTCGGGTTTAGGTCAGGTCAATTCGAGTTTCAGGTTGAATTCAGATTAGAAATTCAGGTCAAATTCGGATGTTCAGGTCAAGTAATTCGAGTTGGATGTTGGGGTCTGGATCAGTTTTGCCAGGTCTAGACTCACAACTTATCACCTATATTTAATTTATGTATCTAGCTAGCTTAGTAGTTAGTATGTAGATAGTAATTGTTAGATACGTGTACTTTGTAGGAGATTCATTTTGTTACCCTATACGAGTACTAAAAACTCAGTACATATATATTGATCTTTTGTCATACTATTTCGGGTACATACAGATGTAATGCAAGCGGATGCTAAAAAGAAACCGAAGCCGAAAAAGAAGCCAAAGGGAAAGGCTAAGAAGCCAAGCAAGCCAAAGCCGAAGGCAAAAAAAGGATCGTCTTGCAAGTCGTACAGCCAGCGTTTCCCGGGCGCATGTTTTAGTGACTACAATTGTAACACACAATGTATTGTGGAGAAGAAGCTATCTGGTTCCTGTCACTGGGATGGAGGCGGCTTTGCTTGCTTCTGCTACAGTTGCTAAAAGTATCCTGCCTTACATATATCTACGATCCCGCCTTAATTTTTTCAAATCAAACGTTAACTCCCCGTTAAAAAGCAAGAAATATTATGTATACATTGTGTATTACTATGCATTTATTTGTGGCATAATAAGAATGGGTATCCGAGTACGTAGACTAAAGAACAATAATGTGGTTGAGTGTTTGTATAAAATTGTAGCAAAAGATTAAGATACATACCATATGTTGTATCACAAAGTTGAATTTGGAGTTCAATTTCCATTGCTTGACAATCCGGAGTATTTTTCTTCTTCCTCTTCTTCCCTTTCAAATTTTTTGAGTTGATGGCAATACCAGAGATTAAACATTGAGTCGATATAAAAACGACTTAATACAAAAAAAGAAAAAGTTATCTAAATATTGATCGTATTAACATTAGCGTCTCATTATTAGGAGTTCGTAAAAATGTCAAAAGCCCAACTTATGTCATGCCAACTATTGGGTCAATCACAAGCAGGGCTTAAAAAACTAATCTACCATTTTCTTTGAATGGTAAATGGATGTAATATGGGCTGCACTCATGTTTCTGGCGTGATGGGCCTGGGCTGATTGTCAACTGGATTAGCAATTTAGCAGAGTGATTACTTTGGGCTTTACTCGACTTTGGCTTTTTCAGTGTTTTCAATGTCATTTCACGTTTGCAAACTTCCAAGTTCACTTGTAAGTTGTAACCTTGGTTAGCGTTAACAATTGATTAATTTAGGGCCCGTTCGGTATCATTGCCGTTTTCAATTTTTGGTTTTTTTGCATAAAAAATTTAGTTAAATAAGTTACGAAATTAACTTCAATCTGTTTGGTTGTATAATAGTTATATAGAAAATGAAAACTGACAACTGAAAACTGAAAACCACTTTTTCTGGTTTTAAAAAATGGGACTTTGGTTTTCAAAAAAACAGAAAACTGAAAACAGAAAACGATACCAAACAGGCCCTTAACAAATTTAAAGTGAAATTCCATTCGTATGTAATTCCTTATTCCTTCGAAGTATGAGATCATTGACTAAATCACAATTATCGGCTTAGACTTGTAATTAACATAGTTCTTTCACACCATGGTAGGACACCAGAAGTTTTAAATTTAGTATTATGGTGTGGTCGATACAAGGGTTTTCTGTCTTGCTACATGTATATCTAGTGTAGCATACCAGCCAAACTATTAAGCAAAGACCATGTTAACTTGTTAAGATTAGATAAAAAGCCAATAAACATATGTCAAGATTATCAATAATTTCGAGATAGCGTATGGGGTGTAGTTCTTTCATATCGGCAGTCGCCTGCCGGTGAAACTTGATCTATAAGTTCCACCAATAATCAAAGAGAATCTTCCGGTTGTATTTTCTACCACCATTTATTTGAACTACTGGTACACACGAGTTGACAAGGTGCACATGGATCTCTTCAACAAAACTTATAATATTAAGGTTCATGATAAGCCCATTGGTCCAGCAAGATTCTGAATCTCAAGTTATCCGCAGGATCGCGTAGAAGTGGTAAAGTGGATATATAATTATATACGACCGAATAATCGCATGTTAAAACTTGTTAAAACTAATAAAAATGGTAGACTTGGGAGTTTTGATATTCACACGAGCATTATATTATTTAAAAAATATATGGAGAAATTTAATAGTGTAATCTCTTTGTCATTTTTTTATCACGTTTTATAACGCGCGATTAAATACATTGTAAATGAATCATTTCAACCAAAAGTCTGGACTGATGGTTGAAACTCGATAATTGGTTATGTATTAACATACATGGATGTGAATGAAAACATTTTCAACCTAAGTTGATAATGCCACCGAGCTAATTAAGGGGCTGTTTGGTATCGTTTTTTGTTTTCAGTTTTCTGTTTTTTTAAAATCAAAGTCTCGTTTTTGAAAACCAGAAAAAATGGTTTTCAGTTTTCAATTGCCAGTTTTCATTTTTTGTATGACTATAAGAACAAACAATTTAAAGTTAATTTTGTAACTCATTTAACTAGATATTTTACGCAAAAAAAAAAAAAAAAAAAAAAAAAAAAAAAAAAACTGAAAACGACAGTGATACCGAACAGGCCCTAAGTTAACCTCGTCACAAATATTGTATCGTACGTACTTCTCTTGTAAATAAAATGTTAAGGAACAAATTTGTGCTCTAGACAAGGAGCATAGTTGAAAGTGTCACCCTCCTTGTAATGATTGGATGATAGAAAATTGTGGGAAAACAATGAGTTGGGTGCTTTACCTAAGAAACTTACAGCCTAACAATATTCTTTCTTACTTATCGAGTCATGCTTATGGCAAATGACATCAAAATTCTCGAGTTAAAGTATTATAGTTTAAGTTGACAAGGGAGTTACTTTGACATATACAGAGTGTGTATATAAGGTGCGTTATTTTCGTATCTTTAGAAATTCAAACTAAATTTAAAAAGTTTAAAGAAATGGAGCCCGAGATTAATCGTCTGAGTTATAGGTTACGCGACATTAACCTTCTTAACCTGCCCTATTCAGGTTATAGGTTACCCTCTTATTACTGCTTACTACGAACTTCCTTGATTTGAATTAAAAAATAAACAAATAAAAAAATAAAAAATAAAAATTTCAAAGCGATAGGAAGAGTTGAAACAAGACATATTTTAAGGATTCTAATCTTTGGGCTGTTTCTGGCATTTGATGGTAAAGTAGAGATGCTGGCTATCGTTGTTTTGGCCCAATACAACTACTCAGCCTATTAGTAGACTGTTACCGACTACTCTATCCGTTCACCTATAAACTTCATACTTTCTATTTAGGGGTGTCCGTGTTTAAACTTCTTACTTGGAATATTTCCTTATTTGTACATATAAAAATCAAAACACCATTGTTTATTAAAAAATGCATATGTGACATACCCCTATGTGTAATTTAACACCAAGTGGACCTAAAACTCATTATTTATCATATTTTTCTTTAAAAATGTGTTCCGACCCTATGCGTTTTATAAGCGAACCGAGGGATTACATTATAAAGATGTAACATGTAAATGTAATGTAATGTAACCACAAAATCAGGGAAATACTCTTCTTTTCTCATTAAGCTCATAGCACAAAATCTATGATCTTTAATTATCCTAAGATCAAGTTGAATGTGAGATTCATTGGCTGGGTTGGGATAGTCATAGCTCTCATATCGAATCTTCTTAAGCACAATTTTTTTTCTATCATTATTATAACCTTGATATAGCATATTCAATGAATTAGTGTTGTTGTACTCTCCCCATCATTAAAATTAACCAATATTTCATACATGGTTCGATTACACGAGTTTATAAAAAATACATCAACATTAACAATTGAAAAAACGAACATTACAAAGTCAAATCGAAGAGCCTCAAACTTTTAGTCATTTACTCAATCTTTTAGCAACTTGGACTCATCTTTACCTCAGAAAAAACCCAACCCTCGTTATCTAGCAAAGAAGTCTGAAACAAACAAAATCCAAACTTGATAAACACAATAACAAGTTATCAAAAACACGTCAACGAAGAAGTAGTAAACCTCCAACAAAAAATGAGGAATAAACCAATTGGCAATAATCACAAACCGCCATACTTTATCCAATTTTACCCCCCCATACTTTCTCTTATCCCCCTCTTCCCAATTGTCCTCCCCTTTATTCCTCCTCCACCTACTATCCCCAAGTATTCCGTTATTTCGATCCGTGGTACAACTTTTGCTTACAAATTTACCGTGATTTTATCATTAATTAAAATATTTTACCGAAAACTCTACAATTTATTTGTAACTCAAATAACGATATATTTTCGTTAATTAATGATCATATCAACATCGTACGATAACAAGGATAAATACGTGTTTTACGATCACACACAAACTTTCTTGTTATTAATTAAAAAATGAAAAAAAAACCCACCCAACTCAGAATTCTAATTCTATAAAAACTCTCTTCCACCCTCCCTTTATATCAATCACATTCAACCCCCCCCCCTTCTCTTTCTCTCTCCTCAACAACAACAATGGCGTCTCCTTTCAAACCCTCAGCTTTCTCTCTCCTCTCCCTTATCTTGATCATCTCCCTTTCTCTCTCCTCCGCCATGGACATGTCCATCATAAACTACGACGAAACCCACAACATAATCTCATCATCGTCGCCGCGTTCCGACGCGGAGACGATGAAGATCTATGAGTCGTGGCTAGTACGCCACCATAAGAACTACAATGCGTTGGGGGAGAAGGAAAAGAGATTCGTGATTTTTAAGGATAATTTAAAGTTTATTGATGAGCATAATAGTGATGATTCTGTGTCGTATAAGTTAGGGCTTAACAAGTTTGCTGATTTGACCAATGATGAGTTTCGCGCTTTGTATTTCCGCCAGAGGCGGAAGCCGGTTGTTGGTGCTGGAGAAGGTAGCGTGAAGGTCAAGAGTGATCGGTATTTGGTTAAGGCCGGCGATGAGTTGCCGGAGGAGGTTGACTGGAGAAAGAAAGGTGCTGTTCCTCCTGTTAAGGACCAAGGGCAGTGTGGTAATTTCCTTTCCATGTCCTTTATTTAATTTCAGTATTTCATTTTTTTTTTTTTGATAATCATGTTTTTTTATGAAGTTTAATCTTGTTGACTTAATAATTAGGTATTGTTATTGTTATGGAATGGTTTTATTTAGAATTTATTTACGTGTATTGTTCAGAATAATTTGAGGTCGACTAGCATGAATCACGTTAAAGTTTTGATACAAGTGATTCGATTCTTTAGTGTTAGGTTAGGTAGTGGGGAAATTTCAGAATTTTGTCGTTTTTAAAGTTGCCTACTTTTTGGGTGCAAGTGGTGGAGTGGCAAGTGGCCACGTTTGATTGAATATGATGTGCTTGTTGGGAAAGAAGATAAAAGGCACTTGTTTCGTGTTGATTTGTTACATGTTTTGTAGTTTGTAATTCTGTTATTTGTGTATGTATCTTGTTGGAGAATTCGTCTTGTTTCATTGGAATTGTTGTATTTGATACGCTCGAATCTGGTCAAATTAATCAGGAAGTAATGGTTTTGGAACTGATCTGGTACTTAATTATGCATCAAATCGTAATTTGATTGATAAAGTAAATATCTTTGGTTGTAATTTGGTGTTGATTTAGTGAATTTGAGTTAAATGGTAGCAAAAGTTTTGACCTTTATAAAGATCATAGTTGAGTAATGCGAGCTAATGTATTTTAGCTTCAAAATTACGCTTTCCAGAAGGATTATGAAACAATGTCTGTCCATATTGTTGGCTAGAAGAGTTGACTTTTAATCTTGAGTTTCATTTAAGCAAAGTTTACAGAAAATTTGATGTTTGTCGAACTTTGATCAGCGAAATCGCCTGTCAGATGTATTGTGTCAATTTAGCAAAGTTTACAGTCTGCTGTTCTGATGAGTGGTGACCCCTTCTTAAGCATTTGATGCTGAATCAGTAACTCTATTAGTTCTGTATTAAAAGATTAACATATTAATAGCTTTGCTGATATATTTCTATGTGCCTTAAAAATGATCCTTTCATAGAAAAGAATAATAAGTTTGTAACGTGTTCTTTTTAAATGTGCGTCATTGCTAATTTGACGTTTTATCTTTTTAATCTAATTTGTGTGAATCGAAAACTTGGCTGGTTGTTATCGTGACCATGACAATTGATTTTTGATAGTTTAATCTAATTTGAGAGGCTGAACATGGCAGTATGGCACACACAATTGTCCCAATCATACATAATTGTTCTCTTTTTCTTTGTCTTTGTCATCTTACATGATGAGCCGTTGCCTGTGAATTTTATATCCACTACTGTACTTATCTATCAATATTTGTCTATGGGAGTATGATTGAGTAGTATTCTTTTGGATACTTTAATGGCAACTTTTTAATCATTCGCTTTGTTTAATGGGGTTGAAGGGAGCTGTTGGGCGTTTTCCACTATCACTGCTGTGGAAGGTATCAACCAGATTGTCACTGGTAACCTGACCTCATTGTCTGAACAAGAGCTCGTAGATTGTGACACTACTTACAACTCTGGTTGTGATGGTGGTCTTATGGACTATGCCTTCCAATTCATTATTAAGAATGGCGGTATTGATACTGATACGGACTATCCTTACACTGGCAAGGACGGTGTTTGTGACCAGTACAGGGTATGTTTCTTAATTTCAGCCTATTTACTTGATGCTGCTCATGTAGATTAACATAACTCTGTGTATCTGTTGCAAGTTGGCTGTAATGGAATCATAATTCTGCTTTGTTATCATCTTGCAGAAGAATGCTAAGGTTGTTTCAATCGATGGATTTGAAGACGTTCCAGAAAACGATGAGAATGCATTGAAGAAGGCAGTTGCTCACCAGCCTGTAAGCGTTGCCATTGAAGCTGGTGGCAGAGCCTTCCAACTTTACAAATCTGTAAGCACCGCTGTTTTGTCTGCTGCGCTATTTCTTTTATTCATCTTTTGTGGTGATAGAACTGATATTTTGTCTTGAAGACTCAAAGCACGCGAGAAAATGGCTGGTTCTATTGAAATACAACGGTTATTGACTCGCACGCTGTTGATGCAGGGTGTTTTCACTGGAAGCTGTAGTATAAACCTTGATCATGGTGTGGTTGCTGTTGGATACGGGACTGATGATGACAAGGACTACTGGATTGTAAGGAATTCATGGGGTGCTGACTGGGGAGAGAACGGGTACATAAGACTGGAGCGAAACATTGAGTCAAAGTCTGGCAAATGTGGTATTGCTATTGAGCCTTCATACCCAACCAAGACCAGCGAGAATCCCCCTAACCCCGGCCCTTCTCCTCCATCTCCCCCACCTTCACCTACTGTGACCTGTGACTCTGACTACTCTTGCCCTAGTTCGACCACCTGCTGCTGTGTGTATGAATATGGTCCATACTGCTTTGGCTGGGGTTGCTGCCCAATGGAGTCTGCTGTCTGCTGTGATGACCATTCCAGCTGCTGCCCTCATGACTACCCCATCTGCAACACCCGCAGAGGCACTTGCACCGCGGTAATTACTAAATACTAGCTCAGTTCATCCCAAAAGGTGATTCTATTTGATTTCTACCCCACTGTAATGCTGACTATCTTACTTTTTATCTTACAGAGCAAGAACAACGCCCTGAGCATCAAGGCATTGAAGCGAACCCCTGCTAAACACCACGCAAAGTTTAATTTGGCATAAGAAGATTCAAGTTGAAGGATTTGTCAAGGTTAACTGGTTGTGCAGAGGACTGACAGCAAGCCTGTAATGAAAGGGATTCGCTGATGCTATCGAATTTCAATTAGGAAACCACTTTATTTGCCACCATGTTATGTTTACAATTGGTGGTCATTTGTACATAATTTCAAAAAATTGATCTCATGCTCAGATGCAAACAATGGCATGACATTGCACACTGGCCTTTTATTTAATGGCTGCTTCTGTAAATCACTTTCAATCAAGACCTGCAGTTTCATTACACTTCTCTTCTGGGATCTCAGTCTGCTGTTCTTTACATGGTTTGCTTGCTAATTGCGCTCATTTGGAGTAGTAAAATGTTCAGCATCTGTATAGTCGAACTTGGTTCCTCGAGTTTTAGGCTTGCACTCGGGCCAAAGATTACATTGTCAGACTCTAGTTTGAATCGATATTTGATCTAATTGAGTCTGTGTGAACATTTTTTATGAAGTTTGATTTAGCGGATACTCATAAGTCATAACTAAAGATTTGAAACTTGCAAGAGTGTTGCTTAGGTTTCTTAAAGTGATGCTCATACACAAATCATAACTAAAGTTTTGAAACTCTTGCCATATTCGCGGTTTTTGGTTTGTTTATAAGTCAATGCAAAACCCGCTCATTCATATTTGTGGAGATAGATTTCGCTCTCAAGTACACCATTGCACCTGAGAATCTACATCAACTCTTAATCACATTACTCAAAATGGCCAAATGAAAAATTTCATTAAATTCTCGAAAACGGAACGCCAAACAAATCCCGATCAAATGAACAATTCCACTACTCTTTAAAACAAATCCCGATCAAATGCAGGGTCTCAGAAAATTTAATAAAAAATAAGTCATGGTTACACTATTACATCAATGTTGCAAACCCAACTACAGAAGAAAAAAAAGTCAAAGTCAAGTTCATCTGAGCGGTCCGCTATGGAAACCAAGTAGTAGTAATGATGAAAACGATCAACGGCTGAAAAACGTTAGTGACACGCGAAGCACGGATGGTTTGAAAAGTCAATGCAAAACCCGCTCATTCATATTTGCGGAGATAGAGGCATCTGAGCATCTACATCAACCCTTAATCACATTACTCAAAAGGGCCAAATGAAAAATTTCATTGAATTCTCGAAATCAGAACCCCAAACAAATCTCGATCAAATGAACAATTCCACTAGACTCTTTAAAACAAATCCCGTTCAAATGCAGGGTCTCGGAAAATAAATATGATCGAGAAAATTTAATCAAAAATAAGTCATGGTTACACTATTACATCAATGTTGCAAATCCAACTACAAAAGAAAAAAAAGTCAAAGTCAAGTTTATCTGAGCGGTCCGCTATGAAAACCAAGTACTCCAGTAGTAATGATGAAAATGATCAACGGCTGAGAAACGTCAGTGACACGCGAAGCACGTGAGTTTCACTCATAATCACCAAAAAGTTCCCCAAATCAAACCCAGTTTCTCTCTCTCCGAAACCCCCCTTTCGTTAATCGTCATCTTCGCCTTCGTCGATTCTTTCAACAACAATCAATCACCTGCAAATTATTCCAAGGTATCTTCTCAATCAATCTTCGCAATTAATTTCTTTAAAATCTTTGCTTATCTTATAAACTTCTGGTTTGATTAATTTCTTTCCCTCATTTCATCCTACTTTTTGATGCATTTCAATTTTATTTTTTAATGTGATTCTTGCTTTCGTGAACAATTGCGATGCTACTGTTCTAAGATATGTGCTTAATTTGTTAAAAAAAAAAAGAGTAAATTCTGTTTGAGCTTTGTTTTCGTTTTATTTGATTTGATTTTATTTAGTTTTCTGGTTGATTCTTGGTTACGCTTTTCGATTCGAAACACGAATAATTTAGCGGTTAGGTCACTGACTATAAAACATTTCCTGGAATTAAATTTACGAGAATTGTTGAAATTAGAGGATTTAGAATCTAATAATGGATTGCTGTAATGCTAAAAGAGCTTTAACAACCAGCAGTTTGTAACCGCTCAAGGGTTCTACTGCTACGCAATCGAGTCCGGCTACTCGAGTTTGGTGGTTTTCGTGTACTGCTTTCGGGCTAAAGTTGTAATCACGTTGTTTGAATTGTTATTCAAGACCGCCGGAGGGGGGGGGGGGAATGTCATATTAGATAGAAATAGCAGGCGAGTCTAATGTTTTCGAGGTCTTGTTTGTATTGCTTGAAATTGCGAGCTGAACTTCTAATCACGTTCTGAGAATTGCTATTCAAGATTGCCGGAGGGGAAGGGGGGTTGGGGAGGGGGAGTGGGATTTTATCGAGTCTGCGAAATAAGTGAGAACCCTAAACAGTTTAGACTCATTAGAGTTCTTTTGATTCAGTTTAGAATGCAAAGAATGGCTTTATTGATGAAAGGTTGGATTATTATTCGATTTGATCTGTCTACTCATTTTTTTCTTTTGTCTTCTCTTAAAGGCAGTACGATTGGTTACTTTTATCCATCAAAAAATTTTACTTCTATGCGTGAGCTTTGAGTTAAGTCTACAGTGGTAAATATAATGGATACGGAGTCTCGGGACTCAGCAGCTGCACCAGCGGCTGGAGCTTCAGACGTGCTTCCAGCGCCTCCTGTTGAAGCTGGGTTAAATACTACTTCAAATGAGGCATCCTCCAAGCCTTCGTTTTCTGGCCTGTCATCATGGGCAAAGAACCTGAAGATTCAACAGCCTGTAGCAGGAGGAGAAGAGGATTCACCAACTGGGAAGTCAGCGTTTGCTAGATTTACCAGCAGTTTGTCAATGCGCTTGTCTCCTAAAGACCAGGCACCAGAACAAACCGCTGATGGGGAGTCTTCTCAGTCAAATTTTCTTGGAACCATTACGAAAGGGTTAGTTGACTCTTCGAAAAGTGCTGTGAGAGCTGTCACTGTCAAGGCTAGGCATGTTGTTTCTCAAAACAAACGCAGATATCAGGTTAGACTGCCTTCTCTATTCTTTTTTAATATCATCTTCTTTTTCCAATAGGGCAGAGATGATAAATAAAGAACCATTGTTTCCTATTTAGCCTGAATTGACAGGGAGTCTATATAAATTCATGATCTGGGACAGGGATGTGACATTTTGTTCCTTTTGTGTTTCACACTGTAAATCTACTTGTTTTCAGGAAGATGGATATGATTTAGATCTGACATACATCACGGAGAACATACTTGCGATGGGTTTTCCTGCGGGCGATATGAGTTCAGGGTTTTTTGGATATGTTGAGGTATTCTCCTGTGAACTATTGCAGTCCCTTTCAATTCCTCTAAAGGTTGACCACTGATCATTTATAATTCATAACACAGGGCATGTACCGTAACCACATGGAAGAAGTAATCAGTTTCTTAGAAAGTCACCATAAGGTAATAAACATCTTATAACAGATCTTTTTTCTGATGTCATTACCATAGTTGGTCTCTCTGACCATTGTGTCCGAACTTTGACTATGCAGGGAAAGTACAAAGTTTACAATCTTTGTTCTGAAAGACTGTATGATGCCTCCCTTTTTGAAGGAAAGGTGAGCTAATATAGCCTGTTCTTCTGTACATGTTACTGCCTCCTGATTTTGTGGTTACTTGTCCTATAATATCACAGTTCCTTCTGATCTATTATTTTTAGTGGTCAGGGCATGCTATTAATAACCTCGTTCTTTCCATCCTGTTCAGTGACTTTTCTAGATTAATCATTTAATGTGTAATATATTTTGCCTTATATTTCTAGACGATTTAGTCATGTTTGTGTTTGAGTTTTAGTCCTTGGTGCTTTTAAATCGTTGTTGGCAAAGTAATTTATAAAATGTTTAAGCGTTTTATACTTTTATCCTCTTCCCTATTTACTGAATGTCAAAGGTTCCAATTTTGTAGCGAAGGTTATACCTTTGCTGCACCGTTTTTTTTTTTTTTAGGTCGAACTTTGTTATCTTTCTTTGAGTGGTTGCTGGTTACCACCACTCATTTGCTTTCTAGATAAACATTAGTCGAACATATTTTCTCATTATTAGTTAGGCCGTCCTTCCCCAATTCCCAATCTTTTTCAATCCATGTACTTGCTCTATTTCTTACCTTAAGTTCATCAGTGCTTAATTATGTCTTTAGAATATTTGGTTGGCTGAAGTTTGATCGTGTTTTGAGTAGTGTGCTTGCTGATGGTGATTGGTATGAAGAACTTTAAGCCCTTTCGACCTATTATATGCTCCCTAATGAAGATAGCATCTTCTGTTGTTAATGCAGGTTGCTAGCTTCCCGTTTGATGACCACAATTGTCCTCCTATTCATCTCATTACACTGTTCTGTCATAGTGCATACTCATGGCTGAAGGAGGATATTGAGAATGTCGTGGTTGTTCATTGTAAAGCTGGAATGGCTCGAACAGGACTAATGATTTCTAGTCTTCTTTTGTTCTTGAAGGTAGACTTGAGATGGCTTTTCATTTGTTGAATCGTCCCTCTATTTTTTCTCCGTCCGGCTCTAATTTATGCAAAGAGAATACTGACCTTTGTGCAATCTATGTACAGTTTTTTCCAACTGCTGAGGAGTCCATTGATTACTATAATAAAAAAAGATGCATCGATGGAAAAGCTCTTGTTCTGCCGAGTCAGATTGTTAGTTCTTAACTATCAATTTTGATTGCTTGTCATCCATTTAGCATACCGTAATCTTATTCCTTCTTATTGTTCTTCAGAGATATGTCAAGTATTTTGAAAGAGTTTTAACATACTTCAACGGAGAGAACCAGCCTGGGCGTAGGTATGGTACTTAGCATGTGAAACTCGATTTCGTTTCTGGAAATATTTGGATGTTCTCTCACTAAACGGTGGTTCTCTTACTACATCCAGGTGCATGCTTAGGGGATTCCGACTTCACAGATGTCCTTACTGGATTAGGCCCCATATAACTGTCTCAAGTCACAATGGTATGAGGCCTATATTATCTATTTCTACTATTTATCTTCTGTGTGTGTAGAAATTTGCAGCACTCTTTTTTTTGGGTGCGGTGTGGATTGAAATCTTTTAACATGACCAATAGTCCAAAATGTACAAATTTTACAAAATTCTTTAAGCTCTTTAGCCAGTGTTAAACCCATGTTGTCATCCCATACTTGCGGACAGTCCTTTTCTAAAACTCCTCTGTTTGTGGGTTTGGCTTCTGCTAGGGTTCCAATAACCTCGGGTCAATGGGTCAGTGCTGTATGATGAACATTGGTTGATTGTCATCAATCATCATTGAAGCTTAATATGATATTTTGTGCACTTTCTGTCTTAAAAAGTTTCCCCTGTTTACGTACATGCTGTTACCTTTTCTCCAGGCATCTTGTTTACTACCAAGAAGCATCCAAGAACCAAGGATTTATCGGTGGGTAATTTAATTAAATGGGTTAGATGTAAGCATGCATCCATAACTTTCCAGTGAACTTGAAGTTTTCTACTTTTCTATGCAGCCTGAAGATTTTTGGTTTAGTGCACCAAAGAAAGGCATTATGGTGTTTGCCTTGCCAGGAGAGCCTGGACTAACAGAATTAACTGGTGATTTCAAAGTCACTTTTCATGACCGTCAAGGGGACTTCTACTTGTATGGGACTCTGTGCTCTTGAGTTTAGGATTCATCTGTAGTCACAAGTTGATTACTCCAGCTGATTACTTAACTTTTCTTTTTTTTTGCGTCTGAAATGATACTACAGCTGGTTTAATACGACGATGATAGAAAATCGCAAGACCTTGAACACTAGTGATATGGACGGTTTTGACAAGGTAAGCATTAACCTTCTGGATTATGTACATAGGCTATAGCATTACACAGTGGTTTAATGACGTGGCTCAAATGCTTTTGAAGGGATTTAATTCTCCCCCATTTCGTAAGTAATTTTGTGTGTTCTTATGTGCCTGCGTAGAGAAAGTTGCCTTCCCCGGGATTCCAAGTTGAGATTGTCCTGGTTGACTATGATGGGACTCCTGCAACACAACCTCAGCCTGAATCTGAGGCCCAAAAGTCAAATGAAAGCCCTGCTGTTAACCCTCCACCAGTGAACGAGGTCTCATCTGGGCCAAACCCTAGCAAAGATTCTGAGAGTCAGCCCCGAAGTGAACAAGAAGACAAAGATGATGTGTTTTCAGATGATGATGCTGATGAATCAGGATCCTCAATAAGCAAAAAAGCTCAGGCTGCTTCTCCAGCAGAAGCCACTAAATCCACTGCCCCACCCCCTGAAGCTAACACTACTTCAGGCCGTAAGATCGAAGACTTGACTCACGAAATGGGAAAGACATCAGTGGGTAAGGGAAGTTCCACACAGGTGCGTTCGGCCAATGCTCCCAAAACTGAATCTGCGCCTGCAACTGGTGCGGGCCTCAAGGATCCTAGCTCGGAGGGAGGCAGTGACTTTAAAGCAATGGCTGCAGATGCTTCTGTATTTACGTTTGGAGATGATGAAGATTATGGAAGTGAGTGAACATAGCCCCCTACTTGCTTGATTCGGCAATCTGTATATAGATGTCCTACAAATCTACAATAGCCCGTCCACTCCCTGCTTCAATTGTATCCCTATTCGTTCATTTCATGTTCATCTCAGGCTGGGAAATTTATCGTTTGTCGCTTGTCGATTGTGAACTGGGGATAAATGTTGGTAGTGTACTCTACACCAATATTTTTCATGGTGTTTTAAACCTGCACTTGCTCTAGTTTCTCCATTTTGTTACAAACTCAGACAAATGTAATTGCAATACACACACTCCATCTTGATGTACATATGTCTGTTGTTGGTCATTTGCCTCATGAAGAATCTAAATCTCTTTATCTCATAGCAAAATGCTCCGGCCTTCCTCGAATCCCGGGGCCGAGACAATATTTACAGAGTAGTTTTATTTTATTTTATTTTACGGTTCGTAGTAACTTGTGCACCTTTGAATTCGCCCCCAGTTTGCCCTATTTTTCAGATTTGATGCTAAGGTACACGTCTTTAAGATTTCTTACCAGTAACTACCGTACTTACCTAAACTTCACGGCAATGGTAAGCTTCTACGAAAGTGCAATGCAGTCAATTTGGCTAAATCCGGTTCCCGAATTTGTTATTATGAACTTATGAAGTAAGCTTCCAAGAAAGTGCAATGCAGTCATTCGAAAGTAACGTAAAGGTTTCAACGAAAAGTTCTACTATGAGACGGTTTCACGAGAACTACAAAGAATCGGTAACTGAAGTTACCTCGAAATTTAATCCGTCATCCAAGTAGGATACTCCGTATCGCAATATATACAAGTAAGGCAAAAAGGAGAACAAAGCAAACGCTATTTTATTACAGAAAGCGACTCAGAAGAAGAAGTCAAGTCACCAGACTATTAAAAAAAAAAAAAAAAAAAGCCACAAAAAGTCGTTATTCCTTTGGTTGCTGAAGTCAGTAGTCAACTGCAAAATTATATCTCATGTCGATTTCTGGTATCCAAGGCCATCTTCTTGAAGTTACAGGTACACAAAGTTTCAATCTTTTCTCATTATTTCATTCAATTTTGTTCATAATTTGGATTTTATTTCATCATATGTTTGTCATTAATTTATATATAAAATTGTTAATTGCAGTTGTGGGATGTCTCAAATTGAAGGATACTGAATGGATTTCTAGACAAGATCCCTATGTTTGTCTTGAATACGCTAACTCCAAATTTCGTACCCGCACTTGCACTGGTCTGATTTCTGATTTTTATTTTTTATTTTTTTTCCTCCCAATTTTCTCAATTTTTTGCATGTTTTACGATGTGGGTTTTTTAATTTTTGGATGAATTTGAATGATGGGTTATGTTGGGAATTCCGTTTGATTGATTTGTTGTTGTGGGTTTTGGTTAATTTGTTGTTTAAATTAGATGGAGGGAAGAACCCAGTATTTCAGGAGAAGTTTGTGTTTAATCTAATTGAGGGTCTTAGAGAAATCAACATTGTGGTGTGGAACAGCAATACTCTCTCTTTCGACGATTTTATTGGTAGTGGAAGGTGATTATCTTGAATTTTATCCGTAATGTATGTTGTTTTGGGGTGTTATTTTGGATTGTGTGGAGTTTTTGGATTGAAAGATGGCTGTCTTTTTCGATTTGGTTGTAGAGTTCAACTCCAAGATGTTCTTTCCCGGGGTTATGATGATAGACCGTGGCCTCTACAGACCAAGAATGGCCGGTATGTGCTCGCCTTTTAGGTTTCTAGACCAATTATGCAATGCCATTATTTGTTGCTTGATGATTGCAGCTTGATCATAGGAACTTGAGCTTTTTAATGTAGAGTAGTTAATCATATGATCTCGACATAGGGTTAGTGTCATCCGATTCAAGAATGAGGATGAATCATGGTGGGGAAACTCACATGGGGACTTGCACCATAGAAAAGAAGGTTTGGTTTTGCTATAGTGAAAAGCTTGTTTTCATATTTTGGGTAGTTTGCCAATAATACTAGACTTCCAGAAATTAAGAAAATAGCTGAAAGGCTGGAAATGTTGGATGTGTGGAAAAGTAACACGGTTTGTTTGGTCTTTTGTGGTAGTATGACCATGAAGGGAAATGCCAATGATGCTAAGGAGCACTCATGTTTTTGAGTGTGTAACAATGTAACATGAAAGTATGAGCTAAATATCATCATCAGTACCACAATGCCTTCAAAGAGGCTCCTGCTCTATGCAGGTTAAGGAACGACCTAAATATACAGTAGAAATCTTGTATTGATATTATAATTGATCAACATCGAGTGCTTGTTGCTAAGTTTAAAGCATGTGAAAGGCTAGCAAATTTTTAAGAAGACAGTGGGGTTCATAGTGAGGTAGGTAAGTGTGTTAAATGGCAGGGATGTATGATACTAAAGAAACAATGAACTTTGCGTTTTGCGCCACATCTGAATTATGATCTCTGTACTTCCTTGTTGAAGCTGTGACAATAAGATGTAAGGTTTGCTGTTTGAAATCTGTAATTCAAATCTGTTTGTCAGCTATTGGCATGTTCATTTTCACAACCTTAAAATTTACATTAGCATATAATTGTGGATAAAGAATTTGAAATGTGGTGCACTAGTGTCAAGATCATCATGATTACTTGATTCCATTAGTAAGCTAGTGCTTAAGTGCTTTGCAGGTCCATCCATACATGGTTTGCATTATTGTTGATTTATTCATATCTGCCCCCTCCCTTCTGTATGTTCTAACATAAGTGATCATGCTCGGAGAATCCGTCTCTTTTCTGCCATGTATTTAGAGTTTTAGTACTCGAGACTTGGGAACAGTGGAAGGACAATGTTTTAATGTCAGTTTCGCCTTCCGGGATTGGGTGCTACTCTTGAAAATAAATTAGACTCAGAAACAGTTACAGTACTTCAAGTTTTGCTTGTGAAAGTTCTTTGCTAGAAAAAGAATGAATGGTTAATCTGTTTCGAGCTCCTTTTAAGAGTGTTCAGCATCTTCTCTAGTCCCTCTGACAATAGCTTATTAGATAACCGGATAAACTGACAATGGCTTCTGGCAATGGCATATTCTTCGTCTGTACATTTGTCTACATGTAATCTGTATGTATGCTATTCCATCATTCAAGACTAGGACATTTGAACAAAAGAATCTTCTGTCTGTTATTGATTTATTATTGATGGAGAGTTGGAGACACGATGAGAAGCTATGCAAAGAAACAATGGAATGCTATATCCTGTTATTGATTGACGAAGACATCCTTAGGCATGCAATTGATATGTGGGCAATGTTACCATTCATCTATGCTAATCATATCCTTCTTACCTCAGGCATGCTGGTGAAGTTAAGTTGATAATGCATTATGCCAATCACAAGGTCAGTTGTTTTTTAAGTCCAATTGCCAGTTCTCTAGACCTTTCTCCGAGGGATATCAGCTTATTGAAATAACAAGAGCTTTTTTTTTTTTAGCAGAAACCAGATCATACCGGTTATGGTTCAGCTCCACCATTTTCAACAACAACGCAGCCTCAAGTACCTATGTACTCCTCAGCCTATCCATCTGCACCGAATGCTTATTACCCCCCGTCAACTTGCCACCACCCTCCACCTACAGCATATTCCGGTACCTCAACTTATTCGCATCCACCTGACCCAACAGCATACTCGTACTCATCCTATCCTTACACCCCACCGAAAGATGTGTCAGCATATCCTCCTGCTGCTTACTCCCCTCCACCTTCAGTATATCCTCCTACGCCATACCCACCACCTTCAGCATATCCTCCGGCTGCTTACCCCCCTCCACCTTCTCATGGTTCTGCATATCCTCCTCCAGGTTGCTTTCTCCTTCATTTATTCCATTGTTATGTTATATTTCAACTTGTTTATATTGTCGCTGATCCATTTTCCTTCTTACCTCCTTTTCTTTTAGGCCATTACACTGGAGTATATCCACCGCCACCATATTGAGAGCTATCTCGTGCTCCTCCTGCAAAGAGACACCCACCTCTGAGATTCACCTTTTATGTGCTGTTTCCTGAAGTTGACGAGTGACTACTTCTATCAAGGTTGTTCAGCGAAGGAAGTTGATGACTCACGGGTTGCTTGGAAGCTGGAAGTGTCTATAGTGTGGTAACCAGCTTGCGTTGTGTTCCTGGACAGGCGTAGCTTAATTTGATCCATTGTAATTACGTAATAGTAATATAATGTTGCTTCTGTTTTTGGTTTTTACATGTTTGTTGAACCTTAGCTGTTAATCTAGTCTATCAACCTTTTGAAGAAATATATCTTTCCTTCCTAAGGATCAAATGCGGAACATTGTTGCAGCTCATTATGTTCGCCCGTTTTCTTATTTTTTCAGACCATACTTCTTATGCTGATGTGCCAGTGCAACCTCAAACTACTTGATGAGATTTTGTGATGCAATCCAAAGGTCTGAGCTATATTGATTTCAAGTCTGGCCATCTTTCAGGTTAGCTTTTACTAATGCTGTACTCGTATGCCTGAGCTACTAAATGGTAGCAACATCTTCATGAATTTCATCGACTATAGTCATATGATAGTACCCCGGGGGGTGATTATTCTCGCTCACAAATTTCTCGAGTTGGAGATAGCCATGTAGGTACTACACCGTAGATGTAATCGGCCATAATAGAACCTGAATCGAGGTAGTTCTAACAGAAGTAATAAGTGTGAAAAAGAAGGCAAGCACTCAAGAATGAGAATCACGCATGCACAACTCCCCCTTGCTATTATGATTCAGATGAGAGCAAAGTGAGTAAATACACACTGTACGCCTATGATCATCATCATGATGCAAACATATGCCCTAGTCTCATAGTAATCATCTAACCAAAGAATATGCTCCGCTTCTTTTCTTCCCTCTTTTGACCATCCAACTATCCAAAAGAGAGTGAAACAAAAAGAAAGAAAGAAATACTCATAAAACCCCCCAAAAATAAATTTAAATTGAAATGTAGAAGAAAAAGGGCATAACAAAAGTATAAAGGAAATACAAGTAAAGAATGTAATGTCACCTTCAAATATTTATTTTTGGCTACAATTTGAAGGCACATGACAATTGAGATCTTTTTTCATATGGAGAAAGAAACATAATGTAATGTTCCCACTCACTTCCACCGATTTCTTTGTCCAAGTTAGTGGTTGTGTGTTGTTGTCAAAAAAGGGTCAAGCTTAGTTGAGAAATGTTGGAGCCATCTTTTTCTCAAGTTTTGGGGAGCACTCTTCTAAGCATCGGAAATTTGTCCACCGTAATCCATAAATTGTACTCCGTAGTAATCTGTTAGAATAAGGTTTATTTATGTGAAAATGACGATTGTGTTCATGGGTCACTATGGTCTCCCCTCTTTTCTTTACTCCCCTTTTGATTTCATGTTTCAAAGCCATGGATAATTGGGCATATGTCAATGTAGGATGTTTGACATTAGATGTTGGTTTTAGGAGACTTTGAATAACAAAACTGACATCAGTTGGATATACAAGAGGACTTTGTGCATTGTTTGATTGTTTCCTCCCTTTGTTTGTCACATAGTCAAATGTTAGTTCAAGTGGAGCGCCCTTTTCACTGAATGCAGGGCTTTAGAACCTTATATCTGGATACCTTAAGTAAGCCACTTTTAGTTGGTTAATCTCATTCGACTGGAGACCCGAGACAAACTCCATACCACCACTCTTCTCACGCCATAATGTGTCAAAATTTCCGAACATATTTCCCTCATAAAGTAAAGCGTGAAAACTAATCCTCGATAATAAAATCATCTCCCCTGTCTTTTACGTCGAAAGACTCAACCTAAAAGGCTTTGTACAAGTATTGACGTACACCAATTGATTACATTTACTACAATTAGCATAACTAGGATAACATGTACCACCATGCTAAATGATTAGTGATGTTATGATGTTGCATAGCAGAAAATCATGACATTTTGTGTGTTCTCTCCAGTGTGAAATACTCATAGTTTTTAGTCAAGCAATGTTAATATTAATCTCTCAATAGTTTGGCATTATTACAAAGGTAAAGATCAAAAATGACCCAACTTTTAACTGATCCAATGATTATTATGAGCAAATCATATTCATATAGACATATGAGCAGTCCCCTGGATATCATTTGGATCTCTTTTTCAAATTCTTTGCCTTTTTGATAGAATTTCTTCTTCGAAGGACAAGATCCTTGAGAAAATGAGGTCCCTACATAACACAGATCCAAGGGGCAGTTTTTACTTAGTGGGGAGGAAGATGATGATTATGTGATTTTATTTTATTTTCCTTATATAAAGTGATTTAATGTGTCTACTACTCCTAAATTCTGAATATTGTTACTATATGTCTAATAGTATAACATTAAGCTTTAATCTTGTTGAATTTTTTTTTTTTTTTTTTTTGTTGGTGGGTTTAGAGGGTCCCTTTTTGACTTTGCAATTTTTTTTTTTAAAAATAAAAATACTTTCTTTAGCAAATGAAATTTATGATGCAAACCAGCTGGGAAGGTTGTTTCTTGTTGTTGTTTGTGGGTTTGGGTTTGTAACTTTTTACTGTAACTTAGCTGATTCACTGCTTTCCACTTCTGTCTTTTAACTGAGAAAATCCATAATTAATGCTTATAAAGTTGGGTTTGGCTGGAAATCATTGGTCTTTTCTTAGTTACCCTTTAGTGCCTAGAATTATTCAAATAATAGTGCAGTGTATTATAACTACAGCCAAATGTTTTGCTAGACTCTGTAGATGATGATCTTCCTGATTTTTGGAAATAAAAGGGATCAACACTGGTTTGGTTCTTTTAAATGAAATTCTACCAAGTTTACGGGCGTAGTCTACCCTCTATGAGTTATGACAATTAACTCGTGTTTGAGCCCGAGCTAAATATGGTTGTCGTTGTGTTATGCTTCAATTCGTGGTAGATGTTGTGAGGAAATTTTTCGTATTGTGGCATTAGTCATTAGTGGCACTGTTTGAAGTTTCAACAATCGAATTAATGGCCGTAAAGAAGATACAGCAGATTTTTCGACTCACATTTTTGGGATGAAGTGAGGACATAAGTTTTTTTTTTCTTCTAAAATCTGGGATTTTACTGTTGAAGATAAGAGGAAGCATGCGACATTGCAATCTGAGGTGAATATTTACTGAACTTCTTATCTCAGATTATTCTGAAAAAAACATTTAGTCAGATTTCGTGTGTACGTATTTGTGGCATTATATATAAAAACAACAAATCTGGTCAGAATACGGTAGTTACTAATATACCCCCCTACTTTACTGACAGTACTCAGTACAAGAGGGACAAACATGATTGACATATTGGTATGTAGACTATGTACTGTACTGTAAACTGTGTGGATGTGTGGTAACATACTGTATACGCTTGTAAAGTACGGAGTAGACTCCAACAGATGAGGAGAATTGTCAAGATGATACTTATACGAGCTACAGTAGTGTAGTAGTTATACTTTACTACTCTTCGTAGCTCAAACTCGATCTTTGGTGGCGTGGTAGGTTTAACTCGACTAATTAAAGAAGTTTTGTTACCATAGTATCGATTTTATAGTTAGTGTGCCAGCCCGTGAGCAATTTCAAATGTCTCTATGTTTCCATTGTCAAGTGTCAATGCATTTTAATATGTTATACAATGATGACTTTGTGCGACTGTACAACGCATATCGCTGCTAAGTTTTATCCGTTTTGTGTCGATTCTGAGTACTCCCTCCGTCCCAGTTCAAACGCCTCATATTCCATTTTGGGACGTCCCACTTCAAACACCCCATCTATTTTGGGACATATTTCTCTCTCCTACTTTTATTAAATTATCACATAATCTCTCACACTATCTCTCCTACTTTTATTAATCCCCACATTCTCTCTCCTCATCTTTCCTAATATTACCCCACTCAACTTATTATATCAATTTTTCTTATTCCACTACAAAAAACGCCCGGGGCATTTGAACTGGGACGGAGGGAGTAGTTAATAAGCGGTTCTACGTCACCTTCGACTAGAAACCAAAGTAAAGAGTAAAGACCTTAGATTGAGGCATATACTAAAATTGTCATGTAGTACATGGTATGGGTTTGAAGATCAATCATGCATGTCCGGATGTCCCCAAAATTGATGTAGGTTGACAAAATAGGTAGAAAAGCCTAGAGAGATGACAAAATGAATTTGTTACAGAGGTCATATGTTTATGTTACGTTGTATGTATGTATCATGTATGTATGGTTATTGTGGGGGTAAAAAAGAAGTCATTGGTTTGTTATATCAGAGAAAAAGATGACATGATGATGGTACGTCAAAGGGAAACGTACCTTCTTTCTTTAGGGCACCCCCCCTCTCCTTTGTCTGATCTGGAGGGCACCCTTCTCTGCCATATGCAGGAAAGAGTCATCGACCCTCCAATGCATGAATTTTGCTAAACAAGCACTCTTCTCTTTTACGTGCTGTGCATTTTGGATTTCTTAGTCTTGTGTCAGTTTCCATTAGCAATGCTCTGATCATGATCATGCAAATAAGAAACCATACAATTTGTGAATCTTGTGATACGATAGCACTTAAACAACAATACTCCTACAAAAGGTTACGGGTTTTATTCTTATTTCTACAAACTTACTATACTGTAGTTCAGAAAAAAATTGTATGAGTGATGTGTTCAATCATGTGATGCTTGCTAGAGTGTTGTGTTTTCTTGATCTCAAATGACTTGAGCTAGATTGAAGTACAATAATAATAATAATCACAAATCATTCATAATACGGTAATTATAATATTTTATCGAGAGAATCCATTATTGAAATACAGTATTGATTCGTAATTTACATTATGTAAAAATTATAAACTGCATTATGAATCCGAAATATTGATCATGATTCATGAAAAACGAGGAAGAGGCAAGTTCAATTTGACAAGTCACAGCCTAAAGGTAAATTCATAATTAAAGACAACCCTAAAAAGTACGGGGTACATAAATAACCAAAGCCACAAACCATTTAAAGCCAACGTACGTTACGTATTTGCTCCTTCCCAATCGGCATGGCTTTTGCTCTTTGCAGGCGCGTGCACAGTTTTTGCCAGGGAATGCCTTCTCTTTAATAATTCTACCTTTACTATTTATACGTACTTGATCGACTTTGTACGAGACTTAATACTATAAATTATAATAAAGTTATACGGAGTATATATTACTCCGTATAATAATTTTTCGAAAGATTTACGTGGTATTATCGAAATTTGACTGATTGTATATGATACCCAAGTTAAAATTTGTACATATGGTACCCCTGAGCTTATCACTTTGTACACATGGTAACAAAATAGTAACTTCTGATAGATTTTTCTGTTAGTTATTTCTTTTCTTTTGGCTTTCACCATACTATATGGACTACTCCTAGTCCAAAATCAGCCGACCGCATCCAGATTGAATTAGGTGGTCTTCTTGCATTATCCAAGACCTATAATTCTAGTCAACCTGATTAACTCTCATCCTCCAACTCGATTTTCTCGATTTCTAACAGAATTAAAAGACACAAATGACATCGCATTCTTTCAAATCTCTCACACTACTATTACTACAGACATTTTCACAGTACTACTACAACACACATTTTCGTCTCTTCATTAACCCTTTACTGTTTTTTCACCTTTTTTTTTTTTTATTCTCCGCCATCTTTATTTTAAATTTATTATCGTATGCTTTGGTCTTTTTTTGCTTTTTACACCTTATCTACTCGTCCACCATGTTTTTAATAAGGAGGGCCGGAGGGGTGTAGTTATTTTTCAACTCCCAAAACATAGAAATAAAGCAAGTATGAGTAAATAAATTATTATATTCGGGAGGACCAAAGTGAAAAGGAGCAGTGCGTTGAAGTACGTACTCCCATGGCATCACGGTGTCTCTTTTCCGGTTTTTTTTTCTTATTTTATTTTTATTTTTTCATGATTTACAAGTCAGGACAAAAGCCGGTAATTTTTCTCTAGTCAACTCTTCCATTGACCTTCATTTTCACATCTTTAGATTCATTCCCGGCCGGCTTCCCGCCCCCTACTTCCGTTACTTTTTATTACTTTTGTAGGACTAAGTCACGGAACGTCGTTTTTTTATTCGCAAAATATTACGTTTACGATTGTACTGAATATATATTATAACGAGTCGAGTTGATAACCAATATTATAGAGTGTGGACTTGAGTTTATACCAAGAATAGTCAAACCTAAGGTTGTAAGTTGGAAATTGGTCTTTTAAATATGATCATATCATGTTAGAAGTTAAACCGTGAGAAATTAGTAAAACCGTATAAGGTCCGAAGAGGTGAAAATTCAATAGACGATGGTTTTCCGTTGGTCAACCCAAGCAAAGCCATTGGCGATAATACTCATATAGTCATGCTACGAGTACTAAAGTTGTACTTAACTACTCCCTCCGTCCCAATTCAAACGCCCCGAGCGTTTTTTGTAGTGGAATAAGAAAAATTGATATACTCCCTGCTACCCAGTTCAAACGCCCCGGGTGTTTTTTGTAGTGGAATAAGAAAAATTGATATAATAAGTTGAGTGGGGTAATATTAGGAAAGATGAGGAGAGAGAATGTGGGGATTAATAAAAGTAGGAGAGATACTGTAAGAGATTACTCCGTATGTGATAATTTAATAAAAGTAGGAGAGAGAAATATGTCCCAAAATAGATGGGGTGTTTGAAGTGGGACGTCCCAAAATGGAATATGGGGCGTTTGAACTGGGACGGAGGGAGTAATAAGTTGAGTGGGGTAATATTAGGAAAAATGAGGAGAGAGAATGTGGGGATTAATAAAAGTAAGAGAGATAGTGTGAGAGATTATGTGATAATTTAATAAAAGTAGGAGAGAGAAATATGTCCAAAAATAGATGGGGTGTTTGAAGTGGGACGTCCCAAAATGAAATATAGGGCGTTTGAACTGGGACGGAGGGAGTACTTACCACAAGAAGATACGTATATACCCGACAAAGCCATTGAAAGAAAAACATAAAGAAAGTCCCCCCATTTCTCCTTTTTACACTGCTGAATTTAGTCCATTTTCCTCTTCCTGTGCTCATCTGCAATCTACAAACTCACTCACTCACCAGTCACTCCCCCTCGAGCAGTGTCGCTTCTCATCTCTTTTTGCTTGGGGTCCAACTCGTTTTTTGTGCTTCCTCTTTTTTCACTTTTGCACAACACAGTTTACAGTAATTTATTTCATGGTCTACTCCATGAGGACTTGAGGAGTACTATAAATTACATCAAATTAGGTAATACTAGTACCTAAAAGACTACTCCATATTACACTATTAGCTTATAAACGAGTCAGGTCATGTTCGTTTAAACTCATGCCGAGTAGAAATAAACCGAGTAAAATTGGGTTGAATTTTGTTGGATTAGCTTTTAACGCAATAAAACAACTTTATTGTCGAGTCTTAGAAATTCACAACTCTTTGAATACAAATACACGTTTTTTTTCTATAGGAGAAAAAGTAGAGTATACAATACACACATAATATTATTAGTATACCACCGAAAGCAGGGAAAATTTAGAAACCCAAAGGCCAAAAGCTAGAAAAAAAAAAAAAAAAATCATCTGTCTTCCAAAATCTCTTGTTATATAAAAAAGGACAGGCGTGATCACTCACTCTCTTTATTTCTCTGATAAAATCTCTTCCCTTCTTTTCTCTCTCTCAAAATTTCTTCACCTGTCGCTTAAACTTCACACATCAATCCCTCTCTCCTCTCTCTTCTCTGCTCTGCTCTATGAGAGAGAAGAGCGGAAAATAAGCATCAATGGGGAAGCTTTTCCAGTCTTGTTAAGTTCAATCCATCAATGCTGCTTCTGCTCCTGCTCCTGCTATGAAATGAAATGAAAACTTATTAATTCCATAAAACTCACCAACAAAATCACAGAAAGATCAAATCTTTCTTAAAAACAACCACCAAAAAATCTTCATTTTTTTTTTACCCCAACAAAAAAAATGGCAATTTTTCCGCAAGATCAACAAGAACAAAGCCCTTCTTCTCTTTTAGATGCTCTCTACTGTGAAGAAGAAAGATGGGACGATGATGATGAAGATTGTGAAGAAGAAGATTCTGATGGTGGTGTAAATAAAAATCAGGATCAGTCATTTCTTCTGCCATTAATGTTGTTAGAACAAGATATGTTTTGGGAAGATGAAGAGCTAAAAACACTGTTTTCCAAGGAAAAATCTGAGACTTTTAACGACGATTCTCTGATTTCTGCTCGTAAAATGGCTGTTGATTGGATGTTAAGGGTCAATTCCCGATATGGGTTTTGCGCTTTAACTTGTATGTTAAGCGTCAATTATTTTGATCGCTGCATTTCAAGCATCCCTTTTATTCAACAGTCTAAACCTTGGACTGTTCAGCTTGCTGCTGTTGCCTGTCTTTCTCTTGCTGCTAAAGTTGAAGAAACTAGCGTCCCTTTTCTCCTAGACCTCCAAGTAAGTCCCCTTTTATTTTTTGACGTTACGGAAATGATAGAGCGTCATCGGATGATAATAAAGTTACTATTTACGTACATTATAGTAAATGTGACTTGTTTAGTGATTTTATCGACTAAGCGAGCGTGTTGTTTACGTGACAGGTGGAGGGAGCAAGGCCAGTGTTTGAGCCAAAAGATGTACAAAAAATGGAGATATTGGTGTTGTCAACACTGGAGTGGAAGATGCATCCTGTAACACCATTATCATTTCTTGATCATATAATCAGACGGCTAGGATTGAAGAATCATCTGCATTGGGAGTTTCTTAAGAGATGTGAAAGGCTCTTACTTTCTCTTCTTTCTGGTAAGCATGAAAAAAAGCACTACTCATTTAATGTCTTAGACTACTTTTATTATCAGTTACTATTATGACTTTTTATTTATTTATTTAATGTTTACTTTTCTTTTCATAAAAAGCTAGAGGCAAACCCACATTTTAATTTGGATTTATTTGTAAAATAAAGCTTATTTTGTCATATGTAAGTTAATTTGAGTATAATTAATGTTTGGTGGTTTTTTTTAATGATGAAAATATAGATTGGAGATTTGTCAATTATCTACCATCTGTGTTGGCTACTGCAACAATGATGCATGTTATTGACCAGATTGACCCTTGCAACTCTCTTGATTACAAATCTCAGCTTCTAAATGTGCTTAATTTCAACAAGGTTAGTCACCTTAATTATCATTATTATTGCCTTTTTGGTGTAATTAATTTTCACTAAAGCAAAAAATCTCATTTAGATTTGTTGCCTTAGTAGTATCAACAAAAGATGAAGGCGTTACTTAATTGGTGTGTTAATTCAAATGTCAATGTCACGTTATTCTCAACTTAACAAAAACGAGTTTTAGAGTATGTGTACGTAAATAATATCGAGTCTAAGTACGGCCCAAATAACGTAATTGTTTACATCAAGGTTATAATAAGGTAACTAAGATCTAAGGAAAACAGCTTGTATCTGATTTGATTTGAACAGTATAGAATAGAAAGAACCAAAAAGTGGATGTCATGAGAGAGATATGGATGATGTGTCATTGTCCCATAATATCCTGACCAGTCCTGTTGTTCTGCAAGAAAAGGGGTAAAATGGTCATTTCAGTTGTGAGGTCTTTTTAAGATGATGGTACTTCTCTGAAGCTCTGTATGTAAAACATAAAAACATTATTAAGTATGAATAATAAAGAAGAGGGGAGAGTACAAAAAGCCATACTTGTTGGTTGAAGCCAACTAAGCTTTTCTTTGTTGGTCAAACATTGTTTTCCATTTTATGTCATCAGTCCGACTGTCCTAAGTTTTTATGTCATCAGTCCACTGTCTTTTGCAAAATCTACGGAGAGGGAGAGCTACCTTTCTTCTATTTCGTCCCTACAATTTTAAGGCACATTTCATATCATCACGCTCCTTCCCACCAATAACCCCATCACTCCATCCCTCCCTTCTTATAGGTACATCATAAATGTTAATTTATTAACACGCCTGGTTGTACTCAATTTCGATTTACTCTTTGGTATAGATGTGCAAATACTCCATCCCTCACTTCTTATAGGTACAATTTTAAGGCACAAACTTCTGTTTACCCTATATGAACCGAAAAATACTGAATTTCAGAATTTCGGCACTATTTGCACGTCAAATCTTAGCGTAAGTTTTACCTTTGAATGTAAACATTATCAAACACAATAATTTATGTTGAGGTTGTACAAATTCCACACAACATTCAAGAAAAGAAAGTTCATATGTTCCACTAATTACCCAATTTTTTTCTTGGTAAATACAAAAATAATATGCGTATGGTTTTCAAGTACCTTAGGCTTAGAAAATGCCACAATATATAGCAAAAATTATTGAGTACTTCAACAAAAAACTTAATTACACTATAGAACAAGAAATTGTATTAATGATCTCCTCGGTAATAACTTTGCATTGCTTTGTTTGTTTCTCCAATTTGATGGGGAGACTTTAATTAAAGAGTTGAGAAGTTTCACATAGTGACAATTCTTTTGGTTCCTTCTTAGCGTAAACTTTAAATCTTGCTTAAAGACAAACTTTGGATTCTAAATATAACCTGTTTTTAATCACCAAGACTTTTTGGAAATGCGAGAGAGTTTTGTTAATTTGTGGTTAATGTGATCCGGCTCATCCTCCCTCTCTTCCCTTAAATCCATGGCAACTTGGCTAGTAGATTATTATGTTTTGAGTACAACTCAAGGTTCTGTTTAATTTGCATGAAATAGACAACTATCGAGGTATATGAGTATGACAATAAAGTTGTAGTATCCATGTCTTGTGTTAGTCGAAATACTGATGACGTTATCTTATTTTTCTGTATGTATATAGACGTTGTTGCTAATATTTTCGTTGGTGTTTATTTGTAAATATAGGAGAAGGTGAATGAATGCTATGAACTGATCGTAGAGAGATCATCAGGGAGCACTGGAAACGGCATTCCCAATTCCAAGAGGAAGTTTGAGCAAACAATTATGATGATGATGAACAATAACAACACAATCGTCCCAAGTAGCCCAAACGGAGTGGTGGATGCATACTTCAGTAGTGACAGCTCCAATGACTCATGGGGAGCTACAAGTAATCACATGTCCGGGCCATTATCGACATCGTCGTCAGTGTCGTCCTCGGTCTCTTCCTCTCCGGTGATGAGTAGGAAGAAGGGAAGAGTGCATGAGCAGCCCATGCCATTGCAGTTGCCTTCTCTCTCAAGAGTCTTTGTCGAAGTCGTTGCTAGTCCTCGTTAGGCGGACTATCTCTCCTTCTAATTCCTCCTCCTGGCAAAAACTATTTCTTAATGTTCAAATTATGAGTAGAGCCCTTCATTTCATTGCTCCTCGATCTCCTGGATTATATACCTAAGAGAAAAATTAGAACATTTTATTTATTATCTAATCTTTATATATAGTAGTAGTATGGTCATAAAAAATGGAAAAAAAATTGAAAATTGCCCTACATTTCTCGTGTATGTGCGTAAGTTTTTTCACGATGTGGACCGTCGTCGTAATTGGTACGTAGATGTGTATATAATCCTGCATGTATAATTAGGGACTGAATAATAATGATTTGAGGGATTTTAATGCAAAGTTTGCATGTGAAGAAAAGAAACATGCTGTGGGACCCACTGAGGATTTTTTGGGGGAGCATAGACTTGAATTTTGAGATGTTGGGGGGTTTTGACCTTTGTGGGTGTGGGGCCTGATTTCTAAATATTTCGCTTTCTATTTTCAGCCATTATTATTTTGAAAAATAGGACAAATAGAAATATAGGGTAGTCCACTCAAAATTAACCTAATCCAACAATGTCTTAGCAAGGACAATTACACCATGAATTTGTTCATCTGGTGGGAGGCACATCGATTTTCCACTTTATTTGCTTTCCAGATTGACTAATGAGTACTCTATTAGTACGTTGATATATTTCCGTGGTTATAAATGTGACGTTAAAATCAGTTGTACACTGAAACAATATGTTCTCGTTATACATTGATGCTTATTTAGATTGTTTTTATTTTGGGCCTAGTTGCTGGTATTGATAATTTGTTACTCAAACTTTGCTAATGTACTGAAGATGTATTTTAGGGGGTAGAGGGTGATTTTGCAATCATTTAAAAAGAACAAAGCCGGATGAAACAGATAATAAGTATGTGAAGTTCATTAATTCGGCTAGATAAATAACTCGTGGGGGCAAATTGGCTCTTAATATATAATATTATATATGATTCACCCAAAATTTATGTACTAGTGCTAGATCAAAATTCCCTCAATTATACTTGGCTTTGAAATTTCGGAAAGGAGAAAAATATGTGGACTATTAGAATTTCCAAAACCCATAAATGTGAGCCTAGCTAGTATAAATCACTTTACATTCACATGATGATTTCAAAGGAACATGTCATAAAGAAGTTTAACCACTCCCATAAACATTGTCACCTCAAAGTCCACAAAATTCTTTACAACTAATATAGTGATTTCAAAACACTACAAAATGTACTATAGTACTCCGTAGTAAGCCTAGTAAGTTCTATACCACCTTTTATTTTGTTTAAAGGCAAAAGAATCAAATAGGCGTTTGGCTCCAAAATTATGCAAAATTGCAATTTTTGGACATCACTGATGTTAAGAAATCATAATAAAATACTTGCCTTGTTTCCGTTAAAGTAAAAAGTCTCATGAAACTGCAATTTTTAGTATGTCACAAAAACTTTTTTACTTGTAGTGTTAAACAAAACAGAACTTTGTAAAAATATGATTTTGGATGAAATTCATCATTCTAGATCTAAGTACGCAACTAATAAGATCATGTGTAAACTTATTTCCATCGAAATTCCGAATAGACCATACAAATATACAATAATAACTCTCAAAATACTCTGTATTATCTTTAGCTTAAATTCTAGCAACTAAAGCTTACATATACCTTCCAAAATGAAAGTAGGAAGAAAAGTAGTTCGAAACATTCTCAAGGGCCGAATGTGTTCCATCTTTTATTTTTTCCCCACTTTTTTCTTTATTTTTGAAATACTCGACCTTTTTTTCGATGGATTTTGTTTTGTGCTTTTATTCAACAAAAATTCCCACTTTTGGAAGCACAAAATGAATCTAAACTGTGCATGCGAGCCATTTGGGCTCTACCTACCAATGATGTGTGGGTCCAACTTCGCAATTGACTTGTCAATTTGGGCCGTTGCCCTACTTTGCCTTTCATCTTTCTCTCTCCAGCCATATGTTAATTTTGGTGTTTTGTGACCCTTATTAAGGTACATTTCTACTATACGTCCTTTATTTTTGGGACGTGATTCGTGAGTTTGTGACTTGAGTCGTAAACTACTTGTGATCATGTGATGCATACAAACGTTTTAGTATTTGAATTCTAGACGTAAAATTGGTCCAAAAGCTAAATGATTAAGGTCAGATTCCCAACTTTGCTGAATTGCCATATTTGAATTCAGCACATTTCACTAACCGATTTCATCAGTTTCTCGTGAACACGAGGTCTCGATATTGTTGTAGACTTGTAGAACTGTAGAAGTGTGAATTTGGATTGCTTGTATATTGACTTATGAATTGGTGTTATTTGACTTATACATGGGGACAGTAGTAAATACATGCAAAGTACTGTGGAGTGTGGAGTGTGGAGTGTGGATTACAGTACGTTTCATAGTTTACTAAGTACTTGTAGTGGGGTGAAAAAAATTCACACTTTCTATGGTGCTTACAGCTGTAAAGCTTTTACTACAGCAAAATAGAGCCATACCAGGCTCTGTTGTTTACACTCTTAACAGTAACTTTTTTTTTTCTTTTGGATAAAAAACAAATTAAACATTATGAGTGCTAATATATAAGTTCACGTTACTCTCTTTGCTTTTTGATTTGTTACGTCTAACTCGAACTTTTTTATAAACACTTCGGCTTCAATTCAAACAAAATTTATCCTAAGAAGTAATATTGTAAAAATCAAAGGTGGTTCATAAAAGTGTAATGAAAACATTAAATGATCAAAGACATAAGCATGTAATATAATGCCAAAAATAATAAACAACCATTCAGAGGAGACTGCAATCTCAGCTTTAGGCTTTTGCATTTATTAATGTAAAGGTTATATATTTTCACCAATAGAATTATGCAGATTTACTACGTCTGGATTTACTCTTGTCAAGTTCCTTCAATGAGGCCATTCAACATTATGGTAGATTCATCATAGGCGTGGTTTCAGGAAATCAGGACAAAGCACTGTGGTCCATTGCTCCGAACCATTCATTGTCCACAATATTTTATATTGTTTACGTTTAGTTTGAATTCGTCCTGTACATTTGATTAAAGTGTTGAGCAATAAAAGAACGGATGTAGTGTCGATCAACACTATTGTGCGACCAAGCTCTAGTAACACAAAGATAACTAAGTTCGACCTTGACTGAGAAAGATGGATTTGTCATTACCGTCGCGATTCAAGACTCGCGCGAGAAGTGATGTATTGGTCGTCTGATACACGATAATGGCAAGAGCGGTGTCGTAGAGAAACGGGTGATCCGTAGGATGGCATAAAGTAAGAGATAGACGAGACATTATCAGAAATTTAGAACTGCTCGGTAATCTGGGCTTCAGAAGTCCGTATTTCAGGTGCCAGAAAAAAAGGACAAGCTAGTTTAATATGGACATGTATCACAGCAAGGAAGTTGGCCATTTATGTCTGAAATCTGAGATATACTTGGCCGCAGTTGTGTGAGCATGTCTTTCTTCAAGGACAAAGATCTCTCAGTATCTCCATTTTTCCCCACAAACTGAGTTACAGTCCCAAAAATTTTATTACTCTTAACCTCCCATCACTACCCTACTCTTAACTCTCTAAGCGACGGCTACCCCAAAACATGTCCAGCTTACAGCTTTTCATAAGCATTCCGAATCGACTAATGCATAGTTTTGACAAGATGACGAGAAACCGAGTATTGAAATCCAAATCAGAAGAGGAACGACAACATTTCCGGTCATGGTAAACCATACATAATGAATCGCATGTACACACAACCTAGGCGTACAAAGCACTAAAGCAGAATGGAGAAGTCAAGCAAGATTTCACCTGTGGGATTCAAATCTATATACCAAAGACCCATATTTCTCTAGAGTACGAAAACGACACCGAATTTCGTTTCAATCATATCATAATGCCAAAAATAATATACATCTAAGAATCACTAAAACAAACTACTAGTACCTACAAACGCAGGTCAGCTAGCCCACCCAACGAAGAGTCACAAACTGACCATAATACAATTATCAACTGCTCGTCTTTGGTTAAAAAATCCAGCAATTTCCTATGTCATGGTCAAAGAAGGACAAAGCTTGCACCTCAATCTGGAATTAAAATGGACCACTTTCACCTTTTACCAGAGCCATCTCGTGACTGGCTCTCAACAACCCAACTTATTAGACTTGGGCCTCTATTAATATTTAATAAGACCAAATGTTTCTCGTCAGAAACTGGGGTACGAGTCTTCCTGGCCTGACAATATGGTTCTCTCCTACAACGTTATGTTCAGTTGTTCACGAGAACAATCGAGTCGATGAACGAGCAGACGATAAACTATTCAAACCCTAGCATGATAAACACGGAGGAATTTCGAAAACAAAGGTACAAACAGCTCATATGAGATACAAAAACACAAACATGGTACAGTTTTCTGCCAAAGACCAGGTTTGGATTCATTTGCACATATGATCAAATGGTGCAGTCTGAGAGCATATCCACAGAGAATTCAGTTATGAAACTACAACCACAGGTGTATCACATTGCCAGACCCATGTAGTACCTGAATGATAACATCGCATAGCAAATAGACAAAAATGGAACGATAATTTGTAAATCGAGTCAACTACATTTCACCACACCATTTCCACAAAGAAAGTACAGCATCATTCATCCTTTAACTAGGGATGTGAATTTTGGTGGACAACAGAGGTAGAACATGAAAAGTTGATCAGAAGATGCACATAGCATGCTTTACAGGATGCGCAAAATAGGCAGTGGTCTATACCAAGGGACGATTAGTTATAACAAAACAACAGGCCACCTCTAAAGTACTAAGATCAGGATCACATTATACAAAGTTGAACATCCAGCATGAACTAAACACGTTAAGGATTGTCACTGTCATATATTAGGATTGTTTGAGACGGGATACTTTCAGATAAGTTTTACCAGTAATCACACTCCTCGCATATGAGCGCCTAAATCTCCAAAATCATCAGCATCAACCGCGTCCTCAGCCAAGCGAACTGCATCCAGCTTTTGCTTCAGAATTTCAATTGCATTCAGCACCAATTGAGAAGCCTTGACTCCACCAGTAGATTCCACCGTGAATATGAATGAGTCTTCTTTCGGATAAATTTCAACAAGTCCTGATTTCCCCATTGCCTCTGCTTTCTTAATCACCTCATCATCATATGTATAGGCCTCTGGATCAACAACCACCACCTGGGACAAGGACGTGCCAAAGAAGTGTTATGCCCAAAGGTTACATCACTTAGAAAGTAACCCGAAATCAGGTAACAAGTGTGGTGTCCTAAAATTGATTTGATCACAACAGGCCAAGCAGTCAGATATATGATCATATCACCTCAATCGTATCAGCCATCACTGTTTCGATAGCCAGTATTGACATTAGATGGAAGTCCCTAATAAACACTGGACACTTAAGAACAAACACACAATCACTCAGGCCGTTACATAACATTGTCATGTCGGTATGTAACAGTTCATTGTCTATCTACTGGAATGTCATATTTGCTTTCGAGTCCCATGTAGAAACTTTCCTCCTCAGCTTTACCCAAGTGCACACGTAATTGTATTTTGTTCAAAAGGCGGCTGAATCAATATCAGCTCCGGGAAAAGTAATCATCCACTAGTTTACGGTAGTTCAATCAGACCGACCAGTGCATGGACATTTACAGATTATAAGATCTATATAAGGTTATTCAGAAAGTTATAACAACAATTATCTGGTCCTATCCATGCCAAGTATCCAGGATTGGAGGTTTTTAGAAAGGGCTAATACAGGATCCCAAAGTGACACACTGAAGCAAGCTTCAAACAGGCTGTACGCGTGGGATCCAGAACTTCACCACAAGGTCCAGAACGATAACAGTGACAGACATGTTTCCAAGTCGATTACAACGTAAATAAGTTATTCGCTCAGACCATAGACCAAAGAATCAGTAAAGGAACACGAAATTTAGCTCTGCTCACAATAATTTTGGACATGTTATGATGTTATCACATACGGAGTATTACACAAACTCTCAGCCCTTACTACACGCAGTATCTTCAAAATAGTTCAGACAGTCCTGCTTCCCAAATAGTTCAAGCACTTATTATACCCAGTCTCTTACAAATAGTTCAGACAGTCCTGCTTACCAAATGGTTCAAGCTGGCCGGATAAAACTATAGACCTAAACAAGATAATATATAGCTCTGCAACAAATGTTCTTAACTTCTTTTCTAAACTGGAAGGCAGGTCCAACAACAAATGTATCTGTTCTCCCCTATAAAACTAAAGAACAAAAAATAAGCTCCCAGTTCCAGGAACACTGCTTACACCCAGTCTTTTTTTTTTTTTTTCCTTTTTCTTTTTTTTTTTTTTTTTTTTTTTTTTTTTTTTTTGTACAAAGACGAAAACACCCAGTCTCTTCAAAATGGTTGAAACAGCCCTGCTTCCCAAATAGTTCAAGCTAGCCGCGTAAAACTGCAGACTAATACAAGCTAGCATATAGCTCTGCAGCAAGAGTTATTAACTTCTTCCCCAAACTGGAAGGCAGGTCCAACAGCAAATACTTTCGTTCTCCCGCTATAGAACTAAGGAACCAAAAAACATCCCAGTTCCAAGAGCACTACTTCTCAAAAAAGGAGTGAAAGATGGAATTCTTTATTTACTGTGTATAGCTTATAGCTAACACGACTTTTTTTAGGGTCCAAACAAGACTGTTTTGCCTCAATATTAGTAACTGTTTATTTCCAGCTCTATCAACATCCCACTATATTCCATAGATATTTTAAAAGGTATTCTCCTTTATTTGGTCAGCAAAATAATCGCCTAAAAACAATGCATTTAATCATATCAGAGTAACGAACACCATCAGTATTATAGATTAGACTGTACCAACCTGTTGAGAATTAGGATCAATGTCAAAGACTTTAGTAGGACTGCTGTCAACCCACTCCTTCTTCTGTTCAAGTGTCATGCTTTCCAGCATATCTTCATTCAGATGAATATCTGGTTCATACATAAAAGTGACTGTAGCTGCAGGAGACCATTTGGCATGATCTTTTCCAATACCCTTCCTCGCTATTGCTCTCAGCCTCAATTCTTGACCTTTGCGTAACTTCACAATTATGATTCCCCTGCACAACATGAGAAAACATGACAGTCAAATTAACCTTCACATACGACAAGATCTGCTAATATGCAGTATGAGAGTCTGAGAGAAGATATTATTAAGTCAAATGGCTGTATTGGGATATACTATAAGAAAGTTGTAAGAGTATTAGTCCCCTCAACTCCTGCTCAACCCCCCCTCTCCACTTTCCTGGACTGAAAAGCAAACAAAACAAGCTTCTGATAGTCGTAAGTGACCAGTCAGTAGGCCTAAAGGATGTATGTCTCAAAGTCTGAATCACATTCTAACTGGACTACATAAACTCCATAGCTCAAATCCAGCTGAGGATTTCAATTCCACCCCTCTCCCTCTCTCCTTCCATAACTCATACTTCATAGCCTGAAAAATCTAAGAACAATAACCTGAGATTCCCAACTATTTGACAAGTAGACAACTCATAACTCTAGTCATAAGCACCTATTTGATATCTTCATGGCAATAATTAAAAGGAAAAACAGAAGATCCACCACCCAAAGAAATTGCAACGCCATGGTCAATTACCTTTTAATTAACGCCAGTGGATAGAGCACTCAATGAACAAAAAATATAGTAATAATAGAAATAAAATTCAAAACTCATAAGAAGTTTGTGAAACCAAAGTAGCCACTACCTTTTCACTAAACAACTAGCCACTTAGACATCCCATCTCAACACAAAGTACCGTCAAATCTACTTCCACATCCCACATTCCCGATATTGTTTTCCCATTCCCATTTTAGTATGATTCAGGATGAAAAATTACAATCCTATCCTGATGCCCTAATTACATCAACAGAAAATGGGGTTCACGAAGTTTATAGAATTGAATTAACCCAACAAGGCTTCCCATAACCAAGTCCATTATCTACTTACCCAATCCCCTATCCACCCAATCAGACAATGGAACCATCAGTTATCAACATAATAAAACCTGAGAAATCTGACACCCTAAAACAACTGCTAGCAGATATTCACCCAATTCAGCAGCATCATAAGGGGAGCAAGGAATACAGACAACCCCCAAACTGAGACAAAGAAGCTTAAACTTTATACAGAAGCATCAAGGAAACAGAGGGTGACAGCAGTACCACCTCAAATAACAGCACAGATATCCTAATCCAAAAGCTAAAACAAAGCAAACCCAAGAATGTGGCTATTTTCCAATGAAGCACTTTAAATTCAAACAAATCCAACATAAGCTCACAAGAAACAATTACCCGTATATGTACATGCAAGAGCATTATCATCCTATATAGCCGCCAAGATCTACAAACACAAAAGACTGCCAAACCCTAAAATTTGTCAATCCTATAAATCAACCATCATAAATTAAGATCACACAAACACTATAGAATGCACTATCTCAAATATAAGCAACCCGCCCTCCCCAAAATTCCCAAACCCTAAAAACATCATCTTTTTACACATTCTCTACAATTCCACCCCCAACAAGTGTGCCAATCTCATATCTCCAAATTGTCTAAAACCCGCGAACCCATATTTCCATGCAAATACCCAAATATTGTTATAATCTCATATCTCCAAAATGTCTAAAAAACGGAAACCAACATTTCCACGCGAATGCCTCAACAACTACTGGAATACAATCAACTCAACCTATAAGCTCACAATGCATCAACCACAACAGCCACAATCATCCCCGAAATGTTCGACATTGATAAAACTCAGACTAAAACCCTAAAAGGACCTAGCTTTTCTCCGCAAACCAACATCTCCACACGAATGCCTCAAAATTTCAAACAACTACCGGAGTATAATCAACTCAACCAATGAGGTCACAACGCATCAACCACAATCATCCCCCGAAATGTCCGACATTGATCAAACTCAGTCTAAAAGCCCTAAAAAGGACCTACCTTTTCTCCGTAAACCAACATTACCACACGAATGCCCCAAAAGTTCACTCTAAAACCAATAAGATCACAATGCAACAACCACAGCCACTGAAATTTACTCCCAAAATGTTCGATAACAGTAAATTCACTCTAAAACCCTAAAAAGCAACTAACTTTTTCTCCCAAAAATCAAATAATACAACAAGATTCAACAAAATCAACAGAAACTCCAAACCTTTCAAAAATCACACAATTTCCAAACCCTAGAAATACCAATCAAACACAAAAGAAACAAACTTTATCACAAAAAAATTACAATAAAAGAGAGAGAGAGAGAGAGAGAGAGAGAGAGAGAGAGAGAGAGAGAGAGAGAGAGAGAGAGAGAGAGAGAGAGAGAGAGAAAGAAGACCTGTTATCAGAAGCACTATCAGAAGAAGGAAAATCAGAGAAATCAACAGGAGTAACAGTGTGATCAGACGTGATCAAATCCTTGCTAGTAACATCTAGGGTTTGGTCTTGAACACACTTAGCCCTCAGGTAAAACTCCACCGAGCAAAACTCACACTGTCCGTCACCGTCACAAGCGTCACAATCACGCGAGAATCGCATCGACATGGCCCGCTCGCTGGTCAGTGGGATTAGCCCTAGCCTGTGCGCTATGAACTCGTCGTTTAGTACGGACGAGTTCACCTCGATTTCCACCAGGTCGATTGCGATTGTCGGCACCTCGGAGATCATCACGCGTCGGAGAGCGTTTGCTACTGAGGCGTCAGTGTCACGCAACTCGAACTTGACGAAGTCGCTTCGCATTTCGCGGATTTTTATCCGCGGGAAGCGTTGGTAGGTGGTGGCGCCGCCGTCCATCGGTGGTTCTTTTTTAGGGTTTTTCGGTCTCTGGTGGTGGAGTTAAACCCTTTTCTGGGAGGAGACTGAGGAGAGAGAAAAGGAATGGGGGAGGTTTTGATGGGTGGGAGGAAAAAAAGTTGTGTGACGATATTGCCCTTTATTGGTTGGGAACAGATTATGATGGGATTTTAGGAGAAGAGAGGGGTATTATGGTAATTTGATATTTGCTTGGAAGTTTGGGTTTTTACACTTTTGTGTACTACTACTATAGGAATCTTCAAGGGATGGGTGGATTGGTAGACATTTGTGATGATGGGCTTTTTATTGAAACTTGAATATCGAACCATAATATAATTTATTACTCCATAAAAATTTAGTGTTGATGGTTCTTCCAATTTGAACCGAAATTATATTATTCCAGAAATTTGCGATAACTAATAACCCGAACTCGAAATTTGTTAATTGTGTGAAGTATGTATCTTCTAAAACTCATATATCCCGACAATTGATGCAATCGGTCAGTGACTTGAATTGTCGAAAAAATAAAGTAGTCATACACACTATCAACCATTCTTTCGGGTCATAATATGAATAAAATGACTTCTGTTTGCTAAGTCTTTTATCATCGAATTTAATCTAGTGCGAATTTATATAGCAGTAATTAGTTGGAAGGTCACGATTCACAACACTTGAACATCGCTAATAACATATTACCATTCAAAGATAAAACAAAAGTAGAAACAAATTCAACGTGTATGTATATAATATCATATACAAATTAATTGACCATCACTTTGGATGAAAACAAAAGTCACTTTGGATGAAAACAAAAGTAAAAAAAAAAAAAAAATAACTCTCAAATTACAAATGGTATTGGTTAAAACTATCGGTATAGCTTACAAGATCGATCACACGGCAACACCTTTACCGGTGCGCCAAAGCTCCCCTTCATAGCTTCCAACACATAAAATTAATTAGTTGTTTAAAATTTCTCATGTTGAGTCAGTAATAAGTTACTACCTCTTGCACACAACACCCTCGCCATTCATGCCACTAGCACAGTTCATACTAGCAAAATCCAAGTTCCCGACCGAATTTCCTTCTTCGTCGCCGAACTTTGAAACCAAACAATCAGTAGCAAAAATGTTGCTGCTTGAATACTCTCTTACACCTCCCATCACTGGCATTGCCACTCCCATCTTCACCTTACTTACGTAATCATCCCTGTAAGTCTTCCCCAACACGCCATTCACACCTCCGCTCAATGAATTGAACTTGAAGCCGAGGTCGAGATGAGCGAAACTGTCATCCTTAGTAATGTCGTAGTTGTGGACACGAGACTCATGTTCCGTGATGGGGACAACCTTGGCTGTGATTGTGACCTTTCCTTGGACTTCAACGACGATGTTGTTGGTGTCGCTGGTTCTTGTTACGGTGACTTGTGGGGTTGTGGTTGACTGCCACTGTGAGTCAGTGGTTTCCGGGAGGAAGACGGGGAGTCCGTCCAAGGATATGGCGAGGCGGTCATTGGCGTCATCCCATGTGGAGGTCTTACGTGCACCTACGTAAAGACGGTGTTCGTCGAAGAGGATTCCGATGGATTGGACCCAGGTGAAGTCACGTGTCATCTTTGCGTTCGTTTTGCCGATGAAGTGGGCGTTGATGTGGAGGTTCGGGTCGGTGACGAGGCAGAAGTCTCTGTCTTTCTTGCCGTGGAAGTAGAAGGTTATGCCGTCTCCTCCGATGAACCTAGGGTCTTGGCATACTGCTCCCGGATAGTCACATGCTGTACGTACCAAATGTATGATTATTTGAAATGATTATTTCATATGGTATCAAATTAAGACGTAAATGTATGCAATAATGTTGAGAAATGAATTAATGATGGTGAGGAAGGTTGAAAGACTTACAGCAAACAGGTTTGCAGGAGTTGCAATCAACTTGGCAGGTAGTAGGACAATTGGCAGGGCAGGTGAACACCTGACCGTAACAAGCTCCATAATCCTTCTTTGTGCATCTCACACGCTTTTTGGAGGCGACACCAGAAGATGGTGGTTGAGCTGGGGTGGCTGGGGATGGTGTAACGGGTCTTGGGGATGAAGGTGGGGTTGAGGGGGTGGGAGGTACCGGAGAAGGTGAGGAAGGTGGGTATGGAGTGGAAGGTGTTGGTGTAGGAGTTGGTTCAGGAGTTGATGGGGTAGGAGGAGATGGTGAGGAAGGTGGGGTCCATGGAGAGGAGGGTGTTGGCGTAGGCGGAGTTGCTTCAGGAGTTGAAGGAGTAGGGGGAGATGGTGTTACAGGTGCTGGAGGGGAGTAGCTTGGTGGAGAAGGGGAGGGTGTTGACGGGGTAGGAGGCGTGGGAGATGGTGATGAAGGTGGAGTTGGTGTAGGGGGAGTTGGTGTTGGGGAAGGTGGTGAAGATGGTACTGCAGGAGGAGACGGTGTTGGGGAAGGTGGTGAAGATGGTACTGCAGGAGGAGATGGTGTTGGGGAAGGTGGTGAAGATGGTACTGCAGGAGGAGATGGTGTTGGGGAAGGTGGTGAAGATGGTACTGCAGGAGGAGAGTATGTTGGAGGAGAGGGTGTTGGGGGAGGTGGTGAAGATGGTACTGCAGGAGGAGAGTATGTTGGAGGAGAGGGTGTTGGGGGAGGTGGTGAAGATGGAACTGCCGGAGGAGAGTATGTTGGAGGTGACGGTGTTGGGGGAGGTGGTGAAGATGGTACTGCAGGAGGAGAATACGTCGGTGGGACAGGATCAACTGCAGGAGGAGAGTATACTGGAGGAGGGTAAGAACCCTCAGGAGGGGGTGATCCAGTGTCACCGCCTGGCGACGAGCCTAAACAGATTGGCTTGCAAGAAGCACATTCAACTTCACAGCCATCAGGGCAAAACTTAGGACAAACATGCACTAAATTGTAGCACATTTTGTACTTCTTAATCTGACATGATGCTTGAGCAGGATGGTTTGCAATTCCTGGAGGAGTTGCCTCAACCATTGCCAACAACAAAACTATGCACCCAAGATAAATCATCTTGGGCAACGCCATTTTCGAAAACTCTTGATTCTAAGGTTTAATAGCAGTACACTTGTAGGAGAGTTAAAGAAGATTGATGAATGATATATGTCTAGAACTAACAATATGGTCTTTATATAGGGTAAGTTTGCAGGAGAAACTCATGCTTGATTCCTATTGCAAAAGAGTTGCTTCCCTATGATGTAGGATCCTAGAGTCAAGCTCAAGTGAACAACTGAAACATTCATGAAGTCATCCTCACATGCCTCTAACATGATGTAAGTCAAATCCTAAGGGTCTCCTCAGTTTGTCTAACTTCATATTCGCAAGCATACACATACAATGTTCCATTCTATGACCCAAACCAGTAGCTTTCCACACACGTCATCACACAAAAAACTCGGAAACATTGCAGCGTTGTTACATATCAGATTCATGCTAAAGTTTCGTTTCTCAGTCCCCGTCCCACTGTCTATTTCAGTTCCCGTCCCAAATCTAATCAACGTCGGTCTCACCTCCCGGTATAATCTAGTTGGTGCAAGGCAAACAGGCAGGGGAGGCATACATCCACAACCAGTTGACCGTGAAAAATACAAGACAAAAAAACAATGGACTTTAATAGTTGATCATGCCATACTAAAAAAAATTAATCTCACATTTGGTATAGCTTAAATTATAAGAAAAGTGTGATAACTTTCCGAGAATTAGCAGAAATTCTACTTAAAAAACCTTATAGAAATACAAGTCAACAGAATCTTTACTTGGTTTTTTTTTTTTTTAATGGTGCTTACAAATGAAGGTGTTTATCATATGATCCCTACACTGAAAAAAAACTGGACTGAATATTGATTAATGCAGGGTTAAGAAACCTGTAAATTGTTGTAGAAAAAGAGACTTTCCTTTGCCCCTTTCTATTTCAAACTCTTTCTCAAGTAATGCTTCACTGCACTTTACAGCTCTGGGTCAAATGTCCCTTGAAATAAGGATGATTAGCTTATTACTTAGCTCTAACACGACCTAATATAAAACACAAGACATATAACTTATGCCTACATTCCACTGTTAACTCTATAGTTCTATATTTCCTTCCAAATTTGGCATCAAAGTTTGCAGGTTATACGGCCTAAACTCGCAAATTCGCAATCCATATTCTACCATCGTGTTTGAGTTCATCAGTCCAGTAATGATGGAAACACAAATCGTTCCAACCATTCATATCCAAGGTTCTCTTACCCTCGCAAATCAATTGTATTGAGTTTTTGCTTAATCACCACTTCCATAATTACCATATGATCTAGTTAGTCTCATCATTTCAACTTGTAATTCAATCCATCAAAGATTTCGTTAGGTGTTTCGAAAACTAAATGTCTACATCTAACATAAATCGTGATCATGACGACATGACCCACCATCCCAAGGGACGCAACCTCTTTCTCTAGGGTGAAATCACAAAGCAGTCACTTCCGAATATCCCATAATGAAAATTGCGTCCACATGTTACTCATCATATGTACAAAAACCATAACATAACACAAGACATTTAGTCAGCCAAATACGCCTCGATAAAGCGTTACTCCTAATTAAATACAACAACGTTACCCGAGTGCCTATGCTTCCACTTATGGCAAGGTAACTAAGGGGAGGAGGTCGGATGACCTATTAAAAATATTCACGATATCCCGATAACTTCAAATTCACGCATAACAGCATTGTGAAATAATCATAATAGTGACTAAGATACAAAGTGGCAAAATTCGAAACAGAAGACAATTCACACAAAAGAAACTTGGATCAAATCGTCTCCAAATCCAATTTCATCCCAGTTGCATATAGCTCACACAAAAATGTGATGATTATCATATTATTCATAATATATAAACAAAAAAAAAAAAAAAACTCTAGAATTAGAATTGTGGGGAGAAATTAGAAACTCAACTTATGAACAGATATCAGAGGTAGAGGAGCCACGGTGTCCAGCGGCGGACGGTGACGGTGGTGCGCTGAAAAATGGTGGTGACCGGCGGTGGCGGTGATTCTGATGATACTAGGGGGAGAGGATTGATGTCGGGAGAAAGTGGAGCAAGACAATTTTTTTTTTGTTTTTTATTTTTCTCAAAAAAATAAAAATATATATGAAGTATTAGGGCCAAGATACAAAAATTTGGATGGACCCGTTTCACATAACAAATACGATGGCAGACCGATAGCTGAAGAATTTCTACATCAGTAACATGATTTTTAAGGCATAGTCGGAAGAATCTAGTGGCGTACAAATTTGAACTCATGTCATGGGTGGATGTTTTTTTTTTTTTTTTTTTTTTTTAACAAAACAAAATATATATCTTACTCTAATTTACATCATCATTCGCCACTATCTAAACTTTTAGTTAAGTGATGGAACCATTCAGAGTAATTGGCAAGAATCGTTCGGCCAATAACGATTAGCTTAGTAGTAGTGAATACTATTGTTTAACTAACATCTTATAAGAATTATTACCTCTCAAAGAAGATTTGACTAGCTTAATGAAACTCGAAAATCTAAATCATTTGGTGGATGAGTGGTATTGTGAAAAAAATCATTTTAACCGTTAGTAAGTTAGATCAATAATCCGTTAAGAACCTGACCTCACTTAAAAGTCTTAAAAACTAAGTTAAACTCTTTATTGACCGACTTGCCAAACAACCCCTAAAGATTGGAAAATTACCCAGTTACCCACTCAGGAAGTCCAAATAAAAGCAATCGTCGTACCAAACCCGCAAACCTCTCAAACCCTTCTCTCTCAGCTCAACTTTAGGAGAGAGAAAGAGCCCTTTTTTCTCTCTTCCGAATCCTCCTCCTCCATTCAAAAATTTGGTAAGTTTTATTCTTAATTTTAATTTTTTGATTATAAAGATTTCAACTTTACATCATTATATCAACTGGGTTTCTGGATCTTTTGTCATTTGATTACTGATTCATATTTCTGCTGCAAGCTCAGATCTTTAATTTGGGTATTGTACTTGTTAGAAACTAGATGACTTTTTTTCATGGGTGATTTTTGGGGTTTTGGAATTAGGGTTTCAAGTGTAGTGTGTAGGAGAAGCTTGGTATTTTAGTTGGATTTCATTTACTTATATGCAAGATGGTTGTTGAGGATGTTAATCTGGGGTTTGCTTGTTTGTTGTAGTTTGGCTTGTTTCATTGGGCTGTATCTCTTGTTTATTTAGGTAGAAAGTCTGGAACTTCGGCAAAAATTTGGGTATGATAGCCTTATGATTCGAAGTTGTTAGGGTCAAGTAAAGGTTGTATGAGCTCTGTACTTGTAGCTAGGAAGAGAACTAGTAATCTGGAAACAATATTCCAGCTATAACTTATTCCCCACTAGGCTCGATAAAAAAGAATCGTCTTTTATCGCGTAAACTTTTGCATTTGGGGGGGGGGGGGGATGCTGAACAACAAAGAGCAATAGTGCTTATGGTGTCTAACTGAGGTTTTAGATATGGCGTCGCAAATGCTCTCCCAGTCGAGCTTGTCGATCTTACCATTTTGTGGTCTGAGTCATAATTTAGTATAATGTTTTGGGTTAGATTGTGTTTTTGCTTAATTAATCTTTTTATCCTCTCCTTTTTTTCAGCTACCTCCCAAGTGTAGTGGAGGGTTTTAACCAATGTTTGGACGTGCTCCGAGCAAAAGTGATAACACCAAGTACTATGAAGTTCTTGGTGTTCCAAAAACTGCTGGTCAAGATGAAATGAAGAAGGCTTATAGAAAAGCTGCCATTAAGAATCATCCTGACAAAGGTGGAGATCCAGAGAAGGTAGATAGCTAATGCCTTTTCGAATATATGGTTCTTTAATAACTATACTCCATATATTAGCTTCTGCTGATAGTAGTGGTTTTAGTTAATGTGTACATAATTTGGTGTTGTCAAGCCATTTGTGGTTTTAATTTGAGCCGCTTTTCTGACTCTGGAGACTTCAATATGCTAGATTTAGCTATTGTAAGGTTACATTGTTATTCTTGAGAAATCTTACTACCCTATTATATCATCCAGCCTACCTAAGCTATAAGCTAATTGGAGCTTAAGTTATTAGGACTGCATGTAAATCAAGGTAGGAATCCCTGATATAATACAAAGACCTATAATATTGTTTGTTCAACTAAGTGGGTGTAGCAGATAAATTTTTAGTATGGTATTTGATTAATTTTCATGTATATCTTAAGATACAATCAGATATGGTATGGTATATTCATTGAAGTAATTAACAGCTTTCCAATTTGAATGGCATATATGAAAATTGTCTACATGTTTTTGACTGCATCCTATTTTTTAGGATGACTTCTATTTCTGAAAATAATAAGTCTGTCTTGGCTTGCTTCACTGTTAATCTTGATGAATGGTTGCTTGCTGACCCCTCTTCTCCTCTTCTTAATGCTGCGGTTTAGTTTAAGGAATTGGCTCATGCTTATGAAGTTCTTAGTGACCCAGAGAAAAGAGAAATCTATGATCAGTATGGAGAAGATGCTTTGAAGGAGGGGATGGGAGGTGGCGGTCCGTCCCACAGTCCATTCGATATATTTGAGCAATTTTTCAATCCTGGTTTTGGAGGTTGGGACTTTTCTTTGATTCAATTTTGTCTTTTTACCTTACGGCCTTACCCTTAACTTTGTTCTTCTGTTTTTGTTATTTATGTTTCTTGGGCGGGATCTGTCGGGGAACCTCTATGCTCTGGTCATAATTTTTGCCTTCATCCCTTTCTTAGGTGGTGGCAGCTCAAGAGGTAGGAGGCAAAAGCAAGGCGAGGATGTGGTTCATTCTTTGAAGGTTTCCTTGGAGGACTTGTACAATGGGACCTCTAAGAAACTTTCACTTTCTAGGAATGTCTTGTGTACTAAATGTAAAGGGTAAGTAGCTTCTCGCCAACTCATTATTAATCTCAAAATTCGAAATTTTAAGATTCAGTGCTGTAGCTGAAACTTGCAATTAACCCCAATGTCTCATAATTAGCAACCGAGATACCCAGGGGTAAAATTAGTGATAAACTGAAAACAAAGGACTTCTCATTCCAAAACAAAACAAAAAAAGCGTGGGGTGAAAATTTGTCGTGAGGGTCAAGAAAGACTTGTTGGGTCATGACTGATGGTAGTATTTCCTATTGTGAGGTCTATCCATTTTTATCTGTATGCATCGTCTGGTTCTAGGTGTGTGGTATTTGTGCAAGGTCAACAGCAATAGCATATTCTATATGTTAGGCTTGTGTGTCATTTATGTATTTTTGTTGTTTCTGAGAGGCATGTAGAAGGATAACTGTAAGGCTATGGTTTGTGCTGCGTAATTTTGTGCCCAACATACAAAGTTGGGGGCTATCTTGGGTGAACAGTAGTCACTGCTTGGTGTTCGGTCCTCACTTTGTGGTATCTGGGTAATACAGGAAAGGGTCTAAAAGTGGAGTATCTAGTAGCTGTCATGGTTGCCAAGGTTCAGGCGTGAAGATTTCAATGAGGCAGATTGGGCTTGGTATGATTCAACAGATGCAGCATGTTTGTCCAGAGTGTAGAGGCTCAGGTAGCAATTTCAACGATCATATGATTCATATCTTCAAATATGTGTTCGTAGACTTTGTTTATGTATCATCAGTTGTTCTCTTGACGCAGGGGAGATGATCAGTGAGAAGGACAAGTGCCCACAGTGCAAGGCAAAGAAAGTATCTCAAGAGAAGAAGGTGCTGGAGGTGCATGTGGAGAAAGGGATGCAACATGGTCAGAAAATTGTATTCGATGGACAAGCTGATGAGGCTGTAAGTGCATGATATATTGGCAAGCCTAGTAAAAAGCCATGAACTCTTGTCATTTGTTTTTATATATGTAGCTGTAAAGTTTAAATTGATGAATGTCTTTTGTAAATATTAGTAGTTGCATTCTTAGAGTTATTAGGTACGCCACTAAAGTTTTCTTTAATTTGATGATGCAGCCCGATACTGTACCTGGGAACATTGTCTTTGTGGTGCAACAAAAGGAACACCAAAGGTTCAAGCTGAAGTATGATGACCTTTATGTTGAGCATAAGCTGAGCTTGGCTGAGGCTCTTTGCGGGTTCCAGTTTGTTCTCACTCATCTCGATGGCAGACAGCTGTTGGTCAAATCGAACCCTGGGGAAGTCGTCAAGCCTAATCAGTACAAGGCGATCAATGATGAGGGGATGCCTCATTACCAGAGGCCGTTCATGAAAGGTCGATTGTACATACACTTCACTGTGGAATTCCCTAATTCCTTACCTCCTGAGCAATCCCTGACTTTGAAAAAGGTGTTGCCATCAAAACCCGGGAAAGAGGTATCAGACATGGAGACAAGTGAGTGTGAGGAGACCACACTCCTCGATGTCAATATGGAGGAGGAGATGCGGCAAAAACAACAGCGTTTCCAGCAGGCATACGAAGAAGATGAAGACGAAGGTGAGGGCGGTCCAATGCCCGGGGTTCAGTGTGCTCAGCAGTGATTCAATTAATATTAGCTTCCAAAAAGTTGTTTTGTGCATCTAAGATTTCACTGATCTGCTGGCGATTGGCAGTTTTTCATTTTGGTGTGTTTCTTTTGTTTCGTTTTACTCATATCTGGGTGCTGATACAAACCTCTGCGCCCGATACATGCTTTGTAGTTGTACTTGTTACAGCTAGAACCTAACACATGTATCCTTGCTTCCTTGCAATGAAGTAGCTTGTTTCTTCTACCCCGGTGGTTTGCACAGTTTTCTTGCGCGGTACATCAAAATCCTGATCTAGAGCCTTTTGCTTCAAGTTTCAACTTCAGGTTACTTCAGGTAGAAACTCCTTCCTGTCAGTGAAAATATACTGTAGGCACAGTATAATCGCCTTTTCTTTCTTCACCATTTAAGTCTGACTATTACGTTTGGAGGACCAATCTTTAAGTTGTAACCAATCATTGTGGAATCCGAAACATTGTTCATATCAAAATACGTTTTCTAAATGCAATCGCACAACAAAGCTGGGAGTACCTCTGAATGTTCCACTTCAAAGAGTTCTGAACTTCCAACATCAACCACATAAAAGAAAAAAAAACTACAGCTAAAGGCCTCCATAGCTGTTCAAGCACGTTTCAGCAGTCTCAGAGTGCTTTGGTACAAATGTCTGAGCTGATACGTGACATTCATCCCACTCTGATGTCAGCTCCGTTTCGAATATCAAACGGCTGTGTACACGAAACCATGGATATCATCGGCGTCTTTTGGGTGGATTGCGTTCATCACGCCAAAAGCCTACATCTCTTCTCTCTTCAAATTGCCACATACATTACACTCCATAATATCAGGAGGATTGCCATCAGAAGGTGGCAAAGGAGCCAAAGTGCCCCCACAGTTCTCTTTCTCGCACACAAATCTCACAAAGAAGTAAGCATGCGGAAAGTCGTCGTTTCCATCTGCTTCAATCTCATTGTTTTCCCCTTCTGACCCTGACATCTCTTCATCCTCCTCCATGGTCTCATCCTCACCCTCGTCATCCTGGTGGGACCAGTTAGCCTCAACCTTGCATCGATCACAAATGCATGCAAAACCATAATCATCTAGCAACCTCTTTTGCCTTTCAGGATAGCTTAGATTGACCGGAAAGTAACTCAAACATATCTCCCTGCCCTGGGGTACATCATGTATCATCCTGATAATCATGTCAGTGTTCCCATCATTTCCACTGTCAATGTAGTCAAAGCGGCATGCATTAGGCAAGCAGTCATGATTAAAGAATGAAGCGTTTGGATAAATAGCATAGGCTCTCACAGATCTTCCTCCAAGTTCTGAGAAAGGCTCCATAAGTCCAAAGGCATTGCACCTGTCCTTGGACAATAGAGCCGCAGTCATTTCAATTGACGGAGAAGATAATCCCTCTGGAAATGGTAGCGATGAAAAGACAGAGTGCAAAAACATAGCAGATTCCCTCTCTCCACCCTGAGACCCACTACCATCGAGTGAGAGCAGAGTTTGATAAGCAGAGGGGGAAAGCATGGCGAGATTGTAGGCAGCAACCAGGTACCGTGCTTGAACCTGGCGTTCATCAGCCTGTTGGTCCACCAGCACATGACAATTTCTCAGATAGCGGAGAGCATGGCATACCCAAGGCGAGTGAGTCAAGCTGAAAGCCAAGGACTGGCATTTTGTGCTGCAAAAGATTCCATCATCAGGATGAGAGCACGATTGGCAAGTCAATATTACAGTAGACCCTCCTGGGACCAAAGTCTTACAGCATTGCACACAGTATCTTCGATCAGAAGAGTCGCCTCCTTCTTCTCGGCGTTTCAGAGGATATGCCGAGTAGGTAAGGATGGGAGACTCCCGCAGAACAATTTGGCCTCCTTTCAGTGGCTGAGAGGCCACCAGACCTCTTCCTTTCCCTTCAATGTTCACCAAACTAACAGCATTTGGTAGCGCCACCTGATTTTCTACAACTGCCATGGGCGACACTGAAACTTCAACACTGCAAGAGGAAGAATTGATAAATTTAGTCCATCATTCCATCACAAAAGACCTTGTTATAGGCACAACAAGCGTAATTTCTATTTTCTGGCCCCATGACTATGGTGTTGCTTTCTATCTAACAAAGATGCTTTGCCATTTTGCACCATAATCTGATCAGCTCAACAATCAAGAATTCCAAAATAAGACAACTAATCATTACAAAAATAATCAAGAACTCATACTTGCATCCAGTATGATTATCATGTATTAGTATATGAGAAGACTACTGTGAATATAATGTACCCGTATCTCCTTCTTTTATCGTTTAAACTTGTAGCCTCCATACATAGATAGCCTTATTCACTTAATCCGAGAATCTAACGTGATGATCTTTCCCGCATTCTATTGCTTCGAACATCAACCAAGATTGACAAGCATGACTCATGTTATTTATAGCTCAACATACCGGTGATTTATAGCTCAATATGCACTCCTACATCAACGATATTTGATTAAAAACAAATGCTCAAAAGCGACAAAATTTCGTCATGGACTTCTTTAGCCATCCCTAACAGAAGTGCAGAGAAAATCATTTTCGAGTACAACATTCTCCACCCAACCAAACATGTTCAAAATTATAATTCTGACAGGGAACACCAGTTTACAGCAACAACAGCTAAACCAATTTGTTTTCCTTCTCGAAACCGAATGTCGCACCATAAGGTATCACAGTATGAGCTAGCCCTACATTGGAAGATCAAGTCTCATACTCTCATTCCGCTAGTATATAAATCAAATGGTCTAGTCTCCCTAGTGCGGATTGGTTTTAGGATGAAACCTCACCGAACCTATGCGCTAATAAGGAGCGTATTGGTCACTACAAATTACAAAAGCTTTACAAATCTAAATATACAACTCAACAACAAAAACGATCCTTTATTCTTCCACAACCCAACAAATATATCCTTCATAACTAAACAAGAGAATCAAACTATGCAACATCAACAAAAAATTAGCCAACAACTTAATTTTGATCAAAAGGGATTAAAACATTACCAGTGAATTGATTTTCTGGGCTAAAAACACCAAAAATGAATAATCAAATGTGCATGTAATTAGGAAGAGCAGAGAGACTGAGAGATGTTAGGCGGCGGATATGAGAAATTTCAGAAGACACAGTATAGTAAAAAAAAACATCAGTGAACAGTCCCTCGAAGAAGAAATATTGACAACCAAAAACAAAGGGGCAATTAAGTCTTTTATCATCAACAAATAAAATGCTCAAATTAACCCGTCTTTATTGCATGTTATACTAAACGAGATAACTTTTGCGTCTTTTTATATCCTTTTCATTTAATATGATACGAATCCTTCCGTTTCATTTACCATATATGTCAAAACAAGGCAAATACTATTGTACCCCGGGGGTACTAAGAGGAAGGTACCCCTGGGCTTCCTTCTGACAAAATCCAGCTATTTTTTAAAAGCCCAGTCCAATTAAGAAACAGGCCCAATTAAAAATAACACAAATCAGAAATCTATACACATAAAATTAAAACCCAACCCATATTTTCTCCCCTTCCCCTTTATTTTCTCTCTCCTCCCAAACCCACCCACCACCACCACGAACCACCTAACCACCGCCAGCCACCTTCACCGACCACCACCCCACACGACGCCGCCACCACCATTCGGTGGGCGCCGCTCCGGCGGACCCCATGGCCCGCGCCATCGCCCCCATCGTCATCCGCTTCCTCTTTTTCATATTTTCTCTCTCCTCCTTCACTCCCTTCCCCAGCCCCTTTTCTCGACCGCCACCACCCATAAACCCTCCCCCGGCCCTCTTCGTACGCCGCCTACCCCAATCACCACCATCATCGCCGCTAATAAGGGATAAAAAGGGAAATCAAAAAGAAAGAAGGGGATAATGGGGGAGAACGAAGGGACGGCACCGTCGTGGAATGCCGGAAAGAAGGTCGCGGTAGCCGCGCGGTAATGGTGGCACTGTCGGCGCCGGAAATGGTGGTGGTCGGGGTACGCCGCCTGCGGAGAAGGGGTGGTCGGGAGATGTGGGAGGGGGTGTTGGGGGAGGAGAGAGAAAAAGGAAAGGGAGGGTATGTTTTTTTTATTTATTTAATCTTGACCATTTATATAGAGTATTCATTTTTAAACAAAAATCGTTCATTTTAACACAAATACGGTTCATTTTAGAACAAAAACTACCTATTTCAGATTAAATAAATCAAGACAAAAAGAATTCATTGTAAAACAAATAGAATTCATTTTAGAACAATAATCATTCATTTTATAACAAAAAAAACATTCATTACATAACCATTCTTTTTAAAACAAATATCATTCATTCTAGAACAAAATTCATTCATTCTATAACAAAACTCATCCATTTCAGAACAAAACTAACCATCCTAGGACAAAAACCAACCATCGTAGGACAAAAATCATTCGTCCTAGAACAAAAACCATTCATACTAAAACAAAAACTAATCATCCTAAGACAAAACTAACCATTCCTAAACAAAAACCATTCATCCCAAAACAAAAACTAACCATTTTAGAACAAAATCAAATCATCCTAATACAAAAACACTATATTATTTTTATAAAACAAAATTAAACAAAAACAGATTATTATAAAACAAAATTAGATCACTATAAAACAAAAATATATTATTTTTGAACAAAACTAAATCATTACCAAATAAACAAAGAATAGTTATTGCTAATTTGTTTTAATTTGGGAGTATCCATTTTAAAACAAAAACGTTCATTTAACACAAATACCGTTCATTTTAGAACAAAAAGTACCTATTTCATATTAAATAAATCAAGACAAAAAGAATTCATTTTATAACAAAAATCATTCATTTTATAACAAAAATCATTCATTTTATAACAAAAAAAACATTCATTACATAACCATTCTTTTTAAAACAAATATCATTCATTCTAGAACAAAATTCATTCATTCTATAACAAAACTCATCCATTTCAGAACAAAACTAACCATCCTAGGACAAAAACCAACCATCGTAGGACAAAAATCATTCATCCTAGAACAAAAACCATTCATACTAAAACAAAAACTAATCATCCTAAGACAAAACTAATCATTCCTAAACAAAAACCATTCATCCCAAAACAAAAACTAACCATTTTAGAACAAAATCAAATCATCCTAGTACAAAAACACTATATTATTTTTATAAAACTAAATTAAACAAAAACAGATTATTATAAAACAAAATTAGATCACTATAAAAAATATATATATTATTTTTGAACAAAACTAAATCATTACCAAATAAACAAAGAATAGTTATTGTTTTTGTCCTAGAATGGTTAATTTTTGTTCTGGGATGATTAGTTTTTGTCCTAAGATGATTAGTTTTTGTTATAAAATGATTAGTTTTTGTTTTGGGATAAATGATTTTTGTCTAGGAATGATTAGTTTTTGTCATGAGATAGTTGTTTTTTGTCCTAGGATGGTTAGTTTTTGTTCTGGGATGAATAGTTTATGTCGTAGGATGGTCAGTTTTTGTTTTGGGATGAATGGTTTTTGTCCTACGATGGTTGGTTTTGGTCCTAGGATGGTTAGTTTTTGTTCTGCAATTGTTAGTTTTTGTTGAAGAATCGATGGTTTTTGTCCTAGAATGGTTGACTTTTTGTTTTGAAATGATTAATTTTTGTCCGAGGATGATTAGTTTTTGTTCTGAAATAGATGTTTAGTTTTTGTATAGAATGAATGATTTTTGTCCTAGGATGATTAGTTTTTGTCCTAGGATGATTAGTTTTTGTTTTAGGATGATTAGTTTTTGTCCTAGGATGGTTAGTTTTTGTCCTAGGATGATTAGTTTTTGTTCTAGGATGGTTAGTTTTTGTTCTAGGATGGTTAGTTTTTGTCCTAGGATGGTTAGTTTTTTTTTCTAGGATGATTAGTTTTTATTCTAAAATGGATGATTAGTTTTTGTATAGAATAAATGATTTTTGTCCTAGGATGGTTGCTTTTTGTTATGTAATGGTTAGTTTTTGTCCTAGGATTGTTAGTTTTTGTTAAGAAATGAATGTTTTTTTATCCTAGAATGTTTAATTTTTTTTCAGGAATGGTCAGTTTTTGTCATAGGATGATTAGTTTTTGTTATGGGATGAACGACTTGTTTCAGGATGATTACTTTTTGTTTCAGGATGATCAGTTTTTGTCCTAGGATGATTACTTTTTGTTCTGGAATGTATGGTTTATGTCCTAGAATGGTTATCTTTTGTTCTGGAATGGATGGTTTTTGTCCTACGATGATTAGTTTTTGTTCTGGGATGAATGCGTTTTGTTTAGGAATAGTTGGTTTTGTCCTACGATGATTACCTTTTGTTCTTAAATGATTAGTTTTTGTCCTAGAATGAATGATTCTTTTGTTCAATAAATGGTTTATATTTGTTGAAAATGGTCTTTTGTTCAATAATTATTCTTTTTTTTGTCCTAAAATGGGTATGTTTTGTTATATAATGATGTGTTGTTGTTATAAGATGACTAATATTTGTTCTAAAATAAATTATTTTCTTATTTCATTTTCTTTCCTCTATTCCACCTTATTTAACTTCTCTCTCCTCTCCCTTTACCCATTCCTCCTCTCACTCCTCCATACTCATCCTCGCGCGCCACCACTATCCAGCCGGCGACACGAAATTATTCGTCTCCGGTCGCCGGCGAGAACTCCCGGCGTATCACCGTCGGCCCGTCGTCGTCGCTTCCTCCCTCCATAATTGATTCTCTTTCGTTCGAAATGCTTCATTTCCACTAGACCACTCTCTTCCTCACTCATTTCCACTGGACGCTTGCACGACCACCCATCGCCGGAGATTCGATTGTTGCCGGAGAAGAATGAAAAGTAGGAGAGAGAAGGAAAAGAAAGAGAGAAAATGGGGATTATTCGCGAGGGGGGAAGAATGAAAAGCATCACGGGGTGGAGGGGTGGGGTCGCATGACGACGGCGACGGTTCTGGGTTGTCGGGGTTTCTGGGGTGGTGGTTGGTGGCGGAGATGGTGGCGGCTGAGACGTTGTGTGGTGGTCGGATTTGGGGAGGGAGGATTGAGAGATGAGAGTGTTTTTTATTTTGTTTGTTTTTATTTAATTGCAAGTATGTTGGATTTGGTGTTGGGCCTGACTGATCTATTACAAGAGGATTGAGCTTAAAATAAACCTATGGACTCTGTTGACAAAAAAACGGGGGGTACACAAAGAATGGTACCCCCGGGGTACCATAGAATGATTGTCAAAACAAACATAAAGAAAGTGATGAAATGAAGAGAGATACACGAATCAAAGTTGAGAAAAAATGAATGAAACGAAAACAATACTAGTATTTTTATTTTTGACGGTCAACCTTTATCATTAGATTTTATTGCGTAAGTGATCCAAAAAAAAAAAAATTGTCAACCAAAGAAAAGGGTAATGAAGTATTTTCAATCCCAAAAGAAATACACTATTGCCCTCCCCTCTCCTCAAATCTTGACGTCTCTCACTCTCTCTCCAGTCTGCCGGCGCCACCGCTCTCCGCCCTCAATTCCATCAGCTCAACGGCCACAATTTTAATCCTTTTCCTTTCCGTGTAGCGTAACTGGTAAGTTTTATGCATAAAATTCATAATCAAATTTACCATTATGATTTCTACGATGGATTAATAGATTGTGATCTGGGGTTTTGCATAGTTTGATTGAATTTTTGGGGGAGTAGGAGGAGAGAGAAAATGCAGTTTTTTGGGGCGACGGAGATAAACCCATCACCACCAGCAGTGACAGCATCAGGGAACAATGCGCATATGATGTACATCTTCAATAGGAATGGTGTTTGTTTGCTTTATAGAGAGTGGAATCGTCAACTTCACACTTTGGATGCTCAACAAGATCAGAAGCTTATGTTTGGTCTCCTCTTCTCCCTCAAATCTCTCACTGCCAAGATGGACCCCACCTGGTACTCACTCAATTTCCCTTCTCTTTTTATTTTTGTTGTTTTTTTACAATGTTAAACTTTGTGTGAATTATTCTGAGTTATTTGGTGATTTTGAGGGGGTTAATTTGATTGGATGGAGAAATTTGCCTAGAATATGATACCCACTTGGTAAAGTTTTAATCTTTTTGGATGCCGAATTTGGGGAGTATATGTTTTTGGATGATTTGATTGATTAGAGAAGTAGTTATTGTTAGATTTTGTATGAAACAGCCTCGCGGAGTTAGTTGCTGGGTGTCATTGTGGATTTGATGTGGATAACTAGTCATTTGAGTAATGTGGAACTGCTTGAACCTGAAATTCATTTCATCGAGTTTTTATGAGATTATTTGGATCCTTTTGTGTAAGTGTAGATGGATAACACTGATGTTTGCAATTTTGTTGGAGCAGTGTGGAGAAAGTTAACCTTGGGGTGCCTCAATTGCCTGGACAGGGATGTTCGTTTCATAGTTTCCGTACCAATACCTATAAGCTTAGTTTCATGGAAACGCCATCAGGAATAAAGGTGTGTTCTTTTCTCATATGCACAATTTAAGTGACAGTTTATCTTTGTACTGCCTTTTGATGTAAACTATTTTATGAGTAACTTTTGCAGGCGATCATTTTATTCACTTGTGTTATCTTTCTTTGTGTTATTATAAGTGCTATTATGTTCATAAGTAGTCGTTCCTTTACTAGAAAAGGTTTGTTAAAATACCGAATGTTGAGCATTTTTAGAGGTTCAAGCGAGGTCTGTAGTTGTGCACTTGTGCGGGTGTGAAGCTTATTTTGACACACTCCTAGGCTTGTTATATAGGGGAGCCTACTGTTTGGCAAAGCTAAATTAATTGACAATGTTGCATTACGTCGAACTGTTTTTCTAATAGGCATTTGACTTTCCTTTTATTCTAACTTTTTCCTGTGTGTAAATTTGTAATATCCATCGCCCATAAGTATTGTATTTTGATAGATACTAACTCCCGTCTTTTGGTTTCTGTGTGTGAAGCTTATTTTGCTCACTCATCCTAGAACAGGTGATCTACGGGAGTCACTGAAGTATATTTACAACTTGTATGTTGAGTACGTTGTCAAGAATCCTCTTTATTCCCCTGGAAATCCTATCCGGTGAGTGACTAACATTTCAGATTTAGTACTTAAGTCATATACCTGGACTCAAATTTTTCTTAATTGGTCTCTTTTAATTCTATATAAGAAAAAGGTTATTATATCTATTATGTTTTGTTAAGCTCGTAGAAACTTAGGAACGGCTGGCAGTCTGATCTCTTGTGAGTTGTGAATCCCAGAGCATGCTCTAGCGTGATTTTTCAATTTCTGTTTTCAGAACTTTATAGCTGTTAAGCCACATGTTAAACACAATATACCATCTAAGATAGAAATTGGACGTCGTGATGGGCTCCAATTTCCATTTCAGGTCCATTATGACCCTTTGAATTTTACATCAGAATCTACTGAGTTGCTGTGATCAGTTTTCACTTCATAGCCAGCTTTTCCTTTCGAGAAAGTACTGGTAGTATACTGCTTCCTATGCCTCCATTTGTTGATAAGAGAATGCAAGAATTTTATATATGAATATAAAAGCATTTCGGCATATGGTCTCACCCCTTTTCCTCTAGATGGCGGGCAACCAGATCTTAGTTAGAACTTAATACGGCAGCCCAAGGGGTACTTTTGAGTTCTGAACACCCCCCCCCCCCCCAGTTCCCCACCCATTCCCCTCCAAGGAAAGAGAGTTTGATGCAACTGCAATGAACATCATTTATTTGAAAGTGCCATTTTCAACTTAGTTATAGCCTGATTATGATGTGGTCAACCTTCTGGTGGCTGAACACTTCAACATACAGGAACACTTAAACTAGAGGAACATTTGTGGGAGCCCCTAGGTGTCATATTATGTGTTTTGGCAAAATATTAATGCTAAACACTTATGATAGGTACCCCAAAACAGCCAAAAAGCACTCGCTAACCTCAATGGATGGTATTAGGCGTTAAAAGACCCCAAACAGGGGAACTGGTCGTCAAACTCATCAAGGGCTCTTCCAAAGAATCTATGGGAATGTTTTGAGAACATTAGACACTCTTAGGTTATGCATGGCAAAGTTTTGAGAGCATTTGGTAACTTTCAAAAAAGTGGTCAAACTTGGCCATACCAAAGTATATAGGATTATAGGTACCCCAAAACGGCCAAAAAGCACTCGCTAACCTCAATGGATGACATTAGGCGTTAAAAGACCCCCAAACGGGGGAAATGGTCGTCAAATTCATTAAGGGCACTTCCAAAGAATCTATGGTAATGTTTTGAGAATGTTTAGACACTCTTAGGTTGTCCATGGCAAAGTTTTAAGAACATTTGGTAACTTTCAAAAAAGTGGTCAAAATTAGCCAAAACTGAAGTATGTGATGCATGGGTTTTGACCCAAAATGTCCCTGGAATGAAAATTGGTCAAATTTTTGTGGAAACCCCAATAGATAAATTTATGAGTTTTGGCAAACTATCAGAAGATTTAGAACAGAACACCTATGGTGTGTCCTTAAACCGGTCAAGAACGCACATGAACATCAACTGTTGATGTGTGTTGAAGGGCCTAATGAACTTCCCTTATAGAGAAACCTGCCCTCATATCCAACAAGGGCACTCCATGACTGTCCATGGTAAAGTTTCGATAACTTATGGCTACTTTTAAAAAAATGGTCAAAATTGGCCAAAAACAATGTATTGTCCAAAATGGTCCCGATTAAAAGACAGCTCAAATTGTTGTGGAAGGGCCTAAAGATAATATTATGTGTTTTAGCAAAATATTGGAGCCAAAAACCTTTGGTAGGTCCCAAAATCGTCAAAAAAGGCAAGCTAGCCTCAACGGGTGGCTTGTGACGAATGAGCTTAAAAAACTTCTCTTACATAGGAACCCGCCCTCATATCCAACAAGGGCACTCCAAAGTTGTCCATGGTGAAGTTTTGAAAATATTTGGCTACTTAAAAAAAAAAGGTCAAAATCGGCCAAATTGAAGTATATAATCCACGGTTTTTGTCCAAAAATTGCCGTGAAAAGAAAAGTGCTCAAATTTTGGTGGATGATCCTAGAGGTAATTATATGGGTTTTAGCAAATTATTAGAATAAAAATCCTATTGTAAGTCCTAAATCAGCAAAGAAACACATGCTAACCTTAACGGGTGAAGAGGCTTAACAACTTGAACTAAAGGAACTGTATATTTGCTCACACGCTGGAGTATTTTTTGGCATTGTCTAGTTTGTTCTATTGGTTTATTGTCTGGAAGACCTTTTTACTTGCACTTTCTCTACACCATCAAATTGGTGTTGTTCATCTGGTATCTTCATCACATGCTTGTTCATTTCCATCAATAGTATGTCATAATTACTATGTTCTTTGGATATTTACTGACTAATAATGTGTGTGCAATTGTGTAGGTGTGAGCTGTTCAACACCACCCTTGACCAGTATGTTAGAGGCCTTGGGTAATTTCTGCAAAATTTTGGAAATTGCTGACACTGCCTAGGCATTACGGGGCTCCTATTACCGGTGTGAAGTTAATCCGGGCATCTGCTTTCTTGAGGTCGTGCGTTTGTTCTCTCTGACTTTGGCATTGAGTTTATCATGAAACCATCAAGCCACCATATACTTTTAGCAAAGATTTTGTGTTGAGAAATCCTCTAGTCTAGGATGTCCAAGCTATAGGGATCATTGTTCTGCTTGTGTACATCTGTTGTGGATCTTACACTTTTCGGAACATGTCCTGTGTTCATGCTTTCCTTGTACTGTGAAGCAGTGTAGTGTGAACTGGTATTGTTGATGAGTAAAATTTGCTTGGCATTGGGCAGATTTAGTGCCCTGCTCTGAACCCATCTATATCATTGCTTTTGTAACTCCCTTTAATTCTTCCTTTTCGGAGTATGTATGTCTAGAACATTTGTTTTAGAAGATACATTGAAATCTAAATACTGAAATATATTACAGTTTGCTGAATATTTCAGTTTCAAAATACAAGCATACGAGTCCTCAAATCTTGAAAAACACGCAGAATATTAAAGGCCATCGATTTATTTTTACACAAACTTGACAGGGTTGTACTTCTAACTATATTTGAAATGGGCAGATGAGTGATATGGGTTATGTCCTATGGCAGTCATTTGATAAGAATGCATCTTATAGGTGATCCCTCTGCGCGCGGCAGTCTCAGGGGCAAGCAGTGGACATCATATATTCCTGCAGGAACATCATCCAGCTTTACACCCTCCACTACTATTATCTGCAGCAATATATAACATATTAGTGCATTAGTTCCGACTTATTCTGAGGTTAGCTGGTAACTGTACTTGTAATATAAGGGTATGTTTTTCCCTTCAGACGATCTTAATGCTTACCTTTTGTTCCATGAGAGCAACGTGAGCTGGGACGAGATCATCATATGCAGCAATGGATAAGTAGTCGATACCTAATACGACAATGTCGTACTTCTCAGTTCACATGATAACTCGTAAAATTGCAAACCAAATAGAAGGGAGGTGAAATGTACAACCAGTTTCTTACCCACAAGCTTGATATCTGTATTATCTACCAGCCACTGTGCCCCATCCGTCATGAAACCAACAAAGCTAGTGTCGAACGCTTTCTTGTACATAAGACGTCTGCAGATCAGAAATATTCTTGTTACTAACAGTACGACTAGCTGCATTTCAACGATTCTTATGCAGGAAGCTAAGAAGCAACAAATCTGATACGTAATGCCCTTTTTGGTATGTATCAAAATGCGAGTTTTACCTATCTGTATTCACGGTCCTGAACATCACACGCATTACTCCTTTGGGAATGGGTAGAGATTTCATCACATCCGCTGTATGTCATATTGCTAAATCAGTAGTTCATCCAGAAAAAAAAAAAAAAAAAAAAGGATAAACAGAAACAGCTACACTGTGTTAATTAAAATTTGGAGGAACATGATGAGTACCTGTTATGTTCTTATCCCTTGGTACATCTACCACCAATGCAGGACCTATTACAAAAGAACAAACATTTAGCTGAGACGATCCTAGTAATAATACCATTTCTTCGGCGCAAACATTTGGACAAATCCATTTTATGGAACTTATAGTGAGTAGTGACATTGGATCTGTCAGGAGTCGTGAAATTTCACAAAAAGATATTTATGTGAAACGTGTTCATCCAAAAATACTCAATATCTAAGTGACAAAATCCTGATTTATGAGAGAATCTAAAACTTATTTTGGAATCCAAAATAACTTGAGTTGTGAAATCTTACCATTTAGCACTTCGAGATCAAAGGCATCAACATCAAAGCCAGCATCGTAGTAACGATCAACAAAGTGGCTAGGTGCATCAACATGGGTGCCAGTGTGGACGGACATCTTCATGTAAGAGCTGTTAGACCTGGAACCATTCTTCATGCTCCACCTTAGCCGTATAAACTCGTCTCCAATGCCGTCTGCTGAGCCAAACATTGGCACCTCAGGGGTGTACTGGTGCGTGATGTCAAAGATACGGCCTTGGCCATAAACCTCTCTTCGCTCTGCTATGCTCTCAATGTCATTGCTGCCGGAGAGTAGACAGGATTCTTCACCGTAGGAAGAAGGGTATGCGGCATTATTGGTGGTGGCGAAGGTGGTGGTAAAGAAGAAGATGGTGGTGCAGAGGAGAAGGTACAGTTTCAAAGACATGGTTAAAGCAACGACTCTTCGGAACATGGAAGAATATGCGAGAACAAAAAAAAAGAAATTAGACAACCAGTACGTTACCCTCGTAATGTACTCCTCTGACCAAGGCCAGTTGCACTGCTTATTATAACAAGGCACTATAACGTGAAGTGATCATGTGTAGTTGTGTACATTAAACTTCATATATACGACATCCATATAAATGTACGGAGTATATATTATAAGCAGGCCGTCATTATCTTAATCATGACTTTGATACAAAGCCAACAAAGGTATATCCATTACACGTAAGAGGCCACTGTATATATATACTACAGGGATACAGGGAAGGTCGAATTGGAGAGTTTTAACTTTCTTGCTAATGGGAATATAATTCAGAACACGAGGCTTTTTTTCCGGTGCATTAAATCACAGGAGGATAAGCAGGATCAGACCCAGCACAATTTAGCTAGCGTATAATGTACAATTTAGCAACAGCAGAACCTTGCAAGATCAGTTTGAAGTGATTGTCAAGTACCCATCTGTTGCTGAAGGCCTCTGTCCACATACACCTTCTAGAGGCATCATTTGATGAGAATGCATCTCATGGGCGATCCCTCGGCACCAATGAGCCTTAGGGGCAAGCAGTGGAGATTATACATTCCAACAGGGACATCGTCTAGATTTAGACCCTCCACGAGTATAATCTCCTGCAGCAAAGAAGCATTACTTCTTAAGATAAGCAAAACACGAGAAGAGAACACCCAAATAATAAATAGATACTTCAATTCTTAGAGATCGTCCAATGGACGTTAGCTATGTCTTGCATAAATGAAACTGAGATCTAGTTGTAGTAAGACCCTTACCCTGCTCTTCAGGAACACGAGATGAGAAGCTTCCACATGATCAAATGCCGCAGCAGATAAATAGTCGATACCTATAAATGTAATGATTAGATCAAGGTAACTGTAAACATACGAGTACTTCTTATAGACTCCAAGACAAAGTCATCAATTACACTAATCACAAAACCACTCAAGAATACCTCAAAAAAAAAAAAAACACCCTCAATCAATGGAAGCAAGTCTCATTAAAGTTCGGTGGGTGCCTAGCAGATCAGTCAGCAAATTAAGAAAATAGTTGTCTACCAACCTAATGGTATGTTGCCCCCCAATTTCACAACCAGGCAGAAAGAATGTAGAAGGTAAAAAGAGAGACGACTCTATTTTCCATTGCAGTCTCGGATATGTTAGCGTAATGCATAAGCTATCCAATGGAAATAAAACGCAAAGATACATGACTAAATAGCAATTTTTACAGCATTTGTAACAAATCATACAGAAGGAGCAGATAAGTAAGTGCCCTGCAATCAAACAGCAAGCCACTGCTATCGTAAAAGACAACTTGCAACCTGAAAACTCGCACTGAAAACAGAAATAGTGGGATGGTTTATAATCCTTACCAATAAGCTTGATGTCAGTATTATCAATCAGCCATTGTGCCCCATCCTTCATGAAGCCCACATAGCTGGAATCGAAATCCTTCTTATACATAAGCCGCCTAAATAAATATGAAAAAAAGAAAGATATGTTTTTCAGTGGCTTAGAATCAATAAAAGAACAAAGTTAAAATACACAAGTGATAATAGTGAAGATCATCATTCTAGCAATACTGCATTTGCTCAAGAAGTACATCACCAAAACTCTGTAAAGTCGATGCACTGACTTTTCGAAACACATACAGATTTCTCATTTAAAACGAATATGAATTCCACACAAAAGAGCAGACAATGGTGACAATGAAACGCATAGCAGATACTGTAATTATACCTGTCAGTGTTCAGGGTCCTGAAAAGTACACGTCGTACCCCTGTAGGAATGTGCAGGGATTTCATCACCTCCGCTGTGAAAAGAAGGTCAGTTCCCTAGCTAACACATTCCTCATTCAGTATAACATTATCAGCATTTTAGCCGATTTTTGTGGCTTCATTTCGTATCAGCCTACTAATAAGAGGTCTGCTGTATGTTGGAATCTTACCAGTTATGTTGCTATCCCTTGGTGCATCAACCACTAGTACAGGACCTGTCACCCAAAATTCGAAGACAAAATTTACTCAAATCATTGTTTATTCTGAACAAGTTTGAAACTTGATGTATACGACTAATCGCCTAATATATCTTCTCAAGTAACAATTAAAAAAAAAGAGCTACAAAATCATGTTAAAGTAAGTAGTGGTACAAAATCACGTAAGATACGGGTAACGAAAATAGAGGCGTAATAAATACTACTGGTACTATACCATTAAGAACGTAAAGGTCAAGAGTATCAACATCGAAGCCAGCATCAAGATACTCATCATAAAAATGAGCAGGGGAATCGACGTGGGTGCCAGTGTGACTAGGAAGCTTCATCTCCGAAAAATTAGCCAGTGAACCATTCCTCCGGCTAGCCACCAGCTTTATGACCTGACCCAAACCCCCATCGGCCATGAACGACGGCATGTTCGGTTGGATGCGGTGGCTGATGTCGATTATGTAGCCGTTGCCGTAAGTGTCTCTCATCTCCGGGTTCAAGTTGCCGCCACCGGAGAGTCCGCATGATTCCTCGCCGTATGAGGTGGGGTACGCGGCGGAGGAATCGGTGGTGGCGGATGTTAGGAGGAGGAGGAGGGTGGTGAAGTAGAGGAGCACGGTGGTTTTGGGTAGGAGAGTCGTCATAGGCAGCTGGTTGGTGTGACTGTGAGTTGGGTTAAAAATGTGACTAACTGCTAATTATTGATTACTAGTAACACAGTCAACAGTCAACAGTCAACAGTCAACAGTCAACAGTCAACAGCATACACCTCTGTGGTTGCCTGTTTTATAGGGATAGGGTCGTAAATGATCTGAGCTTGTTCGTCAAACTTTCCAAAATTGTTGAGGAAGTTTATTCGAGTTTAGTCGTGGACGAGAATTAGCCTTTGTTTAGTTTTACGATAGGATAATAAGTACTACTGATACAGAGGAGGCATACGGAGTATTTAGATATTTTACACACGGTATATATAGATTGGGATATATATGTTCTCGAGAAGGGGTGAATTTTTAATAACAACCATTTCTGAAAGTAATATCACACAATATTACAGGACATTACCTTTTGACTTAGGTTATCATAGCATTTAACATTTAGACATCGTCAAAATATTAGTTAACGTGTTTAGCTGTACATTTTTTTAGTAATATTTGAAGTAGTAGTTGGCATTTTATGAAATATTTGGTAAATGCTATAAAAAAATAGCATTTCATCTCCCAACAGTCTTAGTTAACAACTAAATTTGCATCCACAACTACTTCCGAACCACTAATAGCTAGTGAAATAGCTAACGTACCATCTATATCTTAATCATGACTTTAATACAAAGCCAACAAAGGTATATCCATTCAAGGCAACGCCAACTGTGGTTTATACTCCCGGACTTGATTTTGAAAAAAAAAAAAAAAAAAAAAAAAGCAACGAGAGAGAAACGTGGGTTCGATACTTCGATTACATGTAACATGTAAGAGAAAGTTGTACAGGGCTTAGTTCTACTGCACTAGCAAAGTGCAACTTCACCAGCGTTGGATTTATTCAGGGGACAATCCTCGATACATCACGCAACCACATTACAGACAATTTTCTGAAAGACAAATCCCATTGCAACAGGCAACAACTTGATGGTGTACAAGCAGCATAAGGTGTGCTTCCGACCACAGACTATGTCGCCCTTTCTGAGTGGAAGAGGCCACTGTATACTACAGGGATTCAGGGAAGGTCAAATTGGAGAGTTTATCAGGTTGATGGACTTTCTTGCAATGGAAATTCAGAACACAAGGCTTTCTTTTCTGGTGCAATAAATCACTAGAAGATAAGCGGAATCAGACACAGCACAATTTAACTAGCGTATACTGTACAATTGAGCAACAGCAGAACCTTGCAAGATCAGTTTGAAGTGAGTGTTAAGTACCCATCTTTTGTTGAAGACCTCTGTTCACATTCACCTTCTAGAGTCATCATTTCATGAGAATGCATCTTATGGGCGATCCCTCGGCACCAATGAGCCTTAGGGGTAAGCAGTGGACATTGTACATTCCAACAGGGACATCGTCTAGCTTTAGACCCTCAACAAGTATAATCTCCTGCAGCAAAGAAAGGTTGCTTCTTAAGGTAATCACGAGAAGATAAGAGTAAGACCCAAACAATAAACAGATACCAATCTATGACATTCCTTTCCACCAAAATTTCGCAAATCGCAACCAATTGATTGCAATATCTTAGAGATCATCCATCTAACAGCTATCTCTTGTATGAATGAAACTGATACAGTTGAAGAAAGGCCCTTACCCTGCTTTTCAGGAACACGAGATGAGAAGCTTCCAAATGATCAAATGACGCAGCAGATAAATAGTCGATACCTATAAATGTAATGATTAGATCAAGGTAACTAAAAAAATACTTTCCATGGTCTCCAGGACAAAGTCATCAATTACATTATTCAGAAAACCACTCAACGAAAAACAAAATGTGCTCCACTTGAAAACCATCTCTACTTATGCAGCATTATTACCCTCAATCAACGAAGCAAATCTCAGTAAAGTTTGGCGGGTACTCAGCATATCGGTCAGTAAAATATTAAGAAAATAAATGAATACACCAATATGTCCCCCCCCCCCCCTTTTCACAACCAGGCAGAAAGAATGTAGAAGGTAAAAAGAGAGACAACTCTATTTTCCATTGCAGTCTCGGATTTGTTAGCGACTTAAGGTAATACATAAGCTGTCCAATGGCCAATAGAACGCAAAGTTATATGAGTAAATGACAACATTTGGAACAAATCACAATAGAAGGAGCAGATAAGCAAGTGTCCGTCCTGCAATCAAACAGCAAGCCACTGCTATCGCAAAGACAATTTCCAATATAGTGGGATATGGCCTATAACCAATTTCTTACCAACAAGCTTGATGTCAGTATTATCAATCAGCCATTGTGCCCCATCCTTCATGAAGCCCACATAGCTGGAATCGAACTCCTTCTTGAACATAAGGCGCCTAAATTAATAAATAAAATGTTCTTCAATGACTTGGGGGCAACCAAGGAATAAACTTAAAACACAACAAACATAACACAAGACATAATTGTCAAGATCATCATTCTACCAATACTCCATTTGCTCAAGAAGAACATCACATAAACTCTGTAAAATCAATCCACTCACTTTTAGAAACACATACAGATTTCTCAATTTGATTTTGTTAAAACGAAACTCAATTTCACATCAAGCTGCCACCATCATAGCATTCATAGGATCTTACACAAAAACATCAGAAATGACAAGAGCACGAGCGCACGACCAAAACCAGCAGACATCACATCTTTAAACACACGAGCAGACAATGGTGACACTGAAATGCATAGCAGCTACCATAATTTCACCTGTCTGTGTTCAGGGTCCTGAAAAGTACACGTCGTACCCCTCTAGGAATGTGCAGGGATTTCATCACCTCCGCTGTGAAAAGAAGTAACCTTGTTTGTCAGTTCCCTAGCTAACACATTCCTCATTCAGTATAACATTATCAGCATTTTAGCCGATTTTTGTGGTTTCCTTTCGTATCAGCCCACTAATAAGAGGTCTGCTGTTGGAATCTTACCAGTTATGTTGCTATCCCTAGGTGCATCAACCAGTAGTACAGGACCTGTCACCCAAAAAAACAAACATATAGTTGTATACTCGGCTGTGAAACATCAATAATCGCCACCTCGACAAATTCACTTAAATTCTAAAACAAATTATTGTTCCAAATGAACCTTCCTCATTGCTCACTAACAAACTAAAACAACCTCTTTTAACACAAGTACATAACTCGAGCTTGTCTCGAGTTCAAATCCAACAGTCCACAGGGAGAAATTGAGCTTGATACTCAAAACCCGTCTCACAAAATTCACATATGACTAACTTGACTGCGTGATTTGTGACCCTGGGGGTTTACCAAGTGCACAACAAATGTTTCCAATTAGGGTGTTACTCCTGTGGCATCCAAAATTAGAAATTAAAAAACTTGCAACCCCGATTCTAAACAAGTTTGAAACTTGATAAATACGACTAATCGACTAATCGACTAATATAAGTTATCTAGTGAACCAAATCAATCCCGATAAAAGATAACAATTGAAGTGCTACAAAATCATGTAATTATGTAAAATACGGGTAATGGAAATAATAAAGGCGTAATATATACTATACCATTAAGAACATCAAGGTCAAGAGTATCAACATCGAACCCAGCATCAAGATACTCATCATAGAAATGGGCAGGAGAATCCACATGTGTGCCAGTGTGTGTAGGAAGCTTCATTTCCGAATTATTAGACATTGAACCATTTTTCTGGCTCACCACCAGCTTTATGACCTGACCCAAACCCTCGTCGGTCATAAACGACGGCATATTCGGGTGGATTCGGTGGCTGATGTCGATTATTCTGCCGTTTGCGTGAGTCTCTCTCCTCTCCGGGATCAGGTTTCCGCCGCCGGAGAGTCCGCATGATTCCTCACCGTATGAGGTGGGGTATGCCACGGAAGCGGAGGCGGTGGCGGTGGAGATTAGGAGGAGGGTGGTGGTTAGGAAGAGGAGCACGGTGCTGTTGGGTTGGAGTGTCGTCATAGCGGGGGTTTGTGAGAAGAGAGGACTAGTCTGTGACTCTGTGTGGTACTACTACGTATTAGTAACACCACACCTTGTGTTTGGTATGATGCGTGTCATTCAACACCATACCTTTGTGTTTGACTGTCCGCCCTTTTTTTAAGGTCTTATCTGATAAAAATTAATAAAAGTAGTATTAGAATTAATACAGAGTCATTCAGATAAAATTATATTAGATTAGAGTCATTTAACTTAGATTAGAGTCATTTAGATTAGATCGGATCCATTCAGATCATGTCAGATCAGTTCAGAAAGATAAAGTCCTATTAAATTGGACTTAATTGCTAATTGGAATTATTAGGGTCGTAAATTATCTGAGCTTGTACACATACTTCTAGGGCTACTCGATTCGCTACAGCACCCGGCGCTAGCCTATTTCATTGGGAAACTCTACCAAAGAGTATGTGTTAGGGTGTTAGTTTCCATTTTGTAGGTGCTTGCTTGTAGGTAGACTTGGCGGGCTTGTTCGCCAAATGCTAGAATATTGTCGGGATGGATGAGAATTAGTCTGAGTTAAGTAAAATTGGATCGAGTAAGCTAGTTTAAGTTTAGTTTTACGATAAAATAAGAATTAATGATGGGGCGTATATTTGCACACAACAAATAAATAGTGTCACACCAACCTATAACTGTTATTTTTTTTATTTTTTTATTTTCAAACTGAGATCGGAGCTTGATATCATTCCCTTTTTTTTTTTTCTTTTGTTAACTCAAGGGTATGTCATATTCTCATTGGGTCATAACTCATAAGCCATTCCCATCTATTTGGCCATCACAAAGTTAGATGGTTAGATTGGACTTATGGGAGCATTTGAAAACAAAGTCAAACTAATGAGGCCTTGGGCTTTAGGCGCCGTAATGGACAAAAGAAACCAATTGAGTGGGCTTAACAATTAACGAGCCTTCTTTTTCCCTTAAAATGTTTAACATTGAAGATAGACGTATGTAAGTCTAAAATCAAGGTAAACAATATACTCGTAGTAAGTACGGATACATGACGGAGCTCCATCCTCCATCAATAACGAATAGTATAACAACTAGTTCAGGATCGAGTCTAAAAATCATCAACTGATCCTGTTATCCAATAAATCAAACTTACGCACTTTTTTTTCGAAACATCCCATGACCTTAACTAGGAAGACTCAAACATGATAATAAACCGAATTAGCAAGCTCGTGACCTTGTTTAGTGACTGATGCCAAGAGTGTATTCGACCAATAAGCAATAATCAAATGGTAGTAAAACTGACAGAATTAATGATTTAGAAAGATTTGATTCCATGGGTTATTTAAAAGCCGCAAGTTGCTGAACCTTCATCTTTTGTCATCTAGCCTCGAGACAATGAGACTACCTAGCATTTCTAGCCAAATGGTCAAACGCATACAGCTGCAACATGATATGGGGTTAGTTAGGCTCATTCATTCCCCAAGTAGTGTTCATTTAGCCAGGGTTTATTCACCTAATTATGCCCCTCTTTTGGATAAGGAAACTAATACTAGTGTCCAACAATAATTCAATCTACCATTCTAATTCGCTTAAGCATTCTTATAACTAAACCAGGACAATAACGATACTTTGTTTTCGACGTTTTGATCAGTTTGATCCTAGTCACGTAAGTACGAAATAATGACATACAATAACAAATTTAACTCGGCTATTATGTCTAGGTACTTACTACGTCCTATTCTTTCGTTTCTTTCTGACTTCCAAAAACTATTTTTGAGTAGTCATGTTTGGGGCTAATTCTATACCAAATGAAAGATCGGATTACCATAAAATCAAGTGGAATTGGTAGAGTCCAATGCATAATAGAATATGTATAACTTTTTATAATAAGTGAACAATTCATTTGGACTATAAGTAACTACCAATATTGCATATCGAGAACAGTTTTCAAAGGCGGGAAAAAACAATAAATAGAAGGGAGTATATATATATATTTCACTCATCTGTATCAAGTGTCAATCTACTCATATACTACAAATTTTTACATGCTGTGCCCTTCGAATCAGAGAATAAGAATAATAGCTCCCATGCATCTAAACCATTAACCACATCACAAATTTACAACTCACAAGAGACCCACAATTACAAATTGGGTGATCATCATTTTAAGGTAGCCGGTAGTATATAGTATGAGCATGATGACTCACACCAAACTAAGGGATAATCACCAAAGAAGCTAGCTGTTATTCCAACAACTGGCCTAACCTCCACTTCTACCACAAAAATACCACACCAATTTCTTTAACTTCTAAGTTCTAACCCAATTTTTATTCTACGATCATAATTCGCCCTGTTTTTTAGTGCACTACACCTGGATCATATACCCCTATAAATTCTCCCACTAACACAAACTTTCTTAACTATCTCACCCCATAAACCTCCACATCAAAAAAAAAAAAAAAAAAAAACACATGTCTAAACCTCATCTCCTCCTCTTATTCCTCCTCCACATTTCTCTCTCCACCGCAACAACCACCGCGCTTACGCACCCGGCCGACATTGCGGCCCTCAAGAGTTTCAAATCCGCTATAAAACCCTCGACAATCTTACCATCTTCTTGCTTAAGCAGCTGGGACTTGTCATCATCATTTGACCCATGTTCATCACCAAAGACAACCCACTTCATATGTGGGCTTACATGTTCTCCTGACTCAACTCGGGTGGTCTCCATCACTCTTGACTCAGTAGGCTACTCGGGCACACTCACCCCACTCGTCTCCCAACTCACTCAACTCGTCGTCCTTGACCTCGGCGAAAACTCGTTCCACGGTACAATCCCACCGTCCATCTCCTCACTCGCTCTCCTCCGAACCCTATCGTTGAGGTATAATTTCTTTTCTGGCCCTCTCCCTTCCACCATTGCCGGTCTCACCAACCTCCAAGAGCTTGACCTTTCTGGTAATTTCCTCTCTGGGCCCCTCCCAAGGACGCTCTCGTCTCTCACTAAACTCACTAGGCTCGACCTCAGCTTCAACCGCTTCTCCGGTGAAATTCCCAAACTACCCCCGAACTTACTCGAGCTCGCCGCCAAGGCTAACTCTTTATCCGGGTCTGTATCAAAACTTGCGTTCTCCGAGTCAACTCGGTTAGAGACGATCGAACTCAGCTCCAACTCGCTCACTGGGGCCTTGCCCAACTGGTTCTTCCAACTCCCGGGGCTCCAGCAGGTAAACCTATCAAACAACACACTGACACGTGTCGAGATCTGGAAGCCTAGCAAAGGGTACAGTGCATTGGTAGCCATTGATCTAGGGTATAACAAAATAGAAGGAGATGTGCCGGTAAATTTCTCGGAATACCCTGCTTTGGCGTCGCTTTCGTTACGGTACAACCGCTTACGTGGACCAATACCGTTGCAGTACAGTAAAAAGGGTACCTTAAAAAGGCTGTATCTTGACGGAAATTACTTAAGTGGGACTCCGCCGGCGGGGTTCTTCTCCGGCGCCGGCGCCGGTGGTGGAGAATCTGCTGTGGCGGGGAGTTTTGGGGATAATTGTCTGAGGGGATGTCCACAGAAGTCTCAGCTGTGTCTGCCGTCGCAAAAACCGATGTCAGTGTGTAAGCAGGCTTACGGCGGAAAAAGGCGGATTTTCGACTAAAAATGTCCATTTTGTCGGGCTGTTCTTTGTTTTTTGCCGCAAAAGATTCTATCTGGATATCGTACTCGCAGAGGTGGCGCGTGATTAAACAAGTGTATGATGGGTGTGTAGTGTAATGCACACGCGTTAGAGAGAGGTGGGTGTCAAGTAAGTAGGGGCTGTATTGTATTTTTGCAAGCCGGCCGCCGTATAATTTTTTTGTTCGTTTAATCTTCGTTTGTAGTCTAGGAATGTATTTTTAGGTAGTACTCGGTATATATAATCTCTATGAATTATCAGATTATTTTCATAATGAATTTTAAAGTACTCGAATGGATGCTTTTATTCGACTCGTATCAGAAAATGTTGTTATTAGAATTTTGTGTTTAATAACGAGTTAAACATAAATTATAATTGGGAGACGATGAAGTCAACATTGTTAGTCGGTTGTGCATGCTCTATCACTTTTCTAATACGTTTTCTTTGTGCAATTTTAGTACTAGCTTTATAAGATGCTATCTATCAATAATTAAGGTCATTACGTAACAAGCATGAAATTCATTTTAGAAAAAAAGAAAAAGATTAATATGGATCAGTAATAGATAAGAACACGACATCTCATCGGTCAAGAATGAGTTCGCTAGTTACCAGAGTCGTTTTCTCACGAAATGGCTTCGGTCCGAAACTAATTCTACCAAAGTACTGAAAGTAGTGTACTCCGTACGTATTTGCAAGACTAGGAGCTGAGTAAGGCAATGGTTATTACGGTTGTCATGTTGGGTAATTGTCGGTAGTACAAGAGTATCAGTTTCGCTGTCTATTTTGGCCAAATAGAGACAGTAACTAGCGTAAAAATCGTGGGATCCAATTTGACAGAGACGACCGAGATTCAACCTCAATTTACTCTCATCATTTTCCTTGATTTATTTACTGACTGTTGGAGTAATTAATTACTAGACCAGACTTGCAGTAACAGATTTGTAGGAATCCAATGACAAACGTACTAATCGATCAGTCAGAACTCCGCAGAAATCTCAAAAGAGCTTTTATATGCACAAATCATTGGTTTGTACGGACCAATTTTGATGCCTTTCACGTACTTTTCACCCCTTTAATTACTGTGGCTTTCTTCTCTTGTGCCCTAATTTGGAGTGAAAGTACAATGCTTATACCATGTTCCCGGGAGCACAAGGGGCATGGTGGTCCTCCTCACAATAGAGGAGTAGGGACCACACTTAAATAGATTTTAAATTATTTTAAGTGTGGTCCTCACTTCTCTTTTGCGAGAAGGACCACCATGCTCATTGTGTTCCCGGGAGCATGATATAATTTGCGGTGAAAGTAGGTACGAATAAGGAGCATGAACGTTAAAAGTATTGATCACTGTAATAAATGAATGAACCCGTATCAGTGATAAAAAAATAAAATAAGACTTTTCGTCTATATAGTATGATATATGTTTAAATTCAGATATTATCAATTACCGTGAATTAAATAGTTCGGTGTCCTTTTTTGGTGGCTTTGGGTGTGTTTTGCCTTGGTTGGTGGAATAGAAAAGATGTCTCTTTGAGCCATTAATGACATTCTTACTTTGTCGCACAAAACAATCTAAGGCTCAATTTGCTTAACATTAAAGCAAGTACAACATTGTCACGAAGTCATGCTATGAATTATGAACTATGGAGTACTAAGTTTGCGCAACCAAAGGTGGTTGAGATGGAATCTTGTTTGATAAGCTTTAATCTAGTCATGTCACTTCATAAACCAATGCCCTCCAATACATTTCTAAAGTAAAAGGCCAGTATATGTGGTCGTAAAGTTTGTACCCTTTGACGATTGCTTAGCAATGGGGCCAAAGTAGTATTCTTGATTGGTCGATTTGAAGTATCCAAGCAAGATGAAACTCGAAACCAACTTATCGATGAAAAAGCAAATGACAACGTTTAGTCAGGAGCTTCTGAAGGACAAATATATGTTGGCAAATATAAGAAGAAATTAGGACTTAGGGAGTAAGAATCGCGCCAACGTACTCCATATTACAAATGTGAAGTATTCAACCTAAGTGAAGCATGAAAATTAGTAGTTTTTTCAAATAACCTTTGCCTCTACCTATAAGTCTATTTTAAGTGGTCGTTTGGTTGTCAACCAAAATCATGGGAATTCAAATTCCCATTAATTAAATTTTTTAAATTGTTTGGTTGCCTAAAATCATAGGAATTGAGAATTCATGTGAATTTCCAATTCCTATAAAATGGAGGAATTGGCTTACCAAGCCCTCCCTAGGTAATTGGAAATTCCTGTGGAATTACAATTATTACATGTAACCAAACCGTTTTGAGAAATTTATGTGAATTTGTACAACCCGGTAAGTGAAATTTCACGAGCATTTCGCATTTCAAATTCCCGTATACAATCAAACGACCACTAAAATCATAAACCGAACATATCCAACAAAGCGAGTCAATCGATTAATTTCCGACCTCTCCAAAAGAAAGAAAGAAAAAAGAAAAACATTTCCAAATTAACCACGGGCCAAACTTATGAATACGTATTTGGGCCGACCCATTCATTAGAATTTTTACAAGTAACAGTAATTTTTTTACTCTCCTCCGCTGTAAATACAGTAAAATTGCTTGTTGAAAAAAAAAAAAAAACAGTAAAATCGCAACTATCTCTTCCTCAGTTAGAAGGGGGCCTCTTCTGCTTAAACCCTAACTATCCTTCAATTGGGTTTATCCAATCGACATTAAAAACCTAATCTTTGATCAGGAGAAATTTCCCCAAAATGGGTTTGAGTAATCTCAGGTAAATTTCCCCCTCTTATTATTTCTTTTTGAAATTATTTTGTGAGAGTTACCAAGTTCATTTCGTAAATTAGCGTAATTCTGACGCAATTTTTCTTGTGCAGAACAAAAGCTTCCGAGAAATCAGAACGTAAATTCGAAAAGAAGGTCGAGTTTTACTCAAGTACGTGCCTTTTTTTTTCTTTTACTTGCTCAAAGTTTCAATTTTATTTATTTTCATTTGGGTATAATTCAGCTGAGTTAATTAAATTGTTTTAAAGCATATGTTATTTTTAAATTTTGTGTACAAATCAGCTGATAATGGGTTTTTTTTATTGCTTATAATTCTATTTGGGTTATGATTATTGAACTTTTTTGGGTTGGGTTTGTTTTTGTTGAGCTCAATATGTTAATTACAGTGCTTATATATTTGTATATTGTGAAAGTTTGTCTCTTTTACACTGGAATGCAGAGGTTAGAGACAATGTTGTATCATTAAGCGCAACGAAGACTATCGGGAAGGTGAGGATTCGCCCCTTTTGCTTCGGTGTTTCCCTAGAATTGATCGAATTTAGGAATCTCTTGTGTTTCTTATTGTTCAATTTGGAAAAGTTTTTACTTTGTGAATGAATAGCTAAGTTGGCAGCATCATGATTGATCCCGAGTTTGCGGATGCTTTCAAAGTTCAAGCAGTTATAGATGTAGTTGCTAGTATATTCTTAGGATTTGGTGTCAGATTCAGGAGGTATGAAGGGTGGGATCGAGTGTTGTTAGAATATTTGGTTGTCTTTTCAGGAAGGTCCTTGTAGGAATCTTCTAATGGAAGTGTTACGAATGCTTGTAAGTTGTAAACAGAAGTTGTAGAAAAGGCTTGGGGTACAAAGAGAACAACAGTGTGATATGTTGATGGTGGCTTATGGGTTGGTGTTTTATAGTTATTAACTGGCTGGTAAATTTTATTTTATCTGAAGGAATGGCTAAAATCTTTTGTCTGTGATGACTAGTATCAGCGTATCGCCTATCAAGCATTCAAGTAACCAACTAAAAGTAATGTGACAAACTCTGAAGAGTTCTTAAGGTTTACACTACATGAGGGCTTTGGATATGTTGTATATGGTTAACATTTGAGGTGAAAGATGCTGTCTTTGATGCGTAATGTTTGCTGCTGCGTCATTAAGCTGGTATCATGGAACTGTGGGAGGTGATTTCCAATTGCGAAGACCGAAAGAAAGAGAGAAAACTAATGTTGAAAGGCGGTTGATATAATAGATAACTGCGCTCTTGCCTCTTAAATCTTAATGATAATGGTTGGTTGATATAATCTTAATGTTGTAGGATGAGATCAGATATTTGTTCGTTACTTGGTTTCATTTACTGGGGACATGTAGGTCGAGAGTTAGACGGATGTCTGGGTCTCTTCTGTTTCTTCTAACACTATCATGTCAAAGATCTTGCCTGAAGGAGATTGTCTGCTGTAACCTCTCTTCTAACACCTCATTTAATGTTCTCTTCACCAGAAAAGTAGAAATGCCAGGAAGCGGCTGAAAAAAGTGAAAGCTTACAACTTTACTGGCCTTGCTGAGATATTGCCTGAACTTCCTGCAAAACGCAAGGGACCTGCTCCGTTACCTAATCCTGGAAAAAGTTGCAAATCCAGACAATCGCTAGTGTGAGTGAAACCCTTCAACTGTCAATTTTGTATTCTTGTTGCACGTACAGGATCAACTTATTGTTCTCTATGTACAGTTTGCAAGAGGTAAATAGAATGAATGCTGTATTTAGCAGTCCTGCTTTCCAGTCAGATCCGCTCGCCGTCATGCATCAGCATTTGCAGAGTACACTACCTGCTTCGGAAGAAAAGCCAAGGAAGAAGTCCAAAGATGACGCAAAGAGGAAAAGAAAGAAGAAATCAAAATCTTCATCAGCACCTCAATCAATGGAGCTCTGAGTGTTGAATGTTGGGTTCTGACTTCTGAGGACATGGGTTGCAATTTACTACTCCTGCTATACCGGGACATGATGCAAAGTGGAAAAGAAAGAAGCAGCAAAATCTGTTGTTAGCAATTCAATCCATGGAGATGTGAATGTTGGGTTTTGGATACGGGTCACAACTCACAACTTACTACTGCTAGAGTGGAAGTTATGAAAACTATTGTATCAGACCAATTTTATTTGTAATGTCATCGTTCTCTTAAGCTCATGTTTTGGTGTAAATATCCCCTCTTAAGTGCAATATTTTGAGTATATGATTTCAAAAATCTCTCACAAAAGTGTCAGGTTTAAGAAATTGAATTTGCATTGTCACAAAAAAAAAAAGAAAAAAAAAAGAAAAAAAGAAATTGAATTTTAATGAAGGGGGTATTCAACTATTGATAACCCTAGAACTTGGAATTTTTTAAATTTGCGACTTTGATGATTTGAAGTTGTGAGTTGTGACTGTGTTATATACAAAACAACACGTAGTTGTACATGCTATGTTACCGACTTACTGGGGTACTCATGTCACACCTTGGTATCATGTCCAATGTATTCTTCAAATTCTGCTCCATACACAATACTATCCTTTCGTAGCACATGAAATTTCAATCTCATTTATAGCCTTATTTTGAACTACAGAAAACACCAGGTTTGTGTTTCCAAATTTTAGGATCTAGATCGCTAATAAACATATAAATACATATTTGTGCGACATCTAACAACAACAGCACCAGTGGTCTAGTGGTAGAATAGTACCCTGCCACGGTACAGACCCGGGTTCGATTCCCGGCTGGTGCAATCTTCTTTTTTTCGGTTCTCTCTTTTGGGTCTGAATTGTTTTATGTAGTGTTACAATGCGACATGAATCATGAATCCAACACGTTACTACTTCAGATCAGAGCCTTTCTATGTTTCAATAGGAGTAAGGCTTGCGTGCATTCGACCCCCTTTACCCTGCCTTATGATGGGAGCCTTTAAGACACTGGGGTTAAAGATGTTGGTTCATACAAAACATCGACTTTTTAGACGAGGGAACTACAAAGTCTTCAGTCATTATTTCAGTTCAAGTTAGATGTCACAGTGACTCTTTGAATAACAGAGCAGTGGAGCTCAATCAGCTCACCTCTGATGGTGCCACAAAGCATCAACAACAAAAGCTGAACGTTTGTCGAAACGAAAAAAGAAAAAGAATGCTACTAGAAATCTAGAATGAACACAGATTGTAGCTAAGCTGTTTCTTTCATCTTTTACCTTGCAAGTTATGTGTCACAAATGATGGATATAAAAAACAAAAGATTAATAAGGGCAAGTCTACATATAAGTTACAAACTCTCTTCCTGAACGAGGTCAGGCCTTCGTTAAAATACAAACGACATAGCCGTTCTGCTAAACCTACTGAACAAAAAAGACATCGGTGCTGACCTTGGAAGTTGCACTTACCTATCTACTCACATTTGATAGACCTATATATATGGCGGACAAAAAGGAGAGATGCTCGGAATCCAACAGTTCCAAGCATGAGGAAGAAACCGTAGCAGATGCATGCCATGTAGCCGAAGAAGAAAGATGTTTGCATGAACCCAGTCATGTCAGAGCGTGCATAGTAGTAGTATAAGCAATAGCCATAAATAAACAGCCCTGTGGATCCACCACACAGGAAGGACCTGCCATGAAAAACACCAGATTGTTTGGGAACACATCCATACATAATCTGCTCAGAATTTTAGGACACGATGCCAGAAAAGATGCCTCACTAACATATCAAAACCATAGACCAAAAATGAAAATGTAAACATGTCATTATGAAGAAGATATGTAGGAGATCTAACATAAGAAAATACTGTTGACACTTACAAATGCAAATTACGGTCATGAAATGTATTACGGTAGCAATGGCATTATGATTCGAAACTAATAAAAGCATTTAGATAATGGAAAACTTGATATTCAGTGCGTACCTCCACCACCATTCGTGATCCTCAGCAGCAAGTTGGAAGTATGTCAAAGCCACAGTAATGAAAGCAGTGACGATAATCAAAATGATGAAGACAATGAACAGAATACTGTATATCGTGTAAATTCTGTGGCCCCAAACACTAGCAAAAATGTAGTAAAGCTCTATATAAATCGCACTGAAAGGCAAAAATCCAGCCATGGCCATCTGGGGAAGGGTACTCCTGTACCAAGGCAGTGGTGGAATTTCTCTGGGGTACTTGGTTGTGCGGCAAGGTGCTTGGAACTCTGCCTTGCTGTTCTTTCCAGCAATTCCACCCAATACCAACAGAGGTGAAGTAACAAGTGTCCAGATAAGAATTATCACGACAATGGTACCGAATGGGAGGGCTGCTGTAGCGTTGTATACTATTGCCACGGTATTCAGGAAGCAAAAGGTAAAAAACAGAGGACCACAGAATAGGAAACCAGTCAACAGCAAATTTCTCACCTGTCAATATCAAATAAAAACAGTCAGCAGGTTCCTTCAGCATTTCATTTATCATAGGTGTTCACCTGAAACAAATTTGCAGAAACTAGGATCAGCACATACCCAATTCGTTCCTTCAAGCTGGCAGTAAAAGGAGGTTGCAGTGTAGCCCGCAATTCCAGAAGTGAGAGCATATATTACGACCAATGCAGTGAATAAGGCTCCTCGGTTGTATGGATAGAAGACCCCAACTAGCGCGAGCAGAAAGATAAAAAGTGTACTGACCAAACAAATAGTAGACAGGGTTAGATGAAAACTATCAACGCCTCTCAGTCCTAACACACGACCAAAATTGAAAGAGAAACACCAAATACTTACAGAGTAAACAGCTGGGTACCAGATCCTAAAGCAGCTGCCAAGACAGATTTGTATTTTGGGAATCTGAACACATCCCCATGAATATATTTCCATCCAGTTTCTTCCTGATCTTCAGCCGTTTCCTCATCATGAGCATACCTTTTTGCAGAAATTAACATAATGATTAGGTCGAATCTCTAAACATATCAATGAAACTACATTTGTGATGACAGAATGCCTGGAAACAGCCAACAACTTTCCCCTCTTTTTGTAATCAAACCAACATCCAAAAAGAGACAATAAAAGAAGAAGATGATTAGGTGTTTAAAGTTCTTACTTGACAAAATCGTTCTTAAGAACACGCATGAGTATTGTAGCAAGAAATCCAGTCAGCAGAAGCACTGTGACACATGAGTTAATAATGGAAAACCAATGAATCTCCAGATGATGAGGGAGAGAGGAAGACTGGGAATATTTATCCATCCTATTCTCAAAAGGAGTGTTCGTCTCTTTCCACTTCACAGTGTACATAAATTCCACATCCACATCCTTATCCTCAGTAATGTCAACCAGAGAGTTGGGATCAGTGCGAACATTGATTTCAATCACCCGGTCCTTGTTGTAGAGGATATCAAAATGAATATGCTTATACAGAAAGAACTTGTACTCACTGGGGTCTAGTTTGCCTTCCTTGTCAACTTTACCCAAAAAACCCCAGATTGGCAAGTCATCATAATACATTTGGAAGTAATAATCTTTAGATACTGCATCCCTGAATTTAGATACTTCATCCTTGGTCATCTTCTTCTTGCAAATGACTTCCGAGTCCTTATCCACAAGAAAATCAAGCTTGTAGGGAGCACTGACTAGACGATCTCCATTCAGTACTTCACCAAGAGCTTCTTTCTTCTCCTTGACATGATCTACATACACAACAGTGAGATTTAGATAGATGATTTGTTTGAATAGATGGTTGAAAGACAACAAAATAATTGACCAAGACATGTACCTGGAGAACAAAATGGAAGGTCAAAATATCGGTAGGTTTCACTGCATAAACCACCCAAGAAAAATTAAGATACAGCATCCAAGCAGTAAAAGAGACCATTCATACAAGATATATGACATCCATGATCAACCTAATCAACAGAAGGAATCAAGCAACGGAAAAAGAGAAGAAAAAAACGCAGTACCCCCAGCCCCAGCCTGCCTAGTAAAAAAAATGTATGAAGGCCACTCCAAGTAGAGACACAATGGGCAGCCTAAAACTTTAAAAAACCAGAAATCCAAATTAAAAAGGGAAAGGGACACACATAGAAACTCTCTCTCAAATGCTAATAATCGGGTGATCAGCTCTAGTTCAAAATTCTGCTCCACGAATCTTCACAATTCAATCCTAGGGCTGAAACATTTTCCCACGGAACCAAGTCTCTCGATGAAACACTAACAAACATGAAGGCCACACACACACACACACACACACACAATCCAATCACTAGCCTCAAAAAATCAACAAACAAATCAAAACATAATCTTTCCACTCATAAAGCACAAACAGCGTCAATATCTTCCGTCCACCTCATCTAGATCAATTCTTCTGATCACCCCATCCACATTAATTTTCCTATCGAGAAACCACATCTTCCCTCGAGAATATCATACACTCAAAGCTGAATAATGTGATAAACGGTACAACAACAGCAGCATCAGCTGCCGATAAAGATCAAACCGTTGTCTGTTTCATTGACAAGCTCAACTATTCCACATAGCTCAACCACAACATCCACATTGAACGCAAGACAACACTTTCGAAATACAGCACCATAAAAACTTCAACAACAAGCGTTCATCCTCACAAAAACGACGTAACGAGCGATTCAGGATAAAACTGAACGGCAATCTTTGCATATTATATCAATCTCTAACCTCAAACAAGCTAAAAAACCGCAATTTTAATCTGGCGAAGATAAAAGCGAAGCTAATTCAAATTAACCACCGAATTCTTCCAAATTCCGAATCAAATTATCAACGCCTAATTATTTCTAAGCTGAAAAAACACGAAATTCATCCTAAATAGGAATAAATTCAACATAATACCACGAAAAAAATATAATTCTACGGCGTTAATCACCACCGCCATTAACGACGAAGCTAGATCATTAAAAAAAAATCGGAGGAGAGAGAAAGAGAGAGAGTGAGATAGAGACCTAGGGTTGTGGAAAGGGCCGACTTTGTTGGCGTAAAGAGGAACTTGATCGCCGGCTTTGTAACGGTGATCGGAACCGTCGGATCTCACGCCGGAAAACAGCATCATAACGACGGAAATAACGGCCACCATCGCCGTGGCCCTCGATTTCTCCATGGTTTCGTAACCGTGACGTTTCTATTCGTCGTTCTATCTTCGTCGTCGTCGTCAAATTTGATATAATGCGGAGAAATGAAGAAAAGGGGGAAAGATTGAAGATGATAGGACCAAGTGAATACTCCGTATTAAAGAGAGTCGGAATTTGTTGGGTTTGGTTTTTATTTTTTATTTTTGGGCTTCTGATTTATTGGCGGTTGGGTTGTTTTTCATGTTGCGTAGACCCAACTTTTTTTTAGGGGTTGCTAAACGTAACCTAAAAAATGCTAGCGTAACCTATTTTTTCCATTTTTCTTTCAATATTACCCTTAATGATATCCTCCTCTTTACAACTTTAAATCAAATGAATCAAAACATTCAAAATTTAACGAGAATATCATTTATTTTTGAAGCGAGAGTATCAATTTCGCAAATTCACGCGGTACCCCCGAACTATGTCAAAATGCGCATGGTGCCCCTATGTTCGAAACTTGTACACTCCAATGCCCCCGAACTTAACACCTATAGGCACGTGGTGCCCCCGAACTTAGCACTTAGAGGCACGTGGTGCCCCTATCCACTAACACTGTTGACTTTTGGATGGAAACTGATGATTTGACAAATAATTAGTGATATTTAATCAAATTTATTTAATAAATAAAATAAAAAAACACAATGTGGCAAACGAAGTATGATGTTTTTTTTTTCCGATGGTAAGACATTTGGTATAATAAAATAGGGTTCAGAGCATTTGTGTTAATTTGGGAAAAGTGGGGAAAAAATGGTTATTTCACCAGGTTACGTTAATAAAAAAAAAGTTGCGTTTAACAATCAAGTTTTATTACTTTGTGCTTTAGAACCTACCCCACAATTTACACCGACTCGCGTTATGGGTAGTGTGACTTCAATGTGAGTATTATACTATTATCCATGATTATTTGGTTAAGAATCGGAAGTTGTAAAGTATCGAAGTCGAGTTGGGATAGCTATTCTGAATCCAAATTAAACGAAATGCGGACTCATAAAAAAGTCATTGCACAAAAAATGTATATCTATGTATTCAGACGTTGCGATTTAAACTATACTTTTGCGTGTAACATTTTAAAAGTATCTACTGTATATAATATACTCCGTACTTACACATCATATGCACTAGAAATATTCATATCAGGTGGTTCTTATTAAATATTTTATTTGATAACAAAGAACTTGTTTACCTATATCAAAGGCGTGCAATTATACAATCTAGTTACCAATCCTTCTCTTTGTTATCGTTTCTAATTTGTCAAATATATTTGGCAATTAAAAAATGGTCCACAATTTTTTTTGAAATTTTATGTCATATACAAAATGGTTTTCCAGATGACTATTAATCTTAGCCGACTCATTATTAGGGGAATAAGATTTGGTTGTTGTGGTTGTATGTGGCGATTCGAACCTCCTATAGTACCTTTTATCAACTACCATACCGGGCAAAGCAAGTACAGTGCAGATCACATGTCTTATGTTCTTATAATGTGTATAATTGGTGAGTTATATGAAGTGAGATAGGGAAACGGGACTGGTAATCCGAACTGGAGTAAGGAAGGGAACACCAACCATTCCAAAGTGACATTATAGTGTGTAGAGTTACAGTTACTATCTCTTTATTAATTTTTGGGCGTTTGCATATTATAAAGTTCCCCCATTTCTACTTTGGATTCCATTTCTGGCAGCTAAGCACAGGTGTATCTCTCAACTTTAGCCTGTAAGTTTCTTCTCTCAAATTTTTTTTTTTTCAAGTGTTTTTCCCTTTAATTTCTGAAAGAGCTGGAAAATTTTGTTCAATTGAGTTGCTTCTCAAATTGTTCTTAGTTTTGATTTTTTTTTGTTTTTTTTGGAATGTGTTGGTAATTAACTAATTAGACTTGTTTCTCCCTGTTTATGTGGTAACTCTTGCTGTTTGATTTATGGGTTCGGAACTAGCACTGAGTTCTTTCGTTGTTGGAAATGAATGTGGTAATTTTTAATTGATACTGGATGTAGGGTTGTAGCAAAAGTTTGGAACTTTTTAGATTGTTTCGAATCATGTGATATGTGAACATGTGTGAGCTTATCCTACATTGAAAGATGCAGTCGGGACGTTATTAGCCATATAAACACGTGGGTTACTCGTACTATTGCCAATTTTTGGATGGAACCTCATTTGGGCCTATGTGCTAGGGTTTGGCTCGAGTGTGTAGCCTTTATTTCATGTTAACTTAGCTTGTAGGTGAGTCCCGACTCGAGTTGAACTCCACCCTTTGTAGAAGTAGAACTATGCTTCCGAAGGATGAATTTAAATATCCTATTACATTCAAGTTTCAGTATCTAAAACTTATACAGAATCTAGTGATGATTTTACTCCTACACAGTAATGAGATCTCCATAGCAAAGTGTAAGTCTTGAATAAAATATGTGGCCGAAACGAGTACAAGACCTGATTCGTGATTGTTATATGAATAAGGAAGTTCAATTCTTGATTCTATTTCATTCATATCATGGTGGAGGTTTGAGTACAAGTCGTATCCTAGCTATGTTTCTCATAAAAGGTTCAGTCAGATGCTTTAATTTTCTTAGTAATGATCATCAATTGGATTCACATTTGCTCTAAATTTTATAAATTTGCCTCAGGGACAGTGCCATGGAACCCTCCTGTGAGGAAGCTGAGAACATCAATGTCATTAATCCTGTACCGTGTCAAGATGTTCAAGTGAACAAGTGGTCTGATCCCCCAAAGGATGTGTTACTATTCATTCTTCGATTTCTGAGCTTTAAGACAGACCTTCCCCGCCTCAGAGGTGTGTGCACCTCATGGCGATCTCTACTCCCTGAACCCGATGATATACTTGAAACATTTCCTACAGATATTCCCCAACTTCCTAATAAATTTTCTCTAAGCCTGGTGGAAAGCCGATACTTCCTTATGTACCCTCTCCTTTCTGGCCAAGAAGCCGATGATGCTGACAGCATTACACATACACCCGCTGCTGCTACCCCTAGCCGATGGCTGACCAAAATGATGGAATCTTTTCCTACCAGCTGGTATACTACAAACCCACTGAATGTTCAGGAATTGTTCAAAACATTTCCAACTGTTGAAGGGACTTTTAATTTATGTGATTGCTGAGTCCTAGAACTTTGTACTGCTTACTCATTAGTTGATGACCTGTGGAGTGGAGCAGAAGTTGTTATTGAAAAGGTTGTGGTAATACCGAACTTTGATTCAGAGGAAGAGTACTATTTCACTGTCTTAGCTATCCTTGATGGACGGTTGTTTTTCTGGAGGACGGGAGACAAGGAATGGACTGATATCGGAGGTAGCAACTGTAAGTTTGTTGATGCTGTTTCTCATCATGGCAAATTCTTTGCTTATGATTTGACCATCAAGAACCTTGTCGTAATTGATCCAGCGACTTCCATGGCCACTAACTCACCGCAGTTGAAGTACATCAGTGGCCCTCCGCTTTTGGATGAGCTTCTTAACAGAGATAGTAAATTCTATGGCTTGCACCTAGTGATAGGATCTGGTGGCCGGTTGTATCTACTTATTAGGGTGCGGAAGCCTATTGATAAGTGCTTTACCATGGTCGTATTTCTGCTAAAAGAAGAAGAGCCGCTGGAAAGCTGTGATGTCAACGACATTTGGGAGTCAGTCAAGAGTTTAGGAGATCAGATCTTCTTCTTAGGTATAGATGCATCATTTTCACTCCCATCTCCGGTGGAGCATCTACCTCAGTGGAAACCTGGTACAATATGTTTATTTCTGAAGACTGCCTCACTAGTCATGGCCGACATGTTGATGTTGAAGCCGAAGGGGACAGAATGTCTGGAAATGTTCAACTGCCCAGAATATTTCCAATACTTTCAACTATTTGATTTGGAAAACGAGTCGATGATTCCTTTCCAGGAATTGTCAAAACAAGACTATACAGGGCTCTTCTTTCCGCCTCCTTCTTGGGTTAAATGGCATTGCCCCAGTCCCGATAATGCTGAGGTCAGATTCGATAATGTGCAATTTTATTTCGAGGATTATAATTTCTTTTTTGATAGTGATTATGATGACGGCATTGAATCTGACGTTGATGAAGACTGGGATTGGCATGCTGATTGTGACGAGGAGTGAAAGTTGAAGTCTTGTCCTGCTTATTATTGCCAAAGTATGGAAATGATGCATTCGCAATTTCTGCTCCCGCACTTCAGCTTCAGCAGGCTTCACAAGTTCACATTTGAGTTTTCTCACACTTTCTTGCCTTTGGTAAATCTCAAGGATTTGTCGTAATGGATGAACTTGCAATTTGTTTTTTTTTTTTTTTTTTTTTTTGTAGAACTCGAGGTAACAGGAATAACCATTGTTAGTGATTTTAGACTTGAAAGTTGCAAGTTTTATTGGAAGTATTGAATTCGGGTTGAGATTGTTGTTTAGAATCAAGAATAAACATAATGATGAAAGAAATATCCCTGCACAAAGAATTACCTAAATGGATTCTGTGACCGTGATACATGACTTTTTTAAGGGTTTGACAAGTTAACTATTTAAGCAAGAGTTAATCTAGGAAGATGCTTGATAACATTATCAATAACACTTTTAACTAGTGGTTAAGAACTTAACCTGTTTGGGGGTTGTCCCGGGTTTAGATCTATATACTCTCCACCCACGCAGCATTATGCTACTCCTTTGTACAAAAAAACACGTTTAACTATATCAAAGTTGCCTTTGGGGTATATTATATTTTATTTTTGGTAAAATGTCAAACTACGAAGTATTTCTATTGTGAATATAATGATTGGATGAGTTAGCGTATTACGATCCATACGCACGATCAAGAAAACAACGTTTATCCTAGCCCCGACACTGTGCTCGAAAGTGAAACTAGGACGTAGCATTTGAGAACAAATGTGGCAAAGTGACGCATCACACATGCAGAGTGTACGGTGGACTTACCAGGTCCGTCAGCACAGCCCTCTATTTTTTTTTTTTTTTAATATTTCTGGTGGCATTTGCAATTGCATAATATAAATTCCCACCGCTTCTTCTTTGGACCATTTCTGGCATACTTTCTCTCGACTTTAGCCTGTAAGTTTCTCCTCTCTCTCTCTCTCTCTCTCTCTCTCTCTCTCCTCTCTCTCTCTCTCTCTCTTCCCCCCTTTTTGTTCTGTTATTTTCTTTTTCCAAAGAGTTGGACTATCTTGTTCTACACTTTACCGTATTGCATATTTGCATGACCTCAATTTGTTCTTAATCCCTTTATTTTCTTGGGAGGTATTAGTAATTTGGCTTTGTTAATTTCTTCGTTGCTCATGTGTTGAATTTTGCTGTTTGACTGTGCATGCACTTGACGGTTTCAGTTGACGATTTATGTTGGCCGACCCTGGATTATTTTAGAAGTAAGCTTTGTTTAATTTCCTTGCTGGAAATGACGTGGTAATTTTGGATTGAAATGGATGAAGTGGTAATAGCAAAGTTTGGAACTTTTTAGATTGTTACGAGTCATGTGAAAGAACCATTTCAACCAAAAAGCCGGCCATCACACGAGATCAATTGGGATCTCGTGTGGATGGCCACCCTCTTACGCGAGTCATAGTGACCCTTAAGCAGTTAAACGTGATGTAGGAACTTTGTTATACCTTGTGCTTGGGGAAAAAAGGGTCTTCCAAGATCCGAGCTTTAATATGGTTAAAGCTCGATCAATGATGACATTATTGATAGAAAGTGTGCACTGTTTGTTTCATGCTCGTAAACACGGAAAATGGTAGCTCCTATACTGTCAAAGTGTCAAATACTATCCAATTTCATTCAGTTTCTAAGGCTTTTGGAGAATCTGGTATTCTTACCTCTACAGAGTGTTGAGATCTCTATAGTAGGAGTAAGACTTGGATTAAACCTTTGGTCGCTAGAGAAACGAACATAACTCGTTATATGTGATCGATTTATGAACGAGGAAGTTGTATTTTTGGTTTCTGGTTTTTCCGTAACATAATGCATGTTTGGAGAATTGGTTTGGACTAGTCATATACTAGCTAGGTTTTTCACTAAAGGTTCAGTCAGATGCTTTTGATTTTTTGAATAATAATCATTAGTTGGATTTATATTTGCTCTGAAGTTTATAAATTTGCCTCAGGGACGGTAGAATGGAACCTGAGAACATCAGTGTCATTAATCCTGTACCGTGTCAAGATGTTCAAGTGAACAAGTGGTCTGATCCCCCAAAGGATGTGCTACTCTTCATTCTTCGATTCCTCAGCTTGAAGACAGACCTTCCTCGTCTCAGAAGTGTTTGCACCTCATGGCGATCTTTACTCCCTAATCCTGATGATATACTAGAAACATTTCCTACAGATTTTCCCCAACTTCCTAATAAACCTTGTCTAAGGATGGTTGAAAGCAGATACTTCCTTACGTACCCTCTTCTTTCCAGCCAGGAATCTGGTGATGCTTGTACACCTGTTGCTGCTACCCCGAGCAGATGGCTGGTCAAAATGATTGAATCTTTGCCAACCAAATGGAAAACTACGAACCCACTTAATCTTCAGGAATTGTTCATGCCGTTTCCAACGGTTGAAGGGACTATCAGCTTATGTGACTGCAGAGTCCTAGAACTTTGTACTGCTTACTCATTAGTTGCTGGCATGTGGAGTGAAGCAAAAGTTGTATCTGAAAAGGTTGTGGTGATATCGAACTTTGATTCAGAGGAAAGATTCTACTTCACTGTCTTATCTATCCTTGATGGACAGTTGTTTTTCTGGAGGACGGGAGACAAGAAATGGACTGATATTGGAGGTAGCAACTGTAAGTTTGTTGATGCTGTTTCTCATCATGGCAAATTCTTTGCTTATGATTTGACCATCAAGAAACTTGTCGTTATTGATCCAGCCACTAACTCACCGCCGATGTACATCAATAGCCCTCCGCTTTTGGATGAGCATCTTAATGGAGACAAATTTTATGGCTTGCACCTAGTGGTAGGATCTAATGGCCGTCTGTATCTTCTTAATAGGGTGCGAAGTCCTACAGATAAGAGCTTTACCATGACCGTGTTTCTGCTAAAAGAAGAAGAGCCACTGGAAAGCTGTGATGTCAATGACATTTGGCAGTTGGTGGAGAGTTTAGGAGATCAGATTTTCTTTTTAGGCACTGATGTATCGTTTTCACTCCCATCTCCGGTGGAGCATCTACCTCAGTGGAAGCCTGGTACAATTTGTTTGTTTGTGAAGCCTGCCCCACTGATTATGACTGATCTGAAGCAGTTCATGCCGAAAGGGGCAGCATGTCTTCGAATGATCAGATGTCCAGAATACTTCCGATACTTTGAAGTATTTGATGTGGAAAACGAGGGGATGATTCCTCCCCAGGAACTGGCAAAACATACAGGGCTCTTCTTTCCCCCTCCAGCTTGGGTTAAATGGCACTGCCCTAGTCGCAATAATGCTCAGGTCAGATTTGATGATTTGGAATGTGCTTTCGAGGAGGATGATTGTTCTTTTATGGATGATGAATATGTTGACGACATTGAATCTGATATTGATGAACAAGACATGGATTGGAATGATTACGACGAGGAGTGATGTTGAAGTCTATTGTCCTGTAAACACTACAAAGTCTTTTTGTGATCGTGTAATGTTTAGATCTTTCCCAGGAAATGATGACTTCTGTTTATGCCGCAACCTGCAAGATTTTGTCTTAATGTAAAAATTTTTGGTTTTTTTGAAGTTCATTTTCCCCTGCCTTTGTGAAGCTGAGAAAGTTAGAAGGTAGCCAAAGAGGCAAACTTTCCAATTTACAGCACAAGGGATTCACATTCATGGGTGACTGCGTCGTTTAGACCGACACTTTCTAGTGTGCATCCTTAGGGATTTCCTGTCTATTGCGCGGTGCAGACCAATTCGCCTTTCAGATCGCAAAGGCCTCACTGCCTTAATATGCAATATGGCGGAGCTCATCTTCCCCCCTTACTAAGTGAGACATGTGATCTACACTGTACTCAGATGGGACCAAAACCGTGTCAATTCAGAGTAACTATTGGGTTTAGCGAAACCCCTCCAAAATAATCTTAACAAAATTAATACGTAGACATTGAGTAAGAGCTAAAATGTGCTCAAAGAGTAAACAAAGTGACTTTTAGAAGCAAAACTGCTCTCGAAAGATATTGCTGCAAATGAATTCAACGAATCTCTGACAAATGATCTACATTACACGGCAGAATTGTCCTACGCTGAAATTGTCCTCTATTTCCTTTTCTGATGGACGATATGATTACCTTACACAACAATTTGGGGTTGGGGAGGTTCGGAACTCGTGCACGTCAACTGCAACCAGAGAGACGGTAACAGCAAGTCCATATGAACACTTGTTCCTGTATGTGAGATTAGGCGTTTGGTTTTGACAGCAGACTTCAGTGTTTCTAGACCTATTAAACAAAAGATATTGGCGCCAACCTGAAGCTGCACTGTGTATCTACTCACATTTGATGGACCGATAGATGTGGCGGACGAAAAGTAGAGATGCACGGAATCCAACAGTCCCAAGCATGAGGAAGAAGCCATAGCAAATGCAGGCCATGTAGCCGAAGAAAAATGATGTTTGCATGAAACCCGACATATCAGAGCGTGCATAATAGTAGTATAGGCAATAGCCATAAATGAACAGCCCAGTGGAACCACCGCATAGGAACGACCTGACACGAGAATCAAACAAGTTAGATTGATAAGCTGACAGCACAGGGGAAAGTACATATCAAGAACTGAATATGAAAGAGCAAATTGGGTGCACCCATGAAAAGATAAGGCTTCAGGTCATACCTCCACCACCATTCATGATCTTCAGCAGCAAGCTGGAAGTAAGTCAACGCCACAGTAATGAAAGCAGTAACTATAATCAGGATAATGAAGACAATGAACAAGATGCTGTATATAGTGTAAATCCTGTGACCCCAAACGCTGGCAAAAATGTAGTACAGTTCTATGTATATAGCACTGAATGGCAAAAAACCAGCCATTGCCATCTGAGGAAGGCTTCCCCTGTACCAAGGGAGAGGAGGAATTTCCCTAGGATATTTCGTAGTACGGCAAGGAGCTTGAAACTCAGCCTTGCTATTCTTTCCAGCAATGCCACCCAATACAAGCAATGGGGATGTCACAAGAGTCCAGATAAGAAGAATGACTACAATTGTTCCAAAAGGAAGAGCTGCAGTGGCGTGGTATCCAATTGCAACCGTGTTCAGAAAACAAAATGTCAGGAGCAGCGGGCCACAAAACAGGCAACCTGTCAACAGGAGGTTCCTCACCTGTTCAACAGAACATCAACAAGAAACCAAACAGATTACTAGTCAGCAATATGTTTCCGATATTATCTCTCTAAACATATATTTTGTTCTCATTTATTAGCTCATACCCAGTTTGAGCCTTCCAGTTGGCAGTAAAAGGAGGTTGCCGTGTAGCCAGCAATCCCAGAGGTGAGAGCGTAAATGACAACAAGAGCAGTGAACAAGGCACCTCGATTGTATGGGTAAAACACTCCAACTAGTGCAAGTAGAAATATGAACAATGTACTGAAAAGCACACAAGAGTATATGAATGTTAGACAAAGATGGCTAATACAAAGGAAAATAACCACGTAAACGTATGCGTACATCTGAAGAATTAAAAGGACAAGAAACTTACAGAGTAAAAAGCTGTGTGCCAGACCCAAGAGAGGCTGCAAGCAATGACTGGTACTTTGGAAACCTAAATACATCCCCATGGATATATTTCCACCCAGTTTCTTCCTGGTCTTCAGCGGTTTCCTCATCATGTGCATACCTACACTCCCCACCAAAAAGCGGAGACAAAAACAACAGAAAATAAAACCAAAATTACTAGGCAGTTAGAAGCAGACAACAACTGCACCGGTAGACACAACACTAAATGAAGTAATGAACCACAGGACTGCCAGTTCAACACCATTTATCCAACGCAGCAGGGAAATTAGAAATGAAGTCAATGATATAAACAAGAGCAAAAGAGAGGTCTATGTTTCTTACTTGACAAAATCATTCTTGAGGACTCGCATGAGAATTGTCGCAAGGAATCCAGTCAGGAGTAGTACAGTGACACAAGAGTTTATGATGGAGAACCAATGAATTTCTAGATGATGTGGAAGAGAAGATGACTGTGAATATTTATCCATCCTCTTATCAAAAGGGGTGGTTGTCTCCTTCCACTTCACCGTGTACATAAATTCCACTTCAACTTCTTTATCCTCGGTAATGTCCACTAGAGAGCTGGGGTCAGTCCGGACATTGATTTCAATAACGCGATCCTTGTTGTAAAGTATGTCAAAATGAATATGCTTATACAGATAATATTTGTACTCGCTCGGGTCAAGTTTGCCTTCCTTGTCAACTTTACCCAGGAAACCCCATATTGGCAGATCATCATAATACATTTGGAAATAGTAATCCTTCGATACTGCTTCTCTAAACTTAACTACTTCTTCCGTTGTCATCTTCTTCTTGCAAGTTACTTCTGAATCCCTGTCAACCAGGAAGTCAAGTTTGTAAGGAGCGCTGACAAGACGATCCCCATTCAATACTTCGCCGAGAGCTTCCTTCTTCTCCTTCACATGATCTGAGGATGAGAAATGTCAGATCAGCGCTGTCAAGTACTTCAACTAAGAAAAAGTAAGAAAACAAAGTAGCAAAACCAATCTAATAAGAGTTGTACCTGGAGAACAAAATGGCAGATCAAAATAGCGGTATGTTTCACTGAAAAGAAAAGCCTATATACATCAGAATCCATTTAAATGGGATGGAAGCAAACGAAATCAAGAAAGATGCAGGGAAAACCAAAGGATCAATGTATCAAATTAATTGATAAGGTACTTTAGGATAAGCTTTCTGGCGTATATATTGTTCGAATTAAATTCAGATAGAAGTACTCAACTAAGTTTTTAAGGTTACAGGGTAGAGGAGAAACCATAAAGCCATGACCTTGATTAAAATTGCATATCATCATAGACAACGACATCTTTATCAAGTAACAATCCCTTGACTAGATGTCACTAGATTCCAGCCTTTCGCACCCAAGGAAGTCTCTAATCTTATGAAGACAACACAAAGCCAAGCAAGACTTCTCGAATGGGAACCTTAAGTCCGACTTAAGTCACTAGGGAATGATAACATCAATGTGTACAACTATGAATGGCAAGCAACCAGGTACCCCTAACTCGGTGGCCATTACGACACAATCACACAACAACCCCGAATACTAAAGGACGCATTTACATAGATCATTACGCATTCAAGGGTATTTTCATTCAACTTATTCCGAGTAAAGCAATAAATAGGAACTAATCACTCTTCAGTCTTCACATATCCATATCCTCACAACCACATAAACTTCCAAAAATAGTAGTATGCCAAATCTTTTGGGACGATGAATTAACATTCGACAAAAACGAATCAAACATTTGCGGCCAACAATAACATTCATAAATCACCAATCACGCATGCCAAATGAATCATGCCACAACTCTCAAATCTCCTTCACTCTACATATCCACAAAACAAACATATCCTATACCAAAACCTCACTTGTAGCTTAAAGATCACTTCTCCTATACTCCACCTTACCACAAAGTACAAATCTTCCACCATAATAAAGTTCCCCAGTGAACCTAAAACTAATCTAGTAAGATCCAAACAATCACCAAGTCAACACCCAAAAAACATGAAAGCGTGAATCACACTACAAACACCAACTACCCAATAACCCAGATTAGCTATTTTAACAAAAAAGATCAGATCTTTCACAAACAATAGCCTTAAAAATCACACTTAATTACAGTAAAACAGTAAATTTAGAAAGAAAACAAACCTGGGATTATGAAAGGGGCCAACTTTATTAGCGTAAAGAGGAACTTGATCTCCAGCTTTGTACTTGTGATCTGAACCGTCAGATCTCACTTGAATCACCATCAGATTAACAACAATGGCCACCATTAACGTGGCCCTTAATTTCTCCATTTTTACTCCCAAAATCTCTCTCTCTCTCTCTCCTTCTCTTTTTTTTTTCTTCCCCAAAAATTGAAATCCCAGGAGAAATTGAGATGTGGGTTTTGATTTAAAAAGGAAGTGTGTTGTTAACGTAGGAGATAATTAAAGTGATTAAATCGAGAGTTTGAGAGAGAAAGTGTGCCTAAATTGGGTAAAATCTCGAGTAAATTTTTTTTTTTCTAAGTACGTATCAAATTAATTATTAATTAAAAATGGTGAGTGTGGTTTAATGTCACCCCACCGACGCTGGTTTCTGTTGGTATGCGACGATGGGGAAGTTTGTTCACATATCACTAAGGCCAGATCGTGAGATCCATGTTGTGTAATAATCGTGTAGTACTACTATAGTAGTAGAAGAGTGATAGTAGTAGTCTAGTCGATGCATTGTCAAATGCGTAAACCACATTTACTTTGTTCGATTACGGATCTGAGGTATGTCGACTTTTCGTTACGGAATTATCGAGTAAACGATTGTTGTCGGTTAGTGTTAGGATAGAATGAGAGATAGATGTGTGTGAGTGTTGATGTCATCCAACTAAGCACTTCAATTGTCAGAATGCTCTTATTAATGGTATGATGATGTAACACGAGACCTACTATTTCTACAATTGCTACTTCATATTATAAAGATAGTATGTTATGTTACTCCCTTAATTCTATGCTACTCTATAAATTTGTAGAACTTTGTGTGTAATGGCTCACAAGTCACAAATCACTAATTATTATCAGAATCATTCATTTAAAGATTCATCGTAATAAAGTTTTGATGGAAAGAACGTAGTAATATGAAAGAACCTACCAACACGAACATAATGTTTTTATAATCGATAGAATCTTCGAAGACATTGCAAATAAAACATGGCAAAATACAAGTGTGTCAACTACCAACACACAGTTGACCATTGACAAACCAAGTCAGTTGCACTTACATAGACGATACACCTTTACACGCCAAGTTCATGATCTCCTTCTTACTCAAATGTTGAATTGATTCAAATGTAAATTAGATAGGAAACACTTTGCTGCAATCTACAGACTTGCTTGCTATATGAATTATACAAATATTACTGAGTTTTGACTTCAACTCTCAGTTAAAAGCTTACTACAGTAAAAGATGATCTAGAACATATAGCTAGAGAGGAAAAAACACCCTTTGTAACTCTCATGTTCTAGTTCTCTTCTCCTCGACTAAAAATAGCTCTAGGGAGCCTCTTTACACAAGTATTTTATTTGCAGGTTCCGAATAAAGAAAAGATCGCAGTGACAGGGAAAAGATGCAGTAGAAGGTGTACTCCTGCAGTCCTTCATGACAATGAAGTAAACCATGTGATTGTGTAGGAGAAGCATTTCAAACCAGAACAATGTCATGCAAAGTTCTGTTTTACATGCTGAAAAATCAATTGAAACGAAAACAGGAAGTAGCAGACAGAGAGGTTTTTCATGTAGGCTTGGTACACAGACACTTGGATAGCCAATCAAGACCATCATACAGTCCGCGGCCTGATATTGCAGAAGCATTCTGAATGAACCTGCGTGCAGTAAAATGACAAACGTATTACATACAGGTTGAAGTTATGCTAGTTTGAGCTCAAATAAATCTTTAGTAATTAGTGTACTGTATAATGTGTAGTGACAAGGTGAGAATTACAGGGGGATAAAAAGAGTGGACTTGTAAAGTATAGATATGCTGTTACAGTAAGATCAGACACTTTTGGGCCAAAACTCACCATGCACGTTGACGAAGCAAATGCAGACCAAGGTTGTTGGCAACCTCTGAGGCACACATTGCATTTGGAAGGTCTTGCTTGTTGGCGAAAATCAATACTGCTGCATTACGCAATTCATTCTGATACAGTGAAAACAAGTCTGTCAGAAAAGAGAAGAATGCAAAAAAATTGAATAACCTGTTCAAAACAATGTAAATAACATTTGACAGTGACTTAGCACCATCCTTGTTACTAACCTGCCCAAGAATATGGTGGAGCTGATTACGAGCTTCGATAATCCTAGCTCTGTCACTGCTGTCAACCACGAAAATGAGCCCCTGAGTGTTCTGAAAATAGTGTCTCCATAATGCCCGAATCTGAGGTAATGACATATAGAAACAGGAACATTGTTAGTTGCTTCGAAATCTCAGGAAAATACAACAAAAACACTGAGCTAAGACATATTCAACAGATATGCTTGCATATTTAAACATGAAACATTTGAAGTAAGCCTAGTTCCTTAAACAGAAGATGATGATTCAAGTACCTTCTCTTGACCGCCAATATCCCATACAGCGAAACTTACGTTCTTGTATTCCACTGTCTCCACATTGAAACCTGATCCAAAAGAGAAATCTGAGGATTTTGTGCACTAAACAAGATTTCATGTTTAAGATGCAAGCGTAAATTTGTCCTTAATTCACTTGATTGAAAACCTGAGTCGCATTTTGTACTCCGGTAATACAGTAGGTTTTTCACTTGACGTATGTAACAGAAACACAGACTAGAGATTAACAGCTGGTACTGCACAAAATCATACATTATATAGAAACAGAAGGATTAATACCTATTGTAGGAAGCGTCCTCACGACTTCTCCAAGCTTGAGCTTGTACAAGATTGTCGTCTTTCCAGACGCATCAAGGCCAACCATCAGTATCTTCACTTGCTTTTTAGAGCCTATCCTCTTAAGAAGTCGAGACGTGCTTATACCCATGGTTGTAAAAGCAACAGAAAAGATAAAAAAAGTACAGAACTCGAAAGATACAATGCAATTGGAGGAAATAAACTCAGTAGTTCACTGATATCAGTTCCAAAATCAGGAAATGCTATATACTGGTAAAAAGGCAGAGGAATAGGATTCTTATGAAGAAAAGGAATAAAGGTGTGAGCTGATTAGCTCATTTCAGCTGTTGAAAAAAAAAAAAAAAAAAAAAAGACTTGGAACACATTTAGTTGACTGTAGTACTCATGTTTGTTTTGACAATATCCTTAAACTTTATGTGCTTAGTATTAATTATTGATGGAAATTAAGGAAGTCTAGAAAGCAATGTCCCGGAATTTTGATCATGAAAAATTAAACACCAAACAAAGATTATAACACAACGTTTCAATCGCGTTTTAATGACATTTCTTCTTAAAGAAATATTTTCTTAATGTTGGCAGTGTAGGGAAAAAAAAAAAAAAAATCAACTTTCAGGATTTGGGAATCAGTTTCAATATCTGAGACTTTTCAGAACTTATAATCAGCAAACTTAACTTGCTTATGTTCATAATTTTATCATTGTACAGGTTCCGTTAAACGACAGTTGAAGTTCTGGTGAGAGACTGACCATCTGAATTCTCACTATTAACAATGCAAGATGCTTTCTACACTTTCACACTGTAGCCTACTTTTGCTTGTCCAGCCATTGACATTCCTCTAGCTTGAACTCCGACCCTCAGGCTTCAGGGTGACAGACTAACAGCTTCTTTATTTGATTCCTGCTAGCTTACAGTTGTTGTTGTTGTTGTTGTTGTATGCCTATAGTCACAGCTCAGATGTCGACATCCAACAACGACAACACTATTTCAGTGCCAAGTTTTGGCGTGTGACAAGGTAAGGGAAAGTCGGATGCAATAACCAACTGCTAATTTGCAATACAGAAAGCGGAGACAAATTTTAGTGAATCCTTCTCTTCATGGGAAACTCACGGTTGTATGACAGACGACTTTTCATTTCTCATGGGAAACCCACGGTTGGGAATTTCAGTTTTATTCACGGTGCACTGAAGTTACCTTTCTCCACTACCTAGAGAGCAAGAGCATAAAGCATACACCAAAGGTATCAAAACATCTCCATTTGCCCAACATTGTGGTGTTGACTTAACCTTAGCCTGAATGTGTGTTTACATTAACATTGTACTCTATACAAAAGGCGCATGCTTTTGTGAGCATTGTTGTCAATGAATTGATGTTTCAGTCACAAAATAAAACACAACAACAAAATTTACAAGTTTCAGTGAAAGCTGCTTGTACTCAGTTCTTTGAGGCAGACTGGAATATGAAGACAGCAGTCAGGATGCCCACTAGTCCTGTAACTGCCAATGCGACTGTAGGCAATGGGGATGTAAGACCAAAGTTCTGCAGATAAGGTTGCAACATAACATCAGCGATGAAGCCCATGAAGGAGCTAGAAAAAAAAAAAACAGAAAACTCTAGCAACATTTTCTAAATCGATAAATTTATGCTAAACAAGAACAATGGAAAACTTCACTTTTCGATTTGCCCAACATATAAGAGCACAAAACAAAAACACCACCGAAACGTGAATGGAGATGCTTAAAAATGCAGCTTGTCCACAACTTTGGACCAAAAAAAGAAAAATCCCCGCTTTCCCATGAGAACCTGAAATGGTATAGGACTAGATAGATGGGGATTCCCGCAAGATAAGATTGGGTAAAGGAATCTCAAGACGCATCCAGAAAAGGAATGATTGAAAGCTAAGAATGGAATCTTGAGCTAAAATAGGTAACATATAGCCTGCCTTACAATCTGGTTAGCTCTGGCATGGCAGACTGACATATAATTCTTATAATGATGAGCTCAAGAATATTAGGATACATAGTCAGTTGGTCAGTCAATGGTCACCAACAGAATCGAGCATTCGCTATGGGAACTAGGAAGGGTAACAGCTCAGTTACCAGTAAATTCCTAGAACAGACTTGCTTTTATGCTCAGAAAAGAGCATTGCATAATGCATACAAGACGTTGTACTTACAGCCTTGCAGTAAATGAAAATTGTTAAGATGCCAAAATAGAGAGATGAGGTACAAGAATATAGTACTTCATTCATGCTATTCTAAGCACAAGAGAACCTTACCCCAAGAAGCCCTTTGCCAGTTGATACTTCAACAGTTAATGCGAGAGCAAAGCCAATCATAGCAATCCTGCCTAACCACACATCCAAGCCACCTTCTGCACTTTTTTCACATCTTATAGAAGCTGGATTTGCTTTGTGTGCAGCCTTTGCTCGAGCAGAAGTTGTTCGTATCACTGTCAACACATTGAGTCAATAAGTATCCACCTTCAGGCTACAGTCCAAGAACGATAACAGAAGTAAAAAAAACAAGAAAGGTACTTTTCTTCTAAAATGAAAGAATCTTATTGTTAAGAAGCCATCTATCAGTTCTATGTCCACAAGAACACATCTCCAACACTGCACAAAAGCGTGAGAAAAACAAAAAATAAAATAAAAGGATAAGGAGTCCTGCAGCTTCCCTAAAAAGGACACTAAAGACCATAGCAGAAGCAGTGCGACATCAGAGAGTGAATTCCCACCCCCACCTCCTAATCATTCTGCAGCTGCTTCTAGAATCACCCGCAAGTGACCTCACGGCAGAACTACTAAATCCAACGTACATTACAGTATGTAATGACACGAGCAATTATAAATCGTGGAAAATAATGCAGCCATAAGCATCGTAACCATTTGCAAAACGAATTACCAACATTGAAAAATCATGCCACTCAGCCACTGGTCAAAAGACCAGATAGCAATTGTGCCACTTTCTCTGAAACCTAGTACTACTCCATGAATTTAACCCTCCGGCCACTGTCAATATCAAAGCCAAGTCGCAATTACTGAGTGTAACAGAACCAGCACAACAAACCAGAACCATACTTCTTTACCCTCCAAAGTTCCGGCCACCCTACATTACTATGAATAATAAATTAATAACCCCTTAACTTCAGGATGTTGTAACTGTATCCCACAAAATGGTCCTAGTAGACTTTTAAACCTAACTAAGGTTCCATCCAAAAACCAATTAGCAATGAATGGAGTCATTTCCCAAAAAAGGTCAAATCTTTCCCAAAAAAACCAATTTGGGAAATTTAATCGGGTTGAAACAACTCAGCCGCTACCCTGAATTTCAAATCCTAGGTCCGGTATAGTACGACTGCCATAATTATCTAAAGAAGAGCATTAAAATTTACAAAATCAGAGCTTCTAACCTTAACAAGCCAAAAAATTGGGTAAAATTGAAACTTATCAACTGTAAATTTCTACTAAAATGATCAACTTTCTTACCAAGAGGGGAACCACGCAGAAAAGAGGCAGAATTCCGAGCAAAATTCGAAGTGGGTACCTTTGAAAATGCATAAACTTTGGGGGAATTCGACACACATGTATCTACCAAGTGAATTAAACAACAAAAAATTAGTACAAACGAAAGAGGGAGAAGAGATAAAAAGAAGAGCAGAGAAATGGGTATTATTACCGTAGATGGAGAGGTTGAGGGAAGCAGAGACATGAGAAAGAGCCATGTCTACGCTACTCTTTACAGTAACTTGTTGTTTCCTATCTTCTCCAGTTTTAGCACAACCAGTTACTTTGCTGCTTTGGCGGGGATAAGTCCACTGCGACACTACAATATCCACACACAAACAATTGTACGTGTTTTGTTGTCCCACATCACATCACATCACATTGGCTCTACGAATTTACGGAAATTATTTTTACCCCATCCTATTCTTTAAAATCACGGTAATTTAATTTGCAGATCCACGGTAATCTTTCAGACGAGTGGTTTTTAGAGAAGGGTTTTCTTGATTTTATTTTACTAACGGTAGCTTGTAGGGAGTAAAGTTTGTTAGGGTAGATCGATCATTTTTCAAGTACTCCGTATATTGGTGCCCAAATACAATTGTCGCTAATCGCTAACCTTAAACCTATTAGCCTTTTTGTGTTTTGTTTTGAAGTTTGGATACGTGTGAAGTGTGTTGTATCTAAAAAACATGCATAAAGCTTCTTAAATTGTCCCCGTGTTAAAAAATCAAATAAATTTACAATGCTTTTTTTTTTGTTTCTTATAATTACAAATTACAAACATAAGCTCTAGAGTACTCGTCATTGATAACAACACATTGTGACATCAAACGGTGCAGAAAACATTCAGATTAACAAATGTGGATAGATTTAAGTCCAAGGATAAAGATTCTTGCATACTTCAGCTAGAAGCTAAGTGACATCCGCAATTGCAGGCTTGCAGCAATAGTTCGTGCAACCCCTCTAGCAACAGCAGCAGCAGGGATCAATCCCATCTAAAGAAAATTCAACACTACGCATTGATGATTTTGCCGGCAGATTTTGAGACTTGTTCGGCAAGCTGAGATTTGTTACCGGCAATACAGTGACATTCCGACTAGCGTTGTTTCGGCGCACTTCCTCACCGAGACCAAGCTTCGATTGCTGGCAGACACAATGAAGATCGAAATCGAGCTCACAAAGGTTACAACTGTACTTGAATTTTCCTGTCACCGGCCCCATACAAGCCGAACATGAGTTTGTTTCCACACCACATGGGTTAAGCACCAAGGGATGTGGTGGGTGCAGTGGGTGTACTAAGTATAGCGGCCACTGGCTACACTGAGGATGAACATAAAATTTACAATTTTTGCAGCTGTACATTCGATTATTCATCGGTTCTGATGTTAGCGATGTCCCACATAGCTTACATGTTTCGAAGAATGGCCTCAGCTTAAGCTCGAGCTCGTGCTGAGGGTGCAGGTACGAGGTTAACCTGGTTGGGGTTTGAGCACATGCTTGGTGAAATTCGACATTACAGGCATCACAGCAGAATCGCAGACCTTTACCAGAGTTGTTGCAGTGGTCGCAATTGAAGGATCGGCTCATGTAATCTGTAGTCACGTCATGATTGGGATGCGCGAATGTCCTGATGACATCCCAGCGTACCCCAGAAGTCATTATTTCTTCAGAAGGCATGTGGTGTAAGAGCCAGGTGAGGGGGCTGTTAGCACAAATTTCGTGCAGGTCAAAGTTGCATTGAGAGCAATGGTACCTCTTTCCTCGGCCACTCTGTGCGCAGCTGTTGCACACAAAATACTGGTAATCTGACTCAGAATATACCAGAGGATGGGGATGTGAGAAATGCTCTGTGATCTCTTTTGCTGAGTTAAGTTCTTGAGTAGTTTCACGCTCCAATGTTCGTTCTCTTTCCCTCTCTATCGCAATTGCTTTGTCTTTGAGTTTCATGTGACTCCTCTCATCCCCAGACGACGACATCGCCCCCCTCCTTAATTTTGTGTAGGGTTTGTTGATGTGCTATGTATGTATACCCTGTAAGGAAGAATTGGCTTCAGAATTTGGGGAGATTGTTGGTGAAGCAACCCTGGTTTTATAGTCCTGAATGGTTTACTTTGACATAGTCCGGCCATGCTGATCTTTTCCAAAAGAAATTTGTGCTGTCTTTCGTATTTTTGATGTTAACACTCCTTGTCTTACAATTTGTTATACGAGGATAAACTATAATCACACTCGATTCATTAGCCACCTCTACAGCCAAAAAAAATAACTTTTTAAGGGTTGAACTTTACATTTAAAAATCTCGGAAAATGCGACTTAATTGTAAGAATTTTGCTTGCTTAACTTAGCTTGGACCAAACGAGCAAGTGGGATAATACCATACGCATAAGCTTACGGAATCTGAAAAATTCCAAGAATTTATAATACTATGGTCTATGCTGATCATAGTAGTTGTATTAGACGTATACTTTGTTGTATCTAAAAATATAAGCTTCATTCTTTCAAGATACAATCTCTTTTTTTTTTTTTTTTTCGATTTCTTGTATTTACAATCAGACCCACTCTTTTATATTTGACATTTTGACAAGAACACACTGTGACATCAAGTATCAATGCAATGGGAAGATGGATGCCCCAAAAAAAAAAAAAAAAATGAAATGCAAAGATAATAAAGATCGTTGTATGTCTCAGTTGGAAGCGACATTCAATTCGCAATCGCAACAATAGCGTGTGCAAAGTCTGCAAACCCTTCAGCAGCACCAGGTATTGATGATTTTGCCGGGGCTTGAGGCAGATTATGAGACGTGTTCGGCAAGCTGAGATTTGTAATCGGCAGTACAGTGACATCCCGATCACTAACGTTGTTTTGTCGCACTTCCTGATCACCTAGACCAAGCTTCGACTGCTTCCAGATACAATGAAGATCGAAATCGAGTCCACACAGGCTACAACTGTACTTAAACTTTCCTGTGACCAGTCCCATACAAGCCGAACATGTGTGAGTGCTTACATCACATGGCTTAAGCACTAGGAGATGTGGTGGGTGCAATGGATGGAGTAAGTATAGCGGCCACTGGCTGCACCGAGGATGAAGATAAAATCCGCAAAATTTGCAGCTATACATTCGGCTATTGATCGGCCCTGACGTCCCACAGAGATCACATGTTTTCAAGTACGGCCTTAGCTTGAGCTCGAGCTCGTGCTGAGGGTGCAGGTGCGAGGTTAGCCTGGTTGGGTTTTCGGCACATTGTTGGTGAAACGCGACTTTACAGGACTCGCAGTGGAATCGTGTACCATTACCAGATCCATTGCATTGGTCACACCTGAAAGACCGCCTTTTGTAGTCTGTAATTACGAGATGGTTTGGATGAGCGAATGTGGTGATGACATCGCAACGCAGCCCGAAAGTTGCCATTTCTTCAGGTGGCATGTGGTGTAAGAGCCAGGTGATGGGGCTGTTAGCACATGCTTTGTGCAGGTCAAAGTTGCATTGAGCGCAATGGTACCTCATTCCGCTGTCATTTTGTGCGCAGCTGTCGCACAGGAATCTGGCATAGCTTGTATCCGCATGTATCAGAGGGTGTGGATGTGAGAAATGCTCTATAATCTCTGTTATTGGTGAGCTAAGTTGTTGTGTAGTTTCGCTCTCCAATTTACGTTCCCTTTCCCTCTCTTCCGCGATTTCTTTGTCTTCACGTTTCATGCGACTCCTTTCACCTCCCCACAACATTTTTCCCCTGGCCTGGCCGGCTTTTTTCGTGCTGCCGTGCGTGTAGGATGTTTTGTACTTTTGTTGATATGGTACGGCTGGTGCAAATGGCTTGAAATCGACGACTTATATGCTCGGGAAAAGAAGAATTGGCTTCAGAATTTGGCTAAATTGTAGTTGAAGCAGCCCTGGCCTGCAGGTTTGCTTTGGAATAGTTCATACTGATCTTTCCCACAAGAAAGCTGTATTGTGATGCAATATTCATGCTTACCAAGTTCAGGACTTGACTTAATTAGTATGTGTGAATGTGTCTCATCTTTTGATGTTAACGCTCCCATGTCCCACCCTTTGTTGTCCGAGTATAAAATATAATCATACTCGGCTCATTGAATTGACCACCTCTACGACCGATCAACTTCCTTACGGAATTTACTTATATAGTTATGTTGAGAAAAAATCTTGCGACTTGTATGAATTTTTGCTTACTTAGCTTGAGCCAAACTAACACATGGAATAATGGTGGCATATGCTTTTATTCATAGCAAGTACTTGGTAATCATGTTGCAAGTCATATGTACTTCAATTGTTGGAACGGTTTAAAAGCTCAAAGAGGATATAGTCATAGTTGAAAACGTCCTCGGCTTGTTCGACAATAAAGACCTAAGGGTTCAAGCTTGTCCGAGCACAAGCCGTTTTCAGGGTGGTTCGATAGATTTATCCAATAAAGGGCAGCCCGGTGCAAATTGACATCCCCGCTAAGCGAGGGTCCGGGGAAGGGTCCCACCACAAGGGCGTGACACGATAAAATTAACACAAATCATATGCATATTATGACATTTAATTATTACCAGCATTCCATTGAGATAAAAGTGCACAAATCAATAAAAATCAATTGTCATCTACTCTCTATAGCAATCAGATACCATTTCTTCTAAATTTATCAAATTAGTCACACGGACATCTAAAAAAACAAAAAGGCTAAAACAAAGTTCACTATGAGTTGGATGGCAAATGTTGAACTTAAGCCTCTTATATGCATATTCTCCAACGACTTCTACATCAAATGGTTGCTGAGACGTTAATAGCAATTACAATAGGACCTAAAAACCACAATGTTATATGACAAATAACGAGTCCACAATCCGAAAATACTGAGTAGATGAAAAATCAACTCATAAATATCGAGTTACTTGACTTACTTTCCTTGATCATTTTGGATATTCCCATGTAAGTGGAGGGATGGGGCATAAATTATCTCCATAACTTTCATCTCCAATTCTCCATTACCAAAACTAGAAAACGTAGAAAATTTTGCTTCTTCGTTACGCTCCCAATCCGATGTTGATGTCAGCATCATCTCATTTCATGCGACAAATCAAAACTCCCTACTCATACTAATTTTACTCTCAACTCACACAAACACCCACACAACCACCGTGACTCCGCCCCCAAATTCTCTCTCCACCGTACTCCCATGGCGTCTTTTCTCTCCTCCTCACCACCCAGCCACTACTTATCCACCTCACGGCCCCGTCCGTCGCCTAACCGCCCCTTCCTACCACCTTCTCCGCCGTCGCTTTCACTTTTACGGCGGTTCCCGCCGTCGACCGTCATTTCGCCGGCGAACTTCAGCTGGAGCGGCGGTTGTGGGAGATATTTGCATAGGGAGGGTATTATTGTCAGAGCTGAAGATAAGGCTCGAAGCTCCTCCTCTCCACCTCAACTTCAGGTCCTTTTTTTTGCTCTCTCCTAATTTCTTGATATTTAGCGAGTAATTTTGTGATGATTGCTAAATTAATCAGTAGTTTATATTTTGTGAAAATTTTAGCGAGAATTTTTATGATAATTGCTAATTTAATTCTATAATTAAGCTGGGCGGAGTTGCCAATGCAGTGTGAACTGGCTTTTGAAATTGAAGTCTGATTAATCTTGCAAGTTACGCCTGTGTGATAACTGATATTATTCGTCGATTCTTATTGATTGTTAACGTTTGGTTTGAATATGCGAGAGGAAGTTGAAGCCCTGATTGTATTGTTATTGGAAATGCCGTTACTCATTAGTAGAAATGTGTCGAAATTAGGTAATATAATTGATTATTGGAAACGGATTGTGCCGAAACCGAGTGGAGCTTCTGATTTATGATTTGCTGGAGTTTACTGCGACGTAATTAGTGTTGTTGGTTGTGGATGTATGATTGTTAGCTCAAGAAAAGGGAGTTCGGAATTTGAACTCCTGCTGATGGACTTCGATTTTATTGTGAGTTTCTCAGGATGTGGACGAGAGATCAGGAGAATGTGATCCTTTATGTTCCGTGGATGAAATGAGCTCAAGTGATATAGAAGCTGGTTATGAGCCAAAGACGGATTTGGTGAAAGTCATTGCTATCCTTTTAGCAGCTTTGACGGGGACTCTGGCAATTAACCATTCGTTTGTTGCGGCTAATCAGGTCCCTTTTCTAATTTTAGGTGTTTCGTGTTTTAGGTTGTATGCATTGGCTCTGCGTTGTTTGTGGAAAGGAAGTGTATCTGTTGACCAAAGTCGGTGTAATCTTGCCATGCAGGATCTGTCTATGGTGTTGCTATTTGGAATAGGATATGCTGGCATAATATTTGAGGAATCTCTAGCCTTCAACAAAAGTGGAGTGGGATTACTTATGGCAGTGAGCTTGTGGGTCGTACGAAGTATAGGGGTAAGCTTTTCAATTTATCATGGGAAATTAGGAATATTAGTAATCTTGTTGCTCACAAACTTTCGTTGATTGTGCTATCCTGCCTTAAAAGTTGGTTTGTCTTGTGTTGCTGCCCATGATAAAGTATTTCTGCGTATGTTTTGGAATATATCAAAGATGATCATTTTAAAGCGTGCAGTTCACATACTCTTACGTGTGTGGTACAGGATCAGAGTAGATGTTTTCAGAAGTCTAGTACTATCTCACAAGATTTGTGTAATTCTTTATTTTGATCTTGTTTGTAGGCCCCTTCTACTGAGGTAGTCATTTCAGAGCTCGAGCACGCCACTGCAGAAGTCAGTCAAATTGTGTTCTTTTTGTTAGGCGCAATGACAATAGTGGAAATAGTTGATGCTCATCAAGGATTTAAGCTAGTCACGGAGAACATAACAACACGTAAGCCACGCACACTCCTTTGGGTGGTAAGTTTTGTTTGATCTTCAAGTAACGTTTCTTGTTCAACTGATGACTTTGCCGTATGAGGCACATAGGCCATAGCAGCTACGCCTGACTTAAACCATTGTCTTCAGTTAATCGTTTTGGCCTTCATAATTACCAGCAGCAATTTAGCTGTATTGTTTCTTTGCATGTGGTCTTTGCATCTTAGCTTTTCTTTCCGTGCTTACATCTGCTTTTCAAAAAAACTCCTTGCATCTGACTTGTATTTGGTGGAATTAGTTCATGCTTATTACAGGTATATTATTCACATGTCAGTGTCCCCCTTCGAAGGACTATTAAGGAAATCATTTTCCAATGATGCCATGTTTAGAACCTAATAACTTTCTATAAACCTCAGCAATACACCATATGTTGGCTATTGATTACAGAGTGTTCCTAAAGGCCGATGTTTGTTCGTCATGCTTTCGTGTTCAGCAGGTCCATCAATGGAGTCCTGACTGTAACTACAACAAAAAAGTTCTGCAACTGTATTGGATAGAGGCCACATGGGTTCTGTATTTTGAACTTCCAAATATTTGGTGGTCTGGAAAATTGTGATACTGAATTAAGGCATAACCAAATTAGTTTTCACCACCATAATAGGAAGAACCGGAATTTGGGTTCTTAACATGTTACCTCATCACTAGCGGAACTCAAAGTTAAGAACTAGGCTAAACAATGAATGAACTATTGATTCTAGTTCTTAAATTAATATATACCTTATGTGCCTTTGTCTCCTCATCGTATTCAGCACAAAAAGTAAGAACTGAGTTGTTAAATTAGAACCCAATTCTTATAAGAACTCCCTACAATGGAAGAACTAAGCATTTAAATCTTATATAAAATTTCAATGTATTGAACCACCACTGCAAATGCTGAGGAAAATAAGAAATAGTTACTTATTTCATTTCATTAAAAACAAGGTACTTTTCAAGTTATGATAATAAGCCTAATTCTGTTTTTCGTTTGCTGGCTGCACTTCGAATAAATTTGTTATGGCGTACTAATCATGTGCAACAGTACTCAATATCCTGATTATGGTTGCAGGTTGGTTTTGTTACATTTTTCCTCAGTGCAATTCTAGACAACTTGACATCTACCATTGTGATGGTTTCTTTGTTAAGGAAGCTGGTTCCACCATCAGAATACCGCAAGTATGCTTTCAAACTTCAGTTAGTTTTACTTTAATATGTCTCAAATCTGACAATAGTATGGGTGCCCGGCTCACGCGCGAGCTACATATGTATATTTCTTAAAACTCGTTTATCATAATTTACTTAAATGTTATTTTTACCTTTTTTGCCACCGATCATTTTATATTACATTAATCCCAATTTACCGTCACCGTCAGAATTTACTTTTATTATAACTTACCTAATATTGTCTTACTTTTACTTTTTCGTCACTAGTGATAAATCGTAATTATAGATAAACTTTGATTTTGACCGATTTTGACCAGTTCTTTGAAAATAGCCAGATGTTCGCAGAACTTTACTATGCACACTGCACAGCATTGGAATACCCTTGTTGAAAATGAGGGCTGGTAATTTTGTTAGGGTAGTTCTATGAACCTTTCGGTACACGTCACCCGTTGTGGCTAGCGTGCAGATTTTTCCGAAATTAGGATCCTACCATAGGTTTCGGCTCTAATATTTTGCTAAAACCTATAATATGACCCCTAGGGACTTCCACTAAAACTTGAGCCTTTATTGTCCCGGGCCCATTTTGGGACAAGTTGTGGATCATATATTTAGATTGCGGCCAATTTTGACCCCCACCCTTTTTTTTAATATAGCCAAATGTTTTCAAAGCTTTACCATAGACAGCCTCGGAGTATCCTTGTTGGTTATGACTTATGAGGTATGTTGGAGAGATCTTTTAAGGATTTTCGACAAACGTCACCCGTTTATGTTAGTGTGGGTTTTTGCTGATTTTGGGATTTACCATAGTTTTTTTGCTTTAATATTCCCGTAGAACTCATAATATGACCTCTAGGGGCTTTCAAAAAGAGTTTTAGCCATTTTTGTTTCGGGGCCATTTGGGCCAAAAACCATGGATTATATACTTCGGTTTTGGCCAATTTTGACCAATTTTTGAAAGTAGTCATATGTTCTCAAACGTTTACCATGGGTAAACTTGGAGCATCCTTGTTGGATATGAGGACCTTTTCCTCCGTTCTGCAAGCATTTTCGGTACACGTTGCTAATTGAGGTTAGCATGCAGTTTTTGCCGATTCTTGGAATCTAACATGTGTTTGGCTCTAGTATTTTGGTAGACTCCATAAAATGACCCATAGGGGATCCTACAAAAAATTGAGCCTTTTTTGTTCCGGATCATTTTGGGACGAAAAACGTGAATTACATACTTCGATTTTGGCCAATTTTAACCGATTTTTTGAAATATCTAAATCTTCTCAAAACTTTTACATAGACAGCCTTGGGATACCCTTGTTGGATGTGAGGACCCGTTTCTTTATTAGAGGAGTTCTTTAAGCCCCTTGGGCACACGATACCCATTGAAGGCCTTACATGCGTTTTTAGCCAATTTTGAGATTTATCATAGGTTTTTACTTTAATATTTTGCTAATACCCATATTCCCATAATATGACCCTTAGGGGTTTCCACAAATAGTTGAGCAGTTCTTGTTCCGGGGCTATTTTGGGTCGAAAACCGTGGATTACTCCATATAATCTTCTTATACAGAGTATTTACTTCGAATGACCACATTTTCAAAGTAGGCAACTATTCTCAAAACTCTACTATGGACTACCTTAGAGTACTCTTGTATATGACCGGTGGTTCCTTTGTTTAAGTAGTTATTTAAGCCTTTTTGGCATATGTCACTTGTTGAGGCATATGTCACTTGTTGAGGCTTTCATTATACCGATATTGGGTAACTAACATTGGTTTGTCTCTAGAATTTTGTTAAAACCCATAATATGATCCCTAGGGTCTTTCACAAAAATTTGATCCATTTTTGTTTCGTGGCCATTTTAAACTAAAAATTTGTGGATCATATACTCCCTCCTGTTCTGAATGATCTTGTTTCCTTTTTGAGCCAGTTCTAAATGATTTTCTACTTTCCTTATTTGTTATATTATTTGTGGTCCTAATTGATTGTGACCCACCCACATTCATTTTCCACCACCTATTACCTACAAAAAACTCCGTGCCACTTCCATTGTGGAACATCAAAGTGAACTGGAGGGAGTACTTCGTTTTTCAATAATTTTGACCAATTTTTGAAAATAGCCAAATATTCTCTATACTTTACCACGGATAGGCTTGGAGTTTCATTGTTGGATATGATGGTCGTTGCCTCTGTTAGGGAAGGTATTTAAGCTCTTCCTACACTTCACTCGTTGAGGCTACTCTGTTTTAGGCCAAATTTGGGACCTACCACAGGTTTTTGGTTCCAGTATTTTGCTAAAGCCTATAAAATAACCTCTAGGTGCTTCCACTAAAACTTGAGCCGTTTTTGTTTCAGGGCATTTTGTGCCAAAAATCGTGGAATATATACTTCGATTTTGGCAAACTTTGACTGCAATTTTGAAAATAGCCAAATATTCTCAATAATTTGCCATGGACACTACAAATTTTATAGGCTGCAAAATACAACCTGTTACAATAGGTTTCAATATTGAGAAATACAACCGGTTACAGTATGAAGTAAAACTTTCAGATTATAACACATACACCCGAGTATATGTGTTGAACGAATCCTTATTTCAATGTAAATTATATCCTGAAAATATAAAAAGTACAGTAGGTTTTTGAGAAATACAACCGGTTACACTAAAAAGTGAAATTAGTTTCAATAAAAAGTATAACACATGCACCCAAGTATATGTGTTGAAGGAATCCTTATTCCAATGCAAAATGTTGGTTTGACTAAAGTCATGTTAGGTCTGAAAGCCAAATTTCCATTTTGTATCTTTCATCAGCATATGTTTTGCCTTCTTGATATTTTACTATGCTAGGGTGAAATAGTTAACTCTCAAAATATATACGTGGTTCTGATGAACCTAATGTATTCATTTGTTAACCTCCTATTTAACTAATCATAATATTTCTCTTGTTTGTATTTTTTTTTATTGTATTTTTTTTAATTTTTTTTTTTTTGGTACCATGCGGTTAGAATAAATGATATTCTTATTCAACCTATATTAATGATTATAAATTTATAGGAGTAATATATTTCTACACTAAGGATTCCAAGTTTCCTATTATCTCTATCAACATAAATTAACCTATTATTAGAATATATCTATTTTCTTTTGCCATCCAATAGTATAGTGCCGAGTGTAGACCTAGAAATAGCTTGGGTCGAGGTTTATGTATGTAGTATGAAATTGGATTAGATATTAGATTAGATTTAGATTTCCCTCCAAAGTCTGAGTCTTCTTTCATTTATTATCTGATGCCTCAACTTTCAACTCCTTGGCAGGCTTTTGGGAGCTGTTATTGTCATAGCTGCTAATGCTGGGGGTGCTTGGACACCCATTGGTGACGTTACGACAACAATGCTGTGGATACATGGTCAGATATCAACTTTACCAACAATGAAGGTTTGTCATGGTATAATGAAGTGTCTCCCGTTTGCTTATAGTCTTTTATTTAATTTCAATGATTTTTTTATCTTGAAAAGATAGTTTCACCAGATGCACAAAAGGTAAAATTATTTTTTTGCGTCATACATTGCTGCTGTAGAGAGTATGGTGGTGGGTAGGGCGGTATGGAGAGACTCTATCCATGTGGAGGACTTAATTTGACTATTTTTGGTTTTCCTAACTTTTTTCCCAAAACTTTTCCTTACTTTGTGTTCAAAGTTCGTATGTTTTTCACTATTTTTCACACTTTTTTATTTATTTTGATGACTTTCTAAAACTCCTTTTGAAAGTGTTTCAATAATCCTAAGTGGTTTACAACGTTTTTGAAATTTTATGGCGTACACAAGACGGTTATTGGATGACGATCCATGTTAGCCGACCCCAAATCATTTTGGGAATAAGGCTTGGTTGTTGTTGTATACATTGCTGCTGTAATTGTAAATATCGTACTTCGACACTTGTATTAGTGGATGGAACATATCTGTGCATTATCGCTTTCTGACATATCCTTGCACGGCTTATTTTGCAAGGTTTCTTAACACTAGTTTATTCTTTTGTAATACAGGATTTGCTCGTACCTTCCATTGTCTCTTTGGCTGTACCCTTGGCCCTTTTGTCTCTTACAAGGTACATCAATATCTGTCATGAAAAGGAAACATCTGTTCCAGTGTGTAGAACTGAGAAGAAATGTTCTATTGTTTTTTAAAATTGAAATTAAGTCTCTGGTTTTCAATGCAGCGAAGTTAATGGGAAGCCACAAGAATCTTCCGGTGTTATGGCTTCGGAACAGATGGCACCTCGTGGACAGCTTGTTTTTGCAGTTGGCATTGGTGCTTTGATATTTGTTCCTGTGTTCAAAGCCCTGACTGGTCTGCCTCCATATATGGGTATGCTTTTGGGCCTTGGCGTTCTTTGGCTAGTGACGGATGCCATTCATTATGGTGAATCTGAAAGGCAAACACTGAAAGTACCACAAGCTTTGTCTCGTATTGATACTCAAGGGGCGCTGTTCTTCCTAGGAATTCTCCTGTCTGTTAGCAGGTAAGGTTGGGTCCATTTAAGTGGCATTGCTTTTCTCTTGTTTAAAAATTTCTGGGAGCTGCTACTACTATTGGAAAGGAAGTCCTGGCAACTACAGAAGTTGAAGGACAAATCTTTCCTTTACATCCAGTTATGTTGCATTGTTCTGCTGAGTTCTCTGCTTTTGTGCTCGTAACATTGATTTTCTCTGTGGCTCCAGCTTGGAAGCAGCGGGAGTCCTACGGGAGCTGGCAAATTACCTTGATGCGCACATACCAAACATTGAACTTATTGCTAGTGCAATTGGGGTTGCCTCAGCGATTATAGATAATGTCCCTCTTGTTGCAGCGACGATGGGAATGTATGATCTTTCTTCTTTTCCAAAAGACTCTGAATTCTGGCAGTTGGTTGCATTCTGTGCTGGCACTGGTGGTTCGATGCTAATCATAGGATCTGCCGCTGGAGTTGCTTTCATGGGCATGGAAAAAGTCGATTTCTTTTGGTACCTCAGAAAGGTACATAATTGCATCCTCATTACGTCCACTGATGTCAGTTGCGCGTCTGCCTTATTGTTCTATATATATAAATGACATATTCTGGTCTTCGCAGGTGAGTGGTTTTGCTTTTGCAGGCTATGCAGCTGGTATTGCTACGTATCTGGCGATCCATAATTTCAATATCTTCCTCCCTACTACACTCGCGAATATCCCTTTCTTGTCTAGTTAAGTGCCCGATTGTGAGCACCAATTTATGTTGAAATGTATGTAATGGGTTTTGGTCACACACAAGAGCCTTAGTTTGATAGGAAATAATGGCGATTACTGTGTAGTATAGATTGGCCCTGTAGCAGCAAGTACTGTATCAAAGTGAATTACAGTGTAACAGATGGTAGATTCTTACAATTTTCCTAGTTGGCCAGCGATTCGGCCGGAGACTCCACATTTGTTATACAATGTCCCTCTTTATCGTCTGCCAAATATCACTATTCTGGGCTTTTTTTTAAGAAGGCACAGTTACATATTGACATTGGGGTATTACATTGTTGCTTAACATAAACTATTTCAAGACATCGCAGTAACATAAAAATTGAGAATGCTTTTTATAGTAAGGTGATGCTCCTAGGATTGGCAAAGTAGTGCTCCCGGTAGACGTGCTTAGGTTTCTTAAACTGATTGCCGAGGAGGCCTTCCAGCAATGGCGGGGTTGTAGCCGAAGTACTTTGAAACATCTTTCGTAGCTTCAGGTGTTTATCCAGAACCATCAACTCTAACAGCTTACGGCAACTCTGAGAAAGGAATGACGAAAACTGTCAAAACTTACACATGCAGTATTAGTTTATCCAGAACCATCAACTTTTAACAGATTATCCTACTGTAGATTTGTAAAGGGTTATTTGTAGATGGACTATGTTAATAACAGGTAATTTTGAATGCAATCCATTTTCGACAAATTACAGTCTGCAAATTATTTAGGTATGAAGTCGTAGGATCAAATCGTTTTAAGTTGGTTCAATGACTTCAAACCCTTGGCCTCGTATAATCACATAACCAGTTTGCAGGAAGTTTATAGAGCTAACACGGAAAATGTACCTGTGGATTTAGCGCTTCCATTTGTCTGATAATACCATCCTGCCAGTTACCCAACAAAAACAACAAGAAAAAGAAAAAATGGTCAGCTTATGTTTTTGTTTTCTTGATGTTGTAATTAAACATGTTGAGTTGTCTTTTAAGAAACGAATAAACGATGGCTCATTGAAGGATACTACGAATAATACCTCCATTATCCCTGGATTTTGTGTCACGATACCAAGAATGCGACGTATAAGAGCCTTATAAACAACCCCATTTTTGGTTCCATCCCCACTGATCCAGGGCAATATTGGCTGAAAAGCAGCAGCACCTATGGTTGCTGTATTAGTTTGGCTGCACCCTTCGAGATTGTCATGAGCCTGGGCTGCATTTGAGCTGTCCTCGGACGAATTCAGGATAGTCACTTTATGCACGTCATTTGCATTTAAGAAGAAATTCACTTCATGTTCGTGAATGTTTTCGTCTTCTTCCATGATTGAAGCATCATCCGGCCTTTGTGGGACTGAGGACAGAGTACTTTCAGGATCGCGAGAACAAGTGGCCTTGGATGTCAGAAAGTACTTGGCACGATACATGGCATCCACATAATGAACATCATTGTATCCATTCACCTGTAGGCTAACCAGTATAAGCCCCCATACAATAATTATGAATTTAACAAGACATGAAACTTCAAGGAAAATATAACAGGAGCTATCTGTGAGGTTCACTTTGGAGTATGTTTTAAAGCTATGCATTAGTTCACGCTCAGCACATAACACCAGCGAAGCAAACTGATTATACCATTGACTGGCATTCACACTAACCTTCAGCACTAAACCGAATGACTCAAGCACATTGACAACGTGTTCGCTCAGGATCATGCCTGGGCAAAGCAACAGAGGATTAGTATAAGAGTAATAGTAAATGAAGGAACATACATCTAGCTCAAAAAGCAATACCTTGGATGCCTATGCACTCAGAAACCCTTGACATGACCAAGCCCTGATCACCAGCCTTCTGAATATTTATGTATACAGTTTTTATCAGCCCAGGGTCGACTCCAATATCTTCTTGGTCTGAATAGTTCAACAGAGTTTGGATCATGTAATTTGCCATAACTTCCCATATTGAATCACCAGAAATAATTGTAGTTGGGGTTATGCTATCAAAGTCAAGGGCTTTCTTGACATGGTAAGTGGGCAATTTGATACAGTTACTTTTCTGACCCAAACTAGTATAGAAGCAATCATCTTCACTTGAAAGAAGGTTTTGATCAACATCTTTAAAAGATTCCACGACATTGGATCTCAAAATTGCTGAGCGACTAAGAGAAACAGTTAAACCGGGAAAGCCTTTCTCGCGGCGGGTAAATATCTCAGAGTCCTGCAAAGAATGGCCCTTCTGCCTCTTGCTCTTACCACAATCCTCATTTTCATTCTCAACATATTTACGTTTTGAGCTTCTTGAGTCTTCAGCATCTCCAACCCCTTCATCGGGTAAGACAGGCGAAATAGACAGTTCTCCAGAGGAAACTAAAGTGAAAAGTTGGAATATATCTCCACACTGCAGATCAGAAGGAAGATCCACCACTCCCTCCATCAACTTCTTCTCCTTGTCATGTATCCAACTTGCTAACCTAGCTGCTCGTTTCCCAGTATTTGTTGGAAATTGAGACACTGAAAGGCTCCTCAGGAAATTTTGAGAAAGGACAAACGACTGACTAGGACTGCTTCCGATCTGTTTTATAGATCAAGGTTAGTCAAAAGGCAGTGGTATATTTCAGGCAATTACCAACACGCACATTGATTTACAACTTAACAAACAGGAGTGCAGGGTATCCCACAGTATAAAGCATGTAATTAGTCTCAGAGACGAAAAGAAGAATGTCTTATAAACAATCAGGCACGCAGTCAACAACATCCAAGCCTTATTCCCAAAACGATCAGGCACACAGTACGTGACAAAAAGTAGAAAGTTGAAATCTAAGATTTTCCATACTTAGATTTAGAACAGGAAGAAAAGGAGTACAGGATATTCACACTATCAAAATGTACTTAATCCAAGAGAGGAAGAGAGGACAAAACGGAGAAAGTAGAAATTCAATTTTTAGTTGGGAGCGAATGGGCAGGATAGACAACCCATAAGTCCTACAGATTACATCTACTCGACCTTAAGTTTAAGAGTGTCCCAATCTCAAAAGGCTCTTGACAATGAAAAAAACAGCCTAAAGCAATTCCAAAATCACAATCAAGCTTTCGGAATCTCAAACAATTTGTTGGAAACAAGATAATCGTGATCTTATCTGCCTTGAAATTTAAAAAAAAAAACCATACAAAGGACCCCCACAATGTACACCATAGTTGAGGGCAAAGGGACCTAAGGAGGAGGTAAAGACTAAAGAGCAACATATATACATATATAATATAACATATTTGCAAGCTTTACCATGATTTTCTTCTGCCTGAGGTAGTCATAGGCTGAGAAAAGATCATGCTCTGAATAGCGGCGCAAAGTTTCTGCTAGCAAATTCGGCATATCCGCGGATTTAGAATTGGTCAAAAAGACGAGCTTAAAAAGTTCAACAGCACTTGAAACAGCTAATGATCGATTTACTCGTCCGGAAACGCTCGAACCCTCCTTTAAATGCTTAGCAAACTTCTGAGGTAGGCGATTCCGCCTAGATTTTTTATTTGAACCTATCTGTTGCGTTTCACTGTTATTCTCCAACTCACCACACGTACTAGCAATGAATTCACGAGGACCCTACAGAAAAATGAAGGCACACGTTTAAACAATGATAGAAGGACATACTAACCCTGTGACAACAAATCGTGGCCATGATAAGTCAATCACTAGGACACCGGGAAAAGAGAACAGGATAAATGAACTTCAACGTCCAGAACAGTTGGTCAACCAATTCAGGAAAGGGATGCAGTACTAGATTGTAGACGTAGCTGACTGATAAGTGATCTCATACACTTGGAAAGTAGAATTTCAGTGATACTTTCAACAGTTAGGACAATAAACAAACACAGACAGTAATCATTAGATATGCAAGCTATGAATGGTTTTACACCATCAACGCGTTCAAGATAGGATACTCATCAGCACTACATTGCACAAGTTTTCAGAGTGAACATTACCTGAGAAGCAGATCTAGTTCCCTCCAATTTCATCATTTGCTTCAGCATAAGAACCTCATTAAGGGATCCCTTAATTTTGTTATCCTCAAAGTCATCCCAGCGCTCAACTGGAGGAATAACCTCTTCATTGTATTCATTGAGCCTGATCTCTTTTTCATGATCCAGATGCTGAGCATACCTTCGCGTAAGCAAGTTGCAGAGCCTCACCAATGATTCTCTGAACTTTTTATTGGAATTTAGATAAGCTAACTTTCTTCTGCATTCATCTTTATGTGCAGGAAGGTCTTTAATCGAACTCCAATCTGTACCCCGTCTAGCACCTTGCATTGCCTTTTGTCTTGCATAGAGAATTATCAATTCCCTGATAATATAACAAAGTGCCAATAATGCAATTAGACCTCAAATTTTAAACAATAAATGAAATTCAAGCTTCAGAATTTGAAGTTTCCAACATCATAGATATTATCATTCTTTTTTTCCTTATCTGCGAATCACCATTTCTGCTCAACTCTAAAAAACCTAGCAAAACTCAGAAACAATATGCTTCAATATCGAGACCTACCTTTCTGCCTCTTCTGTCCATGACAACTTTGATTGGCGATGTTGTTTCAAAGTTGGCATGATGCGCTGTCCAATCGGTGACTGCTGCACATCCTGCTCATCAGCAACTCCACGATTTTCCATATGTTTATCTTCCCGGTCTTCAAGAGAATCTAGAATACGAAGGAAACAGGATAAAAAAAGTATAGCTTGAGGCAACTGATACTTGGACATTCTTAGTTAACGTAGCTAAAATAATTAAGTTGTACGAACCGGTGGTGCGTTTGACCTTCACAGGCTTTGCAGAGTTCCCTTCTGAATCCTTCTTCCGTTTCCGCTGAGATAGAGGTCTATCATTTCTGGTATCTGAACCCATCACTCGAACATCAGCATCTCCCTGGAATATGTTAAGACGCTGTTGTCTAATATCATAGTATACACGAAGCACCTGCACAAGATTTCACCAGGATCAGTTTTTCCCCTGAAAAATAAGGAACCATTATTTCCCAACGTTTAAAAGTTGGATTTCAGCAAACACGCATAATTATTACAAACTGGTAGCTAATTGAGCACTTCCACTCAATGAAAGAAAATACCAATTATGTAAGAGACTGTTTATGATCTGGAAGGACCTATTTCCACCAATTTCATCAAATAATTATACCATTAGTCGCATGAATGTAACATGGGTGCAAGTTTCATTAGCTTGGTGTCATGTGCAAGTCTAAGAATCAACTGTATAATCCAGGGTATTAAAACCTTTTTTTACTTCTACAGAGTACTATTTTTGAAATTCTGCTCACTCCTCTATGGAGCATATTCTCAATTTTCAAGCAGGTTTACAAAAGGCAAATGAACAAATTAAAAACCATAAGTAGACACAGTAACTACCTGTTCCAGAGTGAGATTAAGATCCTTGGCGATTTCTCTACATTCCTTGAAGGTCAGTTTTTTATTCTGCTGATTATTAATGCGCTTGAGGAGCTCTGCACGCTGCTCCGCCTTCATAACCCTGACTGTTGTCCATGATCGATAAAGACAAACCTGCACACCATTGATACATGCAACTCCAATAGCGTAAGCCTCGCCCAATGTGCTAAAGCAGAATAAATGCATATTTGTGGACAGTAAAAAACATACTGTTTGAAACCATAGAATATCAAACACAGTTATAGTGAAGACTAAAGAGTAAACAGAATAAGCACATTGAATTTTTAAGCATATAGTTTAAGTGAGATTGCCCCGTCTTGTTGATGGACTCTAGCAGAGCCTTCAAAAGTACACACCCAGAATACCAGAAATAATAAAAAATGGTTCCAGTTGACATCAAAGCAAAATGATTTCTCAGGTGAAAAACAGGTCCCATCTCTTGACACAGTCACCAAATAATGAAATAAAACCCACTTCACTAAAGGATCTACTGCTGCGAAATTACGAATCAAATCAGAAGCAGTCTATTTGACTGAAGCCCAGTTTCCAGAACTAGAGAGAGATCCATTCATCCAAGTCTAGCTGTTGCAGACACCCCAATCTAATCCAAAGCCAAACACATCAACAGCATTCATAGAAAACATATCATATATTTGCTAAACAGTATGGGATGACCTCTTTTACCCAGTTTCAAATATACAGATGGCAAGCATGTTCGCGAAACTGATATACTGGAGACATACCACACCTCGAGTCAACTAATATTGAGGCCATTTTTATGCATACAATAGATAGTAAAGCTCACAACTATAATGGATGGAGATACAATTAACAAGTGAACATAAAACGAGTAAACTGAGCGTCTGAGCATATACCAAATGGATATCAGACCAGTACCTCATCAACCACAGATCCAGGGAATGCATGTTTAGCCGCTTTTGGATCAGCAGCCGCGTAACAGTACTCCAATGTTTGCCAGTATTTTTCTAGAGCTTCAGACGTTGACAAAACAAAGTCATGTCTGAAATGCGGTCGAAGATCAGCAGTGGCAAAGCATCCAGGAAGTGAATCGACTGATGGTGGTTCCTCGATATAGGGCTTAAGCTCTAAAGCATATACAAGTGTGGCATGAGAAACCTTGATTGCATCTTTGGGACTTTCATCAGCTACCAGCCTGATTAACTGGATCCACAAAGTCAAAAATGAAGGATCAATGCACGAACAAAAGAAGCGGAAGTTCTCTCTCAGAATACATAAGTAGCAGATAGAATGAGAAGCCATCCTCAAATGCAATGATGGTGAATCAGGTTTATCATTTATCAGAGGCACATCAACAATAAGGCCAACCAGTTATACTTACTCCCACCCGTGTGTCATACACTCATACCTTGTAGGTCCTATGCATAAGAACTTGTTATTCCCAAAAACCTGTAGCTCACTGGTGACAAGACCGAGATTTAAGCACGTGGATGTTCCTTAAAACACTGATAATGAGAGGCACAGACGCATGCTTGAGCAACATAGCAGTACAATCTTTTAGAGTAACTGTATTAACAACAACATCTTTAACCCCTGTGCCTTAAAGGCCGCCATAAGGCGGGGTAAGGGGGGGTCGGATGCACGCAAGCCTTACCCCTATTGAAACATAGAGAGGCTGCGCACGGATGACCCAAAATGAAAATTGCGTCATGAGCCATTTTGCTTTATTCCATTATATCCCAAAAACCAAAGAATAAGTAGTCTTTGGCTCCATTGGAAATGGAAAGAGTAACTGTATTAACATATAATGATTTTTAAAGGAGCTTATCCCTTGCACAATACAAGTGAGGAGAAAGAAAAATGGTCCAACAGGTGTACAGGTTGCACAAAACATACCTTGAGACGACGCAAAATTTCAAAAAGCCATGACAGCCGACTAGTTGCTCGAGTATCCATCAGAGACTTGTATTCCTCATCAGGAAAATCAGACAGAAGAAGACCATTTTTGCATTTCTCAATCATATCATCCCATTTGAGAGAAGACCCCACGACTTGCAAAAACAGTTCTAGAGGCATGGCCTTTATGGCAGTATCTAGACTAAATAACAGACATGAGCTGTGTGGATTGCTTGAGGCATTTACATATTCTACTGACGTTGGAATATCAATGTGTTTAGCTGGATTGTTAACATAATCCCACAGAAAACAATGCAAAAGTTTTGTGCGGACCATTTTTGCCAAGACAAACCCATTAGCACGCATAGCTTCTGATTTGATATTGGCGGCATCTGGGCCTGAATTTGGCGGAATTCTCTTTATTCCACGAAGAACTGGGACTGGAAATACGTTCTTAAGAGGAGAAATTGCACTACGAATTTCCATTTCGAAAGACCTCAATTTGTCATGCACTTGTTCTGATAGTTCACTTGCTGAACCTTTGACAGATGGGTGAAGAACCACAAGTATCCCACGGTGACGGCCACAGTTTGAGACACCAGGTATATTGAAATTCATGAGTTTGCAATGTCCTTCAAGTGTAAGCTTTGTCAAACAGCGCTGCAAAGTCCTTCTGTCCATTCTAGTCTGTTTGTCCTTCTCAAAACTCTCAAGCCAACGCTGCAGCACAGGTTTGATGATGATTTTCTCAGTCTGCAAGCATATAGGGAAAGATGTCAAACAGATGATTTTAGGATGTTGACAGTATAAAATTATTATCAGAGTAACACCGAAACAACATGCACAGCCACACTGCCAAAAGTGAAATATGACTACAACTGACACTGAATACTATCTCTAGAATCCAAAACTACAGGTTCACCACATAGGCAATGTTGAGTATTTAAAACAAAAAATGAACTGATCACAAACCTCAAGTATTTCAAGGATGCGTAGCTCCCTTGTGGCACTAGTTAGAGATGGATACCTCCGGCCTTGTTGAAGGTTAAATGGTTTGGGCACTGGACTAGATGGAGCCTCTATTAGACTATTAGATTGAGTTTCATCAACTGCATGAGACAAAATAGTGCTAGTATCATGAGCCACATTGTCTAAATCGTCAGCCCAAATGACCATTTTGCGAGATTCTCTGTCCTCTCTGGACCCATTCTTAAGTTCTTCCACAGCAACTCGTTTTTCTGTGTTTTCTGCGGTTAGCCAACCCCGAGAGTTTAGATGATTTGCCAAAGTAGTTGTTCCAGAGTTTTCACCCCGATCATGTTCGTCAGCAGGTAATAAGCCTAATCGGACCTCAGCATGGCCATCTTCTAATCTGATAATTGAGGAATTAGGAAGTTCAGGACAGAAATTTCCTCGTGTCCAAAATCGATAGGCTGATCCTCTTTTACGGTTCTCCGAAAGCTGATGCAAACCAAACTGAGGAACTATTGTATTGCTCAAATTATCAAGCATTCTACTGCTGATCCCAAGCCTTTTGCATACCTGTAGGCATAACCGTATTGAGTATATAAAGCCACTACTTCAATTTCATGCACAAATGCATACATATCTGATCCACCAAGCAATCTTGTATAAAACTAAGGTTCACTTTATCTAAATTTTGTTCACGCGTTGAGGATTAATGAGGTTAGAAAATTATGCTTAGCATCGTTTTAACTAGTGCAGAGAAAAATCATGAAGTTGAATTCATCTAACATGCACTAAAAAATTTGATAAATAACTAAAAGTTAACTTCAAATATTTCAATTAAATTAACCTAATAAAATTTTATGTAAATCAAAACTAGAAATAACCACATATATCTAGCATAAAAAAAAAAGCTTATTAGTACGGATGCGGTTGCGACATTATAATTAAGAGTGCGTATACACACCAAGAATTTAATTGAGTATGTACACTACAGTACTCAAACCTAGATGAACATGCCACGTTGTGATCTACCATTACATTAGTGGTATTTAATAACATCCACATATATAATGACAGAGTGTGTGACGAAATCATAGTAAACCTAACATGGGAGTATTATGAAATTTTGTAACACAATAGTATTGTTGAACGAGGCATACACTATAGATATGAGTATATGACTAAACTATGGATATTAAAGTTGTAATATTTATTGTAGGAGTACATATTGTAAATTCATGGAGACAAAAAGTTTTTAATTAAGATTAATATATTAACAATAAACTTCTTGCACCAACCTGAATATATCAACCTTATCGTGTGCGAAGCACGAGATTCTATCTAGTATTAATATAAACCCCATGAACTAAAGTTGGCCATTGGTTCTTATTCAATATCTCAACGACCACGGGAAACAATTAGCTTCCGGCATTTTCTTTTCATTTCAGTGGGGTCATTTCCAACATCCTTCCCTTTCCCCATTTGATTAAGACTAAGAATGGAAAAAGATGTTATGTTAGAACACAACCAAATGGAGGGCCTCATAATGGATGCAACAAAAAGCAATTTTAGCAGAGGAGCTAATAATTAAAAGCATGTAGGCAAGAAGACATAAGAATTCACTTATGTAATTAGAGAAAATTTCTCAGAAAATATGTAGATACCTCAACTCCAAGCAGTCCCTTTGGCCCTTCGGCATCAATCATGTCAACAATTTGTTGCTCAAGGGGGAGCTCCACAATCTGCTCTGTGTTTTGAACCTGTTTTCCTGAGGCAATATGCTGATCTGAAGCAGGATTGTCATACTCACAATCAGTAGTCCTATGTTCAAAAAGCTTCGGAGAAAACTTCTTCAGCAGTTTCAAACAACTAACAGGCTGCCAAGTGTCACAATCAAATAAATCAGACTGTTGAAAATCACTCTTTGAAGACTTGGAATTGGAATGAGAAAAAGTTAGAAATAAACGACATTTCGTACCGATTATAGCACTCCATCTGTCCCACAGATATTGTCTTAGACACTTAGTTAACAAACCCCGCATTTTTAGTGAAATCTCACAACATAACATATATCCAACAAAAACACATACTCCATATATCCCATCACAACCCCTTCACCATTTAAAATTATAAAATAAAATATGCTTGAAATAATAAATCGGAAGTTAGAAACATCATAGTATGTGTGAAACATTAGAAAAAACAAAGACAATTTTTTCAAACAAACAATTTGAAACTAGGGTAGTCTTTGCGAGAACAGTACAAAGAGAAACAGGAATTGGAAAAAACTGAAGGACCAAAAGGAGCATATGTTAACCTAATACCTACAGAGGCGATCAGAGCAACATACCTTTTTTTGCCCTCCTGATCTGCTCTTCTTGGCTGGAGTTTCCAGCTCACTATCTACATTTGCCTCAAAAACTTCAACAAGACCCGTCTGCTCAAGCCTATTGAGAAGCTGGAAACGGAACAAGATTAAAAATTATGCTAGAGGACAGACTAGCTATCCAGTAAGGAAAGGAAGTTACATTTCGCCATTGTCTGTGTCCAGAGGTTTCCCGATAACCAAGTTCTCTCTTGATGTCTGAGACAACCAGAACCTTCAAGGAAAAAGAATGCCATGGACCAGAGAAAGTAAAGATTAAAGTTAGGAAAACGTTACTATGCCCATTTATCATCCTTAATAATGCTTCCCAGATTCTGTTCAAATGCAACAAACCTTGCCTTCAGCTTGCTCGAGTCTATCACAAATAGCTTTCAAATCAGGCAAGAAGTCTTCCACAAGCACATCTTGGCCACACTCGTCCACTGTAGCAACATCTCCACTCACACTATCCCCATGGTTTTCTTCCGAATTGTTGCTCTTCTTAGTAATCTCAAGTCGTTGTTGGGAACTCAATGCTGGAGCATAACGATGCAAACGAATCAAATTGGTACGCTTCGGTTGACTACTTTTAAGCTCCTTGTCACCAGCTACTTCTTTAGTTCTCACTATTGTCTCGTGCCGAACAACCAATCCCCATGACTCGAGTCTTTTCACCACGTAAAAGAAATTGTTGGCAGATGTTTTTTGTTCCTTTGAAAGTTCGCTTTGCAACTCCCCATTTTCTCTGGAATAAAGCAAAGCAACCAATAAACTTGCTGTAACAAGTTGACTCCTTCATGCGATAACAATATCCTCCATTGTCTCTTAAAACTAACTTCAATCCACAAGAGCCCAGTACAATTACCCGCCATTATCATTTATTAACATCAAGCCCTCATATCTTAACTACAACTCAACAAGTATTAGGAGAAAACCATTTGCCAATGCAAACCCTCTAGCATCATCAGTAAAGCGGCTATGCAACTGGTTGCAATTGTGATTCGAACAACCAAATGTTCTAACTAGCATTAATTATATTAGCCTTTAGAAGCACTGGGGCATTGCTTATAATTCAATTTATCTTAAGGGCTTGCTTGGATTGGGAGTAATTATTAGGGGGGTAATAGGGGCTAAAACAAGGAGAAAATGGGAGACAATGTGATGGTGGAGGGAAGAAATAAAGGGAGGAGGAGGAATCATTACTCCCATATGGGAGTAATGCATTACCCTAGGAGGGAGGGGAGTAATGTATTTCCCCCATATGGGGGTAATAGTTCCTCCTCTACCCCTTATTTCCTCCCTCTACCACCACCATTTCTACCATTTTTTGCCTTGTTTTAGCCTTCATTACCTCCCTAATGATTACTCCTAATCCAAGCAAGCCCTAAAACTCACACCATTGCAAGGACAAATTAAGTTAAAGGTTGCAAGTTTATTCCACAAGTTCACAAACAGCTTAAACAAATAGAAGTACACAACTATCGGCTTATTCGAGCACATCCATAGAACAAATAAGAAAAAAGTAAACTCTTTATACACCATTTGAGATCAAGTTTGGAACTTCAGAGTTCAGATGCAATCTCACGTCTTAAGGCATGATGTACTTAGATCAAACAAATATGAGCTCATCATTTTGGAGATAGTTTGAGTAATAAGATTGCAACTTTATTCTATAACAAAACACAAAATCCCAAATGCACTAATACAACAATAAATACCACAATAATCACTAAAGGTTGCAACTTTCTCGACATACAAAACCAAGGCATGCTCTAGTAAAAACAAAACGCAAAACCCCAAATGCAATAATGCAACAAGAAACACCACAATGATGACCAAAGATTGCAACTTCCGCGACTTCACTAACCATACCATGCTTCAACCCCAAATGCAATAATACAACAAGAAACACCACAATGATCACCAAAGATGGCAACTTCCGCGACTTCACTAACCAAACCATGCTTCAACCCCTCATCCATGTACACTATCTATTTATAGTATGGCCACCTTAGCCTTTTAAAAACTAATTGCTCTACTTAAACCAAACACATTTGAGTTCATCATTTTGGAGACAAATAGAGTAAAGATTACGACTTTATTTGAGAATATACAAATCAAAGCATGCTCTCCTACAACACAAAAATTTTCTAGTACACTAATTAAATCATTGCTCTAATTTTGTGATCACATTCAAACACCAATCCCCAAAAAAAAAAAAAAAGAATAATTAATTATAAACCTACTCAAACAAAAGCCTAAGCCGATAAATAAAAATAAAATTCACGGAAACCAACTCAACCAAAAGGCTAAACCGATAAAATAGGGGCACACACAACGGTTTTATACCTAGCAAGTGCGAGGCGCTCGAGAACGCGCATTTGAGGAGGAGGAATATTGGATGCTTTGACATCGTAAAGTCCGAGGAAGCAATTCCGGAGCTGCTTGTCGGCGGTGACGGTCAAGTCAAAACCCTCACACTCCTCAAACGGTTTTAATTTCGGGTCGAATATGGACCCGTTGCGGGCCTTGAATTGAAGGCCCGGCACGGCGGTTAGGCCCGAGAAAACGGCCCGTTTGACGGCGGGGCAGAGGTTGAGGCCGGCGGAGGAGAGCGGCGCGTGGAGGCGCGGCCAGAGGAGAGAGAGTGAGATGCCGGTTTGACCTTGGGAGCAAACCTCCTCGAGAGCTGCGTGGACGATCGTGTCCATTGATTGGGGCGGCGGCTTCAATCGGACGGCGGTGATGAGTTCATGTGAAAAGAAGAAGTGAAATTGGCGGGAAGGTAACGGTTTTGGGGTTTTTTTATTGGAGGAGAGAGATAGAGCGAGCGGAGGCGTGTCGGAGAAGGTGGTGGTGATTGGAAGGTCTAGGGTTCGAGGAGTTGTGAAGTGAAGATGGAGGAGATTCCTATGCAATTTATTCCAAAGGTTCCCTTTTTTTTCTTTTTTTCCTTCATTAATTCTGCGATTAGACCTTTTTTTTTTAAGGGTGATTAGACTACTAACTTTTTTCAATATAATTTGCTAATATTTATTTCAATAAATAAATAAATATATAATCTGCTAATTTACAAAAGTATGAGTAAAGTAAAGAGTGATTTTAATAGACAGTAATAGACCATTCCGTTAATAAGTGGTGTCATACATTAAAACGGTTAAATACTACATGTATTGATATAGTGGTCATTGAGTATTTGTAGACGATTTCTTATTACATACACAGTTGCTTAATACGGGACACATACTGACCCATTGGTAACCCGTCCTTATATTGGAGGGAGCACGTATATTATAATGGAAACTCGCTTCACTCAATAAAGATCGGAGTGATGTGTACTTATTTGTAATCTTTTTGTTTCATTTTAATCAATTGAAATGCAAAACTTTTTTTTTTTAAAAGTATCATAATTTCATTGGCTAGTTTTACCGGTCGTTTTTTTTTTTTTATCTAGTTATTAAAAAGAGTTAATTCAAAGCGGTTTACAATCCACCTAGTAGTTAGCCGATAATGAAGTGTTCTTCCCTCATAAGTCACAATAGTTGAGTCACTTGAGTGGGATCATGACTAGAACTTAAAACATGATGTACAAAGGTCATAAAACTCATTGTTGGATGTTGGATTTCAAAATAAAATAAAATAAAAAGTCAAATGCATTGTTGTTGGATGTGATTTGCAAAGTTTATAGGATTGTTATCAGGCACAATTTATGCTGCCAGGGGCCTTGGTACATCATTTTTGGATACTAATCTTCTTGTGCAGTACTATCCTTCTCCAAGACGCTACAGAAAAGTGAGAAAACTCAACATTATGGAAACAAAGACCTGACACAGGTGACGCTCGTTTTTCAGCTCATTCCCATACTACGAATAATGAATTTGTTACGATTATTCACAGATTTTTGTTCAATTGCTGTGGTGCGTATGCAGTTTCCTGTTTCCCCCATAGAAACTGTGATCTTTCACCAGCAAAAAAAACTGTATAGCAAACGAAACCTGTGAATTGTGATCCTGTCACAAAAGATTGTTGTTTACTTCGAAGTGGTATTTTGCGTAATGCTTTTTACTTACAGTTTCTTTTGACGGAGTATATACATTTACTCAGTAGTCAGTACAACTTGTATAAACTATAGTACTACCTGTTTCCTGGAAGCAGTACCAGGTAGAATTGTTATGCCAAAATTGCTGTTTCAGAGATACTTTGTCCATGGGCTTGTTCCGAGCAATTTGAATAGCTTATCTTTTTCGTTGAATAGACATTGTCAGAGCTCAGAAGACTTAGTTATATGCTGAAACCTTAAAATGCATGTCTCCTGTTTTCAAGGCAACATAAAGTATGGAAAAATTGGAAGAAGTCTGTTATACTTGCTCTTACCAGTCCTATATACTTCAGTCTACGAACGCATTGTCTGTTGAAATGCCTATAAGTACTGAAGAACATAGCCTACGTCCCATCAATTTAGACAGCTTGAGAGAGCAAGAAACTACCTCAAATACCCTGCTTCAGAGCGTAAAATCCTACTGCCTAGTCGTCTTCCTGCAGTAACGAGGTGAAAAAGATTCACTACTCCGGAGAGTAAACTATAAGAACTGTCGTCTTCAGTTCCTATATAATATTAAGGTATGAAAATTTCTCTTTTTCGTCATTTGATATGCTGGTATAATGGATCAGTTATCTCCTATGTGGAACAACTTAAATAGTCCCGTCTAATTGCAGGCTATTAGATTAAATGCTCTTATTGGAAAATGTTCTACAAGAATATTTCCCTAAAAAATTAAGCATATGCTTGTATCCCTTTGCATAGACTCTTACCAGTAACTTATTAATGATCAAATGCTGCTTGAACTTGTCAGGAAAGACTTATCTTGCCGCGCATTAAAATAAGTATTTCCTGTCAACAAATGGCCTTGGCATGGTTCAAATTTCTGCAGGGAATATGGCCTTTCACAGCCTTATATGATGTTGACAGAGAAGTATCTCAGAGATTGGTTAGAGAGCTTCAGATACCTGAAACTACAAAACAGTTTGTATTCGCCATCCAAGAACCTGAAACCAAGTCTGTAATATACATTCTGTATGTTCATGGTCTCTCAGAAAGATCAGCTTCAGACACTGATTACCTAATAAGGGCAGTACGCCCAGATGCTGTCATCAGTGACTGGAGTTGGGCTTACACTTTAGACCATGACTTGGGTGACAGTGCAGATGAGCCTATTCCAACTTCAGTATTTAGAGTATTGAAGCAATGTTTCTTGTACAGAACAAATAAAGTCCGGTATCAGAAAGTTGCTAAAAACTGTGTGGTGCAGGAAGTATTCGGTGTTGGATATGAAAGGCACCATCTTGTGGCGAAAAACACTGCAGAGGAGATTGGATCTTCCTACCTCATGGGTTCTCCCCGTTATTGCAAAACTAAACCAGTCAAGAAGAAACAAAATCCGAGCAATGAGGAACCATTATTTGTGCAGACTTTATACCCATTGTTTACAGGCCTACACAATTTTTTCACGTTGGAGCATTCGCATCTAGCGTGTGCACAGAGGTTGCTCCTCACTGTGGACAATGGAGGCAGAGTTGATGCTCAAGATCTAACTCAAGTTTACAGATTTCGATGTGCTGTTGAGGCAGGGAGACTTATGAACTTCCGCGAAGGAAGATGTTCTGTCACACAAGGAACAGTTGCCTCTGAAGTGGTTAATTTCTCTGAGCTTTCTGGTGAAGAAAGGTCCCAGTATCTTGCAGCTCAAGGCATACGCGAACAAGCAAAGAAGTTCAAGAAAATCGTGTTTGTAACAGGTCAGGATGACTGGGCTGGTATCAGGAGATTTTTAAAAGCTCCAGCTTTTCAAGAAATCAAAGGAATCACAGGAAAACTATATGTAAGCAAAGAGGACAGTGGAGTAGAATTCTCATCATCAGTGAGCTATGATCAGGTTGAAGAGCGGCCTACGACTTTAGCTGCTGGAGCAACTGCAAGTTTAGCAGCATCTGCTGCACTCAGCAGAAAGGAAATACTATCAGGTCTGTCACCAGCCTACAAATTCATAAGACGAGGGAAGAAGGGCCTTATGCCGTGGTTCGCTTTCACTGCTGTTGCTACTTGGCTGCAGTATGCTGATGCTGTCGTATCTCTTCCTGCAGCACCTCGTATAGCTCGCTTGGGCCGCGGAATCCATAGTTTACAGCAAGCATCTCAGGCTATTGCTCATTCACGCAAGAACCAAATCAATCAACTCAAAAAACAAAGATAGCTTGAACTTCAATCTACTGCATTTTCTATAATAAATTATGTAAATGAAGGAATGAAAGTTTGAACAAGCAAGTAGAACCCTTATTATTGTTTAATTTGTCGATATGTCAAAACTGACGAAGTAAACATACATGTTGTAAATTTTGCTCCTTAAACATGGTTTTTTTATTTACTCTCGTTAAACAATCTCTGATGAAATTATTACTTTGTTACTCGAAGTTACAAATTTGGTACAGTAAAATTCAATAAACTGCCACCTTGTTTAAACTAGTAACCTAATTACCTAAGTAAAACAACATAGCCTTAACTCCTTAAGAACACTTTCATAGCTGGAATTTACCGAATGCTCTTCAAAACTGATTGCCAAACCAGTATCGTAAATTCGTAATGGTTAAGGCAACAATAAATGGTTTTACGAGTACATCTTAAATTGGCTCATCACAAACTTAGACAGATACTCGGCATCATTGAACTTCAAGCCCCGGAAAATACCTTGAACTTCCAACCATTGAAATACACAACGTCCCACATGATAAATGCACAAACTTTGTGCTAGAATTCCGCTTGAAAAGAAAGGGGGTTCTGATGCTATTTTAAAGAGTCAACTCAACCAAAATACTGGACTGATGGTTAAGCCCCATCCTAGTATAAGTATTCCCTCCCTTCGCTTACAAACTTCCTACATTCTATTTAGGGGTGTTCATATTTAAACTTTTTATTTAGAATTTTTCCTTATTTATACATATAAAGACCAAAACACTTACTAGTTTATTAAAAATGCATGTGAGACATATTCGTATGTGTAATTTCAATGCTTATACCATGCTCCCGGGAGCGGAATGAGCATGGTGATCCTTCTCACAATAGAGGAGTAGGAACCACACTTAAAAATAATTTTACATTGTTTATTTCATGGTCCCACCATTTTGTTGTGAGTGGGGTCACCATAGTTCTTGTGCTCCTGGGACCACGGCATAATTTACCTTGTAATTTTACACTAAGTGGACCCAAAAACTGTGTTACGACATTACGCGTTCTATAGACGAAGGGAGGGTGTATACTGTAACACCCTCGAGCTAATCAGCCGCGTGTGTTAGACAATCGTGCAGTCACGGATCAGCAACGTAACAACGATATATCATCCTTTGGCCCACGATGACGTGTGTGGAATAAGACTATACGAGTAAAAAGTATAAATTTATAGGGTACGGAACGAATAAAGTATGGAGTACCAAACTACCAATGTTGTGAAACTGATCAATAATAATACACTACGGTACGAATAAAGTATTGAGTACCAATGTTGTGAAAGTGATCAATAATACACTACGGAACGAATAAAGCGCGGAGTACTAAACTACCAATGAAGTACGTAACGTAACGACTACCGATGCAGTGAAAGGTGATGAATAATAGGAAAGGTAGTACACATATAATAGTTGTATGTGGAATTTGATACAAAGTCCAATAGGAGAGTGTCACCTAGGTAAATGGAAAAAAAAAAAAAAGAGGGAAAACAAGAGTAATTAGGCGCAAAAAAAAATTCAGCTTGGAGGGAAAATACCTCTCTTTGTGCGTCATCTATTAGGCGGGAGACATAGGAGTGAAATTTTTTAGGATTTCTTTGGGCCTGTTTGGTATCGTTTTCTGTTTTCAGTTTTTAGTTTTTTTGAAAACCAAAGTTCCGTTTTTGAAAACCAGAAAAAGTGGTTTTCAGTTTTCAGTTGTCAGTTTTCATTTTCTATATGACTATTATAGAAACATACAGTTTAAATGAATTTTTGCAACTTATTTAGCTAAACTTTTTACGCAAAAAAAAACCAAAAACTGAAAACGGCAATGATACCGAACGGGCCCTTTCTTTTTTGTTTTTTGTGCATTATTTTTATTTCTTAAGTAACTTTTATTTCATAAGTCCGTTAAATATATGAAACATATCATCGTAAATCTCTTTTCGAATGCTTTCATATGAGTACAATATTGAATATGTTTAGATAAAAATCCAAAAATCTAATTTTTTGTTCATATCGTAAAATCTCATAAATTCATTCAATCTTGATAGTTTGATACATAAATAAATAGATCGATACTATGGATAATTTATTTAAAACAAATATAGGGTAAACAACATATCATTAGTAATAAGATTCAAAATTTGACATCGGCGTAGAGATTACGAGGCAATACTATAGAGTCCCCAGTTGGCTAGAGTAGATGTCATGACTGTCAACTGTTTTCTTGTAGGGATATAGTATATACATTCGTCATTTCACCACTTGAAAATAGAAAATGAATGACAATTACTATTTGAACCACTCCATCACACAAATTAACGTATGGATACAATGAAAATATTAGATCTCACCCAAAACTATTCTATATGACATATGTTATTTTTCTTGTAAGAGGTATATTTTTGTATGAACAAAAAAAAAATATAAAGTTCAATTTCAATTCGGATAAAAACAAATAGAAACAAATGTGGTATTTTCTAGTGTAGTAGTGTATAACATTGAAGTAGTGAGATTCTAATTTAAGAATTTAACGTAACGAATGTGAATCCATGCAAATAGTGACCAACAAACCAGGGGTATCTATACAAATGATTTTCGAAAACATATGTACTTATGCCTAAACTTTATGCAACACACAATGTTAGCATGTCATGTACGAGTATTAACTATTATAAGTAGTAAACAATAGAGAAAATGACATGGTTTCAGCACCCTCTCATCTAGAAACATAGTATAATTATATGTTCGAATAAATTTTGTTTTAATTATGAAATATTCATTGGCATAAATATTTATTCTGCCATTTGAAGACATATTTAGAATCAAGTAGTTTCGAAATATGTGGGATCTCATGAAATTCTATCTGTTAGGAAGATAATTTATTGTACTGGATTAATGATGTAATCTATCTATTCGAATAGTTCCGTATCTAGAATGAGATTTTTGTCAATCATTTCGTAATTGTATAAGAGTGATTCCAAAAAAAAAAGAATTATTTTCCTTGACATATAACATGTCTTAGATAGCCCTTGGTGACTCACAAAATAGATCATGTTGCCCCTATATATAACCAAGCTTACAATATCAATATAAACATCTCTTTCAGATAATTTTCAATCTAATTTGATTTTGAAATCTCTAATTAATATTTTGAAATTGAACACCCACAATTAAAAAAAGAAATTATATGTTTGTTTACCTAGTAATTCTAATTAGCTCCCACTCTTTTCTGAGTAGGGGTAGTAATTGATAATAAAAATATAACTCGTTTAATACTAAATTAATACTTAACAAAGATGTTAATGTCGTATCTACGACTCATACCTTGAATTTCATGTGCCGTATATTATAATATATTTTCATTGATAGTATTTAAATATTATTGATTGTATCGACTAAAACAACATGGTATCATACGCGGGAACAACTTATTTATCGTCATATTTCTCATCTTGTGCATGTTATCTTGTCCATCTTCATATTCACCTTTATCAAACAATGATAGAAGATGAAAAGTATAATTTAGAAAATGTCAAGAGACTTATAAAGTGAATCAGACTTATATTCTCTACGAAAGACTAAAGTAATAATTCATATATAATGTGGAGTAATCTATATTATGTTCATCTTTCGTATTACTGAAATAGTATTAACTAGTATCGACTAATACATACTTGTTCGTCATATTTATCTTTCTCCAAGTGTGAAAGAAGATGAAAAGTCTGAGTAAATGTCAAAGACTTATAAAGTGAAACTGAAAAAGAAGGGTTCATTCCCAAGAAAGAAATAATAATTCAAATTACATTTGTATTATTCTAAATTATACATGTATCAAAAAAGTATTACTTGTATCGATTAATAAATTTTTTAATAAACGTGAGAATAACGTATTTATCCTCATATTCTTCGTCATGTTCATCTTTTTAACCTTTATATTAATCTTTACGAGATGAATGAAATAAATGAAAAGTCTGTTTTATAATGTTGCAAAAAAAAAATCTTAGTTAAGTGAATGAGAAAAAATTATATAGTGGATCAGCAAAAGAGGTTTTTTTTTTTCCCAAAAAATGAAATAATAATTCGGGGTTCATTACTTAAAATTAACTGAAACAAAATTGTGCATTTAGTAACTCTGAAACACATTACTTGTATCAACTAGTATAGTTTCGTATACAAAGTGGGACAACGTATTCGTCTTCATATTTTTATCTTTGTTTATATTGTTCTTCATCCTCTTGTTCATCTTCATATTCAACTTTTATTTTTTTGCAAATTTGTGTGACTAATGTCGATAGAATATTTACACGTTCACTAGGTATGGAAACATTACAACTATTTTCTTGCAAAATATATTTGCTCAATGAATGACTTTATACTCACAAATGTGTTTTATGATCTTAAGAAATACTTATTACTCATTTTGTTATTCTTTGGAAGATACAAACAATATTGTACACAAAAGATTTAGGAAGGCTGCTAGGGCTATTTGGGTTATTATGTCAATTTGGGTTATTGGGGTTATTACTATCTAGTGTTAGTAGGATTTCTAGGACTGATATGGATTAATTGCAGGGTGACTTATTAGTTGAAACTAGGAACTATTATTACACTACATTACAATAATAATGTGTTGTTCAGTCCTAGTTAGTATCCGTGATATATTTATTGTTTCTTACATACTGAACGTGTTCATAAAGAGAAAAAGCGTGAGGAAGAGACAATTTTGTGAAAGAAGTTTTTTTTTCTGATTGGATTAACGACGAAAACCTAGAGATTTGGACCAGAAACGAAGATTAATTAATAGTATCGTCTGATACAATATTGTATCAAAGCGGGGACAACTATTTATCTTCCTATTCGTGTTCATCTTCAACCTGTTCATCTTCATATCCATTTTCATATTCAACCTTTTTCTAATATGCATATTTCTTAATCTAAATTCAAATACAAACAATCGAAATTAAAATTAAACTAACTACTCTCATGTAAATTAAATTTAAATTAACAAGTCTCCATGTAAATTTAACCAAAAATCATACTTTTCTTCATCTTCTTCACCTCATATTCATCATCTCAACCTTCATCTTCGAATTTTATATAAAACCCAATTTCAATTTTTTTTTACCCAGATCAATGCAATACCAAATACAATTGTAGTATCATTGGCTATCATCGACTAATTTCAACTCATAAATATATACATTAACAATTATTCAACATGTAGAAGCCTCATTTGGGTGTTGAATTTTGAAAATTTGTTCATCTTGGGTAGAGGAGAAGATAAGAGACAAAGACTATGTTTGGTAAAATTAGCCGAAATAGTAGCTGAACGCTGAAATAATAGTTGAATGCTGAAATAGTAGCTGAAAGCTGAAATAATAACTGCAAAGTTTTTAGCTGCTAGTATTAAGAGTGTTTGGCAGAATTAGCTGATATATATAAAATTACATAAAAACGCATTATTTATTTTTAATCTCATTTTATTTTAGTAAATAATTGAGGGTAAATTAGGAATAAAATTATGATAAGCTAGCTTATTTTATATAAGTTACATGGGGTAACTTATTAAATAAGCTAGCTTATTATATAAGCTAGTGGTGTTACCAAATCAACTTATTTGGTCAACAAGCTTAAAAAAATAGTCAAATAAGCTACTATGGCCAAATAAGCTAACTTATTGTGCATACCAAACATAGCCAAAGAGAAAATGAGGGAAGAGAGAGGTTGGATGTGAAAAAAAATGAGGTAGGGATAGAGATAGTAAAAAAAAAAATTAAGGTTTTGTTATTTCTAACAATAAAAAAAAAGGTAAAAGAAAATTTAATTTGAATAAATCAATGTGAAAATTTTGAATGAAAATTGAACTTTTGGGAATATTCTTTTTTTTTGAAATTGACCAATAAAGGGCTGTCACATCCATTGTATGAGATGATTCATACAACCATTGTATGTGTACCATTTTCCGAATAATAGAGTACGGATGAACTGATAATGGGTGGGGTCCTTACATGTGACTTTGGGGAGAAACCGAGTAAACGACCATTGTAGACTTACTTGTAGTACAAGAGCACAATCATGCATGCCGATGAGTTAGTGCTGAGCATTATTATTACTCCACTATATATAAATGGGGGAGCTATAAGCTAGTAATAAGTTACCCCATCTAAGAAGGCTTCCCACACAAGCTAAGATGGATCATATCACACTTGGTGTTGATGCTGCTGTGGGTGTATATAATGCGGCCACTTATGTGATGGAAAGGAGTGACCTCAAAAAGGAGAGAGATGATACACATACATTTAATGTATGAAGCATCTTTATACATATCCAATAGAATGGTGACACATCACAAAAAAAAAAAAAAAAAAAAAAAAAAAAAAAAAAAATCTGAGGGAATTTTCTTAATGTGGCGCTCAAAAGTTTCAACAGGGAGGGAAATTTAATAAAGTTTTTTTTTTTTAATATCATTTCAATTATTTTTCCTCCAAATAATTAATTGCATTAAATAAATAAAGTTAGTTTTTTTTATTATTATCTCTCCTATCTCCCTGCTTCCTTCCTCTCACCGGAGGTCCGCCGGACCCTTCCCCATACACGCCGGAGCTCCACCGGCAGGCCATCGTCGCCGCCACTCCTGTCGCATATTTTGGGTATATTTTTTTTTAATTGTTTTGTTTTCGTAAATATTTATACGTTCTTATCTTGTGAATAGCACAAATGAAGAGTTAGCACAAGAGCTTTACTGCTTCCCGGAGCCCTCCTCTACTTCGGCACAACCCAAAACCCCATCAATCGCCACCATCCGAATCCACCACGATTCCACAAAAACACATAAATTTGAAATTTTCAATTGCAGCAAAATAAGCCCAGAAAATCGAAAATGCTCCCAAATATTCGAGCATGGTGGTGGCGGTGGTCGCATCAGCAACGGAGATGAATTAATTATGAGGTAAGGTAGTTCATAGACTTCATACGCTTGCTAATAATTGTTAATCGTCCAATTCCCAGCACAATTGAATCGGGAAAATAGACTTTACACATTTCACAGGAGCATAGTAGAAGTTAATTATAAAAAATACTAGTGGGTTATCAATGATGATCATGATATTCCTATGATTTTGGGGGATATTTTTGATGAATTGGAAGAAATTTATTCAATTTGGATTGAGATTTCATTTGTTCAAAATATAGGGATTTTGGATCATTTGACCAGCTCCGGCGAGTACGCCCCTCTCATCAACCGCGCGACAGCAAACAACCTTCCACCCGACTCGTTCCTCGCCACTACTTCGAGCACAGCGCATTTCCCATCGTAATGTATGATTCTTTTGATTCAAATCATCGCCACTACTACGAATACATCAAATCAAAATAATATTCTTTTGATTCAAGCAACCAATAAAATTATGACACCTCGTAATGTATGAATATTCTTCATACATTTGATGTATTCGTAGAGTTTCTCTCAAAAAGGAAGATATAAACACACATAACCAGGCCATTCGCGAACGCGAGGCTAAGCTTCACCCGGAGCAATGGATTCAGCATCGACTCCACCCGCAACATCAACTGCAACTTGTTTCTAGTACTACTACCATGGATTTCCAGTATGTTACTCCTATTAATTTTTGGTAATTTTATTATATATATATTATGCAATCTCATTTTTTTTGTTTTTTTGAAGGTGTAAGGCGTGCTTACGCCAGGGAACAGGTGACCGGTATCGTTGTAGCGAATGCGACTTGGACCTCCACACGGCCTGTGCGCTCTCCGATGACATATTCAAGGGTCTAACAGAAAAAAAAATAATAAGCAACCATGAAACATCATCCGTGCATGTGGACGTGCACCAACATCCATTGGAATTGGTGAGTGGATCCGAGTACACTTGTGGACATTGCCACAATAAGAGTTGTGCAAAAGACAGATATCACTGTCTAGCCTGCAATGAGAGTTTCGACGTGATGTGCGCCAATCATCCTGCTCGACTGTCATCATTCTTGCACCCTGAACATGAACTGGAGCTTAAAACAAGGCACCATTTCAAGAAATGCGCAGTGTGCCGTCATAGAAAAGATTCCAATGCCAGGGTCTACAGTTGCGAGGTGTGTGAGTTTTATGTGCACCCAGAGTGTGCTGTCAAAGAACAGTACATCCAACGCCTCTTGCACGCCAATCATACCTTAGTGTTTGGCTCCGTTTCCAAAGACGAAACTTTCCTCTGCGCGTCTTGCCGCAAGAAATGTGAGCATTGGTGCTACCTGTGCCCTGCTTGCAAGTCTGTCTATTTCCATCCAGAATGCATTGATGCAGCAGGGACCAGTAGCGGAAAAAGCATGAAAAAACTTCTTGGTGAAGAATTGAAGGAGGAACTAGAAAACATAATCACCATCTTCGGATTGCCTTAATTAGGGGTATAACCGATATGTGGTTAAAAAATAATAATTCTAAGTGGAAGAACGTAGTTGGGCCGTGGTGCTTCTTTCCATGTTGCATGCTAGAACTGTTATAAATAATAATTTAGAAAAATCTAGATTATAAGTTTAAGAGTAAGAAAATAATGCTCTAGAATTATCGAGCTTAGAAAGTGAAGTAGCACCTAAAACCTTAGCTTTGATCGAGAATGTCGGTTTATGCATCAAATGTAATCAAGATATTAAGAAATAAAATTGTAAGAATAATAAGTATTACCAAAAATGTATGTAGTTCCAACTTTTTAACAAGTACTTGTAATTAGTTTGTACTAATAAATTAAAGCCTAGAAATAGGCTGATGCATGCTTTATTAGAATTAATTGAGCAATTAAGTTTATAGATTTCGTTGTGCTAATGAGGCAGGGAGATTTATCAGATACCGTGAATGAAGATGTTGTGAAACAACACACAGTAAAGTTGGCTACAGTAGTATATGTAGCGCATAGTGATTAATTTCCCTGAGCTTTTTGGTGAAGAAAAGTCCCAATATATTGCAGCTTAATTAGGACATACGTGGCCAAGCAACGAAGGTTAGGAAAATCGTGATTGTAACAGGTCAGGATGACTCGACTGAGGTTTTCAAGAAACCAAAGGAATGGCATACAGGAAAACTAATGTAAGCATCTGGAGCATCTGCAAGTTTAATTTAGGAGCATCTGCTGCACTCAGTCACCAGTGACCAGCCTACAAATTTATAAGACGAGGGAAGAAGGGCCTGTTGTATCTCTTCCTGCAATACCTCGTATTGCTCGCTTGGGCCGCGGAATCCACAGTTTGCAGCAAGCATCTCAGGCTATTGCTCATTCACGCAATTAAGAACCAAATCAATCAACTCATCAAAAACCTAATATAGCTTGAACTTCAATCCACTGCATATTCTCTTATAAATGATGTAAACGAATAATTAAATCAAAGTTTGAACAAGCAAGTAGGTAATGTGTGTTTTTAAACGAATAATTAAATCAATTGTGCTCCTTAAACATGTTTACTTTTGTCCGAGAATGATACTTGTGTTTTTAAGAATTAAGGATGGATTATTACCAGATTGGACATAAACCTTTGTAACTCAGACAGATTCAGGGGAGTTACTTACAATTATGAACAACATGCTTTCCATAAATTCTTGTCCAAGACAAACTTAAAGTGAGACACACACACTCAAATCAATAAACATCAATAACACAATATAGTTTCAACTTGAATCCACTGCATATTCTTTAAGAAGTTAACAAATGATGTGAAGTTGTCAACGAATGAAAGATTAGTGTGATATGATCAAGCAACTACCGAGCACGTAGCACCAGAATTGCGTAGTAGATATATGATTATAAACTGACCACGTAGCACACGAACATCCATTGGAATTGACCATTGGATCCGAGTTTACTTGTAAACATTGTCGCAATCAGGGTTGTACGATATTTAGATATTACTGTCGATCCTGCGACAAGAATTTCCACCTGCTGTGCGCCACTCATCCAACTCGATTATCATCATTCTTGCACCCTGAACATGAACTGGAGCTCAAAATAAGGCACAATTTCAAGAAATGCTCAGTGTGTCGTCATGGAAAAGATTCTAATGTCAGGGTCTATACTTGCGAGGAGTGTGAGTTTTATGTGCACCCAGAGTGTGCAGTGGAAGCACAGTACATCCAATGCCCCTTGCACGGCGACCATACCTTAGTGTTTGGCGCAGTTTCGAAAGACGAGACTGTCATCTGCACGGCTTGCCGCAAGAAATGCAAGCACTGGTGTTACAGGTGCCCTGTTTGCAAGGTTGTTTATTTTCATCCAAAGTGCATTGATCCAGAATGGACTGGCGTAAAAAGCATGAAAGAACTTCTTGGTGAAGGATTTAAAGAGGAACTAGCCAACCTAATGGTCGAGGGAGCACTCACCGTCATCGAAGGAGTTGTTTCCGCCGCCTTGGGGATCTAGATGGTTGTTCAATCAATCTATGAATATAAAAATATGTGAAATATGTAAAAGATTGTACAAAATATTTCTGCTTTTGGATTCATGCTTGAATAATTTGGTGATTTTGGTCACAATGATATGAATTTGTATGCTGAAATCTGGAACTGTAAAAAAGAAGTGTCTTCAGTCTGATATACTTAATTAACTCTTACCAGTCTTACACTTCACCAGTTTACGAACGAGTTTCTGTTGCGGAACGTATAAGTGATCAAATTGCTGCATAAAAGTGTCCTCTTTGCATAAATTCCTATCCGCAACGCATAAGTGATCAAATGCTGCTTAAAAGTGTCATTGTCAGGGAACGTACAACCCTGACATTATTCAATTTTCTGCAGAGAATATGGCATTTCATAGCCTAATATATATGATGCTGATACCTGACACTACAAAACAGTTTGTGTTCGGAATTTATGCAAGAACCCGAAACCAAGTCTGCATTAACTAAAGCTAATTACTAAGAACTTCGTTGCCACTAGAAAGATCAGCTGCAGAGACTGATGAGTACCAAAGAAGGGCAGTATATCCAGAATTCCAGATGCTATCATCAATGACGACTAGAGTTGGGCTTACCATTACTAGAGACAAACTTAAGTGAGACACATTCAAATCAATCAACATCAATACCCCAAAAATAGCTTCAACTTGAATCCACTGCATATTTTTTAACAAATGATGTGAAGTTGTCAACGAATTACAAATTAATTTGGTATGATCAAGCAACTAGTGAGCAAGTAGCACCAATAATACTGCGTAGTGGATGTAATGTTTAAGCTGACTAAGTATAGTATCCTTGTTGCTATTAATTAGGGTCATTTAACCTGTTATATCTGACTTTGAGTAACACTTGTATTTTTAATAAGTAGCAAACTACAGAGAAACCCTTCAAGTGCACCAAGACAGTTTTACTTACTGGCGTACTGCTAGGACGTAGAGGACCAAGTAACATGCCATTGCCGCATATATATCGCTATCAGATTCCTGGTCTAACTAAGTACAAATGGGTTCAGAACACTATAAAAGGGGGGGAGCTAGAAGCTAACCATGCCCATCGTCTAAGGCCGAGCACGAGATGGATCCCGTAACAATAGGTGTTGGTAGTGTACAGGTTGTTATGGGCGTATATAAAATGGCCAGTTATATGACTCATAGGGGTGGCCTCAAGAGTGGAGACATTCTCATACATAACGAGGCCGACCGAGAACGCGAGGCTGAGCTTCAACAAAAGGAGAAAGCGATTAAGCATCGACTCCACCCACAGCATCAACTTCAATTTGTTCATGATTCCTCCTCCTTCCAGTACGTATGATCCAACTTCTTAAACTTTTTTTTTTTTGGTAGCACAATCTCATTGTTCCACTGTCTCTTGAAGGTGTTACGCTTGCGCATGTCAGAGTACGGGTAACCGGTATAGATGTAAGGAATGCAATTTTGATATCCACAAGGCTTGTGCGCTCTCCGATGGCACATTGGCTAGCCTATTGGCTGTAATAACCAATCTTACAACATTTGTACACGAACATCCTTTAAGCATAGTCACTGGATCCTTGTACACTTGCGGACATTGCAATAACAAGAGTCTTACAAAATACAGATATTACTGTAAACCCTGTAACATGCATTTTCACCTGATGTGCGCCACTCACCCGACTCGACTGTCATCATTCCTGCACCCTGAACATGAACTGGAGCTCCAAACAAAACACCATTTCAAGAAATGCGCAGTGTGCCGCATTGGCGGGGAGTCCAATGCCAGGGTCTACAGTTGCGAGGCGTGTGAGTTTTATGTACATCCAGAATGTGCTGTGAAGGGACAGTACCTCCAACGCATCTTGCACGGGGATCATACCTTAGTGTTTACCGCAGTTTCGAAAGACGATGCTGTCACCTGCACAGTTTGCCGCAAGAAATGCAAGGGTTGGTGCTACCTGTGCCCTGTTTGCAAGGTTGTTTATTTCCATCCAGAATGCATTGATCCAGATGGGACCCGCGGAAAAGGCATAGAAGAAATACTAGTTGATGACGGATTTATGGCGGGATTTTGTGTAGGACTCAATGATGCACTTATAGAGGAACTAGGCTTCACAATCGTAGACGGAGTAATCCACTTCGTCGGAGAAGTTGCTATGGCCGCCTTAGGGGGCTAGGTGATTTTTCAATCAATTTACGAATATGTAAATATGTAAAATATTTGGGACGATTGTAATTTTTTATGAATTTGTGTATAAATAATCACAATGGCATGACATTCAGCAGTGACTAAGTACACCCTCCGTCGCGGTCAAACGTCCCATTCCTAAAATACGCTCCGTGTTGAGAAGGGTTCCGGTCAAACGCCCCATCCCTAAAATACGCTCCGTGTTGAGAAGGGTGTACACACTAATCGGTTTATCAAAGTTTCAAAAAAATTACATACCCAACTAGATTAGAGTTTTCTCGTAGTGTGTACACTCTTCCCAATATAGGATCGCTCTTTCCACGGGATGTTTGAGTTTGGACGAAGGGAGTAAGTGTCTTCCCCCGCAATTGAAACCCACATACTTGTTGAGTTGTTCCTATTCCACTCCTCTGAATTCGACATAAACTAAGATAACCGAACATTAAAACATTTGAATTACTAACTAAAATTTGATACATGTGAATTAAACATTTTTTTTTTCATAAGTTTGACATTAAAATCTACACCGTGTGATTCGAAATTTACCTGATCTAAAGCAAAAATTATCAAAAACCCTAAATTCTAATCAAACAGATCTAACAACCCAAATTGTATATAATCCCTGATAAAATCAACTCAAACAATTTCAGAGATGCCCAGCACCTGTTCGACGAAATGCTCAACAGAAAAATTAAACCAAACTCTAATTGACAGTAACAATCATTATCACCAAACACCCAACCGATCGTTGTATTTCTCCCCATGATTTACTTCATGGTACCGACCGATCGATCTGAATTCCTAACAGAACCCAAAACCAAGTCTGTAATAACTAACGCTAATTACCAAGAACTTCGTTGCCATTATATACATTGTGTATGTTAATTCACACTCTCGGAAAGATGAGACTGAGTACCAAAGATGCTTTCATCAATGACGACTAGAGTTGGGCTTACTATTAGTGACAAAACTTAAGTGAGACACGTTCACATCAATCAACATCAATAACCCAATACAGCTTCAACTTGAATCCACTTCATATTCTTTAAGAAGTTAACAAATGATGTGAAGTTGTCAACGAATGAAAGATTAGTGTGGTATGATCAAGCAACTACCGAGCACGTAGCACCAGAATTGCGTAGTGGATATATGATTATAAACTGACCAAGTATATATAGTATGCTTCTTGCTATTAATTAGGGTCCTTAAACCTATTATATCTGACTTTGAGTAACACTTGTGTTTTATTCAATTAGTTTACAACCAAACCTTTCTAGTGCAGTTGAATCAGTACAGTTTTAATTACAGCTATCACAAAGAAGAAAAAGTACATACGGGCCAAAAAAAAAAAAAAAACAAAACTTGTGTTTTACGGAGTAATTATAACCAGCTTGCAAAGAAACCTTTCTATTCCTATGAAAGGACAGTAATTGGGCAAGTAATAACATGCCGCGGATCGCTATCAAATACCTGGTCTAACTAAGTACAAGTTGGTTCAGATGAGAACACTATAAAATAGGAGAGCTAGAAGCTAACCCGTCTGAGGCCGAGCACGAGATGGATCCCATAACATTAGGTATTGGTAGTGCACATGCTGTTATGGCCGTATATGGAGCGGCCATTTATATGACCCACAGGGGTGGCCTCAAGAGTGGAGACATTATCCTACGTAACGAGGCCAACCGAGAACGCGAGGCTGAGCTTCAACAAGAAGGCGGAGGACCGGAGAAACCGATTCAGCATCGACTCCACCCACAACATCAACTTCAATTTGTTCATGATACCTCTTCTTTCCAGTACGTATGACCCATCTTCTTTAAAAACTTTTTTTTATTTACTTTTTTATTTGGTGGCTCAATCTCATTATTCCACTGTCTCTTAAAGGTGCAAGGCTTGCTCATGCCAGAGTACGGGTAAGCGGTATAATTGTAGCGAATGCAACTTTGATATCCACAAGGCTTGTGCGATCTCCGATGACACATTGGCTAGCCTAGTGGCTGTTACGACCAATCTTACAACATTTGTACACGAACATCCATTGGAATTATTGGTCACTGGATCCGTGTACACCTGCCGACATTGCAATAATAAGAGTTGTGCGAAATACAGATATTACTGTAAACCCTGTGACATGCATTTTCACCTGATGTGCGCCACTCACCCGACTCGACTGTCATCATTCTTGCACCCTGAACATGAACTGCTGCTCCAAACAAGACACCATTTCAAGAAATGCTCAGTGTGCTGCCATAGCGGGGATGCCAATGCCAGGGTCTACAGTTGCGAGGCGTGTGGGTTTTATGTGCACCCAGATTGTGCTGTCAAAGGACAGTACTGTTGGATATTTCCAAGCAATGTGTATGTGGTCACATAGACCCATATTGGTGTTTATAAGGAAGTATATAACCTTATGTGTTAAGTGGTTAATATTATGTAATTAATTAATATAATTAATTAATTTGGATAATATTGGAAGTTAGTTTTATAACTAACTTGATCTTAACCGTCGATAAAATCAAAGGCCTTGATTTAATGTGAATGAACACCAATGAGAGGTTGTGTCCTCTATATATATGTCATACATTGTCATATGGAAAAGGTGGAAAAACCATGGAAACATTGAATAAATGTTTTGCTACTCCCACAATAAACCATCTCATGATACGGTAGGGCTCTTATGTTGTTATAGTGCTAACGACGTTTGAGACGACTTCGTAGTATCCCTGAGACATTCGATCCTCCCCGGTGCACTCTATGGGGGCGAAATAGTCTTAAGGGAAGAGTACTTGTACTCGACGGTAGAAGTCGGTTATTTCCCCCATAATCTAATCCATGTCCCCATAAAATTTTTCCAACAAGTACATCCAACGCCTCTTGCACAGCGATCATACCTTAGTGTTTACCGCAGTTTCGAAAGACGATGCTGTCACCTGCACGGCTTGCCGTAAGAAATGCAAGGATTGGTGCTACATGTGCCCTGCTTGCAAGGTTGTCTATTTCCATTCAGAATGCATTGATCCAGAAGGGACCGCCGGAAAAGGCGTAGAAGAACTACTTGGTGACGGATTTATAAAGAGGAACAATCTTACGGAGGACTCAACTATAACATCATAGCCTTAGGGGACTAGGTGGTTATTGTTCAATCAATTTATGAATTTGTAAATATGTGAAGCTTTTGGGCATTTTTAAGTTTTTATGATTTTTGTGTGGAAATGATCACAATGGCATGACATTCTTAATAAGTGTAAATATATGCGAAATATTTGGACAATTGTAAGTTTTTATGATTTTGTGTAAAAATAATCACTAGTGCATGACATTGACTAGTAGCTCAATCATTGTAGGAGGTTCTGGAGAGCACTTGAAAGTTGAAACCAACCTTTTGGGGCCTTTTTCTGAACCCTCGCTTTTTGCGGGGAGTCGGGAACACCATGTGCACCAGGCTTTTTTTTATTTTTTATTTTTTTATTTTTTTTATTTTTTTTTACAATAAGTTACAATTTGGTCACATTCAACAAAAAGACCACCACAAAACTGTCACATGTGTGTGACAGCAAGTGTCTTTCCCAAAAGTGACACACCCACATACTTGTTCCTCTTCCACCTCCCTAAATTAGGCATAAACAAAGGTAATTGAAAATCAAAACATGAAGTACTCCTTAATAATTAAAGTTGGATACATCTTCATGAATCAAATAAATGACCATAATAAAACCTCCAACTATCAATCAACCTGAGATTAAAAAAAAAAAAAAAAAAACATTCTCTAATTATACTCCTTAACATCTGACGTTACAATTTGGTATAATTTGTACACTTATTTCTTTAAGTGTTAATTAATTATTATATCACTATATAATAATTACTAATTACACCATTTTAGCTAAAACTACAACGATTTGTAATTTAATTAGCCAATTGTCTATACTGACAATTCACACAAAAACCATAATATTCGACCTGAGTTCCGAACTCATAAAACAAGATCCGATATAATCAGTTAACTCTTTAACTAAAACATTAGGGTATATATATTATATTGTATTAAATAAAAATATAATATCTTTTGGAGCCAAACCTTTCTAGTGCATGCATTGAGGGCATTTTTACGGTGTAATTTATTATTATAACCAAATTACAAATACCTGGTCTACAAAGTACAGTAGTACAAGTGGGGTTCGATCAGAACACTATAAAAATGGGGGAGCTAGCTAGAAGCTAACCCGTCTAATTAACGCCAAGCACGAGATGGATCCCATAACATACAATAGCTGCTGGTAGTCTACATGTTGTGCTCTTGGGCGCACATGGAGTGGCCTGTTATATGGATCACAGGGATGGCTTCAAGAAAGGAGACATTCCCATAAGTAACGCAGGGCTGAGTTTCAACGAAAAGGACTGGAGAAAGCGATTCAACATCGACTCCACCCACAGCATCAACTTCATTTTGTTGATGACGCTGCCTCTTCTTTCCAGTATGATCTGATCCAACTCCTTAAATCTTTATTTTTCTTTTCTTTTTGTGGCGCAATCTCATTATTCAGTTGTCTTTTAAAGGTGTAACGCTTGCTCATGCCAGAGTACGGGTAACCGGTATAGTTGTAGCAAATGTAACTTTGATATCCACAAGGCTTGTGCGCTCTCTGATGACACATTGGCTAGCCTAGTGGTTGTAATGACCAATCGTCTTACAACATTTGTACACGAACATCCATTGGAATTGGTCACTGGATCCGAGTACACCTGCCGACATTGCAATAATAAGAGTTGTGCAAAATACAGATATTACTGTAAACCCTGTGACATGCACTTTCACCTGATGTGCGCCACTCACCCGACTCGACTCTCATCATTCCTGCACCCTGAACATGAACTGCTGCTCCAAACAAGACACCATTTCAAGAAATGCTCAGTGTGCTTCCACAGCAGAAAACTCAATGCCAGGGTCTACAGTTGCGAGGTGTGTGAGTTTTATGTGCACCCAGAGTGTGCTGTCAAAGAACAGTACATCCAACGCCTCTTGCACGGCGATCATACCCTAGTATTTACCTCAGTTTCGAAAGACGATGCTGTCACCAACACGGCTTGCCGCAAGAAATGCGAGAATTGGTGCTACCTGTGCCCTGCTTGTAAGGTTGTCTATTTCCATCCAGAATGCATTGATCCAGGAGCCACCGGAAAAGGCATAGAAGAACTACTACTTCAAAACGGATTTAAGAAGGAATTTGCTAAAGCATTTAAAGGGGAACAATCCAATAAATAAGAGGAACAATCCACTAATCCAGCACGATAGTCGACCAAATACTCAACTAAAACATCATAGCCTTGGGGGGCTAGGTGGTGGTTCAATCAATTGTAATTTTTTATGATTTTTGTGTGAAAATTATCACAATGGCATGGCATTCACCAATATCTCAATAAGGCCATGTGTGATAGAAATGTATTTTTCTAATTTACTATTATTTGAATTAAACTAATGTAATAGTTTATCTGATCTGAATTCGTTTAAAATTTTAAATGCATATGGACAAATTGATAACTACAAGTACACTAAATTTATTGATTGTTATTTGCATAATTCTATTTAATTCGATTTGATTTGAATGAAACTGATATGGTGATTTGAACTTATTTAATTTAAATTCACTGTTGACCTCAAAAAAAAAAAAAATTCACTTTTAGTCGAATCAAACATGACCGAAATGTAGAAGTTTTCGGAGAGCACTTGAAACTTGAAACCAACCTCATGGAATTATTACTTTAGTACCATAAGTTACAATTTGGACACATTCAACAAAAAAAAAACCACCACAAACTGTCACCATGTTTGACCTGAAGTCTGTAACCTAACTAAAACATCATAGCCTTATGAATACAAACTCTTTCATAGCCGGAATCTGGCGAATACTCTTCAAAACTGACTGTTAAGGCGGTAACCCCCTACTGTGATCAGTTCATGGGGTCTCAAGCCTAGTATTCAACCTCCACAAAGCTGCTACTTCATAACTTAAGAAACACAAACTCCTCAATAGCTGGGATGTCCCCGATCTTCTTCAATATGTGGGCACTGGGTTGGTCATCAACCCCAATTGCCATCACAGCGTGGGTTCTCGGAGCTAGCCTTCCCACACTCATGAAGCTCACATTAACATTCTCCTCTCCCAGGACACTTCCGACCTTTCCAATCATTCCAGGTTGGTCAACCTGTCGGCACAGGATAATGCTACCTTCCAAACTGACATCAACCTCAAAAGAGCCAACCTTAGTCAGATGAGGAACTCCATCCTTCACCTTCCCCTCAAGCCTAATCTCCCCTGTTTCTGAAATAGCACTGGCAAATTTAGATTCCACGTTGGCTATCTGAACCTGGATGGACTCAAGCGGGCTTTCAGGTGACCCATCCAAAAGAACACGTTCTTCTGTGATACGAATGCCTCTCTGCTTAGCAGTGAAATCAGCATTTACCAAGTTCACAAAGGTACTGGAGATGGGCTCAATCAGACCCTTTGTCATCATGGCTCTCAAGACCCTTGTGTCAAGGTCATCAGGTGCTCTTGAGGTTGAGTATCCGACCTTAACAGATTTAACACCACTTCCACCAGTTACAAGTTGGATAGCCAATCTTCCGAGCTTCTCAGCAAGCTCAACATAAGGTTTCAACTCAATAAGGACCTGAGCCAACATTCATGAAAGAATTTAAAAGCTTATTCAAATTCTCCTAAAATAGCAAGTCTCCTAAAATGAAAGCTAAAAATGGATTATGAATGAAATGGAATGGACAGAATTCTTAAAAGTTAAAACATTTCACCACAAGATCAGCTGAAGCTAAGATCAAGAACTTATAGAGCTATTCATAACATTAGTACATAACCACGTTCCACTTGCTGGTGGCTGCAAAAGACAAACATACCTCAGCTGGAACCATGGGTGCATTGACAGCGGTCGCTGCAAGCTCTCCTCTCAAGGCTCCTACAACTGCTTCAGCAACTTCTATGGCTACCCCTTCCTGCAAATATGATGATAATTACTAAAAATATAAAGAACATATTTTTCGCAAAATCTCAGGGTGGACGATTTCAGTTCTGACTAACCTGGGCTTCCATGGTGCTTGCACCAAGATGTGGAGTTGCAGTTACATTCTCGTGCAATATCAACTTACTGTCCTTAGCTGGGGGCTCTTGTGTGAAGACATCAAGTGCAGCCTGCAACAGAAAAATATCAGTTATCTAGTCTGCCAATTAAAGCAATGGAACAGCACCACACTTCATATCATCTTTTCATAACTCAACTTGTATGAAAAGATACCAAATTCCTAATTTCCTACCTGTGCAACAATTCCAGCATCCAAAGCCCTCACAAGAGCATCCTCATCAATCACTCCACCACGAGCAACATTCACAATTCTAACTCCCTTCTTCATCTTAGCAAAACTCTCATCATTCAAGACCTTATTAGTAGCAGGGGTGAGAGGCATGTGAAGCGAGATGAAATCCGCCTTTGCAATCGCCTCCTCAAACGAAACAAGCTCAACTCCAATAGCACGAGCACGGTCTGCTGGCGCATAAGGATCATGAGAAATCACATGCATTCCAAGACCCTTAGCACGCCTCGCAACCTCTGATCCAACCTTTCCAAATCCCATGACTGCAAGTGTCTTCCCAACAAGTGACACACCCACATACTTGTTCCTCTTCCACTCCCCTGTATCCGACATAAACAAACATAACCTAACATCAAAACATTCCCATTTTTCAACACCATGTGATCCGAAACTTACCAGATCTAAAGCAAACAAATATCATAAACCCAAAATTCTAATCAAACGGATCTAACACAACCCAAACAAATTCAGAGATGCCCACCAAATGTTCCATGTAATGCTCAAACAGAAGATCATAAATAAACACAACCTAATTAACAGCAATAATCATGATTAACAAACACCCAACAAATAAAATCGCAATCAAAAACAAAAAAATCAACAAAATTACATAAATGAACACCACCTGTTCGACGAAATGCGCAAACCAAAAAAAAAAAAACATAAGAACATACCAGCTTTAACAGAAGCATCAGCTTGAGCGACATTCCTAGCCATGGCGGTCAAGAGGGCGATTCCATGCTCAGCAGCGGCGACGGTGTTAGCGGTAGGAGCATTAACAACCAAACATCCGTGCTCGGTGGCGGCGGCGAGATCGACATTATCAATCCCAACACCAGCTCTACCAACAACCTTCAATCTTCCTCCGGAAGATTCAAACACTTCCCTCGTAACTTTGGTCCCAGACCTCACAATCAAAGCGTCACAAAGGGAGATCTTCGTGCACAGCTCTTCTGGGCTCAAGTTATACGAACAGTCAACATTCGCAAACGATTTCAACAGGTCTATTCCAGCGTCACCGAGCTTCTCCGCGACCAACACCGTGGGTTTCGATTCTACGGACGAGGATGCGGAGACGGCGAAGCGACGGGTGGTCGTGGTGGTTGTTGCGGCGGCGGAGAGGCGGAGGTGGGGTTTGGCGGAGAGGAGAGAGATTGAAGATGGTGTTAGAGATGTTTTTGAGGAGAGAGAAAGTTGGGAAACGAGATTTCTGGGTTGTGCTATCTGATTTCTGGGATTCAGATTCAAAGCTGCTGTGTTTGGTGATATCAGAGCATTTGTTGCTGTTGAAGCTGCCATTTTTTTTTTAAAATTTAATTTGGGGTTGAATTCAATGTGAAGAAGAAGGAACAAAAAAAAAAGTTAGAAATTGGGGAAAGTATTTCTAGCCAAAAAAAGGGTGATTTTATTTTTAATTAATATTATTTATAAAATTGAGAGAGCGAGGATCTTTCCTGAGAAAGGGGAAGAAGGGAGGAGGAGAGAGAAAGAAGGGGAAATGCGCCGCCGGAGAGATGGGGAGCGGGAGAGGGGGGTTTTATGGAAAGGGTTTTTGAGGGGAGCGTGAAGAGTAAGATTTGTTGGAGAGACGCGCCCGTGTAACTGCGCGGGAAAGTGGTGAAGGGGGGAGATTTTGTAAGAGTGGAGAGTGGGACTCACGATTAATGATGGGGTTGGGTTTTTTTTTCACGTCTACCTGAAATTTGGGGGGTTGGTGAGATTGCCTTGAATGGTAATAATGTGTCTAGATTCTATCCCTCACTGTCACTGAATTTGGTGACTTGTTGGTGACTCACTGTAAAAGTGAAGAAAATTATTTTTGGGCTTGAGATGTTATTAGAGGCAATATTTAGGGGTGTGAATGTGTCGGATAGACGGATACGAGACGTGACTTATAATTTAGATCAGTATAATTACGTCTCTAATGTTCGAAGATCCAAATCGAGACTCGTTTGTATTCGAGTTGATATTCAATTATGAATAAGTAACATTAAATTATGGGATGAAGAAAACAAAACCTTATGGCTTTCAATGTAGTTAGGTCAATTTTATAACGACTGTTGGATGTTGGAATGATGTACAACACAATTCAAATAAGTTTTCGTTGAGTGAAATTAAGTCGATTGGTGGTAATTGTTTGCCAACGGTTGTAGTCCTCTTTTGAAACATCACCAAAAGTTGAGTGAAACACCCTACTTTATTAATTGGTTTATTGAAAAAGTAAGTAGAACATACCTTTATGTTGTAATTTTATACTAAGTGGACCGTAAAACTCACTCATTATTCTATTTTTCTTAAAAGTTGTGTTCCAACTCTATGCGTTTTATAGACGAACAGAGAAACAAATAACCGTAACCAAACTAAAGTTACCAAACGGTGGGTCCATTCGAGTAGGTGAAAGGAGACTGGACACCGGAGGCGGAGAAACTTCAAATTTTATTTTTCCTCTGGAAAGTAAAAAGTTGAATACTTTGGGTTGGTGCAGTTTTCACCGTTGCTTCCATTATTTTAACCATTCAATTCTCAGCCTTCCATTATTATATTATGACATTTGACTTGGCAACTTGCAGAATCGGATCCCCGATTGATACGGTTTTTATAGCATTTGCTGAGATTCATAATACTGCGAGGCTGCGAGCATTGCCCAGCTCCACCATAAACTAAAATATCTTCAATCTGATACTTTGGAATGAACTTTCGGGTTTTGGGTTTAAAAGCTTTGCCTTGTCTTACGAAAACATAAAATGGACTTGATAATACGAAACTTTCTACAAGTAACCTTTTTTAGATTTAGAATGATATTTCGAATTCTCTATAAACCCTTTCATGGTTTTTATATGTAAAACGAATTCAAACAAAACTAATTGATGGTTTCCTTTCCACCAAGCATTTTACACGTTGACGGCTTTGAATTTGTTTGAAACAATATTCTCGCTTGTTTAACCCTCAGATTATGTACTCAGCAACATCTTGTATCCAGTGAGATACATGTCCTAATTATTCGTACAATGACAATCAATAACATACTTATGATCCACGGACAAATTGTATTCTCAGGCATACTTATGTCGAAAGTACATTGATGGGAATGGGGTTAACATCAGAAAGTACACTTAACGAGTCCAAAAATATGATCAAAGGCTTATACTATAGTGGGAATGGGATTTGAGACTTGAACTCAGGGAATGTCCTCTCGAAATACTGGGCAGCTTCCGCCTCCACATAGCGTAGTAGCATACTATACACAAAGTAATACTCCTACATGAATCTGTGCAATCATGTATCCTACACATGTAATTCAAGGTGACACAATGCAATTGATAAAGATTTAAAGAATACTAAAACACGCACACCATATCTGTCATCGACTCTTTCCATGACATATGAAACCCTCTAAATGAGGAGTGTGCTACCAATTTCCCTTGAGTTCTTCAAAGACGGGGACTAGCTAATGAAAAGGTGTAGTAAGCCCCAAATAAGATCAAAAGGAACGCCAGAAACATAAAGAACCAAGAAGAGGTGGTTTGAGTTTGACTAGCCTTTTGACTTTGGGGGAAGATTAGTTGCTATTTGGTGGCCGATGATGAACAAAAGTTGCAGAGGTAGGCATCAGCCAACATCTGGCCTAGCTGAACTTGAGATTCAGTACACAGATGAAGATTGTCGTGGTTGAGTGCCAATCCTTTGGCATCCACACAAATCACATTGGGCAGGTTAATCCCTAGCTGTGCTTCTCTAACCTTTTCTATGTACTTCTTGTCCCCAGATGCGAGTGCCACCTGAACAAACCAGAAAAGTTGTGAATGGTAATCCCATCCATCACATGCTTACAAATTTGGCTCGGTTACTTAATAATAAACAAAGACTAACAACATTTTCAGCATTGCATGTGATAAACTAAGACAAATACTATACTCCAAACCCGGCACTCCAGTAGTACTTGTACTACTAATCTTCTAACATGGGGTAAAAATAGCAGTGTCGTTCCACATTCAACAGGATAGCAGAACCGAAAGCCAGGAATCTCATTTCACTAGCGGGAACCAATTGCCACAGATCAATCCTTAGCTGGCTAAAAGCTTCAGTTTTCGTCTAGTGAGCACAATTCAACACCTAGAGGGTTAATTCTGATAATGGCGAGAATTGAGTTAGTAAGTTTGTGATTATTATCCCTGAATACTAAGTTCATTCATTAGCATGGTTGTTCGCATCACCAGATTACTTTATCCAATCCTCCACTTCACAATACCATAAATCCATAATGCTCCATCAGATTTTCTTCAAATAATTTCATGTCAAGCCTATGCATGACTAAATACTCAATTATGATACCTAAATAGTTAAGAGCAGTAACCAAAATACCCCCAATTTCCCACTTCACGAGTTCACACAATGCTCTATCCAAAATCTCTCTACAACACCCAAGGCAGAGCCAGGCCTCGCAATCATAACCCCGAAGAAAATGCTATTTCCCCTCAATTCCAAATTTTGCAACCCCAAAAGATATAAAAAAAATCAGGTCGATTATGAATTAATGGATAAACTCCTAATAAGTTCCACCAGAATTTCACTATCACAATTTCCAAACCGTAGCAAACCCTCCACCGAACACAACAATGACGTAATTTAAATACCAACGGGAGTTCCCCAAGGATTATATTCATAACCAAATGCTCAATTCGGAGGAACATTGTTAGCAAACAATGAAAAAAACACATTCCACACATCCAACTCAATGCAATCTCCATCCAAAATCTATACAATAACATATACGGAGTATATGAAGAGCTGAGCAATCCCTTTTTCCGAACAATTACTTGAATTCTGATAACAAAATTGTTAGCGAACAATGAAGAAAACGTTTCACCCAATGCAATTCTCCATCCAAAAGATGTACAACAACAATTATATGAAGCATTGAGCAATCCCTTTTGGATCAATTACTCGAATTATAAGAACAACATTTCTATTGAACAAGTTCCTAATTCTTAACTGAGGATCAAGGTTGGCCTAGTGGTTAGGAACTCAACTTGGCTGGGAGTTGTCCCAATCAAATCCTCATACCCCCACCCCCTCATTTGTACAAAAAAAAAAAAACAAAAAAAAAAAGTTCCTAATTCTTGACCACTAAACACAGCAAATGCAAATTCCCCTGCTTAAAATTAAGAATCAAACATAATAGTTGATCAATTAAACTACGAAATGATTTAATGAACCATAAAGTCCATGGTAATATGATACCTGAATAATAGGAAGCAAAGGCAACTGAAGATCCTCCCTAACGTCACAAATAAGCTTCTCCATCTTCTCCTTATATACCACCACATCACTCTCATGCGACGTGTCACTTTCCCCTTGATACCACAACAACGCCTTAATTTCCCCGGCACCACCTTCCACTCCCACAGCCGCCTTCGCCCTCTTCACCATACTCTCATAGAGGTGTTCCCCACGCGCCCACTCCTTGATCGCGGTCCCACCCACCGCACACGGCACCAGCCCAAGGATCCCACCACTAGCACTCCCACCCACGCGCTCTCGTACCAAATTGGCGAACGCCATACCGGGCCCCACACCGCAGGCCTTCTTGTTGTCGATGTCGGCGTGCAAGGGTACACGCGCCTCCTCCCAAACAAGGTGCGCGTTGAGGCGGAGGATTGATGGGTTGGGTTGACATTGAGGTGGAACGACGCCGTTCCAGTGTTTTTTGTGGTGGTGTGAGTCGTAGATGATTCCTCCTCTTCCCGCCATGTTGCTTTGACCGGATAGGATGAAGATTTGCTTCGGATTCTCCGGCAATGTTTGACTTTCTGGGTCTTCCATTGTTTTTTTTTTTTTTTTTTTGTTGATGATGCTGTGTAATTTTGGGGATTTTGAGATTGAATTGGAACTATAATTTGGGAATTTATTTGGGTTGAATTGATTTTAGTATTTAGATCAATTGGGTTTGCTGGGATTAGTTGAGTGGTAGTGCTATACTAATGTCATAGTTAGTGCTAACGTAGTGGTTAGATACAAAAATTAAATTAAGATTTAAGACAAACGGTGGTTAGAAATGAAAAATGTTGTTCGAATTGAAGTTAGATTTACGCCAACGTCTTGTGCACATCAATAAAGAATATCGACCAAAAACCGTAACAATAAGAACTAAAATGTCTTTACCACTTTATAACAGTGTTTACAATAAGACAAACAGTGGTTAGAAATGTTGTTCGCTTCAATAGTGATAGAATATTGTAATTAGAGTTAAAATTACGCCAACGTCTCGGTGGACATTGATAAAACTATATCGATAATTTTTTTTTTTTACCATAACAGCTACAATATGTTTACCAGTTTATCATAGTGTTTACTCGACCTCGATGTTAGATTTTGAGGGTAATTTCGATGATTGGTGGTAGTAAGCGTAGACACGTACTAAACTGGTAACACAAATGGTGGTGGATTAAGGGGTAATATTGCCATTGGTGGGAGGTTAATGCTTAATGATATATCAGGAACAAAAAACGAAAAGAAAGAAAAAAAAACATAGTTTTGCACCAGCCGGGAATCGAACCCGGGTCTGTACCGTGGCAGGGTACTATTCTACCACTAGACCACTGGTGCTCTTGTGTCAAATGATTTACTGATAAATTTAACTAATTTTGCAAAATACTGCTGATACAAGAAATACAGTTCCGTTTGAATCCAGATTGCCAAGCAGCTGATTTCATTTAGTCCGAAACTATGCCATATAACATATTAACATGTTCACTGAATGAAAGTACGAAGTATTAGACATTTAACAAGGTCATAAAAGTTTTGGGGTCGGATAACATGAACTGACAAAGATCATAAAGATATTAGACATTTAACAAGGTCATAAAAATTTTGGGGTCGGATAACATGAACGGACAAAGATCATAGAGTTCAGGTTGCGCAAAACAAGAACATCACATTTAGATTTCAGACATTCAGAATATGGTAAAAGTGTAGAGCTGAAACCAATAAGGAGCAAGGCCTCTGTAACACAGAATACCGGCTCACTGAGTATTACATTAGTTATTATCATCTCAATCAAACTGAAGCTACTCCATATCAGAACAGCATTCACTAAATAAATCACTATGGTAGCAAAGAATAAAACTTGAACAACATCCTATGTTCTAATCAACCTTGCATCTCACACTCAGGATACTCATCATTGCTTGAGAACCAACTCGCAGGCGGCCAGAAAATCTCGGTCCAGCGACCAGGCAACGAATCAAACGTCGAAATTACACCATCATCCAGAGTATAAACACCAGCATTCAACCCAAACCGCATATCAGCTTCATCATCATACCCTGTCAACCCTTCAAAATACACACAATTCCCCTTACTCCACCCCAAATCCTCAGCAGAAGCCGAAAATGTAGCATCACGGCTAACAAACAGAACCTTATCCCCAACACTCTTCACTCTCTCCCAATTCTTTTCCTTCTCATTCAAGCTATACACATTAAACCCAAGCGGCTTCCCCGCAGTCGATTTATCAACAACCCAATCTTCTTCTTCCTCATCATAGTAATTAACAGGCCTTGGATTAACAATCTTATTTACCATGTATAGCTTAAGATTAGCTTCTACCAAGTAAGTGATAGAATTAACACCATGGTAATTTTCCAATGACGCCACCACTTCTTGGACCTCAAACGTCGTCGTATTGATCAAAACGAGCCTCCCAATCGAATTGACCGCGAAAAATCTCCCATTATAGCAAATAACATCATCAAATTGACTCTCATTTTCCCCAATTTCAACGAAATTCCAAGATTTATCTCCCATATTCCACACCATAATTTTACCCAAAGTACCCAATCCCAAGACAGTAACTTTCCCCTCAACAATATTTACCACAACTTTTCTCATATTAAGAGACGAACTAAACTCTTCAAAATCAAAACTTTTACCTTCTTCAGCAGAATTGCTGATCAATTGAAGACGATAAGATCGACCCACCTCATAATTACGAAAACCCAGTAAACTAACCCGTTTTCTGGAAACACCAGATGAGAAATAAAGCTTGTGAGGCGTAATCGGGTTCAAAAGATCCCATCTTTTCTCCCCAATTTCAGCAACCCTAGCAAGCCAGATTCGGTGTTGATGATTACGAGGGGCAGAGAGAGTAATTTTACTCGGGGAGATGACGTAAATGAGGGTGGGAGAGAGTGAGAAAGATCGGGAATTTGGGTGGAGAGGTGGGAGAGAGAGTGGAAAAAGGATATGGTATTGTGGAGGAGATGCGAATAATCGCCATGTTTTGCAGATTGAGCGGAAACGACATAGGTCTGCCTTTGTATTGAGTCGTTTTAATATCAGGGATAAAACGTCATTTGTAAGATTCAACCATCGCCCTTCTTCTTCTTCTTCTGGTCGTTGTTCTTCTTCTTAAAAATTTCCTCTGTGAAACTCATTCTGAAGCTCATCTTTATTTTTTTTTCCTGGGAATTTTGGTATAGTTTGTGAGATTCGAAGAGGGATTATTATTTGAAGGGTAGAAATAATAGGCCGGATTTTACCGTGATCGGTTACTGCGTCAGTTTTAAGCTAAGGTGTGCGTCGTTTGTAAGCGTGGTTAGATTAGGAAAACAAAATATTTTCTTGCTATTTTTGGATTTGGACCTAGTTGCGTTATCTTCACCATTTCACAAGAAGTTCTTCCCTCGGTTCCTATCATTTCTTCAATTACGTAATTGAGAGAAATAATTAATAGCACATGACGACTAGTGAGTAAAGTGACGCTGCTATGGTCATTTTACAAAATGAAACACACATGAGTGATTTAAGATCGACTTTGTTTGTACACGTTGATACGTACTAGTAGTGTCATTACGCCTATTCTAGTTAACCTTACATGTTGTCATAAGATTGACTATGATTTGTACTATCCCGTGGTTATTAATTGTCAATTGTTTCACTAAATGTGCATTTTTATGTCCACTCTAGTTATGTACTCTAGTTACTAGCTCCTTACTTAATTTGAAGTATATAAAACCAACTCAAATCAAATGTCAATAATTTCAAAAATTGTTGGAGCGCGTTGGAATGCATTGAGAGTTTTACAAACACAAACATGGAAAAAAAATCCTTTTTAGGTTATTGACATGAGATATCTAGCCTGATCTATGAACAATAAATGCTGATTTACTCTTCGGTATGGTAATTGATCCGAGTTCTACGTACACATACATATATAGTCCTAGTAACTTAGTAATATAAGATCATCAACATAGAGATCCTATAAAACATATGGCTAACTTAACCTTATTTTCTTTGGCACTCTTCCTTTGTTGCTCTCTTTTTAGAACAACCCACGCAAATGACCACAAACAAAATGGTGCAAGTTTTAGATTGATTCATCGCCACTCTCTGGAGTCGCCTTCATATCGACCAACTAACCTTACAGTTAGAGAACAAACAGAGAAACTTGTTCACTCGTCTCAATCCAGAGTTGAATACCTTGAACGCCTCGTCGATTCCAAATTGAAGAATGCAATTATCCGACCACATCTTCACCTACAACCTCGACATGGTGCGTTTCTCGTACAAGTGGGTATCGGCACATTCTCAAGCACCCCTGCTTACAAGACCTATTACTTGGAACTCGATACTGCAAGCGGTACCATATGGACTCAATGTGAAGGTTGCAATCCTTGTTTCCATCAAAGAGATCCGGTTTTCCCTCGGAGCCAATCTCGAACTTACCGTGCACTCCCTTGCAACCGGTGCCCTCCCGGCACAACGTGCCAACAAGATCATTGCACGGTCGATCAAGAGTATGAAGATGGTACACGTGTACAAGGCATTCTTGCTACTGAAACATTCTGGTTTGGATCGAACACCAATCGTACTATGTTGATTCCAAACTTGTGTTTCGCTTGTGTAATTCACACTCGAAATTATTCTACTGGTAAGTGTCGCTATTCCTTTCACTACGGAAAAATTGTCAACAACCACCTCGTAATAATTATACTTTTTTTGTGAAGAACTAGTACAAATCGACCAACAATAAATAAAACAATAATTATGAATTATTTTTTTTTTTGACAGGATTGGATCCGAACAACATAGCAAGTGGAATATTTGGTATGAACCCTCAACCTTCAAGCTTTACTGGCCAAGTCATCAGGGCATACTACGGAGGACGATTTTCGTACTGTCTTACACCAGTCGACCACCGAACCCAACGACCACCTATGTTCCTACGCTTCGGTGTTGATATACCGCACCTTCCTTTGCTGCACCGTGGTCGCACACCCCTGCTTCAAGCTCACACCCCTTTATACTACTTAGACTTACGAGCCATCAGCTTGGGTTCAGAAAGATTGAACATCAACCCGGCTGTGTTTCGAATTAGACCAGATGGGTCAGGTGGGTGCTTCATAGACTCAGGAGCCGCGGTTAGCCACCTTATTAATGTGGCTTATACAGAGTTCGTTCGTGTGCTCAAGCGTAATATTGTAGAGGAAAATCCCGGAATAACGATGACTTCTGAGTCGCCCCAGTTATGCTACAAACAGCCAAGACCAGGAGCGAGAACTAGGTTCCCTAAATTGACATTTCATTTTGCAAATGGTGCCAATTTTGAGGTCGAACAAGAAGCATACATGCTAGGTTTCGCGAGACCAAATCCTCAAGATTACTGCTTAACTATTAGCTCATCGAATAGCTTCACTGTCGTAGGATCATACCAACAAGTGAACCATCGTATTATTTACGATATCGTGAATTCCCAATTGCAGTTTGCTACAATGAATTGCTTGTCTCACAATTAACCATTCAACTTTCATTGTAATCGATTGTGACACAGCAAGTCAGAATAAGATTATTTGAGTAAGACGGTTTTATGGTAGGATGTATTAATGATTGAGTATTTAATGCTTTGAAGTTGGTTCTCAATAACATGGATCTTTAAAACTAACCCTAAAATCTCAAGAGATTGATTTGATTACTACTAGTCTACTACCTCCATGTACTCGAAAACAAAATAAATAGATAAAACTTTAATAATTTAACTACTGATTTATGCTTAGATCATAAAGTGGTAAGTTGTGATCATCAACATAGAGCTCTGAGAAACCATAGTCCTATGTCTAACTTAACAATATTATTTACATTAGCATTATTTCTTTTATGCAACTCCCTATTTCGAACAACCCATGGTCATAATAATGGCTTGAGTTTCCCGTTGATTCACCGCGACTCTCTAGAGTCGTCGTCTTCATATCGACAAACTAATCTTACCGTTGAAGAACAAACAGAGAAACTTATTCACTTGTCTGTGTCCAGGGTTCAATACCTTGAACACCTTATCCATGGCAACTCTTTAAAATCGACGAATCCTATGATCCGGCCACCTCTTCAGCTAAAGCCTCGTCCTGGCGTTTTTCTCGTGCAAGTGGGGATCGGTACCTTCTCGAGCACGCCTGATTACAAGACCTATTACTTAGAGTTCGACACTGGAAGCGGTACCATATGGACTCAGTGTGAAGGTTGTAATCCTTGTTTCCATCAAAGAGATCCGGTTTTCCCTCGGAGCCAATCTCGAACGTACCGTGCATTCCCTTGCAACCAGTGCCCACCCGGCACAACGTGCCAACACGGTCATTGTATGATCGATCAAGCGTATGAAGATGGTTCGCGTGTACAAGGTATCGCTGCTACCGAAACATTCACGTTTACGTCTAACGTCCATGGTTCACTTGTTTCCATCCATAACTTGAGTTTCGCGTGTGTAATTCACACTCAAACATATACTACTGGTAAGCACCATTTCTAATTAGTTTAATTTGCGTGATATTTTTGATGAAATAAATTGTTAAAACTCAAGTGGGACCCTTTCCCGAACCCTCCCTTTGCAGGGACCCTAATGTGCAACAGACTGCCCTAATTGTTACTCCGTAAAACTCAGTTGATTAACGTAATTTCACTTTTGTAAAGAAAATTATCAAAATCGATTGTCTAACATCCCTTACCAATTGGATCGAACAGCATTGGATCCCAACAACATAGCAAGTGGAATTCTTGGTATGAACCGTCAACGTTCAGGCTTTGTGAGTCAAGTCGGAGAAAACTTTGGAGGCCTGTTTTCATACTGCCTTACACCAATCGACTACCGAAGCCAACGAGAACGTATGTTCTTACGCTTCGGTGACGATATACCGCACCTTCCTGTGAGGCACCGAAGTCACACACCCCTGCTTCAAGAGCGAAACCCATTGTATTACTTAGACTTACAAGCCATCAGTGTGGGTTGGGATAGATTGAACATCAACCCGGACGTGTTTCGAATAAGGTCAGATGGATCAGGTGGGTGCATCATAGACTCAGGGACCGCGCTTACCCAACTTATTAATGTGGCTTATACAGAGTTGGTGCGAGTGCTAAAGCGTAAAATAGAAGCGAAAAATCCTGGAATAAGGATGACTTCTGATGCACCAAGGTTATGCTACGACCAACCGAGGCCACGAGCAGAGACGAGGTTCCCTAAATTGACATTTCATTTCGCAAATAATGCCAACTTTGTGGTTCAACCAAGAGCATACATGTTCGGTTTCACGAATCCGGAACCTCAAACATATTGCTTAATGATAGGCTCATCAGATAAATTCACTCTCTTTGGATCATTTCAACAAGTGAACCATCGTATCGTTTACGATACCGTGAATTCACAATTGCACTTTTCGCCCCAAAATTGCTTGTTTGACAATTAATAAAACAGTCCGTTGTTTGATTTTCTTATACAATTTGACCTTTGAAATAAAAACAACGGTTTTTCTAACGTTAAGGTAGAAATAAAATGTACTCTTAACATGTGCCCAGTGGGCCCACGTTAAAAAACCCGCAAATAAAGCAAAAGATCCATGCATGATAGGATGATTTGCCAAATCTAGTCTGATACTCTTGACTTAATTAATGATGCTTGCACTTCTCACTAAACCCTGAAGACTAATATGTATGCATTTTACCAAGAAAAATATAAATTAATGGAGACTATAAAGTTCCATACGCCATACGCACGGGTCATAACAGAATTTTGAAGGTTACAGAAGGTCATGATTCGGCTTCATCCATCAAATTAATTCCTGACATTACTTACAGTCCATGCATTACTGCGATGGGTGCAGTCCCTATACTAGGCGTCAATAGAAAGGTAAATTAAAACAAAGTTACATAACAACAAGAAAAGAAACGAATACAAGAAAACAACAAATAAACACTAATACTAGGAGCTTCCATCCACTTCTACCTCCACTATGAACTCCTACGATTCCTTTTCTCTAGAATCGAATAAAAAGAAAAAAGATAATCACAAGAGATAAAAGATAAAATTGGTAAATAGACTAAAGTTTGATTTGATATTTGTATTAACAAAAAAATTAACTTCTTTTATTCGAGAGGAATTAAAGTTGATAGGTGCACAACTGCACACTCCCGTTTTCTAAATAATTGTAGAGGTTATCAAATAATGGAGACGAGTTTTTTTTTTCTTTTTGTCTACTCTAGTTTACAGGTGAATCATTAATAATATAAAAAAAAAAATTAAAATAGTGAAATATGCACTTAGGAGTGGATTGAATTAACCAAAATCGGGATTACTTTTCACCTCAATCCAAAGAACTATCATCCAGCATAACAATTATGATTCTTAGAAAAAAAATGCCGTAATAATAAAAAGAGAAAAAAAAAAGATACACTACTTAATAGTTGCGGATATGCCTAGTTCACTTGTTTTCATAATTTCATATAATCACATGGTCTAGGAAAAAAAAAACACGATCGATCTCTCTGTTCTCATTCCCTTATTTGAGCCAATTTGGTGGATGGCAAAACGGTCCACGGTGACGGCACGAAATCGACCGGAACTCGCACACGAGGGAGCAGTGTCCCAAACATCCGTTCTCAGAATTAGTGGGCACCATACTATAGGTATACACAACATTTTGATATGGCAAGCCCAAATCCTTGGCCGGAACAGAAACCACATTATTCAATCCCACCATGAAAAAACCGCCTCCAATATCATTTACACGTAAACCTTAAGAGAGGGTGGGTTGTCGATATAGACCAACAAATATAAATGTCCTTTAAACTCCGCCAAATAACATAACGTATAATAATATACCCAACCTCATGCAACCTCAACTAGCGTACAAGTTACTGAATCGAACTTAAATACTCCGCTCCCAGTACCAATTCCGTAAACTTGACCATTGCAATTGACAATTTGAATTGGATTGTAGCCATTCAAATCCACGGAAGTCCAGCAATTTTGTTTGGCTTTCCAAAATATTAGCTTCGGAGAGAAGGGAGGAAAATCCGAGGCACAAAATAGCACAAACAATGTAAAGTCTCCACACTCAATCACGCCACTGTTATCTTGATCATCTACAATCACAGTGACCATCAAAATATCATCAGCGTAACCTGAACGCATCACTTTATCCACCATCCTCGAATCGATCCAATACAACCAACCGTAAGATAGACTATCATAGTCAATCTCAGAATGTAGATCATAAGATTGGCTAATTTCAGTGACTTTGTAATCAAGCAAGTTTATGTGGTCGGGTTTCGACAAGCTTTTGGGGAGGGGGATCTTATCCCGTGAATGGATCGGGTCAAGTAACGACCATTTGTTAGGGCCCGTTTCTTCAACTTGAATGATCCAAGGGGTCGGACTAGTTGTAGAGCCGCGAGTTGTGTCCATGGCTCCTTTGAGAGGCGAAAGCGCTAGGAGTTTTCTTCGAGTGAGTACAAATGGAGGTAAGGGTTGTTCACCGGATGTTGGTTCGATCGGGAACGGAATTTCTATGAAATATAGCTTTTAGGACAAGCGACTGAGGAGCGCCACGACGAGCTGTTAGGAATATTGTATATCTTGTATATTACGTTTACATTCGTTTACATTGGTTTAGGGATGTCTTGGGTAAGAAGGCTGTGTATGCGTATAGTTTAGGTTAGTGTATATATTTGTTTGCCTAAGTTTTTGTACAGTTTCCTATAGGTCTAGTTTCCTTATTTCGTGTACTGATGCCTTGGCGTCCAAGGCTCGATTTTGTATAAATACCAAGTACATATCAATGAGAAAAGGCAGGAATTCTCAAACACATACACGTTTGATTTACCGTTTTATGGTATCAGAGCAAGGGTATTTCACTCATGCCTAAAGATTAGAGCTCATCGACTCACGACGAGAGCGAGAAGGAGCAAAGCCCACCGACGACCCCCATTCAATCGGACGACGAAGAAGAGATGAAGGACGACGGCAAGAAGAGGATGTCGATCGATGGTGGATGGTGGATGGTGGACGACGGCAAGAAGAGGAAGCTGAGCCCTTACACATCTTCTTCGTCGTCCTTCATCTCTTCTTGCCGTCGTCCTTCATCTCTTCTTGCCGTCGTCCACCATCCACCATCCACCATCGATCGACATCCTCTTCTTGCCGTCGTCCTTCATCTCTTCTTCGTCGTCCGATTGAATGGGGGTCGTCGGTGGGCTTTGCTCCTTCTCGCTCTCATCGTGAATCGATGAGCTCTCATCTTTAGGCATGATTGAAATAACTCTTGCTCTGATACCATAAAACGGTAAATCAAACGTGTATGTGTTTGAGAATTCCTGCCTTTTCTCATTGATATGTACTTGGTATTTATACAAAATCGAGCTTTGGACGCCAAGGCATCAGTACACGAAATAAGGAAACTAGACCTATAGGAAACTGTACAAAAACTTAGGCAAACAAATATATACACTAACCTAAACTATACGCATACACAGCCTTCTTACCCAAGACATCCCTAAACCAATGTAAACGAATGTAAACGTAATATACAATATTCCTAACACGAGCACACGGCCCTTACACGACAAATGCTCGTATGATCGTCACTCGTATTTTTGAGGCGCTTAACAACCATATATACCTAAAAAAATTCTAGGAAGTTTGCTCCATTTCCCCTCTATTTTTTGTTTCAAATGTTTCGACTTTTTTTTTTTTTTTTTTGTAGTTTGCGTTATTCAATACTTTGTTGTGGTACCCTCAAAAAAAAAAAAAGCCTTTGTTGTGGCATTTATACTGTTGTTGGCTGAAGATAATGTTTAGGCACCAAACCATATTGCGACTCTTGGTTTTTACTAGAATTAATTACTTAACAAATAAATAACACAAGCAATTTAGGTTGGGGGCTGACAGGTTTGATAATATTCGTTGAATTTATTTTACCATGTTAATTCGAGGAAGACTAAGGAATTTGAAGGTTACAGAAGGTAATTCTATTGTTGTTATCCGTCAAGCTAAATTTATTACGGTTCATGAAAAGGGCGAATGGTGCAGTCCCTATATTGTACTGTACGCCCCAAGGTTGCGAATGAACAGCTTTAAATTACAATGTTTTAAAATCCTAAAAGTGATTACATTCACAAAATCTTTATTGATTAGGTAAAAAAAAAAAATCGAAGACTTCTGAGTTTCCTAGTACCAAAATCGTATCATTGAATCTTTATTTTATTTTTTTGAGGGGATACCTTGTTTGAATCTTGATGTAATCCAGTTAGTCATTTGGTCAGTTTTTCTTTACTCCGTAGTCCGTACTTTACTAGCACGGTCAATTTAACAAGCCCACAACAAGAAATTCTACCAATCAATTTTGTGGAAGGGCTTCTTGTCGAATTCGCGTAAAAATTAAAATATTATAAGAGAAGATAAAAGATTAAAAACAACTTGATACTTTAGCCCCCGAAAAAGTGAAAAGAGCTATACTAGTGAAGGTAAATTGGTGTGGGCCTCTTAAGTGTGGCCTTGTCATAAGCCCAAGCCCAAGCCCAAGCCCAACTTGATCTCAACGTTCTTGTCTATCGAACAGGTTAGTTTTTTTTTTCTTTTTTTTTTCCTATTAGCGTAACCGATTAATTTACTAAAGCACGGAAGATTTTACGATTATATTTTATTTTTATTTAAACAAAAAGTAAACAATTTGAAAAGGTTGACTTTGTGTTGTATTTTCGATTACGGATCATCCTAGGAGTCTATATGTAGACAATAAGAAAATTGTCTATAGCATAATCAAGTGTGGTAAATTAAAGTTGACATGCAGTAAAAAATATGGCTGTGTAGTAAATTTAACCTATTTACAGTAATTTTATGACATTATTAGTAGTAATATCAACATTGTTACGGATCTATCAATAAAAAGAAATTTGAATTGATTTAATTCCTAAATCAAGAACCTTGAATTGTTTCTCTTTCCTTATAATCTATCATTCTTCAAATTATACAACAAATTTTGTACACCCTTAATTATTTTTATTACAAATAGCCATACGCAAATTATACCATGCTCCCGGGAGCACAAGGAGCATGGTGGTCCTCCTTACAATAGAGGAGTAGGTACACACTTAAATAAATTTAAATCTATTTAAGTGTGGTCCCTACTTCTCTATTGTGAGGAGGACCACCATGCTTCTTGTGCTCCCGGGAGCATGGTATAAGCATTCATAGCCACTTTGTTCACTTGTCTACATATAGACTCCTAATATTTTTATTACATATTGATTTAAACATGCAAAATGAAGTAAATATGTAGATTTTGGGTGGATTTGCACATCAAGGTTTAAAAGTACATGATTAGGGAGCCAAAAAAAAAAAAAACATATGGGTTGATTTGATGAACTAAATGTGATATCCACCATATTAAATTTCTATACCTACGCCATGTTTTTAAAACGAACCCTTCTCCAAACAGCCATACATTGAATTTTTATGAACGAAACACTAGAATCACAATGACAAAGCTTATATAATATTTCCATTTTTTCATGATAATTTCATCATTTTATTACAACCTCTTTCAACCAATCCATGCAAGTAATGCAACATATCAAAAGCAGAGTGGTTTTAGCCTCAAGATGGTTCATTGGAACTCGCCAGAGTTACCTTCACATAGACCCAATCTTACACATAACGAGATAATGAATGAACTCGTTCATATCTCTGAAGTTAGGCTAAACATTCTGGAACAACTCTCGGTCTACAACTACTCTTTATCCTCGAATCGAGTTATTCGACCAAGATTGGTACCAGTTATATCGCGCGGTGTATACCTAGTGGAAGTGGGGATCGGCACATTTCAAACCCAACCTCCATTCAAAACATATTACTTGTTATTAGACACCGCGACCGATCACACGTGGATACAATGTGAAGGTTGTAATCCTTGTTTTCCACAAAGAGATCCATATTTCCCATGGCGTCAGTCACACACTTACCGGTCAGTGCCATGTACGCATTGTTCGACAGCCTGCCATCATGGTCACTGTATGGTTAATCTAACATATGGAGCTGGGCCAGTTGGCGGATATATTTCCGGAGCTATGACCAATGATGATTTTAAATTTCAAACTCATGATGATTTAGTCGTAATACCACAAGTCGATTTCATATGCGTGTTTAGCTCTCAAGGCTTCATGGGTGAGACGATTCTTTTTCATAATTATGTACTTTAATTTATTTAAGGTGGGTCCAATTGAGTCGTGTGACGTTATTGTCAAGTTTGGCATAGTTTGTTCTGATATTGATCCATTTCACAGGTGGTGATCTCCCCCAAGACAACGTTGCAAGTGGAGTACTGGCTTTGGGTCGTAGAGGTTATAAAGAATTGATTCGTGGTGTGTGGGATGCTCATATTAAGACCGGGAGATTCTCGTACTGCTTGCTACCACTTAACGAACCCATCCAACATCCTATGTATCTACGTTTTGGTCGTGACATACCACTACTTAAAGGTCGAATTAACCTTGCCACTACACCTATTCTAAGACCTCATAACCCCGGAGGTAACTCGTTTTACTACCTAAAATTACTCGACCTCGCAGTTGGAGGAAGAAAGTTAGGAATCGACCCGCATGTCTTTAGGATCAACCCGGATGGCTCGGGTGGGTGCATCATAGATTCCGCAACTCCAATGAGCTACATTTCGCGTGTGGCTTACGATCGTTTGGAACATGCTATAGCGCAACATTTTGAAGCCATGAATCACGGGGGAGTCAGAAGAGTTCACTCTCCCTTTCCCTTATTTCCGTTATGCTACGAGCAAACTACTACTCAATTTCCAACTTACCCAATTGTCACCTTCCATTTCGCACCGGTTGTCGCCTATCATATCGCGACTGGTCGATCTGCTTTAGACGTGTCCAAGGCCATGGGAAATTACACTCATGATGGTCGTCAACTACATTGTTTGCAAATTCTATCAAGTAACAGCGGAACCACTATTTTGGGTGCAATGCAGCAATTGAATCATCGGTTTGTGTATGATACTAGCAAATGGTATTTGCAGTTTTTTAAGGAGGATTGTAAGTCGTCTAATTAACACATATATATAATGATCAATTGAGACTTGTCAGGCTTCTTTGTACCTTTTGTTAATGACAAAATGTACGTGACCGCTAGAAATATTAATAAAACGTAATATAATATGTTACTCTCTATTATTTATCATCTGATCACGTCAGCCCTATAGGATTTTGTCAATGCACTCCGAACAATCCCGACAGTAGATTTGTGGATTTATGATTTGATTAGAAAAGTTTTTTAATTTTTTTTGGCAGGAAATATTTTTTGGGTGTCTTTTTGTGATTTTGTGAATTTTGTAGAAGTTTGATGATGATGATATGGTGTGGCTTTTTTCTTTTTTTTTTTTTTTTACCGTTGTTTAGCTTGGAGATAAGCACATGGGCAGTAATCATAGGTGTGGCAGTAATTTTGTTGCTGTCAAATTTCGTCTTGGAGTTGATTTTCAGCTAAAAAGATGGAAAGGACAGTGCATTGTGAGTTGTGACTGTGAGAGTGACAGCTTAATGAAAATGGAAAGTAAGAAAAGTTACTGTGGATCAAGGCTCGACCATTTTGACAGTTTGGGTTTGGGTTGGGCTTGGGCTCCAAGCTCAGCAGTGAAAATAGTGAAGGAGTAATTTTGTGACAGTTACATTTTGTCTTTTACCTTGTTTGAAATTTCATGAAGTGCGGTTATTCTTTCGGTCTGTTTTCTCTTTACTCTAGTAGTACGGTCAACTAAACAAGTCCACGACTTACTCCTCTAATCCTCTTAAAACAATAGGATCTACATATGTTGTGCCGTTGTGGTAGAGCTAAGGATTTCTTGCCAAATTCGCGTAAAGATTTAAAAAAAAAATGTGGTACTTTAACTCTGAAATAGCGAAAATACTTACGGTATGCGCTTCTGAATGATAAAACGCATCTCTCTTTTGGGTTGATTGTGCTATATTACGTAAACATGTGAAATGAGGTACATACTCCATATAGATATTGGGTGGATTTGCCACATCAAGTTTCAAGAAGTACTTGAATACGGAGCCAATAAAAAGAACATATTTGGGTTGATTTCATGAACTAAATTTGATATCCACCATATTAAATTTACCTACTCCATGTTTTTAAAACCCTTCTCCAAAGGGCCATACATTGAGTTCTTGTATGTGAACAAAACACAATCACAATGACAAAGCTTATTGTATCATATTTCCATTTTTTCATGATAATTTCGTTCGATTACAACTTCTTTCAAGCAATCCATGCTAGTGATGCAACATTTAAAAAACAGAGTGGTTTTAGATTGAAGATGATTCATTGGAACTCCCCGGAGTTACCTTCACATCGACCCAATCTTACACATAACGAGATAATGAATGAACTCGCTCGCATCTCTGTAGTTAGGTTAAAGACTCTGGAACAACTCGCCGTCTACAACAACTCTTTATCCTCAAATGGAGTTATTCGACCAAGAATGATACCAGTTATATCGCACAGTGTTTATCTAGTGCAAGTCGGGATCGGCACCTTTCAAACCCAACCTCCATTCAAAACATATTACTTGTTATTAGACACTACGACCGATTACACGTGGACACAATGTGAAGGTTGTAATCCTTGTTTTCCACAAAGAGATCCATATTTCCCATGGCGTCAGTCACACACTTACCTTTCAATGCAATGTACGCATTGTCCGACTGCGTGCCATCATGGTCATTGTATGGTTAATCTAACATTAGGAGCTGGCGAGACTGGCGACTATATTTCCGGAGCTATGACCAAAGATGATTTTAAATTTCAAACTCAAGAGGATTTAGTCGTTCTACCACAAGTTGATTTCATATGCGCGTTTAGCTCTCATGGCTTCATGGGTGAGATGCCTCTGATCTTCTTCATAATTATTACATATATACCCTTTGTCAAGGGTGGGTCCAATTGAGTCGTGTCACGTTATTGTCGAGTTTGGTATATGTACTAGTGTACAACTATGTTTGTTCTGATATTGATATCCTTACAAACGTGTACTTAAACATGTCAATGTAACAGGTGGGAATCTCCCCCAAGACAACGTTGCAAGCGGAGTATTGGGTTTGGGTCGTGGAGGTTATAGAAACTTGATGCGTGGTGTGACGGATGCTAATATTAAGACCGGGAGATTCTCGTACTGTCTGCTACCACCTAACGAACCCATCCAACATCCTATGTATCTACGTTTTGGTCGTGACATACCACTACAAAAAGGTCGAAGAATTCGTCTTGCCACCACACCTATTCTAAGACCTCATAATCCCAGAGGTCGCTCGTTTTACTACCTCGATTTACTCGACCTTGCTGTTGGGGGAAGAAAGCTAGGAATGGACCCTCAAGTTTTTAGCATACACCCAGATGGCTCGGGTGGGTGCATCATTGATTCGGCATGTCCATTCAGCTACATTTCGCGTGTTGCTTACGATCATTTGGAACATGCTTTAACGCAACATTTCGAAGCCATAAATCACGGCAGAGTCAGACGAGTTGACTCTCCCTTTTCCATATTCCCGGTATGCTACGAGCAAACTACTCCTCAATTTCCAACTTACCCGACTGTCACCTTTCATTTCGCCTCCTTAACTATCGCAAGTCGGGCTGATTTAGACGTGTCTAAGGCCATGGGAAATCACACTCACAATGGTCGTCAACTACATTGTTTGCAAATTCTATCAAGTGACGGCGCAACTACTGTTTTGGGTGCAATGCAGCAACTGAATCATCGATTTGTGTATGATATTACTAAACATTCGCGTTTGCAGATTTATAAGGAAAATTGTGAGGAGTCTAACTAACATACTGATCCATTTGAGACATTGTCAGGTTTGTTTGTGTACCTTAGTATTGCAGCTCGAAATCTTAATAAAACGTAAGATAGTGGGTTACTCCGTATTATTTATCTCATCAGCCACCCTATTGGGTTTTGTCAATGCATTCTAAACAATCCGATCCCCACCATATAGATGCGTGCAAAACCATTGATTGAACCAATGCCAAAAGAAATCCTTCTCTTCTCATATAAGGAGATAACACATTCTTAAGACTCAAATCAAACAGAGTAAAATCAAAGACTAATGGACAACATTTGGGACATAGACATAGACATAATATCGTTTAGCCACAAAGTTTATTACACCCAAATAAAACTTCTCATTCATTCACTTATTCATAGCCCTAATGAACGCTAACACTAACACTAACACGAACACGAACACAAACACAAACACATACACGAACAAGACAAGATTAATTAATTAAGCATAATTAACATACTCCAAAAGCCAAGTCCATGATAGAATATCACCAAATTACTCAACTTCCTCAAGTACCAAAGCACCCTTCTTTGCACTTCCTCCATTAACACCAATACCATCATCAGAAACCTTGAGATTCTGTAGCTTAACCTCAACGTTACCAGGCTTAGGGCAAGTCCACCTAACCCACGGCGGCGGCGGAAAAAACAACCCTGTGTAAACCTCCCTAGACAGCCCCTCAAAAGACACAATACCCTTCTCTTGCTCATTCATATTAAACAGCCTAAACCCTTTCCAATACTTGAAATACTTGATCGAATCCAAACACTCCAACCCTTCCGGCATCTCCTCCTTCCCCACCGCCGCCGCAAACCCGGAATTAAACGGCTTCAGTGGCTGATTAAACAAGCAAATCGACCCCGCTTTCTACCGCGGCAAACTCTCAGCCGCGGTGGCAAACGCGACATCAGGGCCCACAAAGAAAATCTGGTCCCCAATGTTGTCCACCTTGTTCCACACCCACTCCTCCTCATCCAACACATACACCACCACACTCTCCACAATACCCCCGTCGAAACCACTCAACTCCAACACAAGATACAACCCGTTTCCCGACGGAACAAAATGTGTCCCTTTTAACGCGTACAGATCTCCGTCGACGTTAACAAAACGGACCCCGACCTTTCCAATAAGCTTGTTGTACACGACTCCGGGTGGGCCATCCATAAACTCCACCGTTGGTTCATCCTCAAGCTCGAGACCATCAACACCAATTATCCCGATTTTACGCGACGTGAAATCTAAGACGTAAAATTCGCCGTCGTAAAAACCAATATCACCCACTTCCATGTTACTCAGAATTGATTTCTTCTCGTTGACGAATTTCATTTCCTTCACATCGGCCCAAGAAAATTTACCCAACCGGAGAAAAACAAACCCGCCACCGTTTGCGGCGTTGAGTTTGGCCAACATGGCGTAAATGTAGGTCGAGTTAAGATCATAATGACCCACTACTTTATCGGCGAGATCCTTGAGTTTCGTGCTCAACAAGCTCTTTGCACCGCCGCGGAGAGTGTGAGTGGTGTGAAGTTCTTCAACGTTGCAGTCCAAGAGGTTGAACTCACCTTTCAAGGGTGGGTCCGGGAAGAAAAACCCGCCGCCGGTGATTGGGTTGTGGAGTCGGAACTTGTTGTTGTCCATGGAGTGAGTGAAGTCGGAAACTCGGGCGATCCACGGCGAGTTGGACTCGGTGTCGGTGGTGAGAGGAGTGATAAGGTAGAATGTGGTGGCGGCCATCAGGGTGGGGTAGTTGCTGGAGGGAAGATTCGGGGCGTCGGAAGCAAGGGGTATTTTGGGAATTTGCTTGACAGGGAGGGATGCCCGCCAACGGCGGCACACTGCCCGGAGACGGAGGATGTCAGTTCGGAAATTGAGGAATTTCATGAGATAGAAGAGGAACTCTTTTGGGAGGTTGGCCCACCCGCCGCCTTTGTAACGACCGTCAGCGGTGGTGAAAGTGGGTTCTTGTTCGGTGAACACCCGCATAGCATAGGGGAAAGCTTCCAAAGGTTTCATGATTTCTGATCGGAAAACTTTGAATTTTTTTTTTATTTGATCTGAAAAGCTTTGATTTTAGTGATTTTGTGGAGTAGGAGATAATGATGATATGGGGTGAATTTATTACCGTTGGTTAGCTTGAGGTACAAGCACATGGGGTCAGTCATAAAAGTGTGTGGCAGTAATTTTGTCTTGGGAGTTGGTTTTCAGCTGAAAATGGTGGAAAGGACAATGTAGTGTGACTATAAAAGTGACTATATAATCAAAATGGAAACAAAGTTAATTTACCGTGGCTCAAGGCCGAACCATTTTCACAAATTGGGTTGGCTTGCGCTTCAAGCACAAACAACTACACAGTGAAAAATGAAAATAGTGCAGGGCAATTTTTGTGACTATCACATTTTGTCTTCTACCTTGGTTTGGATTTTGATGAAGGTTATTAGTCATTTTGTCAGTTTACTTTTTACTCTAGTAATTCCTTCACCTTTACGCTTTACGAGTCCATCACTCGTTCATGAAACTTGAATGTTTAAACAAGAGAGTAGTTTGGGAGAGCTAGCTAGTAGCAATGCTCTTGTCAAATTTATGTCGAGGAAAAAAAACTACAAGCGAAGTATAAATTATCTTTTTGAGAAAACTTGGTAATATTAGTCCCGGAAATAGATTAGTGGGGTAATTACTATGTAATACGGAGTATGAGTGTAAGACTAATATCATTGCTTCCACTTTTGTGGATACTTGGGCCTCTTATGTGTGGCCTTGTCATAAGTCCAGCCCAATACTTGGGCCCAACATTTTTTTGGCCCACAATGTTTAGAAGGGCTGCATGATTTACCATGGTCCATGTTAAAGATTTCGTTTATGATTACCGACAAATGAATCAATAAAACCCAAACTATTCTAAGACGATTTTTGTTTAAATCAAATGCAAAATGAGACTAATATACTACTCCCTCCTACCCACTATGATTTTCCCTTTTCGAAAACTATTTTTGAGTAGCTATCTTTGGAACTACTTCTAGAGCAAATAAAATATCCGTTTACCTTAAACTCAAATGGGTTTGGTAGAATGCACTGCAAAATAGAATACGTACTAATTTTTTCAACAAATGAACGATTCATTTGGTTTAAAAATAGCTCCGAACATGACTACTCAAAAACAGTTTTTGAAAGGAGAAAGTCATTTTGGGTAGGAGGGAGTATACTATACTGGAAAAAAAAAAAATTGAAATACAAATTTTAGGTTGACTTGCCACATCAAGGTCAAAGAAGTACTACATTATGGAGCATGAAACAAAAACACATATTTGGGTTGATTTGCAACACCAAATTGGATATACATCTTAAATTTACCTCCAAATGTATATCTCATACTCTCATCCATGTTTTTATACCTCTTCATTAAACGTCCATACATCGGATTCTTGTGACAAAAGCTCTAAAATCACAATGGCAAATTGTTTTTCATTATTCCATATTTTCCTAATAATTTCATTTTTTTACAAAATGTTTCAAGCAACACATGCAATACGTCAAAAACAGAGTAGTGGTTTAAGCCTCGAAATGGTACATTGGAACTCCCCAGAGTTACCCTCACATCGCCCCAATCTAACACATGAAGAGATTATGGACGAACTCGTTCGCATCTCTGAATTTAGACTAAAGGCTCTACAACAACTCGCCGTCTTCAACTCCTCTCGATCCTCAAATGAGGTCATTCGACCAAAATTGGTACCAACTATGTTGCACGGTCTTTATCTGGTACAAGTGGGGATCGGCACATTTGAAACCAACCCTTCATTTAAGACATATTACTTATTATTAGACACCTCGACCGATCAAACATGGACACAATGCCAAGGTTGTAATCCTTGTTTTCCACAAAGAGGTCCATATTTCCCTTGGAGTCAGTCACACACTTACCGTAAAATGCCATGTACGCATTGTCCGGCCTGCCAACATGGACAATGTGTGTTTAATAAAACACATGGAGTTGACGACTATATAATCGGAGCTAAAGCCAGAGATGCCTTTACATTTGAAACTCCTTGTTGGCACTAAAAATTCGTTAATGTGCCGGAAATTAAATGAATTAATTATTTTGAGTTAATACCAAATTTTAATTCAAGTTAATAATTCTTCCCCGTTAAATGACATTTGGGTCGATCCAGTTTCCAAATTGGGTAAATGGATCGTCATCCAGATAAAAGAGGCAATTGGGCCAAGTCACATATTAAGCCCACAAAATGGGCCCGTGACTACAAACCCACCAGAAATCAGGGTTTTCACTCAATATAAATACAGTGAAACTCGTTCATTTCCGGGTTGGAAAAATCAGAGAGAAGAAAACCCCCAGAGGAATTCTCAAACTCCCAGCCACACGCAGTCAACAAGCACATCTGTGCCGCCTGCAAATCAAATCAAACACAAGTTCAAATAACCAAATTCAAGGAGAGATTCAAGTCCCCTGCGACCCTCTCAAGAACAACGACAACGCACGCGGACGACGCGCGCACCCCCCCTGCAGCACGTACGCTACCAGTGTAGTGTATCGTACGGCGTACCCCCTACTGCGTAGTAGAATTCAGAGGATTACATTAGAGATTGTAAACACACAACTTTTCTGATATTAATAAAATTCATTTGTTTCCTTATTTTGTCTCAGTACGAAATTTGCGTTAACAAATTTTGGTGAACCCGACGTGAAAGCTCTACCTCTCATCTCTACTACGTACGTATCAACTACTGCAACGACGATGTCTGCTGAACAGCACACTCCTCGTTCCTCCAAGAAGACCTCTAGCAAAGTAACGCAGAGTTCTCCTAGCGCTACTACAGCGCAACCCACCGGCATCTGCACCAGAGGGATGGCGAAGAAGGCTGTCGTCAACGCTGCTGCTGCTCGCCTTCGTGCTGCCGAGGTTCCTAAGCGGTCTCGCAGATTTTCTGCTGCCTCCATCGCTGCGGCAGCTACTGCTATAATTGCGTCAGCTTCCCCTCAGCGCAAGAAGATTAAGGATGTGAAGACATGTAGCCCTGAGAAGAAGTATAAGCCGATCGTCGCATCTGTCATGACGATAACACCAAAGACTGTCGAAGAACAGTTGGCAGAAATGCAGGCCCACTTCGAGAAGCTCAGGCTAGAGAACGAAGAAAAGAATAAGAAGATTGAGGATCTCCAAAAGGAGGTAGCTGAGCTGCGCAAGGCTGAGAAACCACTTGACTCCGAAAAGGAGGGTAGCAGCGACGAAGAGGAAGAAGAGGATGACGAGGAGGAGTCTGAGCATGATGATATCATCAAAACCAAAGAGAGCTCCTACTCCCAAAAGCAGCTGCAGATGCTGATAGCAGATGCAGTTAAGAACCAGTTTGGTGAAAGCTCTGCGAATAGCTTTCGCTACATCAAGCCTTATACCAAGAGGATTGACAAACTGAAGATGCCTTCACGCTATCAACCGCCGAAGTTCCAGCAGTTCGACGGGAAGGGCAACCCAAGACAGCACATTGCACACTTCGTGGAAACATGCAATAATGCTGGAACGGGAGGCGATCGATTGGTCAAGCAGTTCGTTAGATCCCTCAAAGGTATCGCCTTCGACTGGTATACCGACTTGGATCCCGAGTCTATCGACAGCTGGGATCAAATGCAAGATGAGTTCTTGAATAGGTTCTACAACGCTAGGCGCATTGTCAGTATGAGCGAGCTCACAAATACCGTCCAATGGGATGAGGAACCTGTTCTTGACTACATCAGCCGTTGGCGTGCACTGTGTCTTGAATGCAAAGATAGGCTAACCCAGAGTTCAGCTGTAGAGATGTGTGTCAATGGTATGCACATGGACTTGCTGTATAGTTTGAAGTCAAATAAGCCTAAAGACTTCCAAGACCTTGCGACACGCGCCTATGACCTGGAGCTCACATTAAAGGCGCGTAAGAAGGAACGTACCTCCTCCTTTACGAAAACTCTATTTGAAAAGAAGGAGTACAAGAAAAGTGACAAGACCTCCAAGGGCACGACAAAGGAGGCTATGGCCGTCACCACCAGCAGCGGTCCCATCAAGATCTCTACAAAACCAAAGTACGAAAAGAAAAAGGATACGTCGACAAGGGAGTACAACCGCGACAGGCCTTCTTTGAAAGAGCTGATGGCCAAAAAGTATCCTTTTCCCGACTCCGACGTGCCAGAGATGTTGGAACAGCTGCTAAAGAACAAGCTCATCGAGCTACCTGAAGCAAAGCGTCCTGAAGAGGTAGGCAAAACCGATCATCCTAGGTATTGTGCGTATCACAGGCTGGTCAGTCATCCCACAGGAAAGTGTGTTGACGCAAAAGAGAAAATGATGGACCTCGAGAAAAGGGGTGTGGTAGCTTGGGACTACGACGACGTCGTGGAAACAAACTGTACTACAGTAATGGAGGATTCACTCCCATCTTGTCCATGTGATAGCAAAGCTCAGTGGTATGCCCACTCCATCCGGTTTGGTAGTCTTGAACCTATGCTAGTATGGCGTCCAAGACCGACCCCACAACCAAATCTTGTGTCATCAGAGGTAGAGGCGCAAGAGAAATCAAACATATCACCAGGCTCCTTAGATGTCGATGACGATGAGGGGTGGACGTTGGTGACGAGAAGAAAGTCAAGGAGGCAAGCGAAGCCTCAACCACAATTTATGTCACACAAAAGGACACAGCCAAAGAAGAAGGGTCCCCGTCGACCTAAAGGAAAGAAGAAGCCAAAGAAGGTCGTAAAGCCATATGTGCTGCCAATCGACCTCTTGGAACAAAATCCATCGGCGCCTGTCACCCTGAAGGAGTTCTTCCCAGCAGAATACCTCGACAAAGTCACTGCATGCGCAGTGTCAACTTCGGTAAGCGAGGATGACGAGGAGGAAGTCCCAACTAATGAAGTTTTGGTAGTCCAACCACCCAACCCTAAAAAGGACGAGAGGATGTCAGCCACTTTACGCACTCTCCCTGCGCGTATGGGGTGGAAACAAATCTTCGGTCTGTCAGAGGAGACGCGACAACACATAATCCAAGCTCTCCAGAACCCAAAGCTGTACGTAGAAGAGACCAAAGATGCTACAGACTTTGAAGAAGAATCATCCAAGTGCGCTTCATGCAGCACGGCTGTGACGTTTTCTGATGAGGATCTCCTACTGGGGTCTAAACCTCACAATAGGCCGCTCTACGTGTCAGGCTACATAAGGGGGCATAAAGTTCGCCGAATCCTTGTCGATGGAGGCTCTGGCGTTAGTCTCATGCCAAAAACAACCATGACAGAGTTAGGGATCACGATGGATGAACTCTCTAACAGTCGTATGACTGTTCACGGCTTCAACTCAAATGCTGAACGTGCTATTGGACTTATTCGCGTGAACCTCACGATAGGAGATCTCTCTTCGGATACACTGTTTCACGTGATAGATGTCAAGGCCTCATACAAGTTGTTATTAGGTCGACCATGGCAACATCAAAATGGAGTTGTACCGTCAACCCTTCACCAATGTATGAAGTACTATCGTGGAGGTGAGAGAAAAATCAATGGGGATGCGAAGCCATTCGACAAAGCAGATTCATACTTCGCTGACGCTAAGTTTTTTGACGAAGACCTTTGCTCATCTGAGTTGCTGCCATCTTCCATTTCTTCAACTGGCAAAGGGGCAAAAAGGAAAAAGTTGTGGTTCAAGCTAAGGCGCCACACAATCACCCTTCATCAACAAACGACCAGAAAAGTCAACCGGAGGTTGTTATCAAGCCAACTACAATTCCAACTGTCAAAGTTCAGCAACCAATACCGAAGACTACGACTGCCGTCCTGCGATACATCCCACAGTCACGTCGCAAGGAAGGACAAAACCCTTTTGAGGCATGTCAGAGTTTGAAGCCAAAGACTATAGAGGTGTATAAAACCAAGAAGTCCATCAAACAAGAATGGGTGAAGAAAGTTGTCACACCTCTACCTAGCAGCAACCAAACCTCAATTGTGAAGCCACCAGTTGCAGGATTTACTCCCTCAACCAAAGGTACAATGGCAAATGAAGAAAACGCCTCAAGCGAGAAGAACGTAGGGAGGTTCGACTCCAATGCGTACAAGTTGATGGAGAAGGCCGGATACGACTTTCAAAACCCAATTCCACTAGGCGACGTTGTGGAGGTGGAACCGTACGGTCTTAATGCAACCCAAAAGAAACTGTTCAAGAAAGGGGGTGATTTCGCAGTCACCAAAGCCGGTTTGGGTTATGAGCCTCCCGCGCCAATAAAAATTTCCGTTCGACGCAAGGACACCTCCTCCTGTCAACACATCACTGTGGAAGAAGTCGACGAAGGGAAAAAGGTGGAACAAAGGCCACAACGCACTTCATCCGTCTTCGATAGGATGAATCCACCAATAAGGAGGATGCCTCCTGTGTTTCGGAGGTTAGGACAAACATATGCAGAACGTCAACTCCCCACAAGAGATCGTCCGTCAGTGTTCGGCAGATTAGGTGAACTACAAGTTAACAATGGGGATGAATCATCTAACACTCCAGTTCGGAGAAGATCTGTGTTTGACCGTATAGCTCCTCCTACGATCTTTGATCGTTTAGGAACCCTTAATGATACAGCTGATGACAGGACTTCCCAACCTATCGCAGCGACTCAAGGTGATGAGGAGACTCCACTCAGCGCTGATCTCAGGAGTAGCGTGCCTTCACGCATGAAACGCTCACGAGAGGTAGACATCATCAATGACGAACCTCTAGTGGCAAAGAGTCGCGTAGTAGTGTTGACCAACCAATCGAAGTCCTCAAGTCATGACTATAAGGAAGTTACTACATGTTCTCGTTGCAAATGTCAAGTGAGAGAGGAGGATGTCCCACCAAATGAAGAATCCTCAATGGGTGACGAAGTAGTAACATCCTATCACATCACCGTGGAGGAATTACCTGACCCTAACAAAGAGGTCGAAGCTGATGAAGCTCCAGCGCCACTTGAAGATGGAGTTAAATCGACAGTGGATGAATTGAAAGAACTAAACCTGGGTACTCCAGAAGATCCACGCCCTATCTACGTTAGTGCTCTCCTAACTAAAAATGAAGAGAAAGAGTACTACACGCTGCTCTCTGAATACAAAGACGTGTTCGCTTGGAGTTACAAAGAGATGCCTGGGCTTAGTCCCAAAATTGCAGTCCATCGTCTCGCGATCAAAAAAGGGGTTAATCCTAAGAAACAGTCCCAACGACGTTTCAGGCCGGAGTTAGTCCCTGAAATTCAAAAGGAAGTCAACAAGCTCATCGAAGCCGACTTTATACGCGAAGTAAAATATCCTACATGGATAGCAAACATTGTCCCTGTAAGGAAGAAGAACGGACAATTGCGCGTCTGCGTTGACTTTCGCGATCTAAATGAGGCATGTCCTAAGGATGACTTCCCCTTGCCAGTCACTGAACTAATGATTGACGCAACGACTGGGCACGAAGCCCTCTCCTTCATGGATTGTACTGCAGGGTACAACCAAATCCTAATGGCGCCCGAAGATCAAGAAGCTACGGCCTTCCGCACTCCAAAAGGGATATTTTGTTACAAGGTTATGCCCTTTGGTCTGAAGAACGCAGGTGCGACATATCAACGAGCTATGCAGAAAATCTTCGACGACATGCTGCATAAGACAATAGAGTGCTACGTTGATGACGTGGTCGTCAAATCCAAGAAGAAAGAAGACCACATCGATGATCTACGCTCTGTTTTCGAGAGGCTTCGCAAATGTCAACTCAAAATGAATCCTCTCAAGTGTGCGTTCGGCGTCACGTCAGGAAAATTTCTCGGGTTTGTGGTCACTCATCGAGGCATTGAGATCGATCAAAACAAGATCAAGGCCATCCAAGAAATGCCTGAACCCAAGAACCTCAAGCAACTGCGCGGACTGCAAGGTCGTCTAGCCTACATCCGTCGGTTCATATCCAACCTTGCTGGTCGTTGTCGACCATTCAGCCATCTCATGAAGAAAGGCGCACCATTCGAGTGGGATGACAATTGCCGCAAAGCATTTGATGACTTGAAGAAATACTTGTCATCACCACCTGTGCTGGGGGCACCAATTCCAGGGAAGCCCCTCATCTTATACATCGCAGCACAAGAAAGTTCGCTGGGGGCAATGTGCGCCCAAGAAAATGACGAACGTAAGGAAACTGCTCTCTACTACTTGAGCAGAACTTTGGTAGGGGCTGAGTTGAATTACTCCTCTATCGAAAAAATATGCCTTGCGTTGGTGTTCGCGGTTCAAAAGTTGAGGCACTACATGCAGGCACATACTGTACACATGGTCTCCAAGGCCGACCCTATCAAGTACATACTCTCAAGACCAGTTCTATCTGGTAGGTTAGCCAAATGGGCAGTACTTCTCAAGCAATACGATCTCGTGTACGTGGCTCAAAAAGCAGTTAAAGGCCAAGCGATAGCTGATTTCTTTGCTGACCACCCCGTCCCTGGAGATTGGGAGCTATGCGTGAACCTCCCAGGAGAAGAGATCTTCTATGTCGACGTGCTCCCACCATGGCAGATGTACTTCGACGGAGCTGCACGACGTGACGGAGGTGGAGCTGGAGTAGTGTTCGCTTCTCCAGAAAGCCACATTCTTCCATACTCGTTCGTCTTGACTGAATTATGCTCAAATAATGTCGCCGAGTACCAAGCCCTCATACTTGGTCTACAAATGGCACTTGAAATTGGTGTTAAGGACATAGACATTTACGGTGATTCACAACTCGTCATAAACCAAGTCCTCGACGATTACGAAGTTAGGAAGGATGATCTTGTCCCCTACCATCAACAAGCGATCCAATTGCTTAATAAATTCAATTCCATAACAGTGGGACATGTTCCAAGGAGTGCCAATAAGCTGGCTGACGCGCTTGCCAATCTTGCAGCCAACTTGGCACTGGGGGCAGAAGAATCAGTAACAGTCCCTGTATGCAATCGTTGGGTAGTACCACAAGAAGAAGCGATAGAGGTGGTACAGTCTTCAAACATGATTTGTGTACACCAAGTTGACAAGGAGGACTGGCGTCAACCCATCATTGACTACTTGGACCACCAAAGGTTGCCAGACGATCTAAGGCATAAAGTTGAGATACGTCGACGAGCTCCAAAATTCTTCCACTACAAGGGAACGCTATATAGACGGAGTTTCGAAGGACAATGGTTGCGATGTCTTAGCGATGAAGAAGCAAGTGATGCAATGCAAGAGGCTCATGCTGGTGTGTGCGGCGCCCATCAGTCCGGTCCTAAGCTTTATGACCGAATCAAACACCTGGGCTACTATTGGCCGACCATGGTACGAGATTGCATGGAATTTGCTAAACGTTGTCAACCATGTCAATTTCACGCAAATTTTATTCATCAACAACCAGAGCATCTGCATCCTACCGTTTCTTCATGGCCCTTCGAAGCTTGGGGACTTGACGTTGTAGGGCCTATCACTCCAAAGGCATCGAACCAGCATGCATACATCCTAGCAGCGACGGACTATTTCTCTAAGTGGGCAGAAGCCGTCACATTACGAGAAGTCAAGAAGCAAAATGTCGTCGACTTCATCAAAAACCACATCATTTATCGACACGGCATACCGCGACGGATCATAAGTGATAATGGTAAACCCTTCGACAATCGTATGATGACGGCCTTATGCGAGAAATTCAATTTTCAGCAATGTAAGTCGTCGATGTACAATGCCCCCGCGAATGGCCTAGCTGAGGCATTCAACAAAACACTTTGCAATTTGTTGCGAAAAGTAGTTGCTAAGTCAAAGCGCGATTGGCATGAAAAGATAGGCGAAGCATTATGGGCGTACCGTACCACATACAAAACAGCGACTCAAGCAACCCCATACGCACTGGTATATGGAGTAGAAGCAGTGGTCCCATTGGAACTTCAAATCCCATCCCAACGGGTCGCCATCCAAGAAGGACTCACAACTGATGAGAATGACAAGTTGCGCCTCGCCGAGTTAGAAGCGCTCGACGAGAAGAGACTGCAAGCGCAACAAAAGCTTGAGTGCTATCAAGCATGAATGGCTCGCGCATTCAACAAAAAGGTGCGACCTCGTTCCTTTCAAGTGGGAGACTTGGTGTTAGAAGTCAGAAGACCAATCATCATTCCTCGCAAAACTGGAGGTAAATTCCAATCCAAATGGGATGGCCCTTACGTGGTGCAAGAAGTCTACACGAACGGTGCATATAAAATTGTTGATCATGATGGCTTACATGTTGGCCCAATCCATGGGAAGTTTCTGAAGCGATACTATCCCTAAACACCACAAAGTTGCTCCTAAGCACGAGCTAAAACTGCATACCCCAAATGAACTACGTTGGCTTGATCTTGCAAAATGAATTTGCAAGTACGTAGGCAGCTTCAGTAAACACTTTACTTAGGTGCAGCCACACCACAAAAAAAAAAAAAAAACCTCCACCCCTTCTTAAAAAAAAAAAAAGAAAAAAAAAACGCTCCTGGCCCGCACGAGCCTAAACTGTGAACGACCAAATCATCACCACATCTCAACATTCTCTGATGAAATGTTCAATTACCTGCAATTGGCAAAGAAAAAAAAGAAGGAAGGGAAGAATCGCCAAAGAATGACAGAGAGAAAAACATGACGAGAATGAGTAAGCAATTTATACATCTCGGTTGGCAACAGTTGTCAAATAAGTCTAATTGATAACAAATTGATCATTGCATTAAAGTACGGAACGATAACAAGCGAGTCTTAGACAACAAAGTGAAAGCAATAGGAAACAAAGAAGCGAAACTACTGAGCTAACATCATTCCGAGGTGAGATTTTTCCTCCTTGCTTCCAGTGTGGCCTTCAACTCCTCTAGGCCCTTCATCTCCTCTTGCAGCGCAACTCGAGCTGATATAGAGCGGTCCAACTCTTGTCTGGATGAATTTGCTCGCACTCGCGCAGCTGAAATCTCTTCAAGTCCTTGCTTGCATTCCTCGGTCAGTCGCAACTCCTTCTCACTAGCTTGTCGAAGCGACTCCTCCAAAGCAGCCTTGTCCTTCTTCGCTTGGTTTAGTTCCTTTGACCGTTTCTCATTGGCACGAGAGAGGTGAAGGATCGCAGACTCCGCGGACTTGAGACACTCCTGAGCCTTAGCGACGTCATGGGCAATTTGATCATTATTCCTCTGCTGAATCGAATTATGAGACACCATAAGGTAAGCATCTACCTCTCTCACATATTCATCGACCGTCGACTGAAGATCTGAAAAATCGCCGCCTAGCATGCCAATCTTCTCATAGATTTCGGTAGCGCTCTCTTTAATCTTCCCCACTTGGGTGTACGGGAGATTCTGCATATGCACGAGCAATTGTCTCTTCATCATAAGCACAGCGGAGTTAAAGATATTACCGGTTGTTTTAAGAGGTTGAAAAGTGGAAGTCGAGGCCTGAGGCGACATCCTCCCAGTAGTGTCAATGTCATGCATAGACACCCTTTGAGAATGGGAGCCAACAGCAGAACGCGCGCTCAAGGTGGCAGCGTGGCTATCAGCCTCATCACTCATGCTGTCGTCATCATCCAGCAGTTGGACGACCTTTGGGATCGGAATCTGCTTACCCTTGCCATGCTTCACATTCGGAGGAAGTTGGAAGGTCGCATCGACAAACTCCTGGTCGGCCCCAGCATTGACGTCTCCTTCCTACAAAAAAAAAAAAAGGGAATGAGTTCATCGTAAGAAAGCATAATCTCATAAAGGACGCATAAGTGAGAAGGGTAAACCCACCAATTCGTCAGACGGTGCATTCAACGGACTTGGCAAGTCGGCAACTTCATCGTCAAAGTCATCTGAGGCCAAATCTTGGGCTTTTCTCTTTTTATTAGCTCGCTGGTGCTTCGGGTCTACATCTGATCCTGCATTATCACTCGGCTCGTTCCTGACGCGGTTATCCACGCGTTTGATTTCCTGAGGCTTTTCTCTTTTAGGTGGGAGAGCTCTCCATTTCTCCCGAAGATCTTTTACTCCTGCCTTAGCCCACCAGTCAGTAAAGCGGGTAGTGACATCTTTGCACCAATCAACCGAGAGGGTTGGAAGGAACACCTTAGATTGACTACCTTTAAAGAGTAAAAGACGCCAGTATCTTAAAGCCTCATATACCGTTACATCACGATGCGAAGTATCACGCACAAGAATTTCAGGCTTATCCTGTTGGTAGCCAAATTGTCTGCTGAACCGATAAGGGTTGTACGCCTCAAGATGAAACGACGAGCCAACGCGCGTAGGCAAGTAAGCTGATCGTAGCGACATCAGGTAGCTAAACTTTTCGACGTCTAATTTACCGTCGTCGAAGAGAATATCAATTCTGTTCCTATTCAGCATGAGATGATTCACCTTCGCTTCCTTTCCTTCATGAATGAGTTCCCGCGCTTCATCTTCTTTGTAGGCCTTCGAGCCTCGAATTCCGGAGTACACCGCCATGATAGGACCTGGGGGTGAAAATTTTGAAGTGTGATGAGTTCGGAAGTAGTACGCTATCCAGCCATACAGGTAGTGAGCCGGGAAGAAAGATTTTGAATACCCAGGACGCTCAGAGGAAGACAAGCCATTCAAACCCTTGTAGATGCTACCCAGCACCGGCACAGCAAGGCTGAATGTCTTCCCTTGTGCCATCCGACTTGAGATCTCGAAAGTGGAGGGTCGTATAAACCTCTCATTGGAGTCAGGAAGCACGAACGCACATAGCCAGCAGGACAAGAAGGCGGCAATATAGGCGCGCTGCCTCGTTGAGTCTTCTGTTAGTCCAAGCTTCACAAATAAAGACATCTCTTCTGAGGTCCATTCTACCTTCTTAGCTGTGATCTCTCCAGTTGGATCACAAGTGGACTTAGGAGGATTCATCGTCTTTTTCGCCCTTTTTCCCTTGCCAATTTCGGTAGGGAGATAAACGACTGGCCGACTACACCAATAATCAATCCACTGTGCAGCAGTCACCTTTCCATTTGAATCTGACCTTCTAGCAATACGATGGTATGCAACAAATAGAAACTTACAGCACCGTGGTAGTCCGTTGGCCTGCCTAAACATACCATGTAGAGGAACCGTTTCGTCATAAATTTCTCCATAAATGGGTAGACCACCGAGCTTGTGGAGGTCCCATAAAGAGATGGAGAGCTCGCCTTCTCTAGTGTGAAGGGTGTTGGTAATGGGGCACCAACTTTCAAAGAAAGCGCGCATGATATTCGTACATTTATCATACGAGTACAACGAGGCATACACCGCATTGAAAATTGCAGATGATTCAAGAATAGCCTGAAAGCGAGCAAGGATGTCCTCAGTCCACTCCCAATATCCTTTGATGTAAGTAGCCTCCCCAAAAACCCTCAGCTGGGTAGACCATTGCACTGACTCATTGATGATACGACGCCCGAGTAGTGGAAAGTCGCTGGGGTTTTGCCTTGTTGTGAGAGTGCTTTTCAAAGTACAAGTCCTATATTGTTCTGGAGAAGGATCGATGGGTTTCGACATTTCGCTTGGAAAGAGAGATGCGTCGAGCGCTATCGGCGTTGAATCTCTCCATAACGGCTCACGAGCAACCAAACGAGTTCCTGACTTTGGATCGTCATTCTCTCCGTTCACAATGCAGAGGTATGTGGTATTACCGTCATTGAACTCCTTGAGAAAAACCATTGTAAACCTGCAAGTACAAAGAAAAGGGTGTAAGCCAATAAGGAGAATGCCTGAAGAACTACGCTGTAAAGACGACATCATCAGTAAGTCGACGACGACGAACGGCCTTACGGCGACGAATATCCGGATGAGTCGAACGGCCTTGTGGCGACGAACTTCCACATGTGTCGATAACGGCAGGCGGCCTTTTGGCGACGAACTTCCATATATGTCTACAACGACGAGCGGCCTTTCGGCGATGAACACCCAGGTGAGTCGACCACGACGAACGGCCTTACGGTGATGAAAACTCAGATGAATCGACAACGACAAACGGCCTTACGGCGATGGCTGACGACACGACAAAGATGACTCGCCTTACGGCGGTAGACGACGTCCTGTCTCACGCATACTCCGACGCCGATTTATACGCATACCCTGAAAAGACAAAAAAAAAAGCAAGGAAAGGAGAATTAAGAAAAAAAAAAGTTGTCGTATACCTGATTCCGTGCGAAATTGCCGCGAATACTTGCACTCGAAAGCACTCGGATAAATCACCTTCAAAGGAGAATAAGACAAAAATAAATCATGTGACAATCATAAACACATAAAGCAGAGTGCTGGTTATATCAGGGGTTACGTACAAACAAAGAGAAATCAAGAGCATCATGCTTGTTATATGGTACGACGATTGAACAAAAATCAGAAGTTGCCTACGTATGAATTTGAAGGTGTAAATCAAAGCTGAAAAAAGAAAAAAAAAACAGCAAGGAAACATGGAAACAAGGCTGATTGAGGTCATGATGTTTGCAATCATCATGTACGAAAAAGTTTGGCAAAGAATCTCAAAAGGATAAGACGTGATGTTATGTGATGATCATTAGATGTTAATAAAAAGGCAATCAAGAAAGCAAGCTCGCATGGAGATTTCATTAAAACACACTTGCTAATGGTCAAACTAGAACGAAGTTACAGGAAATTGGAAGCCAGCAATTAGAGAAAACCAACAGGGCACATGATCAGCCGCATGCATACAATGATTATGTGGAATTAAATTGCAGAAGGGAGACACGGTTTTGAAATACCTGTTGTCGAGAACTTCCCTTGCTGCGGCGTGACGAACTTGCAATTGTAGGTTAAACTCAACGACTAAGCTTGTAAATATATATACAAGTCAACGGCTCGGTAAAGGAAAACAACCCAAGCCAACCCAAATTCTTGATTTTGCTGTCAAAATTTAAGAATTTCCAAAACAAAACAATAAGGAAAGATAGTTTTCCTTGTACACCTTCACCACAAAATCTTTTCAAAGAAGTGATGTGACGGTAATAATATTCTCTGTACCACCTAAGTCGATTCGACAGGGTACAGAAAATGTTAACCTGTCAAAATGATAAGACGTCAACCTGCCACGGTACCAAAATGACGTTGATCAAACGCCCATCATTATGTTATCCGCTAAGGTTACAAAATTACCAGGGTAACGTAAATTGCTCCGCTGTCATCCACCAAGTCTGACAAATGACAAGATGATGTCGGCAGTACTGGGGGCAAAATTGTCATCCGTCAAGTTGACAAATGACAGGATGACGTTAAAAAAAATGTGTGTGAACACTCTTACCACGAAATAAGTGTTCGTCGACTTCCAAGTCAAAATCAAATGAGTCGGTACTTCACCGCGTTAAAACACTTGCATAGTGTACGCGACAAACTACCGAGGGGGCAATTTGTTGGCACTAAAAATTCGTTAATGTGCCGGAAATTAAATGAATTAATTATTTTGAGTTAATACCAAATTTTAATTCAAGTTAATAATTCTTCCCCGTTAAATGACATTTGGGTCGATCCAGTTTCCAAATTGGGTAAATGGATCGTCATCCAGATAAAAGAGGCAATTGGGCCAAGTCACATATTAAGCCCACAAAATGGGCCCGTGACTACAAACCCACCAGAAATCAGGGTTTTCACTCAATATAAATACAGTGAAACTCGTTCATTTCCGGGTTGGAAAAATCAGAGAGAAGAAAACCCCCAGAGGAATTCTCAAACTCCCAGCCACACGCAGTCAACAAGCACATCTGTGCCGCCTGCAAATCAAATCAAACACAAGTTCAAATAACCAAATTCAAGGAGAGATTCAAGTCCCCTGCGACCCTCTCAAGAACAACGACAACGCACGCGGACGACGCGCGCACCCCCCCTGCAGCACGTACGCTACCAGTGTAGTGTATCGTACGGCGTACCCCCTACTGCGTAGTAGAATTCAGAGGATTACATTAGAGATTGTAAACACACAACTTTTCTGATATTAATAAAATTCATTTGTTTCCTTATTTTGTCTCAGTACGAAATTTGCGTTAACACTCCTGATAGACTAGTAATCCCAGTCGAGTTCATTTGCGTGTTTGGTTCTCGAGGATTCCTAGGTACGTTGTTCTTCTATATAATTCCTTACATGCATGAATTTCGGCAAATTAGATACATTCAATTCGTATATTCAAGTAGGTCGGGTTGAGTCATGTCAGGTTTTAATCAGGTTTTTTATATGTATTGATCTGTTACCAACACGTACATGACTACATGTCCATTTCACAGGTGGAAATCTCCCTCGAGACAACGTTGCCAGTGGAGTGTTGGGTTTGAGTCCTGTGGGTTATACAAATTTGATGCATCGTATGCCCGATACTCGTATTAAGAATGGCAGATTCTCGTACTGCCTTCAACCACTTGACCAGCCCATCGAACATCCTATGTATTTACGCTTTGGTCGTGACATACCACGCCTTCCTGAGTATGCCCTCCGTGGCACCACATCCATTCTAAGAGCTCCAAATCCTCAAGCCCCATCATTATACTACCTCGAATTACTCGACCTTGGCGTTGAGAAAACACGGCTAGAAATCGACCCTCAAGTATTTAGGATGAAACCAGATGGCAAGGGCGGGTGCTTCCTGGATTCCGCAACTCCAATGAGCTACATCCCGCGTGTAGCTTACGACCGTTTGGAACAATCTTATGCACAACATTTTGAAAGCAAGAATCCCGGCAGAATCCGAAGAGTTCACTCTCCATTCCCCGTCTTCCCGTTTTGTTACGAACAGATTACTCATCAGCTTCCAACGTACGCAACTGTCACCTTTCATTTCGCAGAGGGGGCCAATTTAAAGGTGCATAAACCCATGGGAAGGTACATTTACAATGGTCACACACTACACTGCTTGCAAATTCACCCAAGTAACAATGGACTAACCGTTTTGGGAGCAATGCAACAAGTGAATCATCGTTTTGTGATTGATAATAAACTTCATAAGTTGCACTTTTGGCCGCAGAATTGTGCCTTAAACAATTGATGACATATAATTTGTGGATTGGGCATTGTCCGATTTGTAGTACCTTTGTGGACCACTTGAAATTTAAATAAAAATTTATCATTGTTGAAGTGCCCATTTACACTCCACATTGAAAATGAGGAGAGAAATTTTCTAGTTTATAAATCAAAGAATTACTCCATTTATAGCCAATTGGTTTTTAGGATAGATGTAACATTCTTGGTTTACAGAGTGAGTTTTGTCTCTCCTTCTTTGGGTGTGGCCAGATCCGTTTGCGTTTTCACAATTATGATGAGTAAATTACACCTTGTTTTCATCATTTGATCTAGCGTTGTAAAAAGTTTATTTAGGGGCTCCTTACCAAAAGATTGAATGAATAATGTAACCTTTGCGGATTCAAACTCAAATAATGAAGCACCACTTTACCTCAAAAAAATTGAGAAATAAAGTAGACGGATTTTGGGTGGATTTGCCGCATCAAGCGTAATGAGGTACATACTTCATTACAAAGTACAAAACAAACGCAAATATTTGGGTTAATTTGATTCACCAAACTTGAAATCCAACATATTAAATTAGCTCTAATTTTACACTTTTACCATGTTTTTAAAACTCTTCTCCAACCTGCTATATGTACATTGATTTCTTATGAACAGAGCATTAGAATCACAATGGCAAAAGTCATATCATTTTTCCATTTTTTCCTAATAATTTCATTTTATTACAACCTATGTCGAGCAATAATCCATGCAACATATAAAAATCAGAGTGGTTTTAGTCTAAAAATGGTTCATTGGAACTCTCCAGAGTTACCTTCACATCGACCCAATCTTACACATGAACACATAGTGGACGAACTCGTTCGCATCTCCGATGCTAGATTAAAGACTCTGGAACAACTCGTCGTCTTCAACTCCTCTCGATCCTCAAATGAAGTCATACGACCAAAACTCGAACCAGATATGTCGACCGGTGTTTATTTGGTACAAGTTGGGATCGGCACATTTCAATCGAACCCTCCATTCAAAACTAATTACTTGTTATTAGACACCGCGACTGATCACACATGGACACAATGTGAAGGTTGTAATCCTTGTTTTCCACAAAGAGATCCATATTTCCCATGGCGTCAGTCACACACTTACCGTTCAAAGCCCTGTACAATGTGTCCGACGCCCTGCACCCATCATGGTCAGTGTATCATTACTAAATCACATGGAGCTGGCAACTATATTTCTGGAGCAGAAGCCAGAGATGTGTTTGCATTTCCAAATAATCATGATTTATTTGTCACAGAAGTCGATTTCATTTGCGTGTTTGCCTCTCGAGGCTTCATGGGTACACAGATTCTTCTTCATAATTCTATATCGACTATATGAGTACATAATTTACAGGCAAAATAGTTTTTTTCGGCCCTTTAGGTTGCTACTGGGTCAAGTCGATCAGTTCATATTGATCTATTAATTAATCACAATGTGTACATACATGTCCATGTAACAGGAGGAAATCTCTCTCAAGACAATGTGGCAAGCGGAGTGTTGGCGTTGAGTCATCAAGGTTATATAGCCTTGATGAGTAATGTACACGATAGTCGTATTAAGAATTGGAAATTCTCGTACTGCCTGCAACCACTTGACGAGCCCATGCAACATCGTATGTATCTACGTTTTGGTCAAGACATACCACGTCTTCCACGACTTCAACATGGCTCCACACCTATTCTAAGAGCTCCTCACCCTAGAGGGAAGTCGTTTTACTACCTCGAATTACTCGATCTTAGCGTTGAAAGAATAAGCCTAGAAATCGACCCTAGAATTTTTAGTATTAAACCAGATGGCATGGGTGGATGTATCATCGATTCCGCAGCTCCAATGAGCTACATTGCTCGTCCTGCGTATGATCGTCTGGAACAATCTTTTGCGCAACATTTTGAAGCCTTGAATCACGGCAAAGTTCGAAGAGTTGACTCTCCATTCTCAACTTTCCCGTTGTGTTACTAGCAGACTACTACTCGAGTTCCAACTTACCCAACAGTTACCTTTCATTTTGCACCTAGGGATAAGGGTGATTTGGTGGTACTTAAGCCCATGGTACGTTACAATTACGGTGGTCGTCAACTACATTGCTTGCAAATTCTACCGAGTAACACTGCAACCACTTTTTTGGGCGCAATGCAACAAGTGAATCATCGTTTTGTTTATAATCTTAAAAACTCGGTTCTTTACTTTTATCCTGATGATTGTATGTTGCACAACTAGCATCATTAGACCTTATATATATGTCTCACATGGTGTAACTTTGTTAAGGAGAAAATATGTTCATTCGAATTCTAAATAATTAATGAAAAATATAATGCTTTATTATGCAGATGACTAAACGATCGAGAAAATGAAATGAAATTAATTGACCATCATTATTGGGTTGATTTACGACAACAAATATTCAGAAGCTTTAAAAAAGTCTACACAACAAAAGCACTCGTTATTGGGTTAATTATTTGTCAAACCAAATTTGATGTTGAACATAATAAATTCACATTCATCAATGTACAAAAGTATACCTTATATATTATGTTTATAAAACCCCTTCTTTTTCAAACAACTATACATAGATTGAATTCTGGAGAGCAAACCCTTGCATCACGATGGCAAAGCTTATATCATTTCTCCATTTTCTTGTAATACTTGCATTTTATTACAACTCCTTTCAAGCAATAAATGCAACACATCAAAAATCAAGTGGCTTCAGCCTCAAGATGGTTCATTGGAATTCCCCGGAGTTACCTTCACATCAACCCAATCTTACACATAAAGAGATAATGGACGAACTCGTCCGCATCTCCGATGCTAGACTAAAGACTCTAGAACAACTCACAGTCTTCAACAACTCCTCAAATGGATTCATTCGACCAAGACTCGAAGCAGTTATGTCACGCGGTGTTTATCTAGTTCAAGTGGGGATCGGCACATTTCTAACCCACCCTCGATTCAAAACATATTACTTGTTATTAGACACTGCGACCGATCAAACATGGACACAATGTGAAGGTTGTAATCCTTGTTTTCACCAAAGAGGTCCACATTTCCCATGGAGCCAGTCGCGCACGTACCATTCAATACCTTGTACGCACTGTCAGAGTAGCTGCCATCAAGGTCAGTGTGTGGTTACTCTTAAATATGGAGGGAGCGAATATATATCGGGAGCTATGGCCAAAGATGACTTTACATTTCAAGCTGATCAAGATTCAGTTATTTTACCACAAGTGGATTTCATTTGCGTGTTTGGCTCTCAAGGCTTCATGGGTAATTTTTCTACATATTTCTTTAATTAGGTGCAGATAGTTATATACTTTGGCTCAGGGTGGGTGCAGTATAATCCGGTTTGGTTTAGGTACTATAGGTACGATCGATTTTTTCTTTGGCTTCCAGATAAACTTGGTAAAGTATGCTTATTCCTATTAAGACTTTTGACTTGTTTCAGATTAAGGGCTCGTTCGGTATCACTGCCGTTTTCAGTTTTTGGTTGTTTTGCGTAAAAAAATTAGTTAAATAAGTTACAAAATTAACTTTAAATTGTTTGGTTCTATAATAGCCATATAGAAAATGAAAACTGACAACTGAAAATCACTTTTTCTGGTTTTTAAGAACGGGACTTTGGTTTTCAAAAAAATTGAAAACTGAAAACAGAAAACGATACCGAACAGGCCTTAAATTTAAGTTTCCATTTTGGGTCGCGCTTTAAGTAGGTTGGACTAAGGTGGGTTGTTAGTCTTGTTACCAAGTCCACTTGGCCTTGTCGGTAATGGGCTATCACAGGATTGGGTCAAGTCAGTTTCAGTTTGATTATTACAATGTGTACATGTCCATTTAACAGGTGGAAATCTCCCTCAAGACAATGTCGCAAGTGGAGTGTTAGCGTTGGGTCGTCACGGTTATAAAAGCTTGATGCGTGGTTTGCAAGATACTCATATTAAGAATGGTAAATTCTCCTACTGCCTACAACCACTTGACGAGCCCATCCAACATCCTATGTATCTACGTTTTGGTCGTGACATACCACATCTTCCGATAGGTCGACATGCCACAACACGTATTCTAAAAGATCATAATCCCGGAGGAAGGTCGTTTTACTACCTCGAATTACTCGACCTTGAAGTCGAGGGGAAAAAGCTAGGAATCGACCCTCGAGTTTTTAGGATCAAACGAGATGGCTCGGGTGGGTGCATTATAGATTCCGCAACTCCAATGAGCTACATTCCGCGTGTTGCTTACGATCGTTTAGAACAATCTATAGCGCAACATTTTGAAGCCATGAATCCCGGCGAAATCAAAAGAGTTGACTCTCCATTCCCCGCCCTTCCGTTGTGCTACGAGCAGAGTAATACCGAAATACCAACTTACCCAGTTGTAACCTTTCATTTCGCTCCTCAGGTTGATTTAGACGTGTCTAAGGCCATAGGAAGTTACATTCACAATGGTCGAAAACTACATTGCTTGCAAATTTTACGAGGTAACGGTGCAACCACTGTTTTGGGAGCAATGCAACAATTGAATCGTCGATTTGTGTACGATACTCAACAATCGGTTTTGCACTTTTATCAGGAGGATTGTGAGTTGTTTAACTAACGTACTACATAATGGTTGATTGGTATATTTTCTAGTTGGATGTACCTGTCACCCTAATGATAAAATATGACCGCTCCAAATCGTCTTATTAAAAACAGCGCCGTTCTAAAATACTCCGTATTAGTGTTTGTTGTATACCACTACCTGTGGCAATCCATCGCCTTTTTCTTTTTTAGCAGGAAAATTTGCGAGACCGCACCTTTTAACAACAATTTTTTGCGAGATCACACCTTTTAAAATTAACTTTGCGAGACAGCACCTTATAAAACCATTTTTTTGCGAGACCACACCTTTTATGTTAATTTTTGTGAAACAGCAATTTTTAAGTTCTATTCTTTTGCGAAAATGCACCCCTTTACATTTCCGGCTAATTTTGACCAGTTTTTCGCGTTGACCCGACCTTATTCTCCTCTCCTCTCCTTCAATTTTTTCCCCAAAATTTCAATTTTGACCACTCTCCGACGTTAACCCAACCCGACGGGGAAAAAAAAAGGGCCAAAATTTGGAGGGAAAATCGAATGAGGGGAGAACAAGGTCGGGTCAACGCCGAATATTGGTCAAAATTAGCCGAAAATGAAAAGAGGTTCAGATTCGCAAAGGAATCGAATTTAAAATGTACTGTTTTGCAAAATTTAACATAAAAGGTGCGGTCTCGCAAAAAATTGTTTTTAAAAGGTGCGGTCTCGCAAAATTAAACTTAAAATGTGCGATCTCGCAAAAAACTACTTTTAAAAGGTGCGGTCTTGCAAATTTTCCTTTTAGCATTTGTGTCAATCAAATTGTAACGGGTAATTGTTTGGTAGGACTTGCTTAATTAAAATTGACTTGAACATGGACATGATATTTGGGATTCTAATTAAAATGGGCTTGAAATTACACGAAAGAGCCCAATACTTGGAGCCCAGTGAGAGAGATGCAATTTTGGGACCCTTGATTAAGAGTGAGCAAGACTTTCTGGTGTCCGGTGCTCGAATTGCATTCGACGATTCCTAACGGGTATGCTAGAGGAAAGAGTCAAACACACCGGAAATTACAATTTTTGGGGTCTCGTAATTTATATGTTTATAAATTATGCACGGACAAACAAAGGATTGAATCCCAAACTATTTTTCGACTGTTTTATTTTTGTTTAAACCAAATGTAAACAATTTTCCAAAGTATAACTATACAACACTGTATTATGTAGACATACAAAATAAATTTGAACAGATTTTGAGTTGATTTGCCACATCAAGGTCAAAGAAGTACTACATTTCGGAGCATGAAACAAAAGCACATATTTGGGCTAATTTGCTGCATCTTAAATTCATCGGGCGATTCTTGTGATCGACAAATAAAACTCAAATTTGTAGTCTTGGAGTCGAAGAATTCAACATTCATTCCCCACTCATACTTTTCTATCAAATTCTTTCTACTTCCCCCATTCTCCATTTATTTATTCTCTCTCAAATATGTGAGCTTGCTTAACAAGATTCATTCATCGATCAATACACAACATACCTTCCATTTCATTACCACAATCCTATTATCTGATTGTCCAAGAATATCACAAATTACTGATAATAGTACTCTTGTAATCACTCCAACATTATATATATAAATTCATCTCACAATATCTATTTATATTCTCTATTAAATTTTCCCCTCTCAATTTCTCTCAAGAAAATCTTGAATTATAATTACTACTTATATTCTCTATTAAGTTCTTCACTCTCCTAACCACCACCATCATCATCATCATCATCATCATCATGTCAGAGGCAACTAAACCTGCAAGAGATTGGTCACAGCTCCAAACAGATATCTTCCTCCGCATAGCGAATCTGTTAGACTGGTCCGTCGACAATCCACGCGTCCGAGTCGTCTGCCACCAATGGCGGAATGTCTTTTCCATTGACGCGCTAGCGTTGATTCCGTTCCCACACTTATTGTCACAATACAATGTTTCTTCCCTCACCCTTCCTCTCCTCCGCCATTCTGACAAGGCGTACTCTGCAAGACTGGTTGAAACACGCAACTATCTCCTTTCTCCTCCAAACTCATCAAACACTAATGACGAGCGGTGGCTCGTAAAACTTTTCATTTCAGCAGAAAACTCAATGCAAATACTCAATTCTGCCACATTCCTTAACGGATACGTTTCTACTAATCCAACTGTGGTTGGAGAATTCGATTTTTTTTTTCTTGTAACGCTCTTGAAGTCGCCAAGAATATATGTCTGGTTTCGACTAACCAAAGTGATGGTCGTTTATCCAATGAGGAGTTAAGCATGAAATTGGGGTCTGATGTTTGCAAAATATTATCGTTTGGGGTCTGTGTGTTTTTTTTGTTATCTTTTGGGGTCTGGTTGTGAGGTTCCGTTTGTTCCGTCAATATCTTCTCCCCCCCCCCCCCCCCCGCTCTCCTCTGTCAAAGTATTCCATTTCCCCCTACCCTACTCCGGCACAACCCAAATGGCCACCTCCGCTGCTGCACAACTCTCTCATTTCATTGTGACATCGCCACCACCGCTGCTACACAACCCAGATAGACCACAAACGCCTACTCCGCAACTCTCTCCTCACATTTACTAAATTGATCAAATCAAAAGAAAACCCCCCATAAATTTGAATTCAACAATGGAGAACAACAATCAAGCCTTGATTCCACTCCAACTGGCTACATGCACATTTTTATCAACCCATTTGTAAAAATTAACTTTTTTTAAAATTTCAAATTAGCCAACTTTATCTTAACTTACAATTTTTTTTATTTTTTATTTTTAAAAGCATCAAACTTCTTCCCAAAAACCCTACGAAAATCTAGATACAAAACCAGAACGATTATACCCATGAACAATAGCAACCAAAATGAAAGAAGATGAAAAGTAGCAAGGGTTGAAACACGAATTTTTTTTACAAAAAAAATCACTAAAATTTGGTTTTTCATCTTTTTCATGAAGATTAAATTAGGGTAATTTGTGGAATTGATGAAAAACTTACCAAACAAAATGAAGAAATTAATCAGAAAAGAATGAAGATGCAAAAGAAGATTTATTTTTTCAAGTGTGAATGTCACTTGAAAGAATGAATTGGAGTTTTATCACGTGTTTTGTGGGCACACGTTAAAAAATCATATAATATACGGTTCCTACAACTAGGCATACCCCTAATTTTTCAATTGTGTTGGTATATCTAAATTTGACTCGTGGCCCATACGACAATAGTGGGAGAGTTTTACAGTAACTCTTTTTGCCACTTTACTACACTTTTCGAATTCAGGACCTTCTCAAACAAAACCATCTAGTCTACGACCACTTAATCCCGGTTTTACTGAGCCTACTTTTTTACACTAAGCCCGGCCTGGCCATTGATCATTTCATGGGCATTTCAAAATCCCGTATGCAATCAAACAACTACTTACGTATATAAATCAAACAGCCCAACATCTTACAATTCGTGTATTCCTTGCAAGCAATCGAACAATCACGCGAATGGACATGTGTGCTGATGATGCTAAATCGTCCGTCTTAAAGAATCAACCAATAATTATAGATTTGAGAAACTAATGTAGAAATAGTGCATTTTTCTACAACGATCGAACATGACGAAAACCAATAATCCAAACTTTTATTTATCTCTCCTCCCCAACGGATCCACCACCCTCCCCAGTCACCGCCACTACACACCACCACCGCCTCCGCGTTAACCACCGCGGAGCTCACCGGGAACAACCTCATCTTATGCGTCTTCCCACATCGACCACTATAATGGTGGTTATTATCGAAGAAACCGCCACAAACCTAGCAAATCTACAACGTTTTAAACCCCAAATCGCACATATCTGGGCAAAGCTTGCCGGAGATGGGCAGATATGGTCGTGGCAGTGGCGCAAGTCGAGGCGGTGGTATGGCTGATGGTTGATTCGAGGAAAATGGTGGTGGATGTTCAATGGTTGAGGAGAGAGAAAATCAGGAGAAGGGGGCTTTTGGGGTGGTTTTGATGCCCGTCTTCCCGGATGTCCGGTTGTAATGGGCTCGCGCCGCCATGGGCGGCCCAGTGGTGGTGAAGGTAGGGAAAGGGGAGGTGGGTGGGGTGGTCGACGGTGGTAGGTGGGGTGGTGGGGAGGGCGGGCCGGGGGGTAAGTTGCTGGGAAATATGTGAGAAAAAAAAGTTCTAATTTTTTGTTTGTAATTTTATTTTTTAAATATTAATTACACAAGATTTTATTTATTTCACTAATCACATTGATACATCATTTTTAACATCCAAAAGCTAACGGTGTTAGGGGGTAGGGGCACCATGTGCCTATAGGGAAAAAGTTCGGGGGCAACAGATTGTACAAGTTTCAAAGGTAGGGGCACCAAACGCCTTCTGACATAGTTTGGGGGCACCACGTGAATTAGCCGAATTTAGAAAGAAAAATCTCCAATGAACTTCACAATCATCTAATAATTAGGTTTTGAATTTTTTTGACGGAATTTTAACTTCATTGGTAATGTTTGAACGTCCCATAATTTTGATGATATTCTTTTTTTGGTATTCCAGTGCAATCGAATGACAAACTTTGTGAAAATCATTAAAGTACGTTACTTCAAAAAAGTGTAGGGAGGAAAGAATCATTAAGGGTAAAGAAGGAATAAAAATGGAAAAAATAGGTTGCGTTAGTATTTTTTAGGTTACGTTTAGCAATCCCCTTGATTAAGAGTGAGCCAGACTTTTCTGGTATTCGATTCTGGAATTGCATCCGACGGTTCCTAACCAATATGCCGGATGTAATAGTCAAATACGCCGTAAATTGAGAGTTATGTAGGAGAGGAAAGAAGAATGTTTAAAAAGTTAAGGAGACGGAGTAAATATTTTTCTAGTAAACTAAAATGTAATTAAGAAAATAAGACTTGGGACCGTTTTTGTGACACCTAAACAACCAAAACTTGAGATTATTTTTGTTACAGAGAAAATGTAGTCCGAGAATACTTCGATTCTAAAGGATCATTATCCAGGCATGTGATTATAGAACCAGAAAGCTAATATAGAGTGAAGAGGCTAAATAGGCAGTTATATCACGCAGAGTTTATCTAGTTCAAGTTGGGATCGGTACATTTCCATCCAACCCTCACTTCCGTACATATTACTTATTACTAGACACCGCGACCGATCACACATGGACACAATGTGAAGGTTGTAATCCTTGTTTTCCACAAAGAGGTCCACATTTCCAATGGCGTCAGTCACACACTTACCGTTCAGAGCCTTGTAAAGCGTGCCAACATGGTTATTGTGTGTTCAATCGAACGTTTGGAGTTAGCGACTATATTACCGGAGTTATAGCCAGAGATACCTTTACTTTTCAATCTCATCATAGGAGTCCTGATCGATACATTCGCAATCTCACAAGTGGATTTTATTTGTGTGATGATCTCTCAAGGCTTCATGGGTACTCTTCTTTATACTCTTTTACCTAACATAAATAAATTACACGTGTCTTAACCCTTGCGGAAATGGACCTTGATCTATTGGTTTAATATAGTCTCGTTTTTACTTCAAAAAAAAAAATAAAAAAAAATAAATTACACGTGTCTAGTTACATACCTCCGGATATACATCCTACTTGAATTCACACCCAATTTAAATCATTGTGTGAATAAAAGTATTCAACTCACTAACAGTTTCCCATATTTCTTGAGATAAAAACATACATGATACGTCTAATTAACAGACGTTATTTATTTTCTTACAATGTGTACATGTACATGTGGAAATCTTCCTCAAGACAATGTTGTAAGCGGAGTATTGGCTTTTAGGTCGTCAGGGTTATTCAAGCTTAATGACTCATGTCAGAGGCGGTAATATCAACAATGGGGAATTCTCGTACTGCCTTCTACCACTTCACGAGCCCATCCAACATCCTATGTACTTACGCTTTGGTCGTGACATACCCTTTAAACGCGAAACTACACTTATTCTACAAGCTCCTAATCCTGGAGCTAAGTCATTTTAGTATTTTACTACCTGAAATTAGTCGACCTTAAGGTCGGTGCAAAAAGGCTTGGAATCGACCCTCAAGTTTTTAGGTTCAACCAAGATGGCTCGGGTGGGCGCATCATAGATTCCACAACTCCAATTAGCTACATAACGCGCGTTGCTTATGATCGTTTGGTACGAGCTCTAGCGAAACAAATAAAACATGTAACAGACTTCTATATATGATGCGTCTTCAGATCAGTAAAAAGTGTTTCCAGTTATTAAGGCTATAATCAAACATTGTTGGTCCATTCACATAATTCAGAAGTAACAAAATAAGATTACAAAGAAGCCGAACATTAAAATCTAGAACATGGGACCAACAAAAAAGAAAAACAATTATAGAATGCTCGTATTTTAATAGTGCAAAGGTTCAAAGAGGTTGGTGAACAGATTAGCTAATACGGCGGCACAGGGTGATACCATCACCAACGGGGAGCTGGCAAATCTCAACCCTTGGATCAGCAGCAATGTCTTTGTTGAACTGCAACACAAAGTCCCTGTAGTACCTAACATACTTTCTCATGGGAGCATCAGCAGGCAGGACCAGGGATCCGTTCCATAGGGTGTTGTCATACCCGATCACTCCACCAACCTTGACGAGATCGATCAACCTCTTGTGGTAGTTCCAGTAGTTGTCCTTGTCCGCGTCAACAAAGGCAAAGTCCAATGATCCGTGGTTCTTTGGCTGTCATTGCGGAATTTAATTAGTATCTCTAAATCACGTCATTACGGAGTAACTAAAGATGGTGGACTTTAAATAGTATAAAGCAAAGATTGATGGAAGTTTGTTAGTTCGTTGCTGTAGGACAATGATACCCATGTACTACTAAAATGACGCCGTCTTGAGATCTAGTCTTAGTTGTTAATTGGATATTTGACTAATTGCTCGTTGCCCATGTTATACTCCAGCTGTACGTGTAATAATGTACATTTATAAGGGAATAATATGACATTTCAACAATGACAATTAGTCCACCCTCTGTACTTGTACATAGTATAAAAACAACTCAACAAGGACAACGTTATTGGCCTCGACTTTAGATGGTAAGGAATACCATGCTGAATCAGACTCAAAACCCGGCATGAATGGGTCTGTTCCTTGAAAGAGAGGCCGATAAGATGGAAATGCAAATGGCCTTAGTGAGGATTGAACTTACACCCTCCAAGTCGGATGTCTAAACCTATGGCACTCGACAGTGTAGGGTGCATTGGGGGTGAATTAAGTCATTGACTCTGGACGTCACTTAATTTACTCTCCTAAGTTCTAACTCTTGACTCCTCAGCATAAACAGAGGAAGCCTGTGAAAATCAGAAAACTGTTTTCATTCTTTTTTTAGCCGGAAAAAATTTGACAGGAAAATTACGGAGTGATATTAAGTGCATAAAGTGCAATGTAGGAACCTGCATGCGATCCTTGCGAAAAACGAGCAGAGAACTCAGACTTCTTAAGGACAATGAAGTTGGTTGGACCGTTGGACCACCTAAATCATGGCTACACTTTCTAGTTAAGAGAGGTAGAGCAACTAAACAAGCAGCTGATTTGTATAGAAAAATAAATTTATAGGTTGAATTGGTGGGACATGAAATTAATTCCAAAATCCCAATTCATTGTGCCGTAGTTGGGCGCAACTCGCAATTGGAAGTTTGGAACTCATCTTCGACTTGTCAACATGATTCTTATTTCACATTTAAGAGTTCACGGAGCGATTAACTATTAAGATTGATACACTGGATACATTAGGTTGCGTGTCTAACATCATTGACAAAATTTACCCAACGGTCGTGAAGAAGACTCGATAACTTCTCAATTCACGCCACAGTCGTCATCTCGTGCATTTCTATTCTCCAAAGTCCAAACACATAATCTTTGAGAAAGCCTTTTTGTATATGCATATACACTTCCAAATGTATATCCCTCATTCCTCTATCACATGTATAATCTTTACACTATGAGATTATCTCCCAAAAGTAAAAATTGTCATAATTGGGTTTTATACTTTTATGGATCTAAAACTACAGTAAATGGACACATTCCTAAATCCCAATACTGTTAATGGCAAAGTTACTCATTAAAAGCACTAATTAAAGTCCAACATATATAAGCAAAGCAATAAATGAGGGTAAAGTTGTAATTTGGATCAATGGTTACGAGTTAAACTTATCAATTATCCCGAGTTAGAATCCTCGTATCCCGACCCATATCAATGTAGCAAAAAAGCGAGCAATAAATGTAAAAAGGAATATTGAGAAAGGGTAAGTTTAACTTACATCCTCAAGCAACAAGTCCAATTCAGGCAAAGCTGGGCCTTCTTTAAAATCAATTTTGTGGGCAACTCCTGCCTTTTGAATCACAGGCAAACCCAACTCATAATTCTCTCTGTTTATGTCCATTGCCAAAATCTGCAAATTATCATTATTATTAATTAATCACAATTAATTCATAATTAATCCCCAAATTCCAGTTACAAACAAGAAAACAATCAGAAACAATCATTTTCATTGTAAAATTACCCAATAAAGAACAAACTCTGAATCTTGCTTTAAATCAACCAATTTAATAATTCATTGAAATTACCATAAAATTACTTCTAAAATGAAAATTGTGATTAAATCAATAATAATTAGTAATTTATAATTACCTTGCCATCTTCAGGAAGAGCAAGGGCAGTTGCAAGAAGAGAATAACCAGTGTAAACACCGATTTCCATGGTGTTCTTAGCATTGATCAGCTTAAGCAACATGCTCAAGAATTGTCCTTCATCAGCAGATGTTGTCATAAGGTTCCTGTAATATAAATTACGCGATTAAATTAATTTAATCACAAATACTTGGATAAGACGGTCCTATAATTATTATATATCGAAACATCGAAAATTATTATACCATGGGTGCTTAGCAGTGATGTCTCTAAGCTCCTTCATAGGCTCAGGCTCTCTTGGGTAAACACTTGTCTCAAGGATATACTACACATTTTCCAAGATAAGATAATAAATAATAAAACTAATACATGGATCAAAAGAAACCACAAAAGTTTGACTAGACTAGACTAGACCGTTATAATTTCGCAACCCCGAATATCAAATCCTAAAATCCGATGATCTTTACCTGGTAAAGATCGTCGCTTTGGAGGAGACTCTTGTGGCCAACCTCTTGATGCCTCTTAACTTGATCATCTTGGGTTTGGGTGGTCGCCTGCTTCTCTGCACCATTCTCAGCCATTTCTTCTATTTGTTGATGTTTTTTGACTTTTTTTTTTTTTTTCTTTTTTGGGGGAATTTTTGCTACAAAAATGTGAGATTATGAGAGTTGGATCTTTGATTGGAAAATGGGTTGTGTCGTAGTGATATATATATATGTGTGGAGGGGGGTGGAATCGGGTTTGGATCGTGGGTTGTAATAAAGTATTAATAAAATAATAATGTAGGAAAATGATGTTGTGAAGGTGGTGGTGGGTTGGACCGTCGCTGAAAAATGGTGGGTTGGTGAAAAATGTGAGATTAGGGAAGGTGGGACCCGTTGGGTGGTGGGTGATGTGATGAGCACCGTTACGGGGTACGGGTCAATGGATGGACCTTCCTTTGAAGGATCCTTCTTCACATGCCAATTTTTTCAGTTTTATTGGATCCTAAGAATTAAGATTCCTAGCATTGTGATATTATTGGATGATTTAGGTTTGTCACGTTGTTTATATGATCTTTGATTAGTTCTTCATTGGTGAACATACACATTGCACATTCTATTCTACCCATGATACTATTACGTATTTAACAACTTTTATGTTTAAAATTAGTTTCTTTAAAGGTAGTCTCGATTTCGAATTCTCATATTCTGCAATTCTGTCTAACGTAAGTGTTTAACACAAAACATTTTGTTTAACCCGACAAATATTCTGAATAACAATTTAGATATTTTAATTCAAAATCTATCATTAATCCTGTTTGGGAGAAATCGAAAATAAATAATATTTCGACGGAAAGAAATGAATGATTTTCATTTTTGAGGTAAAATCTGTATAAACGAAAAAAGAAAAGAGAAGGAAACCATTATTATGTGACACAACACACAAGTAGTAGGAGAACGACTAGTATAATGCAAACGTGGCTATGGAAAGTGGCGAAGTGAAAGTCTTTGTGGCCGACACGGGGTTGGTAAGTGGTAGGTAAGCCGTGTACGTGTACTTGAGTCCTAGGCCTTGAGCCGTCTTGCTTCGTTGGTGGGCCTGATGGGCCGTCAACTTTTACCAAACCAATCTCTGTTTTCATTGTTGGGCTGGACCTACAAACCCATAGAAATATGACTGGCCCATAACGTTTTTGGTAGTTTGGTAACTAGACACAAATGGAGGGCCGAAATTTCTCCCACAGTGGGCTGAAGAACAGTGTAGCCCGCACTAAAAACAAAAACTTGTAGGCACATGTTTGGCACATGACATGTATAATTATACATGGTAACTCAATAAAATACATGCATCATTTTAACTTATCTCTCTCCTCACCTATTATCCCACACCCGCATCTTCATCATTTTCATCAATTATTCACCCATTCTTCATCTTCTTCATCACTTAATCAGCACCACCATCAATTTTTTACCATTAATTTTTCATACCATATGTATTCACCACTCACTTTCTTCCTTTTAAACGACTCACCCATTTCATCCTTCTTCAACCAACCTCCACCATCATCACACCACCACCATATAAAACAACCGCTTGCATGCAACCAAGGGCCGCCGCCGGTCAGATCTGATCGCCGATTGAAGCTCCGGCGTCGCCGTATGCAATTGATTATCTGATTTTACCCATTGTTAGGAGTCTCATGCTTATCGTCCACCGTCGTTCCTACTTGCCGCCACCTCACGCACCGGAGAATATTTTAGGGTTCCATTTTCCGGTGCCGCGATAGCGGCGCCGGGAAACGGAACCATAAAATCTTCTCCGGACACTTTTAGAATGATCAAGTTTTTTTAGAGGGTTCACCCTCCCCACATAGGGTGTCTTATGGTTACGCCGTCGGGAATTTCAGATTGATGGCGAAGCCGTTTGAATATTCCGGGTTGTTTCAAGGCAGCCGACATGGTAGGCAGTGGAGACTGGGAATGGATGAATACTTTTGAAGGAGGAGAGAGAAAGAGGTTAGAGTAAATAAATAAATTTACTAAGTATAAAAAATACGATTTTTGTATAAAATACATGATGAATAGTGGAAAATACTATAGACAATGACGTAAAAGCCTCTAATATACTACGTATTTATGTAAATGCCACTGTGGGATGCACTATTCCTTATCCCACCGCGTGCTAAATTTCGGCCCTCACACAAATGCGTAGGATTTTGTTCATGAAGCCCAGTGGTGTGTTTTGGGCAAACTGACTGTGAAAATGGAAAGAAAATAAAAGCCCACGCGGTTTTGAAAAGGAACTGCTAAACATAACCTATGTTTGTCATTTTTTTCCCGTCATTATCCTTAATGATCTTTTCTCACTACAAATTTTAAAAGTAACCTATATTAATGAATTTCACAAAGTTTTGACATTTGATTGTATTGCAATACAAAAAAAAAATCAAAGTATCAACAAAAATTATGAAACGTGCACGATATAGAACAACCCATTTCACTTCATATTTCACACATGGAGCGAACTTGTATGCTCGCACACTTATCATCATGTCCTTTCAACGACTTTTGGACCAATCTGGATTTTAATGAGTTATACATCATCTCGAGTTTAACAAATTCAACCATTATGTTCAATCAACTCATGCAAAATGCATATTAATTCCTTCAAAAAAATCAAGACTTAATTATTTGAGGATTAATTGTGAAGTCAATGGGAGACTTTTTTTTTATATTTTTTAAAATTAGGCAAAAGGAAGAAGAAACAAGTGAAAAGGCAAGACGTGACATGAAGTTTAAAGATCAACACACGTGATGATTGATGAGTAATGATAAAGGATGGTTTGATGAAATTTTATGACATTGTAACATGATAAGAAAGAAGTCAAGAATGAAGGTGATAAATGAAAGAACTTGGGCTATGATTTTTAATTCTGGGAAAAATGAGGGTATTATAGGTATTGAACAAGTTACTTAAGTAAAAAAATAAAAGTTACATTTAGCAATCATGTTTGAAAAGGGAAAGAAAACGAACCCATTACTAAACCTATGTCGTTGGTGGCTCAATCTAGAATGGATAGTATGATACTAACGTTGAAATCAGTCGTATGGCAGTCCACAACAAGCGAAATCAGAGCCATGGTTAAAATGGAACCTGTGGAGAAGCGGATTGTGTTTGGGCGACTGCCATCTTTATAACATCACAACGGATTGTCGCTTGAGTGAAGGACACGTATTTGGTCCTTGGTTGAGAAGAGGATTGTGAGTGTAAACACAAGTCTCGCGTTGCTTAAATAATGAAAGAGTCACTGGTTTATAAGTGACGTCCATTGCTCATTAGTGCGTATAGGCCTTTTGGGAAAAGAAAGCCTTCTTTCAAACCCGTGTGTGCTTGTGGCTTGGCCCAAAATAGACAAGATCATACTGAAAAAGGTTCATTCTGAAGAGTGGTTTGTGTTACTATCCTCAATATGAATAACAACGCTACAACGATAAGAGACTGAACTGCACTAGATCCTAATGTGTCTCGATTGTATTTAGTATATAAAATAGATGAATGTTTTTATCTTAATTTTAAAGATTGGGTCCAATTACTAGTAGGAAAATTTTCACTTTACTCGTTGCCATACTTACCAGCGAATTCATCCGATAGTCATCTATGATGGCACTTTTGTTATGGGTGCGGCCTATGGTTCTCGTGTCATTTGAGAAAAAATTAGACTAGAACACAATTTGCATGACGCATTGGGAAAGAAATGCATTGTATCTTTCAGTTAATTAACTCCAGCCTAGCATCTACTTTGATAACAGTTAAGTAATCATTAGAAATTAATGTAACGTTTTCTACATATCTCATATAATAATTAGACGGTTATCGTGAATAACAGTGTGAACATTTTTAATTTGGCTTACTCATTAGAGCTTGTTTATAGAAAAAGAAGCTTTTAGCTTAGTCATGATTATTCTTTATAACAATATTAAATATAATTTGTGTTTGTCGTGACAAAAAATTTACCTAGGGTCGGGTTAGATTTAAGTTATTGTTCTCATTTTTCCCTTTTTAACGAATAGACACGTTTTAATCCCATGCATCACTACTTCTTCATCACCATCGGTAAGAATAATACAACACCATTCCTCTAACCACCCGAATAAGCAAAAACTTTAACACATTATACACCCACTTTGAGCCATTTACAATACAATTTAAAAAATTATCTATTTATTAATTAATGATCCAACGAAATTGATCATACGATTAGCATAATGAATACAGAGGTTCGTTCAATCTTATACATGATTATATAACTTTATTGGAGGGACATAATCGCCCACTTTCATCATTTATAAATCTTGTTATCCACTTATTTATTGAGTTCACGAACAAAATAAGTCGATTGTGCATCAAATAAACTAAAGGCAAGTTAAGTCATTTTCCACCTCCAATATTATGAGTTTTGGAGTAATTTTAATGATTTTGTTAAGAAATCTCATTATTCTAAATAATGTCGTACAACAATTTATTAATAATATGACTTCCGGTTAAGAAAAGGTATTTTGCCAACAAATGGATATGTTAAAAAAGGATTTTTGGGCACCTAGAAATGAAAACAAATATTTATAAATGATGTAGTATGTGTAATGCAAGATGGAAACTTATTAGCAAGATAGAATTAATTAAAGTCCTTATCTATACTTATTGTAAATTGCCAAAAAAAGAAAAACATATTTTTCCATTGGAAATTTTGAGTAAAATATTAATTATTGATGTAAAAAAAAGTTAAGTATTAACTCAAATTTAAAAGATAATAACAAAAGGCAAATAGGGGAGCCATATTTTTCATATTTTTTTTGGAATAATAATTGGGAGCCATTTTTGGGTAGGTATTAAGTGGGAAAATTACGCGCATATGTATACGTTATAGTTTGGGCAAGCTAAAGTAACGTCTTTAATTTTATGATTCTTATAATTAATATCATGCTTTTTCCGTAAATAATCATTACCTACTCTTTTTTTTGCCACAGTTGTTATCTTACCTCCTCTAAACCCTGTTATATATACCAACAAATTTCAGTTCTTGTTCTCAATTATAATTGTCCTAATACCGAAAATTTTTATCAGTGCTAAATCGAAAAAAAAAAAATGCCTCAACTCGACCTTGAGAGTGATCATTTTTTATGGGATGATCAAATGTGGGCAAATCTATCTAACGAAATTTCTAATAATTTTGGAGGTGATAAGCCAAATCTTATACCAAAATTGGGAGAGGATAAAGGAAAGAAGCGAACTCGGGGAGTAGCGAATAAGGGGAAGGGTAAAGGAGAAAATGTGGAAAAAAAAGAAGGAGAAATATCTGATCACGAAACTCATATATGGACGGAAAGGGAGCGAAGAAAGAAGATGAGAAATATGTTCTCAAGCTTGCACACTTTACTCCCTCAACTTCCACCTAAGGTAAGCAAATAACCAAAACCTTATAGATCATTTGATAAAGTCACTTGTTATGCAGAGTCTCATACTAACTTATTGTGAGATTAAAGCAAATAAAAGTTTTTATGCTATAATTTATTTCTTCGAAACTTAACTTAAGAACTTAATGGGTTTCGTTTCATGATAGGGCATGATGAGATGGCTTCAAACAAGACGTTATTAATTATTTAATCATTGTCATTAATGTTATGGAATACGAAGGAAAGAAATCAACCTGGATACACTTCTTTTAATTCTTTTCTACTATTGTTTTTGGGTAATATGATTATGTTTTTTTTTTTTTAGTGAGTACTAATTTGTTGGGGTTCTTCTATGTCTATACCCCCATGATTATGAAACTTGAGGTTTTCTTGCAAATAGTTCTCTAATATATTTGTTTGTTATTTACGGAATAAAAAATTATTTGAGTTTTGCTCTTGGCCGGTTTTCCCATACATTTTCACAGTTTTTATTTGAACGAGAAATAGATATGAGGTTCTCAGTTTAATCAACCTGTCTACAATAAACTCTTCTGTAATTATGTCACCAAAGAGTTTTAACATATATTACGAACAAATAAATATACGACTTCGGTCCTTGCTAGATAGAACGATTCATGATATTTTTATCAGTAAAAATAAATACGAATTTAAATTGGTAAAATCGACTTCTTTGCTTTTTAAAAGAGACCCCAAAGTCTCATATGAGACAATCGTACGCGTCTTAATGAAAAAAAAATGGAGCTATTCTTATTCTATTGCACTCTCTTCTTAATTACTGGAACTATGAATAACTCCTTAGGTCTAACTAATGACCAATACTTATGTAATTTAAAGGGAGAGGAAAATACGTATTAGATTCTATAGTATCCGTCTATACGTGACAGATTCATGTGTATTAATAACTTGTTATACAACCATTTTCTTTTTTTGATATTTTTGTATACAACGGGTCCATTTAAGAAATATACTCGTATAACATTCTCATGAAAAAAAAAATACATATATATATATAGGTTGCATATGTATATTCATCTCCGGGTTAATCGCAAAATTGTCCCGCCACATTGTGCAGTGGCTTAGCATATACACCACCCAAATAACCACGAGTAATAGTAGACCCACCAACAACCTGAACTGAGTATAGTCTAAGAATGACATTTTCCCCTTAACAGGCAGACAAATCAACTATAGTTGATGAAGCAGTCAGCTACATCAAAGCACTACAAGCCACCCTCCAAAGGCTCCAAAAGCAGAAGCTAGAGAGGCTCCAAGGAGGTCCAGCCGCCAAAAGCCTGGCTCACGAGCCGTCGGTCGCGGCAACGTCAAGGCTAGCGGTGCTAGCCACAAGGGAGACTTTCCTGGCGGATCAGGTTGCCTCGGCCGTGTCGTCGAAAGCAAGCACAAGTATCTCTGCCTCTGCGTCTCACCTTCCAGTGAACATTCAGACTTGGACATCTCCTAATGTTGTGCTCAACATTTGTGGAAATGATGGTCATTTCACTGTCTATGCTCCAAAGAAGCCTGGCCTCTTTGCTTCCCTTTGCAGCGCTCTTGACAATAATAAAATCGAGGTTATTTCGTCTCATATCTCCTCCGACGTCGATCGGTGTGTCTACATGATACAAGCTCGTGTAAGTTCATACATACTTTCTTTTCCTCTCCTCATTTCTCATGCATGCATGTTTCGTTCTTGGTTAAACGACTCGTTTCACATAAAACCCGTGTGTACGTATTAACATGTAACTGAACGGTCCAAAACTTACCCAAAAAGGAAATGAGAAGAATTGAATAAATTCGACATAATAGGTAAACGGGATAAATTCATAGACATGAAATGGGTGTAATAAGAGTAGCTAAACTTAACAGTTACACTTTCCACTGTGCCCCATTGTTTCCTTAGAAATCAAAGTTGGCATGGTATGTATGTGACACATTATTGAGTTAGTTGTTCTTGTTAAATCAGCTGGCAAATGGGGCTAGTGATGATCAGTTTCCCGAGACTGTGACTATGGAGGAGATGTTCAGGCAAGCTGCTGCAGAAATGATGGCGTGAGTCTCTTCTTAATTATCTATCTAATTAATTAGTTTTACCAAATATTTCGAAATCTAATTATATAGAACGTGTCCATTTTGTTGGCAGGTATGTTGGATGATCGATTATCAGCAAGTTCAAGCCTTTTATTCGCATCGAAATCGCGTTAGAAATGAAGGATTGTGAGATTAAGCTTGCGGAACAAGTATTTTGAAGCAACATAGTCGGCTCTTGATACTTAGAAATTTGAATTTTGGGCCCTCCCTAAACTATTCGATTGACTCTCTTTTTTTCTTCTGATTTTAAGGCTTTTTTGTGTGGAATTTTTCTTCTTTTATGTTAAGCGTTGCTTCTTTTGTGCTGAGGACTTGAGATTGAAGCTACAGCTATTGTATGACTTCTAATCTTCTATCAGTTGAAATTCAAAGTTATTGCATGATTTTTTGCTTGATACAACTGTCGCACCAAAGTTTAATTTACAGCAAGTCACCTATATGTCAAAATTTATTGTCGATGTTTGATACGACAAAATGGGTCGCATTGGTGGCATATGTTGGTGTTGGTCTATAGAAAATGCCTAGCAGGTGAGGCATGAGGCATGAAGTACAGGGTGAATGGTGAAGCTTCGACAATCAATCAAGTTTGTTCCATTTCCAGCTGGCACTAAAGCAAGAAGCTTCTCACTTACACCATTAAAACCTTTTTTTCCCTCATCGTGAAACTTATTTAGCGCTGATACACCACAATTATACTCATCGTTAGAAGCTAGAAGGTTGCAAATTGCAAACTTTGACTAATTGAATTGGCTTTGATTTGTTGAGATGGAGTTGGGCTTTTGCGATGTTTGGCCGAAGCTATTGAGTAAATTTTGGGCTTTAAGAATGCCTTGATTTAGTTGGGCCTGAACTGGCGTCGACTATTGGGCCCCATTCCAATGGTACAAAATGGTGATCCAAAAAAGAACAAAAATCAAAGAGTTCTTTTTTTTTTTTTTTTGGGGTAGGTATAGAATCAAAACAATACTCATATTTTGTTCACTAATCCTCTTAAAATATCATTTTGTTCACTAAATCATGTTCATTCTGGAGTTCTTGGACATTTGAAGTTCATCAAAACATTTGTCATAAAATCGCAATAACTATAGAGCGTAGAGGCAAGAACTAGTAACCCAATCTGCTACCGATTTAGCTATATGTCTGTCGTTAGACTGAAACAATAGCCACATTGTGATTCACATAAACCGAGTGCAAATCGAAACTTGCTAACCCAAGTTACACTTCCACATTTGGTCATTTGTCACTACTTGCTACATTTGACCAAAACATGCAAGGTGACTAGCAATCTATCTAGTTCTACTAAAACAGAAGCCACTAGGACACGTGACATCCAATGGCTACACATTTTCCCGCTAAAATTTTTGTTCCTAATAACATGGTTTTTAATAATTTTGTTCCTATTAATTTGCTGCAAATTCTAATAACTCTAAGTTAATAATGAAAAAAAAAGCTAATAGCTAGGGTCTTCTATTAACAAAAAAAAAAAAAAAAAAAAAAAAAAAAAAAAACACAGCTTTAATATGTTCATAATAATTTTCTACGCTAAATTTATGAGACCATTTCAACCAAATATATATACGGAGTATATCCCAAAATTTTGCTCTTCTTTATCTACTTTACAATCAAAATTTGTCATCTTACTCACTGATGTAGTGATTAACCATTTCAATGGCCAAAGACTCGCTCAAATAGAGGTAACTAAAGGTCACTATTCTTTTCTTTTTGTGTTCTTATTTATTTGTGTAATCTTCTAATGCAAATTTCATCTCTATTTCTAAGTCATGGGATTGTAAAGTCACTGAAATTTTGAGTTGGTAAATAAATTTGCCATAATACAAATGTTCCCTTACTAATATTCATACTTAGAGATACATTCACGCACACACACTTTGATGAGATTGCATTTTATCAAGTACAAATTAAAGTCGTACGTATAAATGATAGCTAAGCTATTCAGTTTTTTTTTTTTTTTTAAAAGAAGTCCTTGATATCTTGAGTCGGGAAATAGATTCGGGTATATAACTACGTTTCGAACGCTAACAATATAAATCCGTTTTACCAATACAAAGTTAAGTTAGACGTGTTGCCGCACGTTACGATATTAAAACTTTTGGCTACACATTTCCGTGCATAGCACGGGTATTATACTAGTTCATTCATATATTAGCAGCTATGTAGAAGTCAAGCATTTTCAGCATCTTCGCAAGTTTTCTTGTCAAATGTCGTACTCCATATGTAACACTTAAATGAGAGAAATCATAAACATTTTGTTTGGGTAATTAAGTTGCAACTTTTCTAATTTCCGACGGTGAAAAATCACGATAGATACAATGAAATAAGAACGATCTAAATACACAAGTTGTATTTCTCCTACAAACACCTAAATTCTATTTTTTTTTTCCCCAGCCAAATTCCCGATTCTATTCATTAACAATTACAACAATCGAATTAATTAAATAGTAATAATCCTCCAAAAAAGACTAATTTACCCCTTCTCCATCACTAATAATCAAAACGGAACGACGTCGCTGCAATTAAAATCATCAGAAATTCCAACAGAATTATCCGGCCACGAATCCCTAAGCAACTTCAACAACATCTGCGCCTTCCTCTTGGCGCGTTCTGTACAATCACTCTGTACCAACAACAACAGCTGGGTCAACACCCCCGCGTTGACTGCTTCACGCTGAAGCCTCTCCGCTGTCGAACACAGTGCCAGCAACGCGCCAGCTGCGTACTCGGTAGCGCGGTCCGAAACCTTAAGTATAGTCTTCACCAGCAGCGGCACCGTCAGCGCGTGAGCGCCAAACGCCGCACACCCCTGCGGAATTCTACACAACAATTCCACCGTGGCGAGCGCTCTCTCGCAGTCGCACTTATCCAGCTCCGCCAATCGCATGATCAGCGCGTCGACCGCACCCGCTGACACCGCTTTGTGGCGGTGCTGTTTATTGAGCGACAGCGCGAAGAGAGTTTTCACGCCGACTTTCAAAGCGCGTGGGTAAGGTATCGGGTGCGTGAGCATCGCCACCACACCGGCGAACACCTCATCGGATCCGCTTATAAATGACCGGAGCTCCGGCGACTTTGTTCCGGCGATGACGGATTCAATCAACGCGGCCGAGTTGACTCGGACCTCCACTAACGTAGGGTGAAACAGTAAATTCACCAAGAAGCCAACCTTTTCCGGATCCGAAGCAATCGCCGAACAATCCGGATCCGACGGCGGAAACACGGCTAAAATCGCCAGCGATTCGTACCTCAATTCATCCGATGAATCAGTGTCGAAAAACACCGAAACGACGACGTCTCGCACGTTTAACGCGGAAATAACCACCCGGTTCTTCTCCGAGTCACGCGCCAATCCTCTTAATCTTCTCAACGCCGCCACCCGATTATGAACCGGATTCAAACCGGACCCGACCTGGTTCAACAAAGACCGAACCATAGACGGGTCAGCCGGCTGCTTCGGTGTCGGAATACGCTCAACACCAAAAGACCGGTTCGCTACACACCACTCTTGTATAAGCCGGCGAAGCGTATGGTTCGGAATAAGACTAAAATCCGTAAGTTGAGTCCGGGTAACCGGACACGTAGTATTGCCGGTAGCAACCCAAGACTCGATACTTGAGCGGTCGTAAGTTTGACCGGTACAAACGGTAACCGGGTCGGTCATCAACTCCAATGAGATTGGGCAGCGGTAATGGTAAGGGATTTGAACCCCCGCCGCGTCTAACGGCTCAATTGGTAACGCCGGCATCCGCTTTCTATCTCTCATTTAATGTAATGTAAATGTATGGGTTTGTGTATAGTATATGGTTTTGTTGGTCCAAAAATGTGTATGGAAATGTATAGATTAAAGTTTTGGTAAATGAGGAGGAAGGGGTGGAGGGGATGGGGTATATATACTCTGGGAGGGGAGATGGGGACCCCCACACGTGTGGGTAATTACTCAAGTGTGAGAGTGAAGGAAAAGAAGGGCGGGACAGCTGAGCAGATTAAATTCCAAGTCTGTGTGGTTTTGGGGACTGTGATTTATTTAACAATTTTCTATTATTAGATTTTCTATAATACTAGGTTATTCCTTGTGTATGTAAGATTTCTCGTTTGAAAAATAAGATGAGATTAAATTCGATTAATTAGGAAAAATCAAATACAAACAAATTATATGCCGAGTGTTTTTACATATAATTATTCATAAACTAATAATCGCATAATAGAAAACCCGACTTTCAAATTGAGTTGAAATAAAAGAGTGAATTTGTTTATAATAATCTTTTAGTTAAGGGGTGGTCAAAGTTTGGGAGTGGGAGTGAGGTGAGTGGAGTGGGGCCTGCCTTGAATATTGGCCGTGTGTGATTTACAAGGGAGGACTGCTAGTTGTTTGAAGGAGATCGAAGAGGGAGGAGACAGTTTTTCTACCTCTTTTTTATCACGTTGTCTACGTGAGAATTGGTATTGTCTAGAGTGTTTTCATTGGCATGAGTTTTTGGTGTACATAATTTTAAAATTCGACATCGTATGTACAAGTATTTTATAGTGTTACCAGTAATGTGTGTTCCCTCCGTTCGTCTTTAAACTTCATAGGACGTAGGGACACGCATTTTAAGGTGGGGTGTACACGTTTTTTTGGCTAATCTAAGTTATAAAAAAATTGCATGACGGGTTAGATCAATATTTTATCTAACCCGTCATGCAATTTTTTTAGAACTTCAATTAGCCAATTAATGTGTACGCCCACCTTAAGAAGCGTATCCGTTGGCCCTATAAAGTTTAAAGACGAACAGAGAAAGTATAATGTAGAGACATACAGAGTATGTAACTACGAATTAATCAGGTCGATTATTTAAAATTTACAATATAAAGAGAGCTAACTACGTTGCTATTTATGTTTGAGCTCAACTCATGTTATTGTGCACTACCAAGATTACGCGTTATGTTCTCTTTTTATCTACAAATAACTAATTTGTCAAAATATACACATCATTAGTCATGTTTTTGAGAGCTTTGAAATCTAGGAATTTCATGTAGATGCGAGAATGATGGACGATAGTGTCAAGTGCACACAAACGTAAGATGGTTAAAAAAACATACATCATTGAAATGTCATAATATATAAAAATAAGCTTGAGATATAAGTAATGCTGAGTACACTCTTCAAATGACTTTAGCGTAACCACCCTTCTGTTCCTCTGAATTATTTGCATGAAATGGGGTTAGAAGTTCTTTTATATTACAAGGAAAAGCAATACCTAATTATAGCATTCTTCACCCTTATTAGGCCTTTTAAATTTTAACGTCAAGTTTTTAAATATGTTTGTGGTTTTTACAACTATTGGCTGAGAAATAAGTCAAAAGGCAAGCAAATCACTAAGCCGGTCAAGCCATGACTTGCTTGTCTAGTACATTATCATCATCATAACGTACACAACATGGCTCCATGCAAAAGTATATATAGTAGGAAGTACATGTATTAGTCTTGTTAATCTACTAGCTCCGACCCGTAATTAATCAATTTTCTATAGAGATCAGACTTCTGAATGCATAGATTGATCGAATTTCTTCCATTAATTTAGGATCATTTGGTTGATGAGATAACTCTTTTACGTGAAGTTTCGAAAGATATTTATTCATAAGAGATCCTCTAGATGTATATTTGGAATCCTCCACTACTCCTTCTAGTAGACTTCTAAGTCTCTACGACAAAGCATTTGGATTCCTAGAATAAGTGTTGGACAATGATGACAAAACTTCTACTACACATATATAGATCAAATTATGAGATTTTAAAGTAAAGCCTATTGACTAGGAAATACAGGAGGAATACAGGGCTTTACATACAATATTATGACATTTCATAACACAAATGACATTATTATGCAACAACAATTCCAACATATGTACATTAAAATGCTTGGTTATACATTAATCAACTAGTAGTATAAATAGTATGGAGTATTATCATTAGTAGTAGGGTCTCAGTTTGATATAGTATCCCATAATAGTAGGTCCGCCGATGCAACCAAAATGATGCAACAAAGCTAATAAAGCGACGACGTCTTGATGAATCATGAATGGAGTCGAGTGGATAGCTTTTGACAACTTTATGTACGTCGTCGCAACATTTGTAAGCAAAAAATTGACCAAAGTCCTAACTTCTTATGCACTTATTGATTGGTAGTTGTCTGTTAACGCAAGATTACCTTCATTTTATTTTTTTAGGTGCGCGGGCCACTTTGTGACAATTGTAACATATACGATAAGATTCATAAGGTCTAGGAAGGTCTGTGCATCCAACCTCTGAACCTCCCATCAGCAGCCATAATCAATTTATATTATTAGTGTTGGTGCATGCAATTATATATGTACACTAACCCAAATTAATAGCTCCTCTTAGCAATGAATATTGAATAATGTCATTCTTATTATTCAAAGTACAACATATATATATATATATATATATATATATATATATATATATATATATATATATATATATATATATATACACTATATTCTGATAACCTAATATTACAACTTAAAAGATAAGATTTAGAATTGTTGAGGCGTTGTATGTGTATGTATGATATGCGGAGTAATTAGAAGAAATGTTTAACAAAGCTAACATTATCGGCTGCTTATTAAGTGGCCGATACGAAAAATTAGTCGGCTGGCGTAAACTAGTCTGAACATTATACACTTATACATCCTTCTATATATGAAACATGTTTAATAAACATGTTTAAGTCGAAAGAGACGACTATAGAGAAAAAAAAATCAATTTATCAATGTCGATATAGATAATTAATTAAGAATAGTTTAATAGTGATATGTGTAGTGTGTAGAAGGAAAGGAGGTGGGTGAGTGGGGGCAAAAATGAGAAATGAGCATGCATAGTGATGAGTCAAAGGTCAAAGAAGGACAGAGCATGGAATGTGAAGCTGTGAAGAGGCCCAGGTTGTCCTCCTTCATTCTCACCAGGCCCCCGTGCCCGTGGCCTCTTCCTTTGGATCTTATTTTCCCTTCTTATTTTTATTGTTTTGTGGGCCCCTCCACGAAGGTGGGACGAAGATCCATCCGCACCATGGGCCCCATCATGGATCATCACCAATCATTCTGGGTAAGATGCTATTGGGGTAGGTTCTCTACTCCTCCCATCAACTCGTAAATGTTAAGCTTCTCCTCTACTCGAAACGTAAGAATTGAGCTTATATCGTTTTAGTTTAGGCGGAGTGTATTTTGTACATATTACATTAATCTCATTATTTTCATATACATATCAAGACAGAAAATTTAAACACGATATCAAAATCGAATTTGAATTTTGTACACTAAAGTACAAGATGGGAGGGATATGAATGAATTTTAAATAGAATAAGAGAAGGCAAAGGAAATGTGGGATAGAAGTGGGTGCATGTGTGGGGAGAGAAAGTGGGCTTCACGAGCCCAAAACAAAGAGAAAAACCAACGAGTGTCTCTCGTCAACCTAGCAACATTGTCTGTCTACATTTTGTAGTGAAGTAGTAGTGATAGAACCTCCATTACTTCCTTCCCTTGCACGTGCCATTTCTCCTAACTCGCATGCGTACATTTTAATTTCTTTTGGAAGCTTGTTATTATTTGACCACTTAATTTTTGTTGCATGATTCGATTTCAATGATATTCACAAGGTATATACTTCATCTACCGTTCTAATTCACGATTATCCGTTCTCAAATGTTCGTCAATCCAAATTCTTGATATTTTTCTACTTGGTATACAGTACAGAGTACCCCTCCCTCCCCGAGATTGCAGTTATGTACTCCCTGCGTTCGCTTTTAAACTTCATAGGGCGAATGTACACGTATTTTAAGGTGGGTGTACAGTGTACACGCTTTTTGGCTGATCTAAGTTCAAAAACAATTGCATGGCGGGTTAGATCAATATTTTATCTAACCCGTCATGCAATTTTTTTAGAACTTCAATTAGCCGATTAACGTGTACACACAGCTTAAGAAGCGTGTCCGTTGGCCCTACGAAGATTAAAGGCGAACGGAGGGAGTATCTCTATATTTTCATCAACCCAATATAATCTGATGTCTTTAGAAATTACGTACATTGCAATATAAAGGCATAACAATTATCTCACGTTGGTATGTTTGATTGTCAAATATGTGAATAATAATAATATACACACAACTATTCAACTATTACCAATAAATTCAACATCATAATGTATTTCGACTAGATATGTCTATTCATACACTTTCATTAAGTAGTATATGAGAAGGACTAATACCAGATTACCAGATTGGCTTTTAGTCCAAAGCACGGCATTCCTAGACGACAAAGTTCTATGGACGGACTGCAAAAACATAAAGGAGATCAGATCGATCGATGAAGGATGAATAGTATCTGCCATGCATTAGTTGAACTAGGATGTCCTTTTAATTTTAGGTCGTATGACTAAAAAGTCCTTGTAAATAATTAAAAGTACATGTTAATAGGATTAGGTTTTGTTTCGTAGTAAATGTTGTTGTTTTGTTGTTACTAAGCTGTGTACTGTTCTTTGGTCGACTCTGCTCCCAACAGTAGTACGGTCAACAAAGTCCTACTGTTTTTGAGGTTTTTCTTCTTTGTTTCTTTTGCAACTTTTGTCTCATTTTTTTTGACAGTCTGGAAAGTAGGGTTAAAGTGTATGAACACATCAGATTGTAATTAGTTTAGTTTAAAATCCAATAATTGTAACTGTAATAATGATAATTATGTAGTAATTTATTGATGGTTGTGTTATAATAATCATTGAGATTGAGAAATGATAGTGGAGTAGCAATTGATGTCGATGTAATACATTTCAAAACAAGTTTTAACATGTATCTTTTTTTTTTTTTTTTTTTTTAGGTAGAGTTTTAACATCTATCGTGAGGATATATATTAGACAAATCGTTTTTTTATTGACCAAGACAATAATTTTTGGCACAGTTTTATAATGATACTAATTATTATCGAATACATGTCAAATTCTAACTTCGTCATAATTAGATCCTTGAGACAATAACGAAATGTAAATATATGTGTACTGTATAACTTTTCTCACGCTGCTCTAGAAGAAATCTATTGCGCCAATCAACAATCGGCTTCGAGTTTCGCTTTTGTATTATATGAGTATAAAATGACCTCCTTTTATCTCTTTAAATCCAAGTCAAGCCTAAGATTAAAAGTATTTTGGCGCATTGTTACCACTCATCATGACAGTTTTACTTCAAATTTCACTGCTGTAGCTAGGGTTTGACCAGAGTGTAAAGCTTAACCATTAGTAATAGCTAGCTATAATTCCTTTTGATTCGATTTGGATTATGATTGTTCCTTGGGCCAAAAGAAACAATTATATATTAGTGTGGTTTTACTTCATTGGTTCATACGTAGTAATAAAGTGGATAATGTAATAAAAAGGGGAAAAGCTGAACTAATTGAGGTCAAAGCTAGCTAACTTTATTGTTAGGTCTCTCAAATATTATCAAGCTGTGGTCTACGGAGTATAAAGCATGGAGTATACGGGTATAGATTATGGTAGTAATACTTGGTGTAAATCTTGACCTCAAAAATTAATATAGTATAGTATATACTAGTATCAATCAACACATTATTTTCATCATATAGAATTGATAAACTGTATCACCCTCTAAGCGCCTATTCATTAAGATCTCATTTTTCTAAGGTAGATTCTCTTACAAGCAAGAAGTAGGTGGAATCACTTAAGATGCGATTACATACATCACTTTAGTATAGTTTACATTCAATTAGATTAAAACTTTTTCATGCATGCGAGAATGAAACCTTAGCTTACTACTAGTATCGACCTTTGCACTTCATTTACATATATATGGGACATAGCAATTTAAATGTTAATGGAAAATCTTACTAAAATTTCCTAGTTTGATTGTGGAGCGAGAATGCATCAATTACAAAGTTAAGATAACGTAAATTAAGGTCGAAAGAGGAGCGAATAAGCAATGACAATGGTGTAAGAAAGAAGAGTAAGCATGAAGACACAGGAGGCCAGGAGCACGTAGTGAGGACATAATTGGGTTAGAAGTATGTGGTTTTCTGTGACATTATAAAACAAGCTAAGATTATGCAAATTTGATGCACACAACTATGCAGTCAAACTTAGGAATAAGGTGCACATATATACGCCGTATTTAAATGCGCTACTTGGATAACACCCACGTAACTATTCTTTAGTGGAGTATATGTAGATTATAAACTAACTGCCCATGCATGCTCAAACTTCAAGACCTTCGTTCTTAAATCAGTTTATATAGTTTAACCACTTATGGATTTCTTGTTAGCATAATTAAGGAAGACTCCTAATGCACACGTACGCCTAATTTGAGACTTTAGTTTTATCAATCGTCAGAATTCTATACTAGTATATATCCTCCTAATTATAATAATCTTCTCTTCTATAAAAAAAAAAAAAAAAAAAAAAAAAAAGAGGCTTAAAAAGGTTTTATACTTGAGTTGTGAAAATGCGGTAGATATACAGGGTACTACTTTGATCGTTCTTTTAATTTCACTTGTTGTCGGTGTACTTTCTTCGTGCACAAATTATAAAGGGTGAAAAATTCAGTTCGAAAATATGTTAACAAATAAAAATAACGTGGGACGAGTACAAGTGAGCAGTTGTGTCTGTTCTGTTCCCAAATACTCCATCGATCAGGTGGTATTGTTTACAATGTTTAGAAATCAGAAGAAGAGTGATTATTACTGATTAGTGGGATGTCATTGTCACAGATCTAAGCTCTGCTGTTTCATTGTTTGACTTTTGATAGATACTAATAATTAGCAGGATGCAACATGCATGCAAAATTCATCATAGAATAAAAGAAAGAAAGGAAAAGCTTGTAATATGTACCAAATAAAAAGCTTGAAATTGTTGGATATTTCCAAACAATGTGTATGTGGTCACATAGACCCATATTGGTGTTTATAAGGAAGTATATAACCTTATGTGTTAAGTGGTTAATATTATGTAATTAATTAATCTAATTAATTAATTTGGATAATATTGGAAGTTAGTTTTATAACTAACTTGATCTTAACCGTCGATAAAATCAAAGGCCTTGATTTAATGTGAATGAACACCAATGAGAGGTTGTGTCCTCTATATATATGTCATACATTGTCATATGGAAAAGGTGGAAAAACCATGGAAACATTGAATAAATGTTTTGCTACTCCCACAATAAACCATCTCATGATACGGTAGGGCTCTTATGTTGTTATAGTGCTAACGACGTTTGAGACGACTTCGTAGTATCCCTGAGACATTTGATCCTCCCCGGTGCACTCTATGGGGGCGAAATAGTCTTAAGGGAAGAGTACTTGTACTCGACGGTAGAAGTCGGTTATTTTCCCCATAATCTAATCCATGTCCCCATAAATTTTTTTTTTCCAACAATCTTAAGACTATTTTCCGCAAGTTTGGATTATATTACGGGATTGGGAAATGCGCTCGTTCTCTTGAAGTTTGATTCTTTGTTACGGGTTGAAGACATATGTCAAATGCGGTGATTATGCATTGCTTGTCGGATCAAATTGTGAATCCTCTAATTAAGAGATAAGTGTCTGTTTGCAATTGTTTTGTTACAAAAGTAATTGCATGTTTGATGGTTTATTATGTGATGAATTGGTTCGCATATATATGTGCATGCTTTTTCGTCAATGTTTGTTTTCGTGTGATTTTGTGCACATGCGTGCACAATGCATTATGCATATGTGTTTTAAGTTGATTTGCTATTGCTATGAAATCATGATGATCATTGTTCAAGCATTGACACATTTAGCATTTCGCATTTCGCTTTTCACAAATCAGTGGTATGCATGTCGGTTATAGCATGCATGTTTGTTAATCTCAATTTTTTGTGTACATGCATGTCGGTTATTTATATGATGAAATGTCATATTTTGTTGCTTTTAAGGTTTAGATGCATGAACTTGTATTTATGTAGTTTCATGTTAAACCTGCGTGCGAAATTGTTTTCAAATTGGACGATGAATTTATGAATCACACTTCGGTTTATTAGGAAAATTTCCTATGAGAAGCTAAGTTGTATATTCGTCCAATAAAACTTGTAATTCTTCTATATGGTTTGTATATTTCATTTTCGGTTTGTACCATAATATCTTTGTGATATAAGTGTATATCTATGGGTTTATAGATAACTTATATGTAAGATATGGGGTATATAGAGAAATGAAATATATGTGTGTATTTCACTATCTGTGAATTTCAACTTATACGGTTGAATGTAAGTGGGTTATATTTGAGAATTACATGTGGTTTTTAATTATACTCATTTCAAATTCATTTGTTTAATTGATGTTACAAGTCATAGACATGTATATGTTTTGGACCGGTTTAGAGGTCTATGTATTTAGTTTCGTTATGAGCCAAGGAATGTCTTGTGTAAATAAATGTATATCTGTGGTTTATAGATAATTTATTTTCAAGATATGGTGGCTTATTCAGAAACTATGTGTAGTTCTTGTATGGTGAAATATGAGATGATATTGTCTATTGGTCTAACATTGAATTAAGGAATTAGAAATGTGATTTTCAAGGAAATGAGTATGTGTGTTTTAAATACGTTGTTATTTAAAATGTTCACTGAATTGTGATGAAGATATTATTTAATGTGAGAACAAGTACCCGGTAACTTTTTATGATCGAGAGTATGATCATGGTGGGTGTAATGTTCAAATACATTAAATGATACTCGTATGTGATAGTACATATATAGTACTATTGGACATTTGAATGAAATGTTTGTCGATCAATGGAAAGATTACATCTAGTTTGATCAATGTGATATATAATCAATATATTTGATTATTTGGTTGGGTCTAGACTCGTGTTCTAAAACATGTTTGCGCGCGTGTTGATGTTTTAGACGGTATTTATGGGGATGTGAGCCCATAATTTAAGTTACCTATGGTGGAACCTCGACTTAACGCTCGATAAAACTTTCGAGTCTTAAGTTCAATGAGTCAAAGTACACCATACTTGTGATTTGGAGCACTCATCATATTTACATCCCAAGGGAGTGCTCATTACCCATGAGAGGGAGGTTGAGCGTTAAAGCTCTTAATAGACCTTAACGGTGGGGGTCCTATTTTCATATAGGAGATACATACACAAATTGTATATACCGTTGATTACTACATGGGAGTATGTCAAAGGTCTACCTACGTGAGCCATAAAGTGAGGCCGCTTTAGGGAGTCTAATTGGGCTAGACTTCTAAATGCTCATTAATGGATACGGGACGCACGACCATCAAAAGTGTCGGAATTATCTACATGTATTGGGGATAAGTATCTTGTGTGTGACTTGGAAATAAGTAGTAAGAGAGGACCGCTGGTTCAAAGATTTGTCTACCATTCCATCCTAACTATTTAAATACCATTTCACTAATGTAGAGGTTCAATCGCGAGACACTTCTATTTATGCATAAGATTGGAATGTGAATTATTGCTCGGAAATAGTGGGGGATTGTTGGATATTTCCAAGCAATGTGTATGTGGTCACATAGACCCATATTGGTGTTTATAAGGAAGTATATAACCTTATGTGTTAAGTGGTTAATATTATGTAATTAATTAATATAATTAATTAATTTGGATAATATTGGAAGTTAGTTTTATAACTAACTTGATCTTAACAGTCGATAAAATCAAAGGCCTTGATTTAATGTGAATGAACACCAATGAGAGGTTGTGTCCTCTATATATATGTCATACATTGTCATATGGAAAAGGTGGAAAAACCATGGAAACATTGAATAAATGTTTTGCTACTCCCACAATAAACCATCTCATGATACGGTAGGGCTCTTATGTTGTTATAGTGCTAACGACGTTTGAGACGACTTCGTAGTATCCCTGAGACATTCGATCCTCCCCGGTGCACTCTATGGGGGCGAAATAGTCTTAAGGGAAGAGTACTTGTACTCGACGGTAGAAGTCGGTTATTTTCCCCATAATCTAATCCATGTCCCCATAAATTTTTTTTTCCAACAGAAATAAGATAAGAGGCATCTTTGATCTGTTTAGTGCGTTGATGCTGCGGCAAGTGTACTGCTCAAGGTTTCCCAAAATTACACAATTTACAGCATATTCCTCACCAACACCTGTTTATCTACACACTTCATATGTCGGGTGAAATGTGGAAGAGTTCTTAATCTTATTATCCGTCCATGTCTAATTAGCAATTCCAAGAATACGTTATGATAAGTGAGTCTCTTTCATATAAGGTCGTCATCGATTAACAAAACTTCAATATATATCAACAAGTTGTTCCGATTAATTCATGTAACTATCTATGTACTAATTAAGTGTCTATGTGAAAGGTGAAACACATATTTCATAGTCCATCGACGTTCAAGTATAGTTGAATAATGTTTAGATAATGTTCTTACTTTTTTTTTCTCCCAATGTTAGTAAAATCTGTAAGGTTATATATTAAATCAATAGAGTGGATGTCTGTTAGGGATTTGGGTCGGTCGGTACCACAAAATAAGTTCATGGGGAAAAACACACGCAGTGGAATTCATTCGAAACGTTTCTTAGTTTCGTGTTTCTCATTGTTATGCTATATTACTTCACAGATCATACATCCCTAATCCTTTGAATCACATAATGATGCCAGTCCACTACACAAATTCTAAAGGAGTAATGGGGAATAGATGCTCATGCACATAGTGATTCCTATAGCTATTTACTGGAGTTGATGTGCCACAAATTTGTTCTCTAACATATGAATAGAAATACTTTATATATAAATGTATAATTGAGGGCATCTATCTTTATTTCAGTGTTTGTCCAAATTAAATCAAGATGATATACAGATGGTGGCCAAAATAAGATGCCAAACTATTCCTTACCACACTATGTGTAAGAATAGTGTGGTAAAGCTTAAAGAATGAGTAGTGATCATCCTACACATACATTTTCCTTGCAGTCAAATGGTCAAGAATGAATTTAGAAACAAAAATATGAAATAGCAAAATGTAATCATTATGATACCCTTAAATAGTCGATGTCGGCTTGTCGCTCTTCTCTCCATCAATTATCGAGTAAATGTTTTTGAGATTGAGGTTTTGCTGTTTATTTAGATTTACAGAAAAATGTTTTTCTATGTAAGATATACAGTGGCTCTTCCTATAACCGGTAGCTGATCTAGAAAATCAAGTATCCACCCATAATATAATCAACATTTGTCCTTGCATGTAAACCAAGTATTTGTTGCCATGAAATTCAATGTATTTAAACATGTTTTGATGAGGGAGCTAGCCACAACGCATACGTAGCCGGATTCCCCCTACCAACCTACAGTCACGGCATTCGTTTCTTAGTATCACTACAAAACTTTAATTTATATTAGCTAATTAACAACTTAATCAACCAATTAGGGATAATATGCTTCGATACACGAGCCGACGTGAGCACTTAGGCAACTTAATTATGTTATTACATTGCATGAATACATCATAACAAAGATGTTTAGATAAGTCAAGGCATCTTGATTTTCGAGCAGTGCGCAATTAGTTTTTTATAATGCTCTTCCATTTTTTTTTTTAAATATTGGGAGTAATTCGGCCTTTTGTAGATCACCTTTTGGGCGCCAAAGCCTTTTGAAGTTGAATACTATTACTACTACTATTGGGCTACTATCACTATTTTGGGCTTCAGCTAATGGGCCAAGATACTGAGGCCCAACCTTGACTCGATCTCGGCTTCCCCATCACAGCACGATCACCGTAAATATGAAGTGTAAATTCACTATACGAGGAGTAGAAGACCAATATGAATCAAGTCGTCACCATGGTTCTACAGACAAGATAGATTTCTGCCTTCATCTACGCTACATTGCTCACTACTAAGCATTGGTCTAAAATAAAACCGGACCTAACCGAGATTAAAATTTCATCGACCGAGGATCAGCCCCTGCACCCCGTCATAAACACACGGGCAGACGGCAGACATCTCGAACCAGCACATGTAAGCTCATGTCTCATGACTAAACAGGATTGAAATCTGTCATAAATGGGTGATTATCAAGAATTACCTATGTTGAAGGAGAAGTAATTCCGATTTAACAAATGAATTAGCTACGAGCCTACATAATGATTCGTGACGATAAGAAATGGTCCAAGAATGGTGCAATCAATAGACTACAGGCCCATATAAACACGTTGATTGGGCCCTCTACTCCACTTTCCCTGCCTAATTTGAACAGAGGAGTTGCTAAATCAACAAGTTATCCCAACTTAAACGTAGTTGTTCCTTTGCCTTGCACTCAAGATTAACCAAGTACCTAACGCCCAAATCAGAATGACATCAAAGACGTTACACAAATTGTCGTCAACATCCACCAGAGCAGAAGCGAACGACTTGAATGAGCATGGTTGACAACAGGTGCTGCCATAGGCACTCCAGGATCGGCCTCAGGGATGCTGCATGAGCCGAATGTCATGTTTGTCTGCTCACGAGAAGAAAGGAAATAGATAAAAGCCTAGGTCAGTCAGGTTCTACACTGTATGATAACTAGAATTACAGCAATAATCATATTCCGGTTTGCTGATGAATGTGTCCGTCATACAGGTGAGAAAAAGTTCTGCATATCTTTCTGTTTTACAGGTTACAAGTCTTACAACACAAGTGCATGACTTGGTGACGTACTGACATAGTGGTGTTTTGATTTTTGACGTATAGGAGTAACATTACCAAAATGAATATCAAGAGAAAAACTAAATTACCAACTGAAAAGATAGAGGTGTTTCTAACCTTGCATTCAGCAACGCTGAAACAGCCACAGATCAGACGACCATTCATCTCATCTACTGCAGCTGGTGCTCCACCTCCATCGCTCCTCTGTAGCAGTTGAGTAGAGTTATAAGTAGAAAGCACTGTATAATTAATCACGGAGAAAAGGCTTTCTATGCTTAAGTGAAATTGAAATAATTATAAGCTGTTGCAATTCATTAATCATCACATTTAGTACCCTGTAAAAATCAACAGCTACAAAATTAGCCCATCTTTTCCCTGATGCATTATAGCAGGTGCGTAACATGCTGAGGAGGGGATCTGAATTGTGCCTGCATGCTGTGGCTACATCTGGCACAGTAGGAAAATGATTGATCAGCACTAAGGATCTGGATGTTGTGTTCATAGGTGGTGATTCTGAACGGTTCGGACATGAGCCAGTAACCATCCCTCCATCACCGTCTGGCAAGAAAATGATGGTTCACAAACATTAGTTCTAGCTTCAGTAAAGATACTTCTTTGATTGAAAGCGTTAGTAGGCGATGAGCTTTACACTCACATTGATTCTCCACAATATATTTCCATTCATATGCAATTCCTTCAGCAGCCTCTTTATAAGATTTAGAAGTGAATACAACCAGCCTCTGATTCTTCTGGATCATGTTATCAACTGTGGGCCAATCTCCACCATTTTTGGGCATTCGGGATACTGGAAACCAGAACTTCCTGAGGCCAGCAGCATCAAATACCTTGGTCAGACCCTTGGGTGTATTGACATAGTCTTCAATGAAGATGGTGACAATCTCTGATGGATTTGTCTCCAGGAAGCTCTGAATCTCTCGCAGAACATTGATTGCGGGTTGCTGGTCGATCATAATCAACACCGAACAAGTATGAGAATGATGTACATCGGCACAAGCAAAACAGACAAATGGAATATGGATCTGAATAAAAAAAGAGAGAAATTTGCCTATAAATGCTGCAGAAAACATTGTAAACATTTACTTACAAAGGCTGTATAGTTGTAACATTTCCCACCAAAGGAGTGACATAACCATACATCATTCTCAAAGTCATACATGTCCAGCATCAACCCTCTTACACCATCCTGCAAGGGAATCAGTTTTAATTTCTCAGAATACAGCAGTTGCTGAAAATTTTGATAAGATCATTATATGATGTATTCTTATTGCACTGGTGTGTGTATTAAGCATGAGATCTTTTTCCAAAATGTTAAAACGACGACATTACTCCAATGCCTTAAACCTAAGGCTCCCACAGTCCCACCTACGGCAAGATCCTTTCCTTATACTAAAAGGACAAAATACTGATTACGGAGAAGGGGGAACAAAAGACCAGGCCACTCCGTATCACAATCAGAGCAATGTCACGCAGCTTAATAAACCATACTCAATTTCATACATAACAGCATGAGCTAAAGTAACTTATGCACAATCCATTACAAGCCACTATTGCAAAATAAACTGTACATGTACAATCTGGACATAGCCAAAGTAATACTAGTCATTTTAATAAGCAATAATCCATAGCCTGAAGCAATGTCTTCTTGTTTTCCACTATGCGACAATTACATTCTTTAATATTAAGAAAGACCTACATAAACTAGTATGCCGAACATGTTGCACAACAGCATGCGTGCTCATATAGGCTATAATGCTAATTTTGAACAAAATCAGACTTTGTGTAAAGAAAAAAAGGATGCTTGCATTACAATATGAGCAAATTGATCTTATGTTAGAAGTCAAGAGTAATCATCTAAACAACCACGCACCGTATGGTCTATCACCTGGCAAGTCTTCTTTATGCAGTTTATTCATTATATCCCACATATGGGCGGCATGATGCATTGAAACCATTGCACACTGCTTTTTCAAGACCAAGTACACCCTATGACCATAATCAACAATGGACCTAACTACACAATAGTCCTCACTCTTTTTCGACAAAATAACAAACGTCATTGGATTATAAACACGTTAATTAATTGTATCGTCCTCCCTATCTCTCAAACCCGTCTTTTCATCTTTTTCTTTTTTCACCTCTTCCTCGGAATCAGTTATGAGTTCTAACATCGCGGCAAAGAACAGAGTAAATGTCACACCACGCTTGAACGTATTCACTATCACGGTCTAACATGGACAAAATTCATTCACATTGCATTGTTCAACACAAAAGAAAACATTTAAAAAGAAAAAAAAAGGACATTATTCAGAAATCGTAATTGCGGTTGTTAGAATCAATTAATCACTCAGTAATTAGATTACGCAGCATCTAACGAGAAATCCAAACGAAAGTAAAACAGATTCCGAAAATAATTCGCAAAAAATCAGCAACTTATCAACTGAATAATCTTCAAGTATCTTCAAATTCAAGTTCTAAATTCAAGTATCATGAATTCAAGTTCAAATTACTCAAAAGTAACTTCCGAAACAAGCTCAAAACTACTCCGTATAAGATTAACAACAATAAAGATAACTCAAAATAGTAATTAAATCAAAGTTAATTAAAAGAGGGGAAAACGACGACCTGAAGCTGAGAAGTGATGGAATCCTGCTGATTAGTAGGAGCGAGAACAGCGGAACCAGTCGCCGATTTCTGACCGAGTCGAGCGAACGAGTTGTGACTCGTTAACCACGAGTACTTGTTAAACGGCAATCCTTTCACCTTCATTCATACGCACATTCACACATTAATTTTCATTCCTCAGTAAATAATTTCAACCAAAACAGTAAAAAAAAAAAATCCAAAAATTCAAAATAAAACAGTAATTAATCAATTTAGGTTTAAAATTTACTTTGGAGTAGGGATTGAGAGGTTGAACGCGAGTACAACGAGGGCGAACATTGCCGTTAGCTACACACGTCTCACAGTGAAGTCCGTCGTCGCAATTCCGGTTCGATACGCACGTGCTTCCAAGCTGGAGAAACATCAGATTACGAAACAAAATGAGCGGAATTCAAACGAAACGTAAAGAGGAAGACACAAGTTGCGGCCGGCAAGAGGAAACCTTGAGAGCGGTGGTGAAGTTGAGGAGGAGAGAGAAAATGAGGAGGAGAATTAGTTCCTTCTCCTGCAAGTTTTTCAGTTTGATTAATTAGTTTGGGCGGGAATAATCGGAGGAGCGAGAGAGAGAAATAACTAACTACCTTTGGCATCACCATTGTTGAATGCTTGTGATTTTTTTTTTTTTTTTTTTTTTGTGGAGTGACGAAATTAGGAATTTAAATATGGAAATGAATGTTGGTTAGTTGAGGAGAGAGAGAGAGAGAGAGAGAGAGTGAGAGAGAGACGTGTGATGGCGTAAATGGGGTCAATTTCGGGCGCGCCGTTTGCTTTGTTATTGCCTTTCCTTTTTTTCCGTTTGCGGTTTTGTTTAGTCCAGGTTGCTCCCTGTTTAATCCATACTACTCCGGTAATTATTTTGGATTGTTAATGTTCGATCTCTCTCGCCTAGTCGATTTGACGTCCGTGACACCAACTTTTTCATTTTATTTTCATTTTTCTTTTAGACTCAGTGATGTCTAACAGCTCACACCTGATTTTAAAACTTTTCAACGTGCGTGCATTGTCAATTTTTTGTACATAACTCAAACAAAATGTTAACAATTTAAAACAATAGATATAGGATTTTGGAAGTGTGTTTAGTTAAACTACCAATCTACTCTTCTTTATCATAAAACTACGTACCCCGACATCGGTCACGCTAATTACAACCACATTCTCTAAACAACACGAGCAAATTAAACCCGACTTACCCATGACATATGATACGGAGTACTAAATTTGTCCGACCACTACTAACCCAATTGACCATTATTAGTCAATCAAACCTTGTCCGATCGACCACTACTCCATATTTAATCCCGGCCAGGCAGCCACCATCGTCCATCGGTGTCGCTAAACTACGTACCTTTCATTCAAGCACCAAACTCGCCACTATACATATCACATTCAACCACTCTATACCAAATTTAAGTAATTAACCACCATATATATCCCATCCGTGCCAGTATGCCACTTCTATATCTAACAATTGGAAAAATTACACCATGTCTTATGAGTCACTTTTAGCTTTCTTATCCTAAATGAAGATGTTTCTTTCGTTCAATTAATATACCGCAACTAATTTTCAACATTGGAGTATAACCCTTAAATTTGTCGCTGACTATAATAAATGTCCTAATTGAGTGGTCATTTGAAATTGAAAATATTTGAGTGTCCTTAATCTTGGCTTTCAGGGTTGCGGTAAATTCGGAAAAGTTCATATTCACATTTTATTTATTTAAGCTTGACATAATTTTTGAGGTAGATATAGATCGGAAAAAAAAAAATCAAATCAAGAGCAATAAATATCACTGGGACACGACACGAGCAAGCACCATTGCGTATGACGATCAAAGGCTTTATGCCTTTACGTTTAAACTCTACAGATATATTCCGTGCACAACATTCATTGGATTTTCTGTTCATTATAAATGCGTTGGCGTTGATTATGTACTACTTCTATGTTGTTGCATTTTTTTTTTTTTTTTAAACACAAAAAACAAAATGGGTTTTTTTCATGTATGGGCTTGATTAACACCCCCAGATTTTACGTCCTAGCCCAAAATATCATATCCATATATCAAATCGGGCCCATATCTTGCTAGCTTTGCAAGGAATACACAAATAATGGTAAGATCATACAGAGTAGTTGATTTCGTTTGAAAAGGTCTTGAAACCGAGCCGTATATATACCATATGCAAACATCTTTATTGTGAATCTCTACAATTGTTTTTTCTTTTGCAGGAAGCATGCTCCATATATAATCAATCAGACTGGCATATATACAAAATGTGTCTACAAAAAAATCAGGCATTCCTGATATTTGGTTAGCTGTAAGACATAAGTTATCTTCTGTAAATTCTTGGACAGTTCAGTGTCAGGGTCGTAACCCATTAAATTCCCTAACCTAGATCTATACAACAATAATCTACCATTTGTGGTTGTACCATATACACCCAATCGAGGGTTGTAAGTATTGATGAAATTCTCTCTTTGGACTTGAAATAGAGAGGTCCAAGATTTAGAGTTGCCATACTCTTTCATAACCCAAAAGCTATACACTGAATCAGGAATATTGTTGCAATCCCACAAAGCGAGCATGTCCTTGTGAACAAAAAATCTGCACCCCTCGCAATCCTGAGACTTGGTAGGTATATCCATGAGTCGAATGCTCTCGTAGTCGAAATCGAAGCACAAGATTTTACCTGTGTCTTCAATATTACAAGGCCAATGGCAAACCCCATTGAAATAAGTCCCAACTTTTGAGAAGCTTTTGGATCGCCAATGTCTCCATGAATCGGGCAAAGCTTTGATTTCGGACCAAGAATTAGTGCGTAGGGAGTAGAGATGAATGTAATTATAATGATGGATGTGCTCATTTACATTTTGATATGTTGTTACAGCAACCAACTTATAATCACTATCCTTGTTCGAAAACCCAACACCAAACATTGTATGGTACGCTACCCGTGGAACATTAATATTATCTGCAGTGATCGATAAGTCGAGCATTTTATGTGTCCTTGTTGAAGGGTTCCACATAGATATTGTATACTTGATAATCAAATTATTCTTATCGATATCCTTATAATGGTAATCACATATGTAACATATCAAGCCCTTGCATGAGCCAACGTGTACAAAGCAATGGCCTCTCTTGTCGATCTTATTAGGACAGCGATCAGGACACCGGTCGAGCTTCGTACAAGTAAATGATTCATCAATAACCTGATAAACTTGTTGTTGAGGCGAAGTAATACTAAGGACGCTAATCCAACAATTGTTCGTATTATTGGAATTGTGAAGACGATGATGAATGGTTTGAAATCCCGGATCCTGGTGGATCAAGAAATACCATGATTTACATACACATTGGAATCGTACTAAGGATTTGCAGGGTAGTCTTGATAAAATGTTGATGATTAATTCATATGGTATATACTTATCTCTGGACATGATAATTAACGCAATGCGATATTTATCAAACACTTCCACTCTGAATTCTGATCTATACCTGTCTTCTACATACATACCCTCTACAATTGCTTTTATACCCATTATTTTTCCTCTATTCCTAATAGGATTCAAACTGAGATATCCCGCTTACCACGATATATATAAGTTGATTTCTCGCACATATTGAATTAAAATCAGATCAGTAACTACTAAACTAAAAAAGAAAAGTACGATTTAGACTAGGACTAGTAACGACTAGGATAAAAAAAAAAAAAAAATACAAACTAGACTACGATTAGTAACGATTAAATTATCGAGGATTGATAATATATTTTGGAGTATACAACAAAACGATAGCTACTCACAGAATAATCTCTAACGTACTCGAGCTACTGATTAGTAATTAATTAAGTGATAGAACATTTTCTGATAGGAAATGACTGTGGATTACGGCTATGTTTGGTATGCACAATAAGCTAGCTTATTTGGCCAAATTAGCTTATTTGACTAGTTTTTTAAGCTCTTTGACCAAATAAGTTGGTTTGGTAACACCACTAGCTTACATAATAAGCTAGCTTATTTAATAAGTTACCCCATTAAATAAGCTAACTTATCATAATTTTATTCCTAATTTACCCTCAATTAGTTGCTAAAATAAAATGAGATTAAAAATAAATAATGCATTTTTATGTAATTTTATATATATCAGCTCATATATCAGCTAATTCTGTCAAACAATCCTAATACTATCAGCTAAAAACTTTCAACTATTATTTCAGCATTCAGCTACTATTTCAGCATTCAGCTACAATTTCAGCTAGTTTTACCAAACATAATTATGCTCATCGCAAAAAAGTGAATGCAGTGGATAGCTCTACTTTACCAGGAGTAGTGTTATCCAAGTTGAACAAGTATTGGTCGGGGGCAACCTTAGTTTCGAGCTCGATTTTATCCAATCGAACCTCAACATCGGCCAGACTAGGGCAGCGCCACTTCACCCATGACGGAGGTGGAAAGAACAATCCTGTGAAAACCCGGCTCGACAATAATTCCTTGAAACACACGATACCACGCTCTTCATCATCCATATCGAACAATTGAAAGTCCTTCCAGTTTTGGGAATACACAATCGACTCGAGACAGTCTGTACCCTCGAAGAACTTGCGGCCACTCTTCTTGGTTCGCCCGTCAGGCACCGTGTAACCCGAGTCGTTTAACACGCAAATTGACCCGGGTTTCCATTGCGGTAGATTCCTTGTTGCAGCCGGGACAGCGAAAGAGGAGTTTTTCCCGACGAAGAATATCCTGTCTCCGATGCTCCTTACTCGTTCCCAGTAGTACTTGTTGTTTCCATCTCTCTCTCGTAGAACATATACCATCATGATCGGATCCCACTCATGAACTTGATTTCTTGCGTGAAATACAAGATACAGTTCATTTCCTGAAACCAGAAAACGCACAATATCACACCATTGTCCTACCACATACTTTGCATTATTTCGTTCAACTACCACCATTAACCTCCCATCGACTCCCTTCATCACATTTGGACCGTCTATCGTAAACTCCATCGAACCCTTTGAGGTAGTATCTTCCGGATCAAGAATTCCGACCCTCCACGCGGCCTCTTCCAAGGCGTAAAATTTACCGCGGTAAAATGCGACATCGAGTATTTTTCTCTTACTGTCACCGAGGCTGACATACGTCCAATCTTTATCATTGGACCTCCAAAGTAACAACTCATTAGGGCGGTTGAAATGAAGACCGACCACTGCAACCACCGCAAATCGGTAAGAATTCCAGCCTCCGACAACCTTGTATGAAAGCTCATCAACAAAACGGCCGTTCTGGTTACTCGAAACCAGGCACATAGTCTTTGTGAGTTCAAGAACTTTACCATCAAACACATCAAACTCTCCAACCACAGGTGGATAGGTGGTAATGTATTTGTTGAGTGATGTACAAGGATTGAGAATATGCATGGAATGGTCTGCTGAAACGAATACCTTTACGAGCCATCTCTCGTAATGATTGGTCGTTGGTGAATTTGGAGGAGAAAGAAGATAGTTGCGTGTTTCGAACAGTCTTGCGTAGTATAGCTCGTTAGAGTGGCGGAGAAGGGGTAATTGTGGGAATGGCAGGGACGGCGGCACTAGTGAAGAGATGGAGAACACTTTCCGCCATTGGTGGCAGACGGCTCGGATGCGCGGAATGTCGACGGACCAATCTAACAGAGTTGCAATGCGGAGGAGGATATCTGTTTGGAGTTGTACCCAATCTCTTGGAGATGAGCAGCTTGTCGTCTCTGACATGATGATGATCAGATAGAGGGAAAAGGGGAAAATTTTAGCTAGGGTTGGAATTGAAGATAATTTGTTATTAGTTATTTGAGAATCATTGAATTTTGGCAAAGTAATGAATTATATGGAAATGAGAGTGTTTTTTTACCATTATCAATGGCGTAGAATTTTAGCAAGTTATAATATAATAAAATTGAAGGAAAGTGAATAATTTGCAGCAAGCTAAAAAGAAAAGCAAGTTTAGTAGTATGTATGTACAATGTAGTTCAGTGTACACAGTCGGGGTAGTCGATTTGTAAGTCGTAAAATGAGATGGATACTCAAACCGAAAGGACTGTGTAAACTAAAAGAATGAAATGCTCCTATGATCTATCATAGGTCTTAGTTATAAAATATACTCCGTATATGTAGCAAACCGGTAATCGGAACTAGAGCAGTACCGGGTATCCGAATTTCTTGCTCACCGGTCAGGCGGTCACCCTTGTTCAACAAGCTATAAGGTTCCAAAATTAGATCTTCCTCACTGGGCTCCGCTGAATTGGGCCCTTTTTCGTGTATGGGCTTGAAAGCGTAGTCAAGTTTACTTTCCAAGCCCAAATAAGCATGTCCATATCAAAGGGAGCCCATCTATCTTTTTTCATTGGGCCACAGCGGGTCTGTTGGCCCAAGTTTTTATTTTGTGACATTTTTTTTAAAGGGCTTATTTTGAGACTATATGGCTAAGCAACACTTTTTGGGGGAAAAAAACGAGAAGAAACTTTTAAACTTAGTTGGTAAAGAGTAAAGCTTCTTTTACACCTTATCTTATCTCAATTTAATAAAAGGATGCTTCAACTAAAGAAGCAACAAAAAAAAAGGAGCTAAGCGATTCTTAAGACGGATGATTTAGCATCATCAACGAGCATAGGCACGCTTGCACGTTGAGATAAGAATCTGATGCCTTCACTTGATATACCCATCCTAAGTGAATATGTGATCGTTCGATTGCTTACAAGAAATGCACGAATCCCCAAAACAACATATTTACGTATCTGGTTGATATAAAGAATGAGGCTGGACTAACTGACGACCGTGAGTAGTTAATTTCGTTTGAGAAGAATCTCTCATTACAATCGTGTAGGCCGCGAGTCAAATTTAGATGTAGTAGAAATTAACATACTCCTTATATGAATTGAGATATTTTTGAAATCTTCATTTCCATTTATTCAAATAATGATTGAAAATTTGTATTACTTATACAACCCACCCTCGACAATCTGACCTATCCTAAATTTGCCCCTGATGTAACATGGCATGTAGTAAGATAAGCCGTGAACAAAATGGCAAAAAAACAAGGGAGAATAATTGGGAAAGGGTCTGTCCGTGATCTGGATGGAGCGAGAGTGGAGGTTTTCTGCTTTACAGTTCCCAAATGACAGTAGTGTCAATTTCAAGCCAAACACCCAAAATAACCAATTAAACCAACAACCCAACCAACCAAACATCTCTCTTTCTCTCTCTCTCTCTCCCTCTTCTCAGTCTCACACACACTGTGTCAGCTTCCTGAGTTCCCAAGTTTTCAACTTTAATAAATAAACTCCTCTCAAATTCAACATTTTTTGCCCATAATTTTTTTTGGTAGAGACATTAATATGGGCATTTATTCCACCATTTTTATTGCCTGTTCTCTCTCAATCTTTCTCCAAATGCAGCTTTCCTTTTCCCTATCTATGCCTGCAGGTATTACTCTTCTTACATTTTCTCAGTTTTTTTTTTTTTTTTTTTTATTTGAGTTGGTCTGACTTTTGGTATTTTAGGATTTTGTTGGTAGTGTAAACTTTGGTCTAGGTTGTATGAGATTGATGAACTGATTTTTTAGGAATATTTTGACCCATTTTTTTTTTTTTACTTTGTTGGGAGAAAAGAGTTGTTTTTTGTTATATGCACATGGGTTGTGGAAATTAGCTGATTTTAAGGTGGGATTTTGGAATGCATGAATTTCCAACTAAAAAGATCCAATCTTTGATAGTTCGAGCCCTTAAAATTTAAGTATATGTACCTCAAATTGATGGAATTGATGTGTTTGGCAATATTTGGTATTGTGGGTTTGGATTGTGTATGCTTAGGGTTAGTTCAGTGTTTCTCTGAATTAGTAACAAATCATTGTAATTGATCAGGTGATTAAAGAATTGTTTGATTGCGACTTTAGGTTTGCCTGGTTAAGTAGGATGGTTTTTCCCAAAGTTATCAAAAGATTATGTTAGGGTTATTTTTGGTTTGCAACTTTGCAAAGACTAGATTCTAAAGTCTTCATAGGGCTGCTAAGTGCTCGTTTGGATAGCATAGGAATTGAATTCGTATAGGAAATGAAATTTCCCAGGAAATGAGTTCCTATGGTAAATTCCCGGGAATTCGCCTTGGAGCGTTTGAGGGTGTCCAAATGGCCCCTAAGTCTTTTGTCCATGTGCAGCCAATTGCAATCAGTTTTTCACTGTATTTCTGGTCTTTTACGGAGGGGGTAGAGTGGGGGTTTACACCAACTAATTGCATTAGTGCCTCTTGTCATGTTGTTTAAGGAGCTTACTTCCCCTATACAGGATGCCCCTTGGATTTAAGAGGAACCAACTTTACTCTAGTGGCTTCAATGTGCTCAAATCCTAATGCTCGTGGGAAATGTTGCCGCTACATCAATGCATATGTCGCACTTTCTGTTGCTCGTTATGCAAATGAAACAAGCAACCTCGGTGTAAGTTCGGATCTTAATGAGGTCTGTCTCACTTCAATGTCACAAACCTTAAAACTCTATGGAATGCCAGGAAATGCAACTGAAATCTGCGGATTTGGTACCAAGATTCCCATAAATTATGAGTGCAAAGGTAGAATCAGCGTTGCGCAGATGCTCCAGTCTCCAGGCTTTGGTGATGTTGCTCAACGTTGCCAAGTTGCACTTTCAGACGGAACTGGTTGTAAAAAATGTATAAATGCTAGCCTTATGTATCTTCGTCAAATTATTGTAGCTGAAGACAATATTACACTGATCACTTGTAGAGATGCTACGTTTGCCACCCTCGCCAGCCAATCTGACAATACATCAGCTGTTCGTTTTGCCAGCTGTTTCTTTGGCGTTCCACGACTTCGAGATTCAGGTATTTGATTATTTGCAATTGCCAAGCCATAAAGTTTGGTATGTCCATTACATTTCATATGTCATAGTGATTCTATAAGCTGTGAAAGCAGCCTGAGAAGCACTTTGCACGAATAGACTATATATGCTTACAGTCTTACACTGTTCTGACATAATGTTGTTGCTTTGTCTCCTCATCATGCCAGTTTCCGCGCAACCCTCACTGTCATCACCCCCAAAGGCATCCCCAACTCCACTGCTTGCTGCTAGCCCCAGTGAGCCGTCATTGGGTATATCGAGCGTAGCTCATGATGACAATCACCATACTAATCATCTTTCAGCTATAACAAGTGTTGGGATTGGCGTCACTGTAATTTCTTTCATGCTACTTGTGGTCTTGGTACTTTTGATCCGTAGGAAAAGCAAGGAGCTAGATGATCCAGAGAGCGCCTTTAAGACCACTAGAGCCCCTTCTTGCCGATCTGGTCGAAAGATGCAGGAGGGTATGATAATAAGTTTCAAATGGCTTTTACTTTTTTGTTGTCATTTGACCCGTAGCTCCCCCTCTGTAGTTTCTGCCTTGTCTTCCTCTTAGGCTATCCATTCTCACCTGCGTTTACTGTATCTGTGCTGTGAGCAGTTTTTTTATTTGGTGAGCAGAAACTTTGTATTGTCTGATCTCGTATTTCCAAATTGTTTCCAGGTCCTGTATCCATGTATAGGGAATTTAGCTTCAAGGAGACTAGGAAGGCAACTAATAATTTCACAACAAATATTGGACAAGGTGGTTTTGGAACAGTGTACAAAGCAGAGTTTGGTGATGGTATGATTGTTGCAGTGAAGCATATGAATAAAGTATCTGAGCAAGCTGAGGACGAGTTTTGTAGGGAGATTGAGCTACTAGCTAGACTACACCATCGTCATCTTGTAGCTCTGAAAGGTTTCTGTATTCAGAAGCAAGAAAGGTGGTTACTCTGAAAATGCTAGGCTTGTGCACATATCTTTGTGCTCAAATACTCATTATATATCCATTTGTCATTTGCAGGTTTCTCATGTATGAATATATGGCCAATGGAAGCTTAAAGGATCATCTTCACAGTGAGTTTGTCGATTTTCACTTCTGTCATTTTAGAACTTAATTGAAGGAACGGCAATCATTCTCCCTGGGGGTGATTCAAAATTGATTCCTTGGTTAGGGTTGGACACTGGGACTTAAAGTAGGACTTCTATGAACCTTTCAGTTGTTCTGTTCATTGACTTTTTTTTTTTTTTTTTTAGCCTCAGGCAAGCCGCCACTCTGCTGGCAGACGAGGATCCAGATTGCTATTGATGTGGCAAATGCTCTGGTAATTTGAATTGAATCCCATTGTTGCACACATTTTGTTTATTTTTAGTTGCTGCATTCGTGATAGGTTCCTGTTTGCGTTGTTCCTAACATTTTGAGATCTTACATGCAGGAGTACCTGCATTTTTATTGTGACCCTCCTCTTTGTCATAGAGACATAAAGTCCAGCAACATTTTATTAGATGAGAACTTTGTAGCAAAGGTAGTTTTGTGTTTGGCTTACCTTTTGTATTCTAGCTTTGCTCGGTGTTTTTCACTCGAAATGAATATCACATGCTATCAAATTATACTAGACCTCATGAATCATCTAATGTTGTTCAGCAAGATAAAATTTGGTTCTGGTGTAAAATAGTAACCTAATATTCGAGCCTGGTGCAGATTGAAACCTTCCAGGTCTCAACATGTGTTCAGTCGACTATCCCGCTCTAGCTTAGTCCTCGTTTTGATTTTCTGGAAAAGCTCTTTGCTTAAGACCGACCTTAGTCCCCCTCCAAAGAAAAAAAAAAAAAAGAACTACCCCTTGGTCGTGACTAACTGGTCGCATTAGAACCCTTGGTCACTGGTGTTAGTGGTGCTTGTACTGACTCAGTGACCCCCGAACAAGACGGGAAAGAAAATGGAGATTTTTATTCTGTTGAAAGTGGATAACTGTTCACCGTTACATACTGGAAGAGCTGCTCTGATACACTTTTCTCCCGGGAACATAAATATCCTCCTAAGCTTACCCCATTATAGAACTGTATTGTCTCCAGTGATCTCTAAGCTCACTTGCTGTTTTTATATGACATTATGTGTAGGTTGCAGATTTCGGCCTTGCATATGCTTCAAAAGATGGTTCTATTTGCTTTGAACCAATAAATACTGAAGTTCGAGGAACTCCAGGTTGGAAGAACATTAGTTTATTAGTTCAAACCAGCAATGTTTTTTTACTTTGAAAGATAAATTTGACACACCTAATTTCAGGTTATATGGATCCGGAGTATGTAGTCACTCGTGAGCTTACGGAAAAGAGTGATGTTTACAGCTACGGAGTTGTGCTGCTGGAGCTGGTAACAGGGAGAAAAGCTATACAAGATAACAGAAATTTGATAGAGTGGGCGCAAGCATTCCTGTCCTCTGAAACAAAACTGTCACAGCTTGCTGACCCAACTCTGGGAGAGTTATTTGATTATGACCAGTTACAGACTGTTGTTACAATCGTCAAATGGTGTACACAACCAGAAGGTCGAAGTAGACCGTCTATTAAGCAAGTACTACGGCTTCTCTACGAGAGTTCTGACCCATTACATAGTGGATTCATCCATGCCATTCAAGATGAAGAGTACGAAGCAGCTCAAGGCATACAAAGACCGAGCAAAGGGAAGTCACAGAGGAGTGATGTGACTTTTCACAGTGGGGAAGGGAGGTATCTTGCATCATCATCCAGTACAAATCGGTCTCATTGTAGCAGATCCTTTCTACTTGAGAATGGGTCTCCACAATCTCCTCATAATATACCGTCACTTTGAATAGCTGCTACTCCAAAAAACTGGAATTTTTTATCGTCTTTCTGGATGAACTATGAAGCCATTGCGACATACTTTGTCTTCCAAGCCTGAATGGTCTTCAACATCTGCCATTTACCAATTTTTATGATAGGTTTGCTAAGTTCTGCAGACATTTTGATTGCATTGATTGCGTTGAGGCGAAATTCATTGGTTACAGTTCGTTTGATTTCCTGTCAAGACTGCTAACTGAGTGCTAACCTTGTTTCCTGTAGCCACCACACTCGGCCGTTGCATAACTTGGAACTGCATTTTTTCGGTTTGATTTACCCTTTGTTTTCCATAGCTTATGGCTGTGGTTTGTGTAGTTTTGATGATAAATATCTGTAAATTGGATCTTTATTCTTTTTACTGTAACAGTGTGTACTGTTAATTTTGTCTCCGCTTTTGTTCCCTCGTTTCTCTTTAAAGAACATTTCGAGTCCAAACCCATACACTGTGTAATGGGTAGCAAACCATCCTCCTTGAATAATATTGCTTGTAAAATAGTCACGACTTCATGTGGCCAACAATACTAGAATGTGATTATGTGAACATCAGTTAGATCGAGGCCTCGAGGGCTCTATTGTGTCATTACCTACTACAATAAATCTGAGCATTACTATCGGCACTCCATCAAAATCTTCCATCACTCCAATCCACTTGTAAGTTGTAACCAATGCCTAAACGGCTAAACTTAGTTACTTTATGGAAGAATTCATGACGTTTCAATCGTCTTTGCCTAAATATTATTGTATATCGCGAAGTGCATACATTAACGCACGAATAAACATGGCTCGCTAACCAAATATGTAATATCCATAACTCCAAAGAAACCCACCACTAACTCCAACACCAATTTCTCGAACATTATGAACCCCAATAGAACACGCGTCTCTTGTATCATTATCGTATTCTACCCATCTCAAACTAACAACGGTAAGTACTTTTACGAAAGCGAAAAGTTTTTTTTTTTTTTTTTTTTTTTCAAGTCCAATTGAATGAAACGTAAACTACAAACATAACCCAAACTAACAGTTAAACCCAGATTTAACCCAACAACCTAAGTAACTCATGTGCGCTTGTTCCTTGTACTTCTCAACCAAACACACTCTTCAGTCTTCACTGTTAAACTACCCACTTCTGGTCTCAAGTTTTACTCTTCGAATAAATCTTCCCATTAATTTCTAATTAATCCTTTTGAATTGAATCTACTGAAAACAAAATAGCATAATTAATAGGACAAAAAAAAAAGGTACGTAATCTCTTTCTTTCTGCAATAAATTGTTCATCTTTTACGTTTTCTTGGTCAATTTTTTCAATTTTTCTATGATTGATTAAGTTTATTTGATTTGTAGCGTAATTGTTCTTGCATAAAGTATCATGGGTACATTAATTTTTATTTAATAATCGAATTAATTAAGTGTGGACGCATAATCAGATTTCATCTTGTTTATTTCATAGTTGATTAAATTTCAGGTTAATTGGATTAATTAAACATGTTATTTTCTTCCCAATTGCTAATTAATTGAAGGATTTCTTAAGTTTTTGTGGGAAATTAAGGTTAATTCAGCACTCTAGTGATATTTTGCTTAAAAGGGTCACTCGAAATTTGACTTAGAAGAGGAGGGTTTATGTAATTTGGAAGTTTTGGTGATTAATTTGAGGTAATTGATTTGAAATTTTGGCCAATTAGCAGTGCGATATGATTAATTTCGGAAGGGGAGCGTGGTGGCATTAGAAAAATCTTCCCTTTGTTGATAAGAGTGGAATGTAGATGCACTGGTTTTCGGCTTTTCGAGAGCTGTGTTTGGTAAATGCACTGGCTCCTTTACTCTTAGCTGTTGTTGGACTTAGATGTGCATATGTTACTTCATCGTGTAGCTTTGCGGAAGCAAGTGTGCCGGATTCAGTCAAGTAGGTGCTGATTGTAGAGCAAAGGAGGTGGATAGGTCACACAGCACCAAATTCTGTCTTGTAAAATTGAACCAGTTGAAACTTTGAAAGTTTTGCAGCTGGTTAAAGTCTTAGTTTACCGGATATGCTTTGGCACTGTATCATGTTTTTCAGTCGGCTTCTCAGTCTAAGCTAAATTTATGATATACTTTGCTGAAGTATTCGGAGGTTGTTTTAGATATATAGAAATCATTGCTGAATGTGTGGCTTTTAGTTATTTAGTTCTATGATATCAACATCAGTCTTGATATCTTTGAGTCATTGGATTAAGTCTCATTGGGTACCTTTGTATGCGGGTTTGTGGAGCTCGGGGCACCTGACTGTGAGGGATGATGGTAGCCAGCCGCAGGCTATCTATCGATTGAGTTGATGGTCGTAGAAGAACTGTTTGTTTAGGCTTAGAGTCATCACTCTGTCTCAATTTTCTCAGTTCAGATTCTTCTGGATGTTGGGTCATGCAGATTTTACCGTTGTTACCCATTCTGTGGTTGATAAGTGGAATAGAATTGAGTTAGTTAGGACGATAGTGGCTGGGTAAATTTGTATGTTGCACAATGTTGTGATTTTGAGTAAAGCTTTATGTGCTTAAATTATCAGGAACTTCTATGCATTGTCTTTGGTTACTACTGTCATTCAAGTTTTACTGTATCTGAATAAATTGCCTGTTGGCCTATCTAATCAAATATAGGAACTGGTGAAGCTGAAGGTTTCTATGCCGTTCAAACGCGTATGGTTACAGAGATATTATTAAGGGCACTATTTCTTGATCATTCACTGCCACGGTAGTGCTCAGGTGCTGTGACAATGCAAACAGTTACTTTATTGCGCACACTACCTTGCATCCCCAGCAGGTTTCTTCACTTTTCTTCCCCACAAAGCCCCGTTTTCTTATTCCCATTTTGTGTGCACACATTTGACATAGAGTAGGCTTCTGATGGATGTGAGTTTTTGTTAAATAATTAACTGATACCTAAACCGATTACCAAACTGCAGGAGGGATGCTATTAAACAAAATGCACGGATGGATATCCGAAATACTATATCCTGCCGATGTCTTAAAAGAATGCACTTTGCTGGAGAAGCTCTCAAGTATTCAAAACCCATCCAACTTCCAATATCCAATGCCATTCCGAATTCAAATGATGGTACGCCAATAGCTTTAGCGACTGATGAAAGCTCAAGCATAAATCATTCTCCCATTCTTGAAACAGAACCTTTGTTTAGTAACTGGTCACCCCCCAGGTATTTATGGAGGGGGTTATCAGTTTTCGTTCTTGCCGGACAAGTAATCTTCAGAACCATGAAGGGCAAAGTTCACTGGAGGAACACTCTCCAACAACTTGAAAAGGTTGGGCCAAAGTCAGTTGGGGTGTGCCTTCTAACTGCAGCATTTGTGGGCATGGCCTTTACTATTCAATTTGTTCGGGAGTTCACCAGATTAGGGCTAAACCGATCTGTTGGCGGAGTTTTAGCTCTTGCTTTCTCACGGGAACTTAGCCCTGTAGTGACCGCAATTGTGGTTGCAGGACGCATTGGAAGTGCATTTGCTGCAGAACTGGGGACCATGCAGGTATCTGAGCAGACAGACACATTGAGAGTTCTTGGTGCAAACCCTGTTGATTACCTTGTCACACCCAGGGTACTTGCTTGTTGTATTGCGTTACCATTCCTAACCCTGATGTGCTTCGCGGTGGGCATGACATCTAGTGCCTTTTTGGCTGATAGTATTTATGGAGTTAGTGTACATATTATCTTGGATTCTGCACGGAAAGCGCTTAGGTCCTGGGATATAATCAGTGCCATGATCAAGTCTCAAGTGTTCGGGGGAATAATCGCTATTGTGAGCTGTGCTTGGGGTGTCACCACCCATGGTGGTGCTAAGGGTGTTGGTGAATCCACAACGTCTGCTGTCGTTTTATCTCTGGTTGGTATATTTATATCTGATTTTGCTCTTTCATGTCTTTTTTTCCAAGGAGCCGGAGATTCGTTGAAAAATTGTTTATGATCTCCGATCCTTTCCTATTGAGTTTACAGCTTGTAACACTATTTGTTTTCCAAGATTACTCTATAAAATTTGTGTCCGACTTGTCTCGACCCTACTTAATATGGTGGTCTTTGGAAATGGCTCGAGAAAAAAAAAAACATAATAGGTGGTATCGAAATATCGTACCAATTTCGATACCACCCGATAATAACGAAAAGGTTATGTTGTCATTGTTTTGGAAAAAGGAAGACCATATCAGCAATGATACACTTCCAAAAATGTGCATTGTGAATACGTGGATTGTTTCACCTGATATGTACCTGACCATGATATTTCCCAGGCAACAAATCTCCAGAATCACCATTTCAAGCATGCAAAATCCCATTTCCCAGTACTATTTATAGTATAATACAACCAAGTATAAGCAGAATATTGTGGAGTAAAAAAGCAACATATAAAGTACTCGGAAAAAGGACTTTGTCCCTTTTCCATCATCCTGTCTCACACTCAGAGATCATCATAAGCATATACAGGACTTTGTTTTTTTTTTTTTTTTCTTGTGTGTTTTGTTTTCAAGGTTTTTGATTTGTGCCCCCATGGCCATGGTCTTGGCCACGGCTACGGTTCTCTCACCTGCTACCAACGTCCATCATTTCCGGCGGCCGCGAGTTACCAGTTGTTCACCTTGTCATTTACCAGGTTCTTTCTTTGCTCTATCTACGGCATTTCGATTTTCGACTTTGCAGCATTGTATGTAGTTCGGAAGCAATTTTGGTAGCATGCTTATAATTTTGAAGTTACGTCACTTGTGTGTGTTGTTTGTATAAGAAACCAGACTTTTACTTACCTTGACATAGGCGGGAGCCTTGAGGGCAGTAGACTGAGAATTATGTTACTTGGACACGGTTGGAAGTATCCGACACGGGGTGTGTCTCCTGGTCTTGGCATTGCCTTTGGCTTATTAAAATTGTTAAGATTTTATTTCTCGGATATCCTGCAACTTTTTTGGATGATATTCTGAAGATTTTGATTGTTCTGTGTTTTGGGCAATTAAACTTCTCAAGATTTTCACTGTGACATGCTAATTTTTCATAATCTTCATATTTCTTCCCTAAAAAGGTGGTTCTTTTAGACCTGTCATGGCTTCAAACAGAGCAGCTGCAGATGTCATCCAGGTAACCATGATCTCTGATCAATTCGTAAATCATCCTTGATATGTTTCCTTGATAAAATACAGATAATCTTTATTCAACTGGATATGCAGAATTCTGAGGACGCGAAACAAAAGATCAGAAAGATGTTTCACAATGTTGAACTTTCGGTTTCAGCATATGACACAGCATGGGTAGCAATGGCCCCTTCTCCGGCTTCTACGAGCACACCTTGTTTTCCTGGGAGTGTGGACTGGATATTGGAGAATCAGTTGCATGACGGCTCTTGGGGTCTTCCTGATCGCGATCCTTTACTAGTTAAAGACAGTCTTTCTTCCACATTAGCTTGTGTGCTTGCTATTAAAAGATGGGGTGTTGGTAAACAGCAGATAAGCAAGGGTACTTCTTCACCAGCATTCTACTGGTGCTTCAATATGGGTGTATTCAGAAAGACTGATGTCTTCCTTCTGTCACAGGCCTGGACTTCATTGCGTCAAATTTTGCTTCAGCAATGAATGAGGAATTGATTTCTCCAATTGGCTTCAATGTCATTTTTCCTAGCCTGGTCGAAAAAGTCATCGAAATGAATGTAAATCTTCATCTGCCACAAAGCGATATTGATGCTGTGCTACAGAAGAAGGATTTAGAACTCAAGAGGTACCTAATTGTTGATCTAATTTCTATTTCTTTTTTTTTTTAACCGTCCTAGAATTTTTATGAACATCTCTGAGATGTGCAAATGGTTTATTCTTTGATGAGTTTGTTCCATTTTTTGTTAGAATCCAAGGGAAGAGCTCCAAGTTCAGGAACTTCTATTTGGCATACGTATCAGAAGCAGTGGCAAATTCACAAGATTGGGGAATGGTAATGGCTTATCAACAGAAGAATGGGTCCTTATTCAGTTCGCCATCCACCACAGTAGCTGCTTTTACTGCGCTCCAGGATTCCCGTTGTCATAGCTACCTGGGCTCAGTCTTGCAGAAATTCGGAAATGCAGGTGAACTGTTGATTCTGTTGTTCTGTCCAATTTTTAACATGTAGAATATTAATGTAGGCTGCCTTCTGTTCATTTCAGTTCCAACACTATACCCTGGTGATGTATATTTTCGACTACATTTGGTTGACATCCTTGAAAAGTTGGGGATCAACAGACATTTTAAGGAAGACATTAGACAAGTCTTGGAAGAAACCTTCAGGTACGGTGCTCTCAGTATAGTGAAGTGGGTTAGTGGCCCATTGCCTGAAACAATTTCCTAGTATAGATTTCTGATCATGCATGTATGACTTTGGCTTCACTGTTTCGGACAGACAGTGGGAGCACGGCAATGATGAGATATTTTCTGATTTCAATACATCTGTGATGGCTTTTCGACTGCTACGCCACCATGGTTATGATGTATCTTCAGGCATGCTCTTTCCTCTGATCATCATTTTTGTTGGAAAAAGTCAATATTGTTATGTTAAATGTTATGGTAGTATTGTCTGTGCAGAATTCTTGGCTGCCTGCCATGAGGAAGACTGCTGCTTTGATCGATTTGGAGGATGCATGGATGACACTACGGCCGCTTTAGAAGTCCTTAAGGCATCACTGATGAAGATCTATCCTCATGAATCTTACCTAGATAAAAATATATCAGCCTGTAGCCATTTTCTTGAAGGGCAAATATCTGATCATTCAGCACAAACAGACAGCCTCAGCAAACAACTTATGCAGGAGGTACTACTTTGATGTCCCTAGTTGGTGTCTCTATAATCGCAAGTGTGAAAGTTTGTCATCCATAAATTCGATCTTTTTGTTATAGATAGCTGACACCCTGAAGAGTCCATACCATGCTAGCCTGGAGCGCGTAGGAAATAGAAATTACATCAAGAATCATAAGCTGGGTAGACCAAGGGTTCTCAAGTCCTCTCTAGGGTACGTTTATCGTACTTTTCCCATTTTTGTTTCGTTAGAATGCTGGAACTGTGTAGATCTGGCGAAGCACTAAGGTAATTTCTATTGTTCATGAATCATAATGAAGAGTTTGTGATCGCAGTTGGGTCAACTTTTTCAGCAAAGATCTGCTACAATTAGCGAAGGACGATTTTAGCTATTGTCAGTCTATACATAATCAGGAATTCAAACAACTGCAAAGGTATAAACTAATAGACTACGCGAGACCTCTGAAAAAAAAAAAAAAAAAACACTAATAGACTACGCGAATGTATTACATGCCATAATTTTAGTGTATTGTAGCTCTCTCATTGTGAATTCTCTTCAACTTTATGAAAACAGGTGGGTTGTAGAGAGTAAATTGGATCAGCTATCCTTTTCTAGACAAAAACTTGGCTACTGCTACTTCTCTGGTGCAGCAACATTTTTCCCTCCTGAACTAGCAGATGCACGCAGATCATGGGCTAAGAATGGTGTTCTGACTACTGTTGTTGATGACTTCTTCGATGTTGGAAGTTCTGCAGAAGAGCAACTAAATCTTATACAGTTAATTGAAGAGTACGTCTCTCCCCCTATTCCCCCTGTTTGTTTCTGAAATCTTATAGAGTTGAGTCAATTACTCCTGTTTGTTTCTGAAATGCGCTGTAATTGACAGATGGGACGGGGACAAACCAATCCAGGCCTGTTCCGAGAAAGTGCACATTGTATTCTCCGCCATCAGAGATTCAATTATCGAGATAGGGAAGAAGGCATATGAATTGCAAGAACGAGATGTCACAAAACACATAGTTGAGATGGTAAGATATGTGGTCCAAGAACTATCTCTGAACCTTGCAGTTCAAGACACTTTTTTGAGTGGTTTTGGAGAAGAGTTGTTCAGTTGCTGCCTTTAGTTTTCCATGTACTCTGAAATGACTTTGAAACTGGTTATTGGACAGTGGCTGAGGCTCGTGAAGTCGATGTGGACAGAAGCCGAGATGTCAAGGAACAAGACAGTGCCTACAATGGAAGAGTACATGGCAAATGGGTATATATCCTTTGCTTTAAAACCAATTGTCCTTCCAGCTCTGTATTTCGTTGGTCCCAAGCTGCCGGAAAAGGTCATCAGAAGTGAAGAGTACCAGAGGCTTTTCGAGCTCATGAGCATTTGTGGGCGTCTTCTAAATGATATCCAAAGCTGTCAGGTAACATATAGATTCACCGTCTGAAACTTTCTTCGAGAGCAAAAACATACTGAGCCTGTATTCCAGACAATATTTACCCAACCAAAGACATCAGACTAACTTGCCTTCACTTTTTTTTACAGAGGGACTCGAAGGCTGGGCATTTGAATGCTCTTTCCTTGCGCCTTCTTTATGCCAATGGTTCTATTACGGAAGAAGATGCTATTAAGGAATTCAGACAGACGATTGCTGATAATCGAAGAGAGCTGCTAAGGTTGGTTCTGCGCAACGACAACAATGGCGGAGTGCCCAGAGAATGCAGAGATTTATTTTGGAAAATGAGCAAAGTGGTGCACTTTTTCTACATCAAGGATGATGGGTTCACATCAGATGACCTAAAGAGTGTTGTAAAGTCAATACTTCATGATCCCATTGATACAGTATAATATGGGCATTTTTCTTCACTTATCATCTTTAGATGAAATCAGACAATTAGCTCAAATATACAGATTATTTACAGCAATGGAAACGTAATACACTAAAGAGATCACTTGAATAGGGCCTTTTTTTCCGGCATCGAAAAATTATAAAAAACCAGACATTTTAGGATCACAGGATAGAATCCAAGTAAACTAAAAACCAAACTTTTATTGCAAGTGAAGTAAGCTACAGGCACATGGTTTTATAAGTCAACTGACCAGTGTATCAGTATCAAATTTCTCTCTTCTCAAATATCAAATTTCCGTTCTCAAGCTACTGATATTCCCCTAGTCTTCAAAACGCCTTCTTCTCGTAAGAGACCAAATCATGAATTCCACCTTCGGTCTGTGCTGCACCAGTTCGAACCTACACAGAACACTCAAAAGCTTTAGTGTCCCATCATTCTGCGACCCCAATTAGTTAATTTCGACAAATTAGAAAGAGAAAATAGAAGAGAAAAGAACATGATCAGTCGAGTGGTAGTCATACCTCTAGCCTCAACACATTTGATCTCAGCAGATCATGTGCAGACTGAAGAGAGGAGGCACCCATATCTTGAAACCCTTGCTTGACTGCATGCATAGTATAAGGGATAAAGTTTAGGATTGACCCCTTGTCGGCAACAGCTCCCACAACACCTTGAGCGATCTTAAGCTTAGATTTGTCGCCAAGATAACGTTGATCACTTCCTTTAGTCATCGCTTCTAGAGAACCCATGCCTCGATACTTCTTCACACGACGACCATTCTGTTACCGCATGTCATTCCAGATATGTAATGATTAGTTATTTTTGAAGTTCAATTAATCACGTATGCAGAGGTAGCAACAACAACTGTCATTGGTTAAAATTTTCTGGAGTCAATTGCCAATGGAAAGAGTGGCCAATAAAGTATGCACAGTGAAAATGAAAGTGTCAATGTTCAGAAGGTATTTGATCTAGTTGTGAATTCTGAGGAAGCCAACCTGATTAACATAGGCACCAGGAGCCTCAGTGCTACCAGCCAGAAAGCTGCCCATCATCACAGTAGACGCTCCAAGCGCCAGGGCCCTCACAATGTGCCCAGAGTTCGCTATGCCCCCATCAGCGATGATAGGGACACCACTCTGTGAAGCAAAATTGGATACTTTGTACACTGAAGTAGCCTGAACATTCGATAAAGATGATTGTCATGTTGATGATAAAGCCATTCGAAGACAAACATATCAAACATAACATAGTTGAATGCAGAGAGATGATTGTATATAGCAGTAAAATAACAGGGGGCCTAGATCATGCTCAGTAGAATACTGGAAATAGAAGCCAAATATCATATGAGATGCAGAAAGTGATACTTCAGAATACACAGCTTTATCAGCTTATCAAAGACTTGCTATACTGCACTTTAACTATAACCACCTCCAAAACACATTAACTTCTGGCAAATGCACAGTTTTGTCAATATTCATCTACTCCTCTCCAATCAAAATATAGATTCTAAGAAAAGGAGTTGCTGCAACTAAGTCAAGCTCTTCAATCCAATTCATTGCAAATTACGAGTCAAAGTATAATTCTATACGAGAACAAGGCTTAGAGTAAATAGTTCTATTCAAGAACAAGGCTTAGCATTAAGAAATTTTATACATAGACACTTCAATGCAAATCCAACAATCACAAGCAAGTGTCATACACTTTGTTTGAATGCATAGCCCACACAACAACCTTCACAACTAGTAGTAGATAAAAGTGAAGATTTACCTGTCCCCTTCCCACAGCACAAACCTCTTGTGTGGTACAGATTGATCCAGATCCCATGCCAACCCTCAACCCGTCAACTCCAGCTTGAATCAGCCCCCGCGCTTGGTCCATAGACACCACATTACCCCCAATAACGTCTAGGTTCGGGTAAGTCAGCTTGATGTACTTGATCATATCCTCCTGATACTTTGAATATCCTTGAGAGCTATCCAATACCACAACATCAGCTCCACCTTTAACCAAATATTCCAACCTCTCCTTGTCCGATTCTCTGGTGCCAATTGCAGCTCCAACCAAAAACTCTCCATTAGAACTCAACGATGGCAAACCTCTCTTTGGAAATTCCTGAATCCTCACTATATCCTCCATAGTCACCAAATCCACAACTTCACCATCACGCTCCCTCACTGTTGGCACCAATGTGACCCCTTTCTCCCCCAAGAACCCAGCAATCTGCTCCAAATCATAGCTACTTGGCACCGAATAATCCAACTTCAACATGTAATCACCAACCCTAGACTCCTTATTCTTCAACTCCACCCAATCAGACTTCAGAACATACCCAACAAACTTCGATTTCCTACTCCCTGTATCTGTAACCAAAATCACACTTGACGGACCAAAGTCCTCCTCACTATCAATAGAATCCGAGGGAGACTTAATCTCAAAGTCCGAAACAAAAGGGATTCTACGGGACTTAGCAGACCGAAGATGCGAAAACTGCTCAGAGGGGGTATTGTTGTAGTGCAAAATACCAATGCCTCCAAGAGAAGCCATGGTAACAGCCATGTGCGACTCGGTAACGGTGTCCATGGGGGATGACACACAAGGGAGGGACAAATTGATGTTCTTAGTAAGCTTAGTACTCAATTGAACCGCATCAGTTGAGAAATCAATGTAACCAGGCAGAAATATTATATCATTATAAGTATATGAAACCCCCTGATTGAAGAGCTTCTCTGCTGAGAATCCATCCTCGAACAATACTCCTGCCATTTCTAAACCAGCCAAAACAAAAAGGGGAATTAGGGTTTTAAGTCCATGATAGCTGTAAATCAATCATACTCTTCACAAAGCAACAATCTTTGAAAATCAAATCAGATTCAAAATCATACCCAGATACTAATTAATCATCATAAACAAATTATCAACTTCAAATCAATGAAACTTTTCAAAAAGCACCAATCTTTAGGAATAAAATTAGATTATAATTCATACCCAGATGCTAATTTATCATCATAAACAAACTATCAACTTCAAATCAATGGTATTTCCCAACCAGAAACATATGAATTTTCCAAGTTACGAAATGTTAATTGGATGAAAGAATTACCTCGTGAAAATGTGAAGGTGAAGATTCCGAGAGATTGAGAGAGTGAGGGTTTTTGGGAATTAAAGAGGGTTTAAGGAGGCAAGAGTGAAAAGCAAGAGTAAATGTTTGCCCAAATCCATAAACTTTACTCAAATGAGTCCAAACACTCCAACTCAATATACGACAACATTTGCAATTGGCGCGTAGTCATAGTACTTTGCTTTTACGCTTGTGCGAAGTGGAGTCCATCCTCCATTAGTCCGTTTTAGTGGAGTCAGCTAAACTTTACAAAACGTTACACGATAATACGACACGAGTATAATACGAACGAGGCAACGAACCTTAGAAGTATTAGAACTATTATTATGTGAAATTATGTGCGCAAAGAAAGTTTGATTTTGGAAATAATATATAGGACATGATAACGCGTCAGGAAGAGGATGATAATATTAGCTAATTAGACTGAATAGAACTTTTTATATTGAATAAAAAGATAAAAAGTTTTGAGTTGGAATTTTGCTGAATTGAGTAGCTTTGTCTCTATATTTTCAAAAAAAAAAGTTGTCATGATCTTCTTTCTACTTCTCCTAGTTATATTATGGAGTACTTAGTAACAAATTCGAGAAACTTGTGGTTTAATCCAAGCACTCGTTTCAATAATTTTGACGACATGCTATATTGTTTGTCCACTTAAATAATATCATACGTCATGTCATTCAGAATTTGATCCAAACGTGTAAAGAAGATCACGAATAAAGTGTGAAAGATAAGTATATTACGTACATTAATCTTACATATAAATTCATTTTAGTGTGTTGAATTTTCTGTTTTGTTTTATAATAGACAGGATTAGAATTAATTCGAACCAGATCACTACACGTACCTAACATGTCCCAAGAAAGCAATTGTTTCATGTATCTCTTAATTTATTACTCTTTTAAAAGTTTTATTCTTTGGTGCGTCATATACACAACCAAAACCCCACTAGATCATCTCATTAGTTAAAAATCCTTGAAGAAAGAAGACTCATATAACATGTTTCACCTAACCCTTCAACATCCTACCACCAAAGTGTCTGAACCCAACGACTTAAAATATAAACCAGCCCATTATATATAGACCGTACGATATGGGCCGAACAAAACACACTAGTGGGTAGATATGGACCCAAAGTCCGAGCCCAAAGGCAAGGTTTGCGTAACCGGGGCTTCTGGATTCCTGGCTTCTTGGGTCGTCAAGCGCCTTCTGTTGTCCGGGTACTTTGTGGTCGGAACCGTTAGGAATCCAGGTTCGTTTCCCTTAATTATTGTCGCAAACATTTAGGTACGACGGTCTTACAAAAGATGCCAAAAGATATTGGGAGATTTGGTTAAGGTTTTCTAAGTTTCGTCCTTTATTAAACTTGAAATTTAGAACCGGATGCTTAAAACCGTAATGTCTTTGTATAAGATAATAAGATCTTTTTACTCAAAACTCGTTGAATTTACTTTTACATTCTACTGTTATTCCATCATTTGGTAAGCTCTTTGTAGCAATTTGGATTAATTTAATTGATAAATAAATATGCTTAAATGGTACGACTAGGAGATGACAAAAAATTGGAGCACCTATGGAAGTTGGAAGGAGCAAAAGAGAGACTGAAATTAGTCAAGGCTGATTTAGTAGAGGAAGGGAGTTTTGATGAAGCAATCATGGGATGTGAAGGTGTCTTTCACACTGCTTCTCCTGTTATTGGTGTTTTACAGGATCCACAGGTACAATTAAGCAGCTTAGAAATGCATAATTTTTCGGTTTATCATAGACACGTGTATTTATTAACGCGGGTATTTGAGAATTACAAACTTCTTATAGAATTAATGAAGTTATACTCCGTAACATTATACTCGGAAGCTCGTTAAACTGGTTGATTGTTATGTCAACCTAACCAAGTGCTCATGAACTAGATACCTTAATTTCACACTTAAACTTAATTAAACAAAATTGTTCAACTAAACATTGCTTGTTATTTATTTTCGTTTTTTTTTTTTTGTTACTAGGCTGAAATTCTACAACCTGCCGTAGAAGGAACATTGAATGTGCTCCGATCATGCAAGAAAAATCCATGGCTAAAACGTGTTGTTCTTACATCGTCGTCGTCAGCGATTCGAATCAGAGAAGACATTGATCCTAATGTTCCTCTTGATGAATCTGTTTGGAGTTCTATGGAAGTTTGTGAAAAATTCAAGGTATTGGTATTAAAATTTATATGGGCTTTGAAAATCTCAAGCTTTCTACTGTATTAGTTTAGCTAACATAAAATTAGTATGCAAAATTGGCATTAGAGTATTTTATGAAGTAGTGGATGGTCGCAACGTTTTTGGGAATTTTGGTAGAAATGACTCGAATGAGCCCCTTTTTTTAGCGCCAATAGGGTAATGTTAGTCTATCATGCGACTAGATTATTTTAATTTTAGAGTAATGTTATACCATCAAATTCGAAATTGTCGAAACTCGAATTTTCATGCATGTATTTATTTTCAAAATGAATGACCATGAATTTGATGTAAATTGTTGGATAAGGTATGGTATCCACTATCAAAAATAATGGCAGAGAAGGCAGCATGGGATTTTTGCAAGGAGAACAACATTGATTTAGTGACTATACTTCCAGCATTTATTATTGGGCCAAGTTTGCCTCCTAATCTTTGTTCTACTGCCTCAGATGTTCTTGGTCTGTTTAAAGGTAAAACTCACTTTCTCATCCGGCTACTTACTTAGCTAAGGTTACCATTAATTCGCTCATTTGAGATCGTTTCCCGTTTTTTTTTTTATAAGTTTTCTCATAAACCAATATTCAAATTGTGAAAATGGTAAAATATGGTTTTTAGTTTTAAGATGAAAGTCGTTTCATAACCCCATAAAATACTTCTAGCGTTTATGATACGAAAAACTGGAAGTGACAATTGATACTCGCCTACTTGGGATTTTATTGGTAATTTGTAGGTGACGCAACGAAATTTGAGTTTCATGGTAGGATGGGATATGTTCATATAGACGATGTAGCTCTGTGCCACATCTTAGTCTTTGAACACGAAGGAGCACATGGACGGTACCTTTGCAGCTCTACTGTGATGGACAACAATGAATTAGCGACTTTTCTTGCATCTCGCTATCCATCTTATCCAATTCCCCCAAGGTAAACTACTGCTAATAAATTTTTTCGATAACTCGTCTTGGCCGAAAGATATAACCATGCAAATTAAGGCGCAAGGGTAATTTTGATGCTGACCGAATTTTGTGTTCTTTGATTGCTAACTTCTCTTGACTTAATTACAGGTTTAATGATCTATTTATTAAGCCATACTACAAGTTCAATACTTCTAAAATCGAGAGCTTAGGGTTCAAGTTCAAGTCTTTGGAAGAAATGTTCGATGACACCGTGAAGACACTAAAATTGCAAGGCTACCTCTAATCAAATCCGTCATGAACAGATTAATCGCAATTATTTTCATTAATAGAGCGTTTTCGGGTGTGAATCAAATCATGTTCCCATTAAATTCGTTAACTCGGAACAAACACAGTGCTTCAATTATGTTAGAATTAATCATCATCCATTAAGCAATGTACCAAACTAAACTATATATCGGACGCATAGACATATCAGTCAAAAACACAATCCTCCCATGTGTAGGATGTGACAGACGACACCAAATAAATTGAGCATAGTGTACTAATAAGTGTAGGCAAAACGTCGAATATGATCCATGATTTGTGGTACAAAGTTTTTAACAGTGACCATATACCAAAAAATCAAGTGACCAATCAGTTAGTGCCTGATGTACATCTATATCGATCGGAACCAATAAGGTTTGGCCATAATTGTTTCTTTTACATGTACACGTTATAAGTCATACCATCCGAATTCACATTGAGTAAGACCACATAAACTAACGATCCGTGTATACATTATACTAGTACTACATGTCTACATGTTAGACTTCTAGCATCTGGGGTGAAAACAGGACGTGGCCGGCTGGCCAAAAACCATGATCGAGGGATATTATATCCAGGACAACAATGACAGACGGATTAGTGAACAATTTAGGCCGACACTAGCAGTCTACCACAAAAATGTTACTCAAAAAAGAACGAAAATTTTAATGTCGTACGAGTAAGTAGCATCATAGGATAGATCTGAAAACGTGATAGATAATCTATTCAAAAAGATGCCAGATGTGTGAATTTTATCTTTTTAACGTAAACGGGAAGTTTTGCAGCCGCTCATGTACCTGTCAACTGTCGTTATGTTCAACCACATCCTTATGGGGCAATTATATACTGTCAATTTCTCATTTTCTCTCCTCCTATCCCAATTGCAAGAGGATGATTATGAAACAAAGTAAGGAAAATTTTCAACTTATTGCCTTTTTAACTTTTTCAACCATGCCTTTATATGATCAAGAAAAAGTCTGCAGGAGTACAATCTTTCAAACTTTATAGTTTATACTTAGATATTTGTAGCATGTATTACTAATCTAGTCGACCCAATGTCACGATGAGCTAAATAACTGGTCATAAACATGAAAACTAGTAAATTTCATACTGAGCTCCGCCCTAAAGTCTGGAGTTGTTGAGACCAATACGGCCTCAACTATTCGCCCTCGTGTATATGTTTACGTCGACCTGGTCGACAATTGTATTAAGAGAACCACATAGTCTTGATCACATATGCATAGTCATTTTCCAGATTTTCTTGGCCAAAATGTGGGGAATTTGTGACTACTCATTCTTTGAATTATTATACTAGTATTAATGACAAAATTACAAGACTCTAAATAATGATATGGACGAGCTCCACGTAAAGCCGTACCATGCTGTAAGAACAAATGGCTATGATTTGGCGACATGTAACCAATGTATATACTAATACTAGTATAGAAAGAAAAATAAATTGTTAGGTTCGTATTTATTTATTTTCAACCAACATTATCGTCATCTTATTAGTCTACTGCCTTTCTCTCTGTCTTTCCTCTGCAGCAGCTGTATCATGTGAAACAGCAGAAAATTGAGCTTTCCTACTGTAATCTTTCCTGATATATAGGGAGTATAATCTTTGCTCAATCTTCCAGACATTCATCATAGGCCTTAATTCAATGGGTTCTTGCCAAGTGTCGGCGCCGACATCGTAAAACTTAGGCCGAGGACCAGCCTTTGCTGTAGAGTATACTGTAAGAATCATCTTAGTCCTATGTTTTACTACTTTAATCATATTCCTGGTACACTATCATTTTTAGCATGTATTTCCTACATGCTACAGTTCTAAATGTAGTAATAATGGCTTTGTGTTTTGGTCACATGCTAAATATGAGTTGAGATATATAGTCTGATTTTGTATGCACTAATCAAAATTTGGAAGGGTTTTAGGACATTACTAGTATTTGTTGACGCAAACGAGTTTTAAACTCTGGTTATGACCGCTAAACTAGCTAACATCCGTGTATTTGTGTAATTGTAACTATGACGAAAAAGTTTATGTGTTTTTTTTTTTTTTTCTTTCTAAGTTGGTAGCAATGGCAAAGAGCAAAACAACCCATTTGGATGTTGAAATAAGTAGAACATTTTCTTCTGATAAGTTTCCCTCTCAATTCATTTAAAAGTGATTTTCATGATGAATTTTGGCAGGGTATACAATAGTTATATTTCATAGTTAAAAAGGCAATATTTCCTTCAAAATGGAGGGATCAAGTAATGCTACAAAGTGGATGGCATTTGAAACGAACAAGGTGTCTAACAACGAGGTGACGGAAAATAGTACTACTCATACCAACAAGTCGAACAATGACACAATAGATGAAGCCGACATGGCTAAGAGAGCTGCAGAATGGGGGCTAGCATTAATCTCAGAAGGAGAAGTGGCTGGCTCGTCGTCCTCGAATGTGGTGGTTCGGACCTCAGGTGATGCTGATCGGAGACTAAACTCATCGGAGAGGTTCACGTGGGAGTCGACGAGAACTTCCGAGGAGTCGAATTCGGGCTTGTCGGAGCGCTTTCCAAGGGTATCTCAAGAGTTGAAGGAAGTATTGGCCACTTTGCAACAAACATTTGTAGTGTCTGATGCAACAAAGCCTGATTGCCCCATTCTATATGCTAGTAGTGGATTCTTCACTATGACTGGTTACTCTTCTAAAGAGGTTATTGGGCGTAATTGGTAAGCTCCCATTCACTTACAAGTTTTGAACTCACCATCTTCTAATTTCAAAACTTCATGCAAATTATACTCGTGTAATTTAACCTTCTCATTAGGTATATTAAACCTGGAATTTTCGAGATATATGTTCTCGGGTGTACCAACATCACAACGATGTGCCTAAAAGTCTAAATTCTAGGGATGACTACCTGTACGAAGAAAAGGCATCGAATAATTTTTCATTTCTATCCGCTGGTTTGGTACAGAGAAATTAGACGAAAAAATTGAAACATCGAGAGAAATCTCTTTTTGCTTAGAAAAATGAAGAAAAATGAGAGGTAATCCAAAAAAAAAAAAAAAAATGAAAACCAGGATTCCAACTCGCACAAAAACCCCAATCAAAATAATAAAAACCACCAATTCTGCATTCCGCCATGGAAGAGCAGCTAGCTTCAATGAGTTTCCCTGCATTTTTTCTTCACTTGGTAACATAAAGACTGCAACTTTATTTCTAATCAAAGGTTTTTTTTTTTTTACAGTTGAAATGTTACTGTTGTAAGTTACTAATTATAGTATGTTGGTGCGTCTGCAGCCGATTTCTTCAGGGACCGGGAACAGACCAGAAGGAGGTGGAGAAGATAAGACAAGCAGTGAAAAATGGGACGAGTTACTGCGGAAGACTGTTAAATTTCAAAAAGGATGGAACCCCTTTCTGGAACCTTCTTACAATTACTCCTATCAAAGATGATCAGGGTCGTACCCTCAAATTTATTGGGTAAATTTTTTTGTTTTATGCTAAAGTTTTGAACTTTTACTGGGTTGTATGAGTAATTCTTCTTGTGGGCAAATTGTTTTTTTTTTTTTGGTTTGGTTGAATGCTAGTGAACTTAATTTTGGCTGAGAAATCTTTGTTCCCAATTCTCATTTGTTGGACAATGTGGAGCAAAACCAATTGGGGTTTTGCATTTGGGCACCAGGTATTTAATGAGGTCTTGGCTTAGCGGCCACAATTACGAACCGAGTATATTTGATCTAGTTAGATTGTTTGACAATGGATTGGTAGACCCTCATCCCCTTGAACTTCAAAATTTTTGTGGATAATGGAATTGGACAAGACAGTTACAGATGACGATTCATGTTAGCTGACCCCAAACCATTTTGGGAATAAGGCTTGGTTGTTAGTTGTTGTTGTTGTATGGACCAAGAACAAAGTCACAAAGAAGGGCAACTTTTAATCAAGTCGTACACTTTGATTAGTTAGATTGACAATGGATTGGAGGGCCTTTGGCCGTTTCAATAAGTAAAATTTTCAGAGAGAGTCTTCTTTTCCTTTCAATTGTTTGTTAGAATGTGGATATTCAAATACCATTTTTGTGTTTCTTCGCGAAATGGAGAGGAATGGAGCGATGACTTTAAGCAAAGTTGCTTGATAAATGAATCACGGAATGCTTTGTTACTTCTCTTTTTAGAATGTGGCATAACTGGAGTTGAAATTTTAGTTGAACTATTCAAAAGTTTAATCCTAGAATAATGACGGGATATTTTACATGGCTCACTTTAGATTATGGAATAGAACTATATGGTCCGTTTGTTAAGAGAGGTAGTTTGTGATATGGAGAAACAGATTGTCTGAGAAGTTATTGTATTCCTATTAACTAATTCATTTTGGCTAAGGAAGGTCATAGTGGGGGGTAGGTATGGTAGAAATGTGGCTGTTTCTAGCCTGAGTTTACCCTCAAATTTTCCATGTTATTCCTGAAATTTGATCTGAAATTGATTTTGGTGTTGCAGAATGCAGGTTGAGGTTAGTAAATACACAGAAGGAATAGTTGACAAGGCATTACGTCCTAATGGTCTACCCCAATCATTGATCCGTTATGATGGTACACGCTTTTTAACAACTTTTTTACCATTATGTATGTTGTTCATCATGCTGGCTATCTCTGTTTTTTCATGACGTCTCATGCACTTGGATATATGACATCAGCTCGTCAGAAGGAGAAGGCTATGGATTCCATAGAAGAGGTTGTTCAGACTGTGAAGCTTCCTCGCTCGCAGAGACAATCTGTGACTGCCAAACATGCTGACGCACAGGAGCCTGTGGGGAAGTCTGTTGGCGACATTTTGCCGAAATCTGTGGAAGCTGACTATATGTCAGCTCCAGGCAGACAGACTCCTCAAACTGATGCTAAAAGTGAAACGCCTACTAGAGATTTTGACCAAAGCTCTAGAAAATCAGCTCGGGTTTCTATGAAGGGGTGAGTCTATCAAAATAAAGTCTTTCCCTTAGTCTTTAATGCAAGTTGGGAGAAGCTACAGAATGAAGCCTTTTCTGATTTTGGTTCTATATTATGCAAAATAAACTTCCTTTCTTCTTTTACTTCTTAAATTGGTGTCTTTGATATCCGTAAGGTTATTTATCTTATCTATTTGTTCCCTTTTTGATGAAAGCATCATACTTGTTTCTTGTAGGTTTAAAGGAAGGTCTTCTGCAATGCATGAACGTCAACCTAGTCTTGAGCCAGAAGAACTGATGACAAAAGAGATTGATCATCATGACACTTGGCATCGTGCAGAAAGAGAAAGGGACATACGTCAAGGAATTGATCTAGCTACTACATTGGAGCGTATTGAGAAGAATTTCGTGATCAGTGATCCCAGACTTCCTGATAACCCAATTGTACGTTCGACTTAAAAGGAAAAAAACCTAACTGGCTAGGGAGTAGGGTCTTCCATCTTTTTTTGAGCAAAGCTCACTTCCGTTCCTCTATGTAGCATCTTGACTACATTGTCTCCTACCCATTTAGATTTGTTGTTTAGATTTAAAGTATTTTGAATATGAAGTTCTAGCGCTAGAGCGGATACTTCTCGAGTTCTCGTAAAACTTGAGGCTCATTACCTTGCACTAAATGCAGCTGACTGGAATATTGGATGTATGTTGCAGATATTTGCATCTGACAGCTTTCTGGAATTGACAGAGTTTACAAGAGAAGAAATTTTGGGAAGAAACTGTCGGTAGGTTCAGCTGGTACTCTTTGTACTTTACTTACCTTCCTGTCCTCTTTTTCCCTCTATATTGGTCAAATTTGTGGCAGTTTTGAGAACGAAGCATGATTGTAATAACACTTTTTTTTTTATAAGTCCAGTGGGTGTCACTGCCACTGTGGATATTCTTCGGTTTTATGTGCAAAATGTGTCTTCCCTTTTTAAATTGACAGAACTTTTTGTCTGAAGGTTCTTTCAATGATATTTTTGTCTCCGTATTTATTAACTCCTATCGAATTCAGCTCCTATCTCCCTTCAAATTTTCAGGTTCCTCCAGGGACCAGAAACCGATCAAGCAACTGTCCAAAAAATTAGAGACGCTATTAAGGAGCAACGGGAGATAACTGTTCAGCTAATTAATTATACCAAAACTGGTAAGCTCATCAGCATAATTATCTGTCATTCAAATAGGTTGTTACTGAGACGCCCTTGGGCTAGGTATTGCTGTTTAGGTTGGGTGTACTATCTCTTTCTTCAACAGCTCATTACATGCTTGGTTCTTTTTCCTACTTTTTCCAGGAAAGAAGTTTTGGAACTTGTTTCATTTGCAACCCATGCGAGATCAGAAGGTACTCACTCAAGATAGTTGGTTAATACCTAGTACTTTTAAGCTCAGCTGTGGCAGAAACTTATTCCACCACTTCACTGGTGTTTGTTCTCACTGGATGTGTAGGGAGAGCTGCAATATTTTATTGGTGTGCAACTAGATGGAAGTGATCATATAGAACCATTACGTAGTCGCTTATCAGAGAAAACGGAGCAGCAAAGCGCTAAAGTGGTATGTGGTTTGTTTGCTTCTTCTCTTGTATTTTCCGGGGCTGTCATGTGCTATGTTGTGTGTTTTATCTACGGCCAGCATTGACAATATTCGCATGCTAGTGATTTCTCTTGTTTATTTGAATTTGAGAGCCTCATCTCTTATGTTTTGCCACAATTGCAGGTCAAGGCTACAGCAGAAAATGTTAACGAAGCTGTTCGTGAACTTCCTGATGCCAACTTGGTAAGGTATCCCTTCTTGTTCTTTTTGTCTTTAATTGTTGGATCTGTGCATTGGGATCATAGACAATTTATTTTGTATTTCAGCTGATGTCAATTCAGAATTCCATTATTTCAAAACATTGTTGTTAACCAATTATACTTGCATTACTTAGAAAATGTCGAATCGAATCTTCACCAATCAAACAATTACTTAATGCAATATGCCAACATGTGGTTCTTAAAAAAGGAAAACAACTTTTGACATTGGTGTAACAAAACCTTTCTTAGTTGCCTGCATTGCCGAACCCTTGAGGGCCAGCAAAGACTTGTGGCCTTGTGGTTAGCATCTATTAAAATTTTGTGGCTTTTTGGCTAAAGTGGCTGTATGCACTAACTTTCTCAGAGACCTGAAGATTTGTGGGCAATTCATTCTGAACCTGTCTTTCCGAAGCCTCACAAGAGAGGTTCACCTTCTTGGGAAGCAATACAAAAGGTTTGTTTAGAGGTGTTTGTAGATATCCAATCTCAATTCTCTTGTTCATTTCTTCTTTTTTACCCCGTTTTTTCCTGCCGTATTGTAAAGTCTTGTGCCTGACTAAGTCTTCATTGCATCTGCATTCTAGATTACCGCAACTGGGGATAAAATCGGTCTAGATCATTTTAAGCCCTTAAGACCGTTGGGTTGTGGTGATACTGGCAGGTACGACTATCATCTGCATGGCAATTCCACCCTGCATATAAGTCTTTTTTGCACATTTTCATAAGATATAGCAAAGGTTTATTCGGTTTATTTGGAGCTACATTATATATACATAGTATCGTGCTGTTATTTACAGGGCTATTTAGCTTTTTGCAGTGTTCATTTGGTGGAGCTGAAAGGTACAGGAGAATTGTTTGCTATGAAGGCGATGGACAAATCTGTGATGTTGAATCGTAATAAGGTTATAAGGAATTTAACTTTTCCTACTGCTCTTTGTGTCTCCTTCATTCTCTGATCGACCTGATTCTGCTTAGAGTTTCACGTCTATTATAAGTACATGAAGCGGGGAACATTAGTCTGGATGAATCTAGAACAATTTGATTACACTTAAAGTTGAGCTAGTGGAATTTTAAATTTAGCTTGTTTCTGTGGTTCCGAAGTCTATACTTGGAAACTCGAATAAATTATAGTTGGGGTAGGGGGTGTACTAGAATTGGATTTCTCTCGAAAATGCTAGTAAGTATCCACTATTGCTGTGTGCTGCCAATGTTTATCAAAAGCCATAAACTTAGGAAGTTGCTCTTTTTCTGTTCTACTTGAAACAATGTCTCCATGTGTGATTTGTATTTCATAGGAATTGTTTTGTTTTTAGTTGAGGGGCTCATTGGAGACAGCCAGACAGGGATATATGGCCTTTTTTGGTTTGTTATTTGATAGAATATGTCTCTGAAGAAGGAACTAATATATATGCCAATGTTTTACAGGTCCACCGTGCGTGCATTGAGAGGGAGGTTATTGCGTTCCTGGACCATCCCTTCCTTCCTACTCTATACGCTTCATTCCAGGTCCTTACACTTTTAGATGTTCCACGTTAAACCTTCTATAGCTTCATACACTCTTGACGACATAAATGATTAATGCATAATGTTACCTGTTGAAAACGAGAACTCCTTCACAAGCAGGTTGATAATTGCATTTATCTAAGGTGCTCTATCATCTTTAAAAAGCTCTTATCTGTGCCTTGTGTTTGAAATTAGTCCATAGCTAATAGCATATCTAAAGCTCATCTACTCAATTGCTTGATTTAATGCCCTCGGATATTCTGTAATTAACGATGACCATCTACATGTCTTTCTTCGAAACAATACAGTAGAATCCTGTTAAGCAGGTATAGTGAAGTTCAGATACCAAATGTACACTGTGTTGCCCTATTTAGAGGAGAGGCTGATTTGTGGGACCAGTGGTGAGAGCTTTTAAGATAAATATTCTTATGGCTGACGGGCTCATAAAAGAGTTATTCACCTCCCCCCCCCCCCCCCTCTTCCCAGAAAGTAAAAAGATGAGCGATGTTTGGATATTTCTGTGCACATATTCCCAAATTCTGACCATTTTATGCATCTTGTATGTCTCCTTGATGTCAATACTAATGCCTCTCTATTTTCTCAGACTTCTACACACGTTTGTTTGATAACAGACTTTTGCCCTGGTGGAGAGCTGTTTGGTTTACTTGACAAACAGCCTATGAAGATTTTTAAGGAGGAATCTGCAAGGTGTGTTGTCAACTCCACACTTCAGAATACCACACTTGATTATATTGTCAATACTTAAGACTTCCGAGAAATCTGCTTTTTAGAGACTTCTGGAATTTGGTGTCTGTGCTGACTCTTTTCGGTCATATAGTTACTTGGAATAAGTTCTTTCCGCATATTCTCATATTTAGAGAAATTTGCGTTTTTTTTTTGTTTTTGTTTTTTTAAGCGTCACTTTGCACTAACCACCACCTTCAATTTTGTGAGAGCACTCCAAACACCATTCTCCTTGACAAATCCGTTATCTACCCACACAAATTTTTTGCAGTGTGCATGTCCTTTAGCTAAATTTAATGTCCTAGGGACCTCCATTTGTAGTGGGGGTGCGATGCTAGTGGATCGTGTCTTTTTTTTTTTTTTTTTTGAAGGAAATTTTGCTCTTTTCCTCTTTTGTAACACCTACGTGTAGGATGTTCTTGTCATAAGGAATCTAACTTTGTCAAAATTTGTGTTATATGGGTTTTCTCCTGTTCTCGCACTCTCTTTTGATAAGGTCACACTTTAAATCCTCAGACGCGCATTGTGAATTTAAACCCAAGCCAAAAGTCTATTGTTTTGCTATCACTTGTCATATTTTTTGTGCTCAAGTATTGGTTGTGGTGTTGTCCCCAGGTTTTATGCAGCTGAAGTTGTGATTGGATTGGAGTATGTTCACTGTTTAGGTAATATTGACATCTAAGATTCGCCCATTGCATTTATGTCATGGGTTGTAATGTTTCTTTTTACAACTTTTAACGGATATATGAACATTAGTCTTATTTAAAATGTGTTGAACCAGGATTCTGAGGTGCCAGACTTCAGCATTAAATTGAATATTCAAATTTCTTCTGGCCTTTTTAACATAACGAGATCAACTTTACATAATTGTAGAAATGGGCATTTAGATATTTGCTTGACTTGGTGTCTTTGCTACTAAGTTGGACTAACAAGTTTTATTAACTTCATGGAACAGGTATCATATACCGTGACTTGAAGCCTGAAAATATACTTCTTCAGAAGAACGGACATATTGTTTTGGCTGATTTTGACCTATCATTTCTGACATCTTGCAAACCACAAGTATGTGTAAGCTTCCCTCAAGAAAAGAAAAAAGAAAAGAAAAGAAAAGATAAAGTAGTACAGGCTGCCATTTTTTCTTGTTTGCTATCCTTCTCATCTTAACAACTATCAAGCTTATTTTTCTTGTTTGCAGGTGTTAAAGCCCCCTCAGACAAAGAAAAGACGATCCAGGAGCCAACCACCACCAGTATTTGTTGCTGAACCAGTAACTCAATCCAATTCATTTGTTGGAACTGAAGAGTACATTGCTCCGGTGCGTTTTTATTCGTGCTTATCAAATGATATGATTTAGTTACATGGGCAAGTTTGTTGAACTGGCTCCCATCTAGTTCGCAAAAAGGTTTGAATTTCTGACATGTGTTTTATGTTCCAGGAAATTATCACTGGAGCAGGCCATAGTAGTGCTATTGACTGGTGGGCTCTAGGTGAGTAATTCCTTCTGTAACACTTTTTCCGTCTATATGGAGTTATTGTGCAATGCAAGGTAGATAAAACTCTAATTATGTCCACAGTGAAAGTATAACACTTGCTATGTCCACATAGTCTCCAAATATCCCTCCCTCCCTCTTTCTCTCGTAAGGAAAACTTCAAAATGCATACAAAGGAGAAGTATTTTTCGATGTTGGATGAACTCTACTAAATTCCTGCTAAGTTTGTCAAGGATATGAATGACCTGTGGGCTATGTTCGATAAATCTGTTTTGTTCTTTCCGTAGGCATTTTGCTCTATGAGATGCTATATGGACGTACACCTTTCCGAGGGAAGAACAGACAAAAGACATTCGCGAACATCTTACACAAAGACCTTACATTTCCAAGTAGCATTCCAGTAAGAATTTCATGTTCTGACTTAGTTTGTGATTGGTGGTGCATTATTTGTCGTAGTTCTGAAGTTAGCTATTCTCGCAAATTCGTTTTTATAAGATTTTGTGACACGCTGTATACCTGACAATGTAGGTAAGTCTTGCAGCCAGACAGTTAATTCATGCACTGTTGCACAGAGATCCTGCAAACAGGTTGGGGTCCAAAGGCGGAGCCAACGAAATTAAAGAACACCCATTCTTCCGTGGAATAAACTGGCCTCTGATTCGCTGCATGGTATGTTTTCTACTACTTAACTTCCAGGAAATTATCAGGTGGTGGAAACAGAAATGTCAGAGGATAAGTTGACATTATTTACTTTCTGTTTACAGAGTGCACCAGAACTGGATGCGCCATTACAGATCATTGAAAAGGATCCAAATGCAAAAGAAATCGATTGGAGTGCCGATGGAGTCCTTGATGCACCTATGGACCTATTCTAAGGTTTGCTCTCTGTGAACTATGTTGAAACTACAATTCAAAGAAATGAGATATCGTAAAAAGAAGTCTACTAATTTCTCTTATTCCAAAGTTTTTTTTATAATTTATTGTTTTTTTTTCTAGTCCTAAGATTGTATCAACTAAAAGTTTAAATAATTTTTCTTGATCTTCTGAACGGGTTTGAAGGACCGTGAAAGGAGTGTCCTACATTTAACTTAAAGATGTTTAACACGACTGCAGGTGTATTCGTCTTGGACAATTGCAGGCTTCCAAGTACTCATTGTCAGAGAACGATGATTTTTGACATTTGTAGCAGTTTGTACATAGAGATGATATGTTAATGAAGAAGTGAGGCAATAAATTGAAGTTCTGGCGAATGCAGGAATTAGGAAGCTGAGATGAACTGGCCTATCCAATTTGTATTGTGATTCGTAATACATATTTTTGGGTGTCCCTCATTTGCTTTCTGTTTATAGGCACATATCAGAGTAGGATGTTTGAGTTGCTTGTACTGTTTATGAGATGATGCTCTGTATATTTCAACAATGTAAAGTCATAGCACCAATTTGTTCAGAGTTCGATTGACCACAGAAAGTTGCATAATATTTTTAACCAAAAAGGCTTCAAATCCAAAAGACTCGGGAGTTTGACAAAACACATACATTGTGCGATATAATGCTTGTGCCCAGGATAATATAGAATCCTAGCCAAGAGGTAAAACACATACATTGCGCGACTGCAGCACAGATAAGAGCATCGCGGCTAATATTTCAGTTTTATGTAGAAGGTTTGTAATGAAATGCCTTCTCATTGATAAGAAACAGTAGAATACTACAATCAGCATTTAAACAATAATACAACCACAGGAAGAAAGTAAGAGACCTTGTCTAGGTAAGATGAGAAATTGCACAAAAATGTATACTGCACGCTCTCTGAAGAGAGATCTTTTCACAGACCAAAAATAATTTCACTAAGCTGCACCCAGTAAATTTATCCATCCATAGAGACGCCTACTTTGTCGCCTGGGCAATTATATTACTGATTGAGCTCTCTTGCTCTTTCGCAGCTTCAACCAGTGAATCCTACAAGTCAAATCATAACATCAGCACATTTTCACATAGACAGATCTAGTGTATATTAATTCCAATAACAATCAGGTAAACTATTGCACCTGTGCAGCTATCAGCCGGGCAACAGTTTTCTTGCTTGATTCTTGTAGCTCACCAGCAATCAGAATCTCATCAAGTATATAGTATGCCTTTCATGACCATATCACACAAAATGAGGGAACATAAGATGGCAATAATCAAACCTTTCGATAATAATAACAGCGACAATGATGAAGTGTTTTACAGATTCACCCTCTCAAAATAAAAAAAAAGTCATACACATACCTTATGAAAGTTGAAGATCAAGTCTAGTTCACAGACCTGGAGAGGATCGTGTTACAATTATGTATAAAGTTAAAAACCAGCTAAATAGAGAAGAACAGTTTGGTATATGATTCTAAAAGCGAACAGTACTCACACTTCCGAAATAGCGGTCTAGAATCTCTACGAAATGATGGACCATTTCCAGGACCTCTAGTTCATTGTCTTCCTGATCAATGCACATGCAGAAATACAAACTTGCATACCTGCATTCATCATTGTATGAAATGTAAGAGACCCAGTAAAGAAAAATCAGAGAAACCAAATCTACCAACATGGACAAGGACTGCTAGGTTCAGTGAAAAAAAATGGCACAAGCTTATACACAGAAGCGTTCCATAAAATCGCATCAAGTTCTAAATGCTAGGTTTTTTAGATTTAACTGGTATTATATAACACATGGCAACATATGAGGGGAACGGATGTGCAGTCATCGTATACTCGTAATGAGGAAGTCTTCTCTCAAACTCTCTTAAAGAATATTTACAATGTATTACTCTCAAAACTTACAGCTTTTCTCTTCAAAGCTAAAAACTTACTACTAAATCTTGAAACCTCATAGGTAACCATTTAGTCGGATCATCTCAACTTTTATGATAAAAGGATTCATAAAAACCAGGTAAAAGCCAAGATGCTATAACCATGTGCAGTTCTGAGAAGCAGTCAAATATCAGCTTCTGTGACAAAGACTATAGCAAACAATATGACCAAAAATCGAGAGAACGAAGTGAAGCCTTGTCTTGAAAGAAGCTTATGAAGCTGAGCCATAATTTGAGTTCGTGAGAGCGGTATGTAAACTTGCTTCTGATGGAAATGCACCATTTTCATAGTCTATACTATTCTCAAACATCCACAACAGCAAGAACAGACTTATCATCTGATTAAAAACAATGTTGCCGTGCTCTAGCTATGGCTGAAACCCTTGACAAGCCATCCTAACTCCTAAAGTACTATTCATCTTGTATCAAGAATGTTATACCACTCCTAAATCTAGAGGACTCTTCAAGGGAGAAATTTCTTTCCTCATAAACAATTCGACAAATCTTTGAAAACAAAATATGAATGGCCACTACAGGTTGATGTAAAACATATATCCTTATGCGGTACCATAAGATGTCCAGACGGGCCAAGGCATACATAAACGTCAGATGATAAACACAATCGGCATTTGCAAACTTTTTAACATAGCATATAAGACCTAGTTGCCACAACAGAGAAACTAGAAACATCTTATCTACCAAATCCAAAGCCAAACAATAAGCATTTTACCTTCTATAGACAACCTTTAGTCCTCTCCAATCGACAAAGTTACAAAGCTTTGGTCCCCGAGAGAGAATCAATCCACTAAGCTCACGAAGAACCTTCACAAATCGCAACCATCAATAACACGTAATCTCACCCAAACCCACAATCCCCAATCAGACACTAAAAGAACTTATACCTTAGATCTCTCCTTCTGAGCATAAGGAGAGTACCATTTTGTCAATCTCACTTTTCCTTGTCGATTTATTAGGATCACAAACTGAATCTGTGCACATTTAATATACCCGATGCGCGAATTAGCACACGAATACACACGATAACACACAATGCAATAATGAATCAACTTCTAACAATCACATAAACTAATAAAACCTCAAAACCCCCCAATTGTTCGAGAAATTAGGGAAATTACACGCCCGTCAGATTACATCACAACCGATATTCAACCATTACTACAATTTAGAACAAAATTGCTAAACAATTAAACTTCCAATCACAAAATTTAACCTCAAAAATCATAAAACTAGATGATAAGAGCAATAAATCGCAAAATTGGGGCAATTCAACTTCAATTGACAAAGTATAGGCCAGAATTGAGCAATTAAACAACGAAAATGAACAAACTTTGGCATCAAATTGCAGAAATCTGAAGAAATCATGGAATTTTAATAAATTTCTAACAAGATCAACCTAGTAATCGAGTTTCCGTAATACACAACATGATACAGATTAGCGAGTAATGGGAATCGTGAAGAACAAGATTAGGGAGGGATCGATCGAAAGAGTGAAGAAGAAGAAAGTACCATTTTTGGGATGTCTGGAGGAGAGAGAAAAGTAACGGTGGAGGTCGAGCTAAACAGCTTTCGCAGCGAATGACAAATCTCAGAGATCTCCCACCAATTCTTTTGCCTAAGTGTCGATGAAAATAGAGTAATTCCTCCTATTTCGACGAAATGTTATGTCATTCCCGTTATTTTTTCGTTAGAAATATTTGGACGAAAATTGGAACAAAAGTTTTATAAAATCGAGCAAATTACTCTCGTTGTCTTTTCATTGCCCGTTGAGTTGCTAGACTTGTTTAGTGCGGTGGCTGAGGAATTACGTCTTGGTAAACGACTTTCCCTAAGCTATTACGGCTTTTGGCGGCTCTTGATTAATGTAAACTCCGCTCATGTTATTCCCCTCAACAAAAATTCCGTGCACATTATGTATTTATATTAATCTAGTAATCAATTTTACGATGTCGTAGAAATATAAAACTATTATATATCAATGATATCATTATAATTTTATGAGATTGCTACCTAAAGTGCATTGGAATATGGAGTCGAACCGTAGTGTGATCGAGTACACATTTGCACACAATACACATCGTTTTGTGGTGTATATCTAAACTTCAATAAGCCGGATACAAAATATAAAATTATGTTGACATCTACATATGACCTATTAGTAATGAAACTATTTTCATCCCTTCCTCTTGTATTCTTGATGATTTGTGACGAAAATTTTTCTACCACCGTTATATCTGATTTATATTGAATATTATAAAATGGTATAATGAACGCCTAAACATCAATACCGTCATACTTATGTCAAGGAATATCAAGTATCTATAATGTTGAATTAATTTTCTTGACATTTTGTCAATTCTCTTTAGCCTACTAAAAGAGTCTTCACATTAGATGGTTTTGTAAGATCTACACAGGCTTTCACAAGTTACTCATCATGCTAGTATATACTACTACGTTTAAATCACCATGTCGACATAATGATTAATGACGTCAAAACACAAATGTTTTCCTACACACTTCTTAATCATGAGCCTAAACGCAACAACGAATAATCTATTAATTTAATTATGTATAGGTCAATGCCATATATGATTAAATTAAAATTTGACGAGGGTAGATCGTGGTGACTTGCAATTTGCGTAGGAGTACATAAAGAATGAAATTTCAAGAGCAAAATGAATGAATCGCGTATACTCATAACTTTTCAATCGATGATCTAAGTTAATCTGATCAACTCAATTTACATCTTGATCAATGATCAACTACAGCAATGAATCAAATAATAGATCAATCGAATTGAACCACCTAGTAACAAATTAAAGAGGGCAAAATTAGATTACAGGACTAGGAATCCGGACGGACATATGAGATCGAGTATCACTAGGTTACGCTATTTCATTTTCCCCTTCTCGGAAATTCCTTTTAGCCCATTGTACTCGCGGCCTACTCGATCTGACCCCTCTAACTTGAAATACACGAGAACACATCGTTGCACGATGCATACGACGTACTCTCATGCACATTCAAGAACGAGGTCCTACAAAGAGGACATGTGAACTGATTCCTGTCAACCCATTTATCAATGCATGCCATATGAAAAACATGGCCGCATTTAGAGAGTTGGCTCACTGAGTCTTCACCCTCAAACTCAACCAAACAAACTGAGCATGCCTCGTCTTCTTCGCAATCGTCACCGTGGCTTGAACAACACTCATTGATCTTCAAATCTTTGTATGTGCTCATCGGAAGGTCGATGTTGCACGTCATTGTTTCGCCCGAATTGACACCCTTTGAGCAGTACGAGCATTCTACGTGGTGGTGGTGCATGCATATGATGAAACCTAGGATGTTCGATAAAACATCCTTGATACGTAGGTAAGGAGCGTAAATGCATGTGTAGAACACAACCGTGGCCATGCATAATTTCGATCCATACACAAAGAATATCATCTTTTTTTGTTGACGATGAAATAATGGATTCACAACGAGGTATTTGTAAGGATTTTACGTGATCTAATAACACGGAAATTTGACAAAAATTATGATTATAAGTTTTTTTTTTTTTTTCGGATGAGTTTTGTGTTTTCAGATTACTTGAGAATATTTGAATGAATGAATATAATGAAGAGGAGGAAATGATCCCTTTATATAGATTTAGACAATGAGTCTAAAGTCAACCACGCGAATAATTTCATAGTGTTTGGGAGGCATATATAGTAGCTTATCAATCAAGTGAACTCTGACTTGGTGGTGCTAAAGACTACTAGAATATTAGTAGTCTATTTTTTAATGTATATAATAAGGTTGAAAAATGAAGACTTAGCTTATATGGTGCACTCATGTCATATGGGTTAGCATTCTTTATTACCCGGATTCCGGACCATTTATCGAAGTCTTACACCCGGAGTATCCGGGGGGGCGGCGCCGACCCCACATTCTTCCTAGTCCTATTCTGATCAGAGTGATTAAGACGGTAATTATGCTTCCCAAGTAGGAGGTAGTGAGGTCCTAATTAATCTTAATCCATAAGTAACGTTTTGTAGTATATCTTTAAGGGATAACGCGTCAATTCACCCGAAGACACATAGGGGAATGGGGGTTCATTTCATTGTAGATCCCTTTGCCCGTAAACCATAGGCCACTATTATAAGTTTTCGTGGTGAAGGATTAGTTAGAACAACAATTGTGTCAGAAAAAATGTTCAATGTTCAACATATTACAAAGATTACTCTATTTTCACAGGTCAGATTCGACGCCGCTGACTAATGTGTTATCCATAAGCCACCACAAAGAACATGTCTAAATTTAGTTCAATGAGTTAGATACAACTTACAAGTAGGAATTTGTTAATCAACAGGGTTGGCAATCAGATTATAAATGAGACTTCTAATAGTTTTTTGTAACACATGGATGTTGATTGGTGGATACTAATGGATGAACATGGCATCTGTTGGAAATAATGGTCAGTCTCTTACTCACATGACACAATCAAGCTCACTATGTTGCTCGTTTTATTGGTCTTACGTCCATTCATGTAATACAAATAAAAATTGGAAAAGAAAAAAAAAACGATTTTGACTTTTTATTAGTGAAATTTATTAAAATTGAAAAAATAAAGAAAAGGAATTTGATCGAATAGGGCATAAGAAATGTAGGAAGTACATGTCACAATCAATAAATTTAAAAGAAATGAAAATTTGTATTATTGACCAAGTATATAATTCAGGAAGCTTGTGAAGTCAATTCAGATTGAAGAAACAAAATTATGATTATGATAGCCATCTAAATACACATTTTCGGAGTTAACTCTATATTATTCATCTGTCTACACTTTAAGTAAGAGTCGGGTCGAGCAGAACCACAAGGAAGGTGTGGAGCTATCTCAAGTCTCAACTCCCCTCTAAAGGTTTGCATTCCTGAGCCACAAATTCGAGACCTCTAAATAACAGGATGCAACCTCATTTCAGTTAGATCCGATATAAACAATCAAGAATTCAAGACTATATGAAATAGTTAGCTCTTCTAGGATGTCGCCACCAATTGCTGTGAGACACAACGAGCTAGCATGTAACATATTTTTTGAAATCAAGCATGTAACATATTGGTGCCTTGGTGGTGGTCTTTGGACACTTATCTGTAGCTTTTGAGAGAGATAAAAATGATTGACTGGTTGACAAACAAATGCAATTAATAAACAGGCAACTTCAACACAAAATATGAATATATCCAATTTAGGATGTCAAGATGTAAGGAATATGCATGATGCGCCTACTAATCCTATAAACTAATGCCTCATACACCTATTTAGGTGTAAATGCATAGTAAAGACACCATCATTCTAGCTGGATTGACATACTGTATCAGATTACAGTATATCAGTAGGTGAGACTTCAGACTTACACTACAGTAGACTACAACCAGGTTCAGGCTATGTGCCAAATAAAGTGAGGTCTAGGAAAACTTCTCGCTCTGTACCTAGAACATTCACCAAATAACCATATATTCAGCATCGTGAAACGAAGGAGGACATTCACGAAAAGTGGCATATGCCATCGAAACAGGTCCAATGCAAATCATTGTATGCCTGCTGAAATCTCAAACATGAGGCTAAACTGACTATATAGCTGCTACCGGAGCAGAGAACTATGTCCATCAAAGAGCTGAGAACTATGGTTAAGTTCCAGATTGAATCAAAACGACGTCTCAACTGTCAGAAATCGACTAAGGGATGCTTCAATAGCAACATTGGAGTTTCACGGATCAGTAAAAGACATTTACTACTAAATCAAGCAAATTCTAGTCAATGCATCCTAAGGGTCCTCCCCTAACCTGTCACCTTATGTGATGCACAGCTGAATGAATATCAGAAATTGCAGTGAAACTGTGCAATAACATAAAGCTACGAGCCAATGACAGACGAAAGAGGTGGCGAGTGAATCCGATGTCATAATTATCCATTAGAGATGCAAGTAATGCTGCACTCTAATGCTAGTCTGAATAAGTTTTCGCCCTTATAAGATTATAAGGAATCTACCTGTTAGCCTAGATAATTGCAAGTCCTACAGACTAGTTATGGATTCGCCTAAGTTCTAACTACAGTACAGTTTATCAATGCAACAGCAGGAGGTCAAGCAGAAGAGAAATATAGTATTTCTTAAAGGACACACCTAATATCATTCTATAATTATAAAGACCTGATAACAAAACCGCCTAACCACCACCCCCTGGAAATATATCAAGCCATTTTACTTCAACTTGGGACAAACATTATTTAAAGAAAAGACCGACCAAATCGCCAAAGATCTTCTAGGCATAAAAAATTCCGAGATATAGGGTCCAGAGAGCTAAATTAATAGGATACATAATCGCGTTAAATATATCCCTTAATTAAGAATTAAATTAAGATGATACACCTTGCAAATAATGGCACACCACGTGGCTGCACATTCCAGAATTAACAAAGAAATCGTGATAGAGAAATCCCATTCCTTCACCAGTTCTCTTACTCCTTGGACAGTCTCAGATTACATAATATGTGGCGTTCTAGAGAGATATATGGGTGCAGGTATACACTTCTTTGCAGATAAAAATCAATAGAGAAGAGAGAATTACCTGAGTCACTGCAGAACCACGCCAAATAACATTAAGTACAATGAGGAACATGAAGGGGTTGACCTTATGCTACCCAAAAGATTGTTCAGCTGCAACCAAAACTGCACCAAGGCTGAAGATAACCAGCTCATTCTTTCCATAAAAAGTGAACATGAAACTATAAAAAGAAAATTACATGAAATTCGATGCATGGAACGTCGAATTCTTGGCCTAGATATGCATCTTTGTCACTCTAACAAAAACTCATTGTGTGATCACCTCACTCGATTCTAACGCGACTCATTTACTTCGTTCAACGAATATTCTACAAACCTCACTCTATTTTGTCTTTGTTAAGAAAATCCAATCTAAGATGAAGTAAAACCACTTTAATAAAGAACATCAGTCGAGTGAAAAACATAACAAATAGTGTAGGCTCTAAAGTTGACTATGGCTCAAACAACCATTCCAATGCTTCCAAGTCCCAAGGTTTGCACAGGGGCGAGATAAACAACTTAATCAAGTGTTGCTCGCCCGCCTTTTGGTCAATCAGTCAGCCACAGTAAGGTAACACTAAGCTAAATTTTATTGTTTTAGAGGTAAAAAAGTTGTCAAGGGTAACAATTCACATTATGAAGCATCAATAGAAAAGCTTTGACTTCGAAGGAAGGCTTGTCCACTAAAATCACAGAAAAAGTCTAAATTTTAAATTCACATAATATGACAGTCAGAGCTCTGCCACACTACAAAAATGAAAAAGAGAGCTCTATGAAGTTTTAAGAGACCTAACTTCAAACAAGATGCCAAAAGCCACACCGACTACTAACAGAAAGGTTGTTCATCTGTATCAGATCAACCAAATGTGTCAAGAAGATTAGAATCTTTGGGAGTCAATGACCTTCATGGGCTCATAATATGGGATAATCTTCTGAGTCTAGTGCAGAAGATCCTTTGAAGTCCGAAGTTTGTGACACAACAAGAACTATGCATGCGGTCTATCAAAGCGTACAATGGCCATAGTCATAATGAACCACTATGATATTTCTTTCTTCTATGCTAATTTGCTCACACTTTGGCTAAACACAGTATCTAACGTGGGTACATTTCCAATTGTGAGTCTCGGTTACTTTTAGAACAATTTCATGTATCCAGGTTAAAAGGAAATGTCTTGTATATGTATGATGGGAAAATCGATATAATTGAACATAGTTCACACATAAACATAGTTTTTACAGAAAAGACAAGCACGAAGTACAAAGAAGTAAATCAAAGCTAATCTTATGACCAGGTCACATATGAGACTTCAGAAATGGGACAAGCATGATGTGTCTCACAAACAATCATTGACAATACCCTGAAGACTTGCCCTTAAGATTCCATTGTTGCTCATTTTCAACTTTCAACGAGTGGACATTTTAGCAAGAATATTGGACTGCAAGGATAAACATCCTGACAAAGACTAGAAAATGTTCTGTAGATGAAGAAGCTTAGATTCTCAATAATTAGTTGGTTAGTCCCAGAATTTCAGAAACAACCAAGTTCAAAACAGCAACTTGGAATGACAAAATAAAAGTGTGAAAGGAAGAACATTTCTATAAACTCAGGCAGGAAGCTTTTGAGATCAGCAGAGAAGTTTTCAGCTACGAAATCGAAAAAAACAAGGACTGCCCAAAAGGAGGGTGCTTAGTTGTTTAAATTATGCCAGAAGTATCCTACCACACTCAAGAAAGTCATATAAAAAATTTCATTACCAACAATGTATTCTCAAGAGCTTCTCTAGATGCAAAAAAACAACACATGGGTGTTGCACCTAAACCAATGTAAACACAAAGGATCAGAAGAAATAGGATTTAAGGCTTTAAGCGTTGCATGGAAATTGCAAATCAAAAGACTCCCTGAATTTTTATTACAATAAAACGTTGGTTAAATGTATGAATTGATGCTAAACATAGCAGCAAAATCATGGAATCCACTATAAATAGCAACTTACAGAGGAAGAGAGACAATATGAAAGTACTTCAGTTAAGGCAATTGAAATCTTCACAGGCATGCTTACAGATTTGAGGCTCACGTGAAAGAGAACAAGTTGATCAATGCGTAGTCTTCTTAGGGCCAAGTATCGCTTCCCAGACCATTGGTGATGTCGGACCTGTCTTATCCAAATAAACTCTCACAGCTTTCTCATCCAAAAAGAATCCTCTTTGTTTTAGAGTCCCAATAATCTTTTGAGCATCTTCGACTCCCTTCTCCATACAGTACTCATGGACCAATCCGGTGAATGTTGGGATGTTTGGTGAATGACCAGCTTCCAGCATCTCCAAGCAGACCTCAATTGCCTCTTCCAGTCTCTTCGCCTTACAGAGACCTTTTATCAAGACACCGTAACTAAAAGCATTGGGCGCAATGCCATTGTCTTGCATCTTCTTAAAAATCCTCTTAGCATCATCAAGCTTCTGAGCCTGGCAAAATCCTTCAACCACAGCTGTATACACGACCACTTCAGGCATAGTACCCTTCTCACGCATCAACCCGAAAAGTTTCATAGCTTCATGAACCAACCCATCCTTACACAGTCCATCAAGCATCGCCACTGCATTAGGAATAAGCCCACTTTTCTTCATCTTATTAAAAATCCCATCAGCATCAGCCGGCTCCTCCAACTTTTCTTCTTCGGGTGGAGGGGCATCCCGAACCTCACTCGACTCCTTCTCCTCCTTACCCACCCCACCAAGCTTAAACTTATCAAGAAAATCATCACCCTCTTTCCCACCACGCCCCTCCCCTTTCACCGGCCCATTCAAAAGCTCGCGCACAGAAGGCCGATAATCCTTCTTCCCCTCATCCTCCCCACCCAAACCAACACCCCCACTATCTTCTTCATCAAGCTTAAAGAAATCATCACTCAATTTCATATTACCCTTACCCCCATCCCCACCAATTGGCTTACTATACCCATCATTCCTCCTCCCTTGTCCTCGATAATCGCGATCCGACCGGGCATTCTGCCCACCAAATTGAGGCCTTTGCCTCTCCCCTCTTGTAAGCCTACCAGAACTAGAACCATGGCTTCCACCACCTCTGTGCCCACTAAAATTCCCACCATTTCTACCAGAAAATCTATCATTTTCATCATAATCATTCCTACCACGATTATAATCATTCCTACTATTCCTTATATCTTGCCCATTTCTCCCATGCCCATCAAATGAACTAAACACCCTAATTCTCAACAAATTTGAACTCCCATGCCTATAAATTTGGTGGGTTTCAGATGAATTTGAAAAAGATTTCAAATACTTAGAAAAAGCAGCAAGATTTGATGTGTTACCTCTCATTTCTTTCGTCTCCAATCTTCAAGTTGAAGTCTTGCTGAAGAAAAACCCTTAACCTGGGAAATTGGAATGAAGTTTGTGATTGATTTGTGAACTTTGGGAGGGTTTTGAGGAGGTTTTAGGGATTTCGAGTAGAGGAGGGTAAAATTGTAAATTCACAATGGTAGTAGGGTCAGTCCATTTTTCACGGGGAAAAAAAAGGGGGGGGGATAGATAAGATTATACGGAGTATGCACATTTTCATTCATCTCTTATTATACTGATAAGAGTGAAGAAGTAGAGTGGCTTAAAAAACCCAAAAAATTTGGGGGTTTTGGATCAATTTCTCTGCAAATGCTTGTTCATTGTTGAAAATTTATACTTCAATATAGAAAAGGTTAGTACTTTATTATCTAAATGATTATTTGAAGCAAGAAATTCTTCGTAATTAAAATTTTTCCAAGATTGCAACTTTATATTGTTTCTTGTTAATTAAGGTTCATTTTAGGTGATTTTTCTTGGTGTTTTCGATTGAATTTGGAATTTGAAGAATTACCCATTGTTTGTTTTGTTGGGTTCATAAATTATAATTCGTTTGCATGATTAGAAGCAAAAATGTATCATGTATCATGTATAATTCCACAAGTATGAAGTTTCTTGTTATTTGGAATTAATTGGGATGAAATTTTGTGCAATTATTGGGGATTTGAGGAATTTTTCATTGTTTTTGTGTTTAGTTGTCGGATTATAGCTGGGTTTTGTTGAATTGGTGATTTTATTCATGAATTTCCTCTGTTGCAACTCTCTGTGGGTATTGTTTGAATGTCCTCCTGGTTCTCATTTTGTTAAATTGTGTGTTGGAAGTTGTTGGTTGCAATTTAATTAGGTCTTATGCACCCTACGATTCCGGTATCGCTGAGGCTGCTAAACTTTAGTTGTCAGCTGAACAAATCATCAACTGTTTTAGTCTAAACTAAAAGAGAAGAGCCAAAAGTTCCAATCTTGGTGATGCTTGTTGGAAATAACTTGTTGGTATTGTCATCATATTGGGGGTTGCAGTGGCTTCTAAGTTTTATGATGCGTTTTCCAGAAGCTAGACAATGCTCTATTGATATACTTCTCTTAGAAAATTTGATGTCTTTTTTTTTCCTTTCATAGCTTGGGTGAAGGCGTTATTCGTAAATTTTTTGTATTTAATTGGACCTACTTTGATGTACTCGATCTGAGTATTGTCATAGGATATTACCTTCATATCCATGTTGAATTGTCGTGATGAACTTGAGGACCTTATTTTCTGCTGCAAGCCTGCAATCATTCTCAAAAATTAAATACTTCAATAGGTCTTGTATACTTCATGATCTCTCTTCCATTTCACTGACATATATCTATGAACCGGTGAAAGTGTTCTCTTCAACAAAATAGGAAAAAAGTTTAGACTTCAGAACACATTCGGGGCCTTGAGATTTCTTTCTCAAAATATTTAGCATTCACCCAACATAGCATAGTCATAGTTTTTGTCTTCTCTGAATAAAATGGTGTTACTTTTGCAATGAGGGGCATATATATGCATGTCGACCCAAACTCATAGCCTGACCATAAATTAATGATTATGTTGTTGTTTGAAGGAGCCATGGAGGTTAGTAGCAGCCAAACCAGCAGCAGTGGTGTACTGTGGTTCTTCAAGGACAAAGGTTTTGATGATAAAAGCATCAGCGACATGTTTAGAAGGTGCAAGCGACTGGAACACTTGCAAAGGGAGAAGGCCTCGCAAAACTGGGCTTATTTGAGAAGCCTTGGTATTCAAGAGAGGAAACTCCCCTCTGTTGTTGTAAAGTGCCCCAAAATACTCACATTTGGAGTGGAGGAGACACTTGAGCCTATGGTTCAGTGCCTTAAAACACTGGCTACCAAGCCAGAAGAGGTAGCGACTGCTATAGTTAAGTTTCCTTATATCTTCTGTCATAGTGCAGAGGGGAAACTCTGTCCATTGTTGGGTTTCTTTGAGGCGTTGGGGATCACAGATAAGCAACTTGGTAAAATGTTGTTGCTGAACCCTAGGATTGTCAGCTACAGTATAGAACCTAAGCTTACTCTGCTTGTGGATTTTCTCGCCAAGCTTGGCTTCACTGAAGAAGGTTTAATTGGTAAAATTCTGGTGAAGAATCCGTACATAATGGGTTACAATGTGGAGAAGAGGCTGCAGCCTACTGCCGATTTCCTAAAAAAAGTCGGCCTGACAAAGCAGGATCTTCAGAAAGTGGCATTAAACTACCCTGAGGTTCTGTGTAGAGATGTTAACAAAGTCCTAAAACCAAATTTTGATTATCTTAACAGCTGCGGGTTTGATGGCAAGCAAATAGCAACTGTGGTCTCAGGTTATCCCCCTGTCCTGATCAAAAGCATCAAAAACTCTTTAGAGCCAAAGATAAAGTTCCTGGTCGAGGTAATGGGCAAAAGGATTCAGGATGTCGTTGAATATCCAGACTTCTTCAAGCATGGGTTAAAGAAGAGCTTGGAGTTGCGGCAAAAGGTCTTGTCACAGAAGAACATAGATTTTAGCTTGAATGAGATGCTGTACTACAATCGAAAGAAGTTCTGCTTGAAATATGGTTCGACCTAGAGTACGCTCAAGTCGCCACAGATCCGACCTTTTTTCACCCTTTTCCATTTACCCGTTTGTACCAGTTATTTATAGTTGTAACTTGTAAGCTACATTTATATGTGAGAAACAAATTAAATTAAGCTAAAGCATTCAGGCTCACTCAGCACTCCACTTAATTTGTTTGTAGATGCCAAACCAATGTAACTTGTTATTCCAAACAAACCCACAAAAATAAAGAGTAATCGCTAAGCAAAATGTCTTTCACTCTTTTGGTAACTTTACATACGGAGTACAAGACATCAACTTATTATATAAGAAAGAAAACGATTCCACTCTCGAGCAGCGGAATCGTTTTTAAATAAAGATGCGTGCACGTAATTGTACTCCACATAATATATTACATAATTGAGGTACTAATAATTAAGTACGAATGAGACGGTCAGTCCAACCATAACATTTAGTAACATCTTGTTTACCAACGAAACAAGGCCCAGATTCATGGATTTTCCAAGTGCAGCTTTCCTCACACACATACCTATCCTCGGCCGACCTATAAACATTAAACCAACCTGTTTGGTTACCATTCGGGGTTAACGTAAACGCACATGCATACTTTGATTGATCCCAAGCTTTGGGCTTAAAAGTCCATTGCACCGAACCGCCGTAAGGGATGACATGCGAACCCAGTCCCGACTCATCCTCATTTATCTTGTGCATTACGCTAACATCAAAGAAACACTCGCTCGTCATATCCTGCTTTCCCTCCAATTGATTCATAATCCTCACCGTCACCGGCTTGTCCGCCTCGCATTTCAATGCCACCACCACCACCACTAACGCCACGTATACAATCTTCATCATCAACTGCTTTTGCATTGTTTGTTTTTCTCGTCAATTTCAAAAAAAAAAAATCTCTATCAAGTACGTATGTATGTAGTAGTAGTGTATACTTGCATATACTATAGTATTCGAGATTGGACCTTTGTATTTATATAAGTACTAAGGAGTATGATTTATTACTCGTACAAAAAGAATGATTAATTACACGAATTAATGTATAATTCAGTGAATCAAGGGCTAATTAGTACCTTTTAATTGTGCATTGATTAATTGAATTAATTCCATGTATTAGATATACACTACTTAATTTGCTCACAGCATTAATCTGTTGATAATAAGGACTAGATTAATCTTTAATGACTAATTGACTATAAAGAATATATAAATGCCATTTTGTGGCTTAGTGTTTTCTTAAATAATTTTGGAATTTGAATAACTTGCTTAAAACTACGTGCTAGTTGTTTTTTTTTTTTTTTTTCATAAGTGAATTCAAATAATGTAGTCTTATCAGTGCAAGATTCATCTTATCTTATCTTAATTAAAGACTGAGACTACTACTATTGAGGAATGCTATGTGAATTAATAACGTTTGAAATTGGGAAGATATTTTAATACGGAGTACAAATTAGTTTCCTACCTGAGTAGAAATAAGTTTTATCATTTTATTTCTTTAAAAAAAAAATTATCAATAATTATGTCTATTTATAAAACTTTTACTTTCAATACAGATCATGTGATTCCAGTCCAAATAAGCATAATAAGGGAAATACATAATAATGTAAAGATGAAATCAATTGATACAGTAGTAAATATTAAAAAAATTATAATGTTTGTTTTTTTTAGAAATTTGTCACATTTTTTATATGAAAAACATTATACTTATATCATTGTGGATGGAAATAAAGTTCATCTACACTCTTTACCAAACAAGTGATTTTGAATGATTTTTAAAGTGGAATTTAACGATATATGTCACGTGACATGACAAACACCTTAACTAAAACTGGTGAACGTGATCGTTACTTAAGACACAACTTTTAATATATAGTATAGTCGTATAGATAGACCTAGAGGGAACGTGCAATGTAATCGAAAATTTGTACCTATTTTGTACTATGTAAATTATCCGAAGGCTTATAATAATTGATTATATGTTAGTCTGTCCGCCGCGACATTGGACTTGAGAATTACGTTCTCAAAACCATCCACAAACTTTCACCTTCGATTCTCTAATATCGCAAGATCCTGATTTTAATTTGACACTAGTGAAAGTCGTATACTTTGAACAAAAACAAATGTACTAATTTAGATACATTGCACTTTTATTCCTTTAATAAAAACGACGAAATTGTTTTTGATCTCATAAAATCATACGAAATTATTACTTTCATACAAGCATAGATGGCCTACAAACTATACAGTCGTAGTTTTCTGTTTTTAGTCGCGAAAGCGGGGTTTGAATAATCCCAAGAGTAGCAAGTAAAATTAGTTTTGGGCTGAGGATCATTAAGGTTATGGCCATAAATCTTGCAAGGACCATCTTCGTAGATACCCCACCAACAGAAGACACCACAGTCTAGTGAGTCCCTAGAATCATTAAAGATGGGGTACGTAATGTTTTTGTTGTCCCACACAAATTCACAATAGTGCGTGGGCGATGAAAGGATACCGGCCTTGAAGCTGAACTCATACAGCCCGTTGTACGGTAGTACCTGCACCCCGTAATCACTTTTTCTATATGTGCAGTGAACTTGAAGATTCTTACCGTCACTTAACTTGTTGGTAATTTTCTCATAGATTCTCACCCCACTTATGCAAATTATATTTGTTGACACTAGTAAAACTATGAGGACCATGATGATGTTGTTATTGTTCATTTTTCGAGTCATTTTTTTGGGTGAGAATGGAATTATGAATGATATAGTAGTCATATGGGTTATGTATGTTTTATATATGTATGGAGTATTGTATTATATTATATGGAGTATTGTATTATGTTATATACTCCTAATTGATTGATAAATTAATTCTACATTTTATTTGGGTATGAAAGTAATTAATTTAGAGGCAAAAGAAAGGCCAAGAGACTATTTTACCTTTATTATGGGATGATTTTTTACCTTATATAGACAACTAGACTTATGGTGGTCAAGATGTGAAATAATTCGGATGCATGAATGTAATTCATCCTTCACATTCCTCAATTATGGGTATAAGTTTTGTGTGAGACACTCTCACACTAAGTTGTTGTAAAATCATCATATTTCGTTTTTATAATGACCTCATTTATGTTTCTAGTGGTCATTGTACCTCTTCTAGTGATCGGCTGAAATCACAACAAATGTGGCTTAGTTGTAAACTCAAAGATTATTAAAAGCAATACAATGATCACATAATAATAATGTTAAATGTACGTTAATTGGTCACTTTTAAACCAAATAAAGTATTTACCGTGAGACCGTCTTATATGAGACTTAATTATATATCGTGCAAGTGTCAAATAACGTTTTCAATTAAAAAGGGGGGAAAAGAAGTAGCTAACGAGTAACGACCAAATATCAACTAGCTCAATTGCTCATGATGTCACATTGTCACGGCATATTTATCTTTTGGACCATCCAATAAGAGTCAGATCGATTTTAGTTCAGACTATTACATACTTACATAGGCAACAAAACTCATCTTCGTCGTAAGATTTAACATAACACCCATATTTTCTTTCTCACTAATACAGGGAATCAACAAAGGCGAAAATACCATAAAAATCAACAATAATAAGTACAAGATAAATCATGTATTCCAATGTTGACAACCGTAGTTAACCCAAAACCCTTTCTCCATGGTGATTTTGGATGAATGTTTATTTCTATAGATCGTTTCATATTTTCATACAATGTATCTAGGGGTTGTTCATTTCACGTTAGATATTGTGAGACAGTTTTATACGAGACTTATTATATAGGAATTGTATGAATCATAATAGTACAAGATTCGTCTTATATTATCTTAAATAAAAGACTGAGACTATTATATTATATAGGAATGCTATTATATCTATGTGAATCAAATAACGTTTGAACTTGGGAAAACTAAAACAAGCTAAGTTTATATTTACGTGCATAATTGCATATGGCTGAGCAATGACAAATAAACTTGGAAAACGTTCTAACTCCCAACGAAAAAATAACATGCACGGGTACATAAATTAAGTAAATTACTCAGATTTTACACAAATAGGCCTAAAGTGAACATGCAATTGAATCGGAAATTTGTAAATAGGCTATACTACGCAAATGATTTGATTGATTAAAATTAATTATATGTTAGTTGATGCGCTGTGACACTGGACCATCCACAAACTTTATAACCTTTAACACTAGTAAAAATCGTATTTATTTCAAACAAAAAACAAATGTACTAATTCAGATGAATCGTACTTTTATTCCTTGAACAAAACACGCGGAAATTATACTAATACAAGCATATACTCCGGCCTATAGAGTATGGAGTAGTAGTTTTCTGTTTTTAGTGGCGAAAGGGGGAATAAGCTTTGAATCCCAATCGTAGCAAGTAAAATTAGATTTGGGCTGAGGATTATTAAGGTTATGCCCATAAATCTTGCAAAGCCCATTTTCGTAGACACCCCACCAACAGAAGACACCACAGTCAACCCAATCCCTCTCATAATTAAAGATGGGGAATGTGATGTTTTTGTTGTCCCACATAAATTCACAATAGTGGGTGGGCGATGTAAAGAACCCGGCCTTGAAGCTGAACTCGTACAGGCCGTTGTACGGTAGTACCTGCACCCCGTAATCACTTTTTCTATATGTGCAGTGAACTCGAAGATTCTTACCGTCACTTAACTTGTTGGTTATTCTCTCATAGATTCTCACCCCACTTATGCAAATTATATTTACCGATACTAGTAAAACTATCAGGAACATGATGTTGTTATTCATCTTCATTTTTTTTTTTTAAATTTTGGTGAGGGTGGAATTATGAATGATATACGGATTAGTAGTCATATGGGTTTTGTTTTTATATGTCCTAATTGATTGATGAATTAGGTATTAATCGAACGTAATTAATTTAGAGGCAAAGGGAAGGCCAAGAGATTATTTTACCTTTATTATGGTGGTCAAGATGTGATAATTGGTTGCATGAATGTGATTCGTCCTTCACATTCCTCAATTATGGACATTAATAAGTCTTTTGTGAGACTTATAACCATATTTAGAGTAATCCATCTGATAGGGGCTGAGTCCTCCGGGACCAGTAAATTACCGATAATTAAAAAAAAAAAATGACCATATTTAGAGGCAAAGGGAAGGCCAAGAGATTATTTCACCTTTATGGGGGTGATTTATGACCATATGTAGACCAATTTGGATCATCTGTACAAAAATAGTGTCCCATTTCATATTCTATTTATCGGAAGTTGACACGTGTCATTTTCAAAATAAAAAACGATAAAGATTTCCAAATAATGTGATGTGTCATCTTCCATTTTATGGGACATGAAGTGAGACACCATTTTAGGGACATAAGATCTCAATTGTATGTAGACATCCCTGGTGGTCAAAATCTCAATCATCTTTCACATTCTTCTCCTACGATTTCCAGGAAAAAAAGGGATAAACCCTAAATCACATTTTTTTTCTTTGGACTATTCGATTGAAATCAAATCTGATTTCAGTAAGATAAAATTACATAGGACGACAAAACTCACTCATAAATTTTAATGACGCAACATTTTTCACAAATATAATAAGTTAACATAGGCTAAAAGACTAGATTATGTATTCCAGTGTTGACAATCATAATCATCATTAACAACATCTTGGACCTTATAAACCAAGCAAGGCCCGGACTCACGGATGATCCACCAGCACATTTCGGAGCACACATCGTCATCCCTGTGCTCGTTATAGATCTGGTACCAATGTGACGCGTTATTAAACACGAACTCGCAATTGTACTTGGTAGTAAACAAAACACTGGCCTTAAACCCGAATTCGTATAATCCTTTATACGGAACATCTTGGACCGGAACATCCCCCCCACCATGTTTTGATAGACACCGAATCTGAGCGTTGATTCCCGGACCTAGCATGTTAGTGATTCTTACGTGAGTTCGTGCATCGGTCTGCCAAGTTGTTAGGGACACAATTACTAGTACTAGTAAAATGGCACTAGTACTAATATGTTATGCACTTGAGTGACTTGACGATTCACCACCATTGTGCTAGCTAGCTAGATTGCTAAAAGTCTGGGATTTTCTTTATTTTTATTATTATGATGATTCAACTTTAGCCTTTACTTCATGCCCTACATGTTATATCTATATATATGTAAACAAATTATTATACAAGGTATCATAATCTTCAGATTTGATGTTTGTAAGGATTTTCTTGCATTTAGCCTTTTACTCCAAAAAATATACTTAGTACCTAAAATGTACGGTTGAATATTCCTTCACACCAAAAAACACTAGAGTGAAAAAAAATATTCCATTCGAATGTTTTTTCTTACAAAGGAAATTGAGAACGAACTTTATTGGTTTTTATTTCATCAATCGTCTTATAGGGAATGCCGATGGTTACGACTTACGATAACATAAAAGTTGTAACATTATTGGAGAAACATTACATTGATATACACCCATACAAGCAAGATTAATTTTCCTAATAAAAAAGGCATAAAAGATTAATTAACCAACATACTCCTCTATTATTTTTATTATTATTGTTTTTTTGGCGAAGGCAAACTGAAATTAAAATACGCAAAATAAACACGAAGCTGACGCCTGATCTAAGTGGTACATACCACCACTTCATAGACATCCTTGACACCTACACTACTCGACTTAAACCGACCATGACAAGATTTAGCAAACTTATGTCTTGAGCAACTACAGTCCACTATCTTTCAGAATTGAAGAAAATGCTCAATCCTCCCAATAATAATAACGCTCATAATAATGAAACTTAATTAGGTATTCCAATTTTGACAATCATAATCCTCATTAGTGACACCATTAATAGCTTCAACCAAGCAAGGACCAGACTCTTTGATGATCCACCAGCACACGGCCCAGCACACATCAAGTTCCCTGTGCTCGTTATAGATCTGGAACCAATGTGACGTGTTCTTAAACACGAACTCACAATTGTACCTAGTAGTACCAAAAAAACTCGGGGTAAACCCAAACTCGTATAGACCTAGATAAGGTACGTCCATCATTGGAACGTCTTTACCCCCATGTTTCGATAAACATCGAATCTGAGCGTTTATTCCTGGACCTAACATGTTAGTGATTCTTACATGAGCTCTCCGTGCATCTGTGCGCGAAATTTCCCATGATAAAATCACTAGTAACACTAAAATCGCACTACTAATGTGTTTACACACTCTGGAGCTCATCATTTTTGTTTTGCTCTGAGATTTTCTTGTTTAGGAGATGAGCTTAGAGGTTAATTTATACACGTTTTATATAGGTGCAAAACAAATTAAAAGCTCATTAATTTATTACATGTATACAATGTGACATTTGTATGGTTTTCTTAGGTTTGCTCAAAATTATATGTAGCTGAATTTAATGTGAAAGAAGGAATATTCGGATGTTCTCTTGTATGAACTTCAACTTCAAGTTTCAAGAGGGTTGGTTTTTGAGTTTTCTCGTGACCCTTGTCCAAAAAAAAAAAAAAAAAAAAAAAGCAAGTTTGATTCTCACTGGATCAATGGGTAACTATTTACGAGTTTACCCCCATTTTCAACGGGAGTTAGTTTAGTTATCGAGACGGACAACGATAGTATACCATCGGGTGGTAAAAACGATGATCCAAGTAATAATACTCGTATGGGTCAAATATAGCCCTATTACATGCCAAATGGGCGTCCAAGAAAACAAATTAAACACAAATCCAACCCAACAAAAAAAAAAAAACCCAAAATTTTTCAACCCTTGACGTCAAAGCCTCCGGAGATCCGGCCACCGGCGTCAGCTTAACGTAAGCTGATTAATAACCGGCGAAAAATTACCATCACTCACAAAGTCACAGTTTTTCGTTTCACTGTTTTTGTTGGTTGCTGAATTTACCTCATACAGTTCTCTCTGAATCCTCATTTTATCAGGTAAGAAAGCTCAAGTTCATATTTGTCCTCTAATTTACCTCTCATAACAGTAAATTTTTAGTCTTAGTTACAATAACCCACTGTTGAAACCTTCATATATTTGATAAAATGTGAAAATTTATTAATTTTTGATTAAGATGGTGAATTTTGGTGGTAAAGTTTTCATCTTTTTTGCATTTCTTGTTGTGGGGCAGTGAAATTGATATCAAGACAGTAAATTTAGGTTTAGAAATGGAGGGGAATTAAGTGGTCGCTTTTTTACTGTGGATGAATGATTTGAGTTTGAACTGAATACCCAGAAAAAACAGTAAAAAAAAAAAAAGGGTTTTTGTTAATGTAAGTGAAAAATGGAAATAATGCAGTGAAATTGATGAACATTGGGAGGCAGAGGTCCCTTGGAAGTGGGGGGCAGTATGTATTGGATTACCTGAAGCGTATGCAAGCAGAGAATTCTAGCTTTTACTATGCAGTTCAGGGCGATCTCGGCCCCTCGAATTCCAATGTTTTCTGGGCTGATGCTGCTTGCAGGAGTAACTATACCTACTTTGGGGATACAGTGGTTGTTGACACCTCGTTTCGTGCAAAAGGCTGGAAGGTTCCGTTTGCGACATTTACTGGGGTGAATCATCATGGGCATCCTGTACTTTTTGGATGTGCTTTGTTGCATAATGAATCTGAGGCTTCCTATATCTGGCTGTTCCAGACATGGCTACACGCAATGTATGGGCGAGCCCCAGTGTCAGTCACTACGGAGCCTGATAGATTTGTGCAGATGGCTGCAGTTCAGGTCTTGCCTAATACAATACTACGTTACTGCAAATGGAGCATGTTTAGAGAGACTCGGTCTCATTTGGGTCATGTTTATATGTCACACCCTGATTTTGATGTTGATTTTAGGAAGTGTGTAGATGAGAGTGAATCAGTTGAGGAATTTGAATCTAAATGGGAGTCACTTTTGGCGCAGTATTATTTGATGGATGATGAATGGCTGCAGTCGGTTTATGATGCTCGCCATCAGTGGGTTCCTGCATACCTGCGGGACACCTTCTTTGGTGAGCTGCCATATACTGAGAAAGTTACGTACTTTGATGACTTTGTAAATGCCAGTACCACTATACAACTGTTGATTAAGCAATATGAGAAAGCCATTGCGAGCTGGCTTGAAATGGAATTGAAAGCAGACGACGATACAATTAATACAATGCCAGTGTTGAAGACCCCATCACCAATGGAGAAACAAGCGGCAAACTTGTTTACCCGGAAAATATTCACAAAGTTCCAAGATGAGCTTGTTGAGACTATGGTCAATCCTGCAACTAAACTCGAGGAATCTGGAACAGTCACTACATTTCGGGTGGCTAAGTTTGGGGAAGAGCATAAAGCCCATGTCGTTACTTTCAATAGTTTGGGGACGAAAGCTAGTTGTAGCTGCAGAATGTATGAATTCTCAGGCATAATTTGCAGGCACATATTAGCAGTTTTCAGAGCGAAGAATGTTCTTACTCTTCCTCCTGAATATATATTGAAAAGGTGGACAAGAGATGCTAAAACTGGAGCACAACCTGATGAATATGCTTCTGAGGAACCAGTTAATTCACGAGGATCTTTGAATGTTAGATATAGTGATTTACGACAGGAAGCACTCAAGTTTGTGGAGGAAGGTGCAAAGTCCATCCATGTCTATAACGTAGCCATGGATGCTCTACGTGAAGCTGCAAAGAAGGTCGCTGCTGTAAAGAACCATGGCCCTGGAATCATCCAGGGGAGCTCTCTGGCTAATGGTAACAATCAAGAGACATCGTGCCAGTCCGCTGTAAGTTCAAATCAGTCTGACTCTTTTTTCCTGCTGTTTTTTGATGAACTGTAGGCTATGTAGATATTAGGTTGCCTACGTACGTGGGCTCTATGTGTACGGGACGCTCTATGCTGTGAATCTTCGTCATTGCTGTAATTTAGTTCAGAAACAAAACCTGCCACAAATGCTGTGAATCTCTCGTCTGCAGTTTCATGGGCCTCATTGCTGTTGCATATGTTTCTTTGGATTATGATATATTGAAACATATGTTGTGTTTTTAGAATGAGATTCGGAATAAACTTATCAGGCAATTATTAAACGGATACTCATACTATGGACTAAATTATATCACAGGAGGAGAAGGCAAAGAAAATCCACGGACTGACTGCAGAGTTGGAGAACACAAACAAGCGGTGTGAGGTCTATCGTGCAAATTTACTTGCAGTTCTTAAAGATATGGAGGACCAAAAGCTGAAGCTATCTGTCAAAGTCCAGAATGCAAGACTTGGGCTGAAAGAGTGATTTTTCGCCATTGACACTAAAGCTCGGATCATGAGTAGATCTGCTATAGACGACATGTGTAGTAGATGTAGAGTCGTCTAGAGCTCGAAGATGACATTCGAGCATTTGTTTGTCTTGACTAGTTATGTCTTGATAAATACTTGCTAGTTACTAACACATAGTTAACCCCTGATTTGTTCACTATCATCTTCTTCATTTGTCGCATTAAGCAGCAAAACCAAGCATTTTTGGATCAGTTTGCACCTTACATTGATACTTTCTATTCTATTAGAATTAGAATGTACAGAAAGATGTCTCCCATAAATGGGAGAGTAAAATTTATTATAAGAATGTAAAAATCGCTATCTGCTTAAATGTCATATTTGAGGCATACAGACTTTACGAACCTACATATTATAAAAATGGTAATAGAATGATGACATCTTTAGCTCGGGCCTGAGGAGTCAATAGCCTCATAACTTGGCGCATTACGACATTGCCATGGACGTCAAGATCGATAGCAATGGAATCGCCCTCCTTCACTTGTTCGTCTGCAATCCACTGAGCCAAGCGATCCTCGAGAACCCTTGTAATACACCTCCTCAATGGCCTAGCTCCATTGATGGGATCATACCCTTCTTCAATCAACTTGTTTTGTACGCTATTTTTAAGGTCAACAGTTACATAGTACTTCTTTTTGAGCCAGCCATAGACTTTGTTAAGCATTATTTCCAGAATCTTCTTCAAGTCATGGCGACTCAAACTGATCAAACATAATGACATCGTCCAATCGATTCAACAGCTCAGGCCAGAAAAACTTCTTTTAATTCTTCCACAACTTGCAATTTCAGGTGATGATACTCCCCCAAACTTCGGCATTTTGCTTCACTGAACAGTTTGTGTGCAAGGTTTGATGTCATAAAATTTGCATAAGAAGATCAATCTGTTTTTCCCTCCAAGTTACTGCTTTTAATTTCCCCTGCATATTTGACAACACAGTGAGCAAAATGTCATAGTATAACGTACAACTTCTCCATCTTGTACACAAAAGCATGAGTATTATTAGCACTCCAAAATAAGCATGACTATTATGCTAACCCCACAATTCCCACCCACTTGCTCTCTAATGATGTGCCCTAGCACAGTGTTGGGGCTAGCATAACTGCGTCGTTCACATAAACAATGTCAAAAGCCAATTCAACAGTACCAATGAGTGCAAACGAAACTCAAACAATGGGACTTTTAGGAATCTAAAATAAGCATTGTGCCATTAACATTAAAAAGTGTTTAATGCCAATTCATGAGTACCAATAAGTGAAGACGAAAATTCGAAGTAGCATATGGGAGCAAGTACCTTCTTCGCAAGATTTGTCAAGTCATTGCCATACTTGTCTGGTTTTGGAGCATAGGAGGCGTAACTGCGAATCTGGTTGAAATCATGATGGATAAGTCTGGTAGAACTTAAAATTAGGGAAGAACCCCAACTTCTTGAACCAAAAATCCGTGGTCAACAATTGACTAGCCGCTGCATGGCCTGCATCTTCAAAATCAGACCAATACTTGTAAAACCAAAAACCGCAACTCTCAGCTTGCTTGGTTTTTATTTTTTGGGGGGAGGGGCTAAGTACAACTCTTGTACCCCGAGGTCTCTCTGCTTGAGTAATAATATCTTTCCCTCCAAGCCACCATCCCCGAATCCTGATTATGCAAACCGTGTAATAAAATAATTTATAGCAAGTTTGATCTCCGACATAATTTTATAATTTTCCTTCAACAAAATAAATAAAATGAAATCATGCCAGCCATTGCGTTTCAAAAAAAAATTCAGTGCCATGGATTAAAAGCAGTGAAAAGCACCCCTCAAAATTACGGCTTTCACCTGCCAAAAGCCTGCCAGTTTGAAGTTTCAGTACTTAGTGAGAGCTGGGTAACTCTTGGCCATGAGATCTCTCAGACTGACTTTGTGTGCCCTAGACCGCTGAGATCCATTGACATGGGTTATGGTGAAGAATCCATCTCTTGCATTCCAGCAAATAGCCCTGCGGATTACTTGAAAGAATTCAAGCATACAGTGAAAGACAGGCTGATACTCAGATCAGGGGGTGATATCTTTCCAGAACACTAATTTTCACTTTTCCACTGTCGTCCGCCTTAAGGTATATGGTCACACAAAATCACAAGAAAAAGACACGCAACAGACAAAGCTACGGTAGCAAAGAATTGGAGACGATATTTTCACAGAAATCAGAAGAACGATTCACAGAATCACTGGTATAAACTCTGGGTCACATGAAGAAAATCAAATCTCAGTTAAAGTATCCGTGTCAGAAGTTACAATGCTATGTCAAAGGCTGCACAATTCAAGTAATCTACTATCAAAACAATTTACAATGTAAGGAATAGAAAGGACAAAACATACAAAAGCAAGGACTGAGATAAATAAAAAATAACTCATAATATACAAGAAAGAAGAGCAATGCTCAGCACCTTTACGTGGCATCTTTCAAACTCCGCTTCACATTATGCACTTTCACTACTAATTGTTGTTTGTGATCCTCAATGTCCTTTAGAACTGACAGCAAATTGGCTCGATAGACTTCACACTTTCTATTAGCCAGCTCCAGCTCTTCGCTAAGTTTTCTAATTTCCTTGTCCATGATATCCTAAGAACATTCACAATTATCATACATTTGAGCAAGCTTCTACTTACATAGGTAGCTCTTAGAAAACACAACTTCATCATAGCCAGAAACTAAAGGTAATAATGCATGGAGAAGTAAGAAAAGATAGCGTACATCAATATAACAACTAACAAGGTATACAAAATTACAACCGAGATTGTAAAGCTGTACATATGACATAGAACACCAACCTACTGAGGTCAACATCGGTTTCCAAAACATAACACCAACCCAACCCCTCCCCTCTCCAACAGTCAAACCACAAAATTCAAAAAGATATCAAATTTTGTTCCACCTGAAATCCAAAACATCCACAAAAGACACATAAAAGCTACCAGGCATCTGCTGCATACTACATAAAGATATAAACAAATTATCACCTAAAAACAATGTGGAACAGACAAACTAAAAGCCTTAGGTATTCCATGTTGACAGAAGCTAAATGGTGGAAGAATTCAATAATTAACCAAATCAGAGAGCTTTGCATTACCTCAGGGACTTGCTGAGTCAAGTCTGCACAATTGTCCTTGCGAGCAGTATCCAAAGAACCCCCATCTCCAATTGAGTCCTTAATATGCCCATTTGTCATAGAATTTCTTCCGACATTCTTCATCGCATAGGCAACCTTTTCAGAAGCCTCTTGTAAAGCAACAATGGCTACATCATAGGTCTCAGAAGTACTAGCCCCTTCATCAACAAATTTGAAAGCCTCATGCCGTAAATTACTGTATCGAACTGTGTGCGACTCTAAATAAGTAGGCACAACACCTCTGCTCTGATCATCCAATGTAACACTACTCTTAGCATTTCTTGTCCACCTCTTCAAGATGTAGTGGGATGGAAGGGTCAAAATATTAGTCACTCTAAAGACTGCCAATATATGTCTGCAAAGAAGCCCCGAAAACTCAAACATTTGACAACTACAAGTCGCTCTCATCTCTAAGATGTTAAATCTGACGTAGAAAGTCCTATGATCCTCCCCAAACTTAGCTACTTCATAAGTGATAACTTCACCATTATCCTCTGCTTTTGTGGCCATGAATGTCAAAGTCCCCACCAGCTCCTCCTGAAACCTTACAAATAGCTTTCTAGTATAGAGCACAGACGCTTGTTTCTCCATGGGAGAAGGCGTCCTAAGCACCGGAGGGGTGTTCATAGTCTCAAAATCAGCCTTAACTTCTTTCTCATTTCGACTCTCCAATGCTTTCTCATACAACTTAAAGAACTGGTTTAGACCAGTGGACGCATTCACATACCCATCAAAATACGAGTTCATACTATCACTACGTTGTGTAATGGACATCTCTGCGAAAAAAGCATCTCTCAAGTACACAGGAACCCACTGCCTACGAGCAGCATAAATCATCTGAAGCCACTCACTTTCCCTAAGATCATACCTACCCAAAAGCGACAACCAACACGACTCAAACTCCTCAATCGACTCAGGCAAGTTAACACACTTATGAAAATCGGACTCAAAGCAAGGATGCTCAAGGAAAACATGAGACAACTTCTCCTGACACTTCTTAAACATATGCCACTTACAAAACCTATGCCTCGTCTCAGGGAAAACCTGCATTACAGCAGAGCTAATAGTCACATCATAGTCAGTAGTAACCGAAACAGGAAGAGGCCTCCCCGACATTGCCTCCAAGAAAGTATTAAACAGCCAAACAAACGAGGATTCCGACTCACTCGCCAAAAATGCACACCCAAACAACACAGGCTGACCGTGGTGATTGACCCCCATCACCGGCACAAACGGCAACCTATACCTATTACTCCTAAATGTAGTATCGTAACTAACACTATCACCAAAATACCGATAATTCAACCTCGATTTCTCGTCCGACCAAAACACATTCCCCGTAAAACAACCCTCATCTTCTTCCTCCCCTTGAACTTTATAATAAAAATCAGGGTTGTCTTGTTTCATACGTTTCAAATAATCAATAAGTAGCTGAAAATCACCTTCTACATTCTTATTCTTATTCTTAAGCCTATTGTTCCGCATGTAATTCCTACAATCAACCTCAGTAAACCCTACCTTACTAGCGCCGCCGTATTCCTCAATTAACGCCGCCATTATCCGCCGCGGCCCCAATCCCGCCGCCTGTAACGTGTCAATCAACGTCTTCGCCGCGCCTGATATCTGCCGGTGCGACCGCAGTGAATGTACCTGATCAGCCGGTACTAAGTCATGATTATGCTCCTTAATGTAACCGTTAACCGTCCATTTACCGGAATCCTCGTTGATTTTAACCGACAACATCGCTTTGCAACCGACACGTGTTATCACGCGCGGCCGCTTTATTTCCCGCCCAATCATCCGCTTCTCATTGAGGTTGCGGAATCCTTCTTTAGCGCAGACGAACGACCGCGATATGATCGCGCCGTCTTTCCGAGAGCGGCGCGACGAGCTCACGCGCGTACTAAACCCTACGCGCCGCGCGTACGAGTTGTAAAACGATTTCGCGGCTTCTTCCGACTCAAACTCCATTCCTTCGTACGGCTCCAAATCGCCGCCGCCTCCGCCGTTAGGGATGTAAATTGCGCCGGAAAATGTAGCGGTTTGCGTCGGTTCCGGTAAGACGACGCCGTTTTCGTCGTCGAATTCAATAGCGTCGGAGTTGTTGCTGAGACCGCCGCCGATTTCAATGTCGAAGTTTAAGACTTGATTGTCCATTTTCGTAATTCTAGGGTTTAATTAAATTGAATTGGATTATTTGGGGGATAATGTTAGGGTTTAAGAAAAAAAAGGGGGAAATTAGATCGTTAATTATTTGATTAAGGAGGTAATTAACTTATTAGTGAAGGTAACACAGAGAAAGGGGAAAATTGGCGGAAGATGAGGAGAGAGAAAGGAGAGTGGGCGGGGGAATGAAGGTGGTGTTCTTGTGTTTTTACTTTCTGTTGGGGTTGAGAAAGGGATTTTGTCGTGGCCGTTGATTTGATGTGATCAAGGTTGTGTGCCGTTGGATTTGATGTGGAAAACTGGAAATTCATTTGTTCGTGTTTGTTGCTAAAAATGGAATTTTTATCTGAATTTGGTAGGTACACCGGATTATTTTGGGTGTGTTGTTTTCCGTTCATTTTTTTTAGTGGACTGGACTATATGAAGTCGATATGGGCAGTGGACTATGGATCTTAACTCTCGAAGTCTCAAGCGTTGGGCCTTTGTCATGAAAGCAACTCTCAACTCCAAATGAAGATACTACCGTAAAAGACGCGTCAAATTGCGGCATTATTAAAGAGGGTATTCGGATCACGAATTTATCAAGTATATTAGTTGTACTTTTCACGGTTTGAGTTTTATTTGACGATAGCCTTGTACTTGATAATTTCAGCATTCGTTGTAGATGTCGTATGGTATGGCAAAATATTATGAATGAATTTTCCACCCTTTAAAAAAATAGTGGCATTTAGAAATAAATTTCTGTTTAATTCAGTGTTGTTTTTAGAGTAATTATTTTCCCATGGTTCTCCCAATTTGGCTTCATTGTTACGTGAATTTGTGTCGGACTTTCGAATTTTGCAGGCATATCTCATATGAGAAAAGTGATATGACAAATATACAGATTACCGTTTGTGAGTGCAGTGTTCCGTCAAATCAAAGGATTTAGGTGTACGTTGTATTAACGTTGAAGAAATTGAAGGTCAAACTCTACAGTCTCCTACAGTTAGACCAATCACATGTGTGATAGTGATTTCTGATTTGCATACTACGATACGAATTAAACGTGACATCAATCAGTACTTCAGCAGTCGACCAGAAATTATAAACATATCACTGTGATTAGAATGATTCTAATCACAGCGTTGGCTTACACGTGCGTACAATCACTGCTGGTAGTCGACTCGCCAAAGGTCAGATTTCTGTACAAGACTGAATCGTGCGAGACTGCGAGCCAGTACATGAAAAAGGTTATGGCTTCCACGTAGATGAAAAATGTGCGTTTAAACTCACACTTAGGGACAGGGGCGGATCTACTGCTAACAATGGGGGGTCGGCCGACCCTCCAAGTGAAATGAAGAAAAAATGAGCTTTTCTTCTAGTTTGTGTCCAAAGAAAAACAAAATGATTTATTGACCCTCCAACTTTTAGCTATTTAGTGCAATCTTAATGAGTTATAAATAAATGGGAGGGGCAAATATGTCGTTCAAACACCAACCCACATGGGCTCTGACCAAAAATGACATTCTTGCAGAGAAATAATACTAATTTAAGTCATTCCTCTCACTCTCTCTCTCCTTAATAGACTTGTTTACTGAGACTTTAGGGATGAATTGTTAGGCACCTCACGTGCAAAGAAAAAAGTTCTATGGGTAAAACCCAAGAGGTAGAATAATAAATCTTTCAATGTTTATTAGGAGTAATAGAGTAAGAAATCGTCTTCAAAAAAGTTGGCAATGAATTTTTAGTACACGATATTTTTTTTTCCTTTATGAAGCACCCTATCTCTAATTCGTAGTCCCCTAGAACAATACTCCATAATCCATATTGGTAGCAAATTCAGGGTTATCGGTTATTCAGTTTCATGTTTTTTTTATAGCATAACGCCAAAAAGTTTTAAGATGGGGCCCACATATTAGAATTGACGGACGTTCTTTTTTCTCCGCCATATAAGGTCTATATAGTATATGACCCCCCAAGATCAAAATCCTGGATACGCCACTACTTAGGGAGTAATGCAAATTACATACAGAGTAGCGTACATCATACTTGTGAGTTGTGACATAATAGGGAAAATGGAAGGTGATATTACGAGATAATATCGAGAGATATTATGGAGTAATATGGTCAGCAATATTACCATACGAAGTTATGGTGATATCGTGCATATGTTAATATTGTTAATATGGTAAATTAGATTAACCTAGATTGTTTTTAGGTAAATTGTATACCTTGGAGGTTAAGTTAGTACGAGTATATATACGATGTACAATTGATAAAATCAATGAGAAACACGAAACATGAATCGTGTCTGATAAATTTCGTTGCGTTATGTTTCTCCCCATGAACTAGTTTCATGGTACCGACCGACCGACCCGAATTCCCGTAACATGACATAATGTGCTTGGATGGAATAATAAACTGAACAAAAAAATAGGATGAAATGGCATGACTCTGTATTGTACTCCCTTCATTCATATCCAAATGTCTTATTTTTTTTTACAGTTTTTGACGGATTATACTTAGGCACACCTCTATATCAAATGAAATGTTCACTTAGTGTAAAAATTAACAAATACAGAGTACTTTATTCTGCAATGGCACTATCCCAATTCCCCTTCATTTTACAGCAAATAAAGCATTCATTTGGTTGATATGTGGGTCAAAATATGGTAAGTGAAAAGTCAATGGAACATTTGAATATGAATGGAGGGAGTATACCACAACTACATGGAAACTGACAAGCCTCTAATTTCTTTGCGGCATCAAACAACTACTCCATACTAATTCAGTAATTTGTACGCCGATAACTGTATGTAACCTAAAATTCCGGTTCAAAACTCATTTTACAAGTAGGTTCAAAAATTTGTAATGTAAAGACAAATTAGAGAACAAATCAAGGAAGGATAAGATGGTGAAATTTGGGTTGCATTGCATATACTCCCTCCGTCCCCCTTTAAACACCCCGTTTTCCTTTTTTGGGTGTCTCACTTTAAACACCCCATTTCTAAATGGGAAATTATCCAATATACCCCTGAGGTTCCCGAATTTTTCGGGTATACCCCTCAGGTTTCCGAGCTATCCAATATACCCCTGAGGTTTGCAAAATGCGGTTTTTTTGTGTTTTTCACTAACGGACACTAACACCATTAACCATTTTTATGAAAATTGAATTTTTTTTTTAAATTTGACTAATAATAACACAAATTAAAAAAAAAAAACACAATTTTCTCTCACCTCCCTCTCCAACCCCAACCCAACCCACGGAGCCGCCGCCTCACCACCGCCACTCTGCACCGACCACCACCTGGGCCACCGCCACCACCACCACCATATGCGCACCCCTCCTGCGACCACACTCCGGCCACCCATTACCCCGACTACCCACCCCTCCATAGGCCACGGCCCTTTCTCTTCAAACACACTCTCCCTCACATCTTCAATTAGATTCAATTTGATCTTCAATTGGTGCAATTTATATGCTTTTTGGGTAATATTTCGTGTGTTTGAAGATCAAATTGAATCTAATTGAAGATAAAATTGAATCTAATTGAAGATGTGAGGGAGAGTGTGTTTGAAGAGAAAGGGCCGTGGCCTATGGAGGGGTGGGTGGTCGGGGTAATGGGTGGCCGGAGTGTGGTCGCGGGAGGGGTGCGCATATGGTGGTGGTGGTGGCGGTGGCCCAGGTGGTGGTCGGTGCAGAGTGGCGGTGGTGAGGCGGCGGCTCCGTGGGTTGGGTTGGGGTTGGAGAGGGAGGTGAGAGAAAATTGTGTTTTTTTTTTTAATTTGTGTTATTATTAGTCAAATTTAAAAAAAAAATTCAATTTTCATAAAAATGGTTAATGGTGTTAGTGTCCGTTAGTGAAAAACACAAAAAAACCGCATTTTGCAAACCTCAGGGGTATATTGGATAGCTCGGAAACCTGAGGGGTATACCCGAAAAATTCGGGAATCTCAGGGGTATATTGGATAATTTCCCTTTCTAAATTTACTATATGGGGTAAGTTCTCATCACCCATCAACCTTCCACTATCTCAAAAAATAATAAACAAATCACCCATTATCTCCAATAATAATAAACAAATCACTCATTATCTCCAACAATAATAAACAAATCACCCATTATCATCAACAATAATAAACAAATCACCCATTATCATCAACAATAATAAACAAACGACCATACATTATCATCAACAATGATAAACAATCCAAACTACCTAAATCATATCAAAATTGCCAATGAGGTGTTTAAAGGGGAACGGAGGGAGTAGATAGAACCTGGATGGGGGCATTTGATGCCCTTTAACAGTTGGTATATGGTTGGAAATTTTCAAGTGCAATGAACCACAGCTATGGAGTACTCTGTACTCGTATTCATTCAAGACAGACAACGTTCAAATCTTCAATATATAGAATAGTGAAATGGGCCCAATGTGGGCCAACATGGGCCTGCTAAAGGGGGGTCACAAAAGGTGCAAAAATATGGGACTATTTCTAGGATGCCATAGGAAGAACCCTATCCTCACATTGCCCCTACTTTTGATCCAAGGAGCACTTGCTCTAATGATTTCATTAGGAGGCCCCCTAAAGTGTAGGCCTAAATCCATTTTCTCGGGCCCCTTCACAAAGTAGCATCCCTTTGAAAATTGGGATTCTTGTACTTATTTCATTCATCATCTAGGGTTTTTACTAACCTCCTCAGTGTGCTGTGTTTTCTACAAATAAAGTACTAAAAAAGAGATTTAGCTAGGAATTGGATTGTAAAATTATAATCATAGCTCTTCACCCCGGAAGGTTCCGGAGACATTGATCTCTTATCGTGGACTCGGTGATGTTATACACTCGTATTTATTGATTGAACTGAAATGTTTATAAATGGTTCCTTCCTTAAGTGATTGTAAATTCATGATATTATGGGTAATAAGGCTCGATGGCAAGGAAACAATACTAGCTCCTACACAAACAAAACAAGCCTCGTCTACCAATACATCTAAGAGGCCTATTACCGATTATAAAACCAATTAACCAAAGATGATCAATTTTAAGGTCAATCATTTTGATGAATTTAGTTAATTTATTTACCTAATAAAGAAGTCTGCAATTTTGCATGTGAACTAATAGCCACTAGTAGTATATTAATAATATGTAAACTTGACTCTTCCAATTATTGAAGATCCCATTATAAATTTATAACATTGTTAATGAGCCAATTTGTAAACGAGGAAAACATTGTTTCAATGACTTGAGTTTTATAATATTGAATTGAGTCCTTCAAACAATTGCAAAAAAAAAAAAATCACCTATTCAAGTCAAACATCTACATATTAGACTCTCGCGAACACGAGAATTACAAGTTTTGGTCACGAGTCCTAATAAGTAATAACGTCACGCTATCTACCAAGATGCGCAAAACTTATGCCGATAAATAGTGTACATAAAGCCAAAAATATGATAAAAGAAGGAAATGTAAGAATAGAATTAAAAATGGAGAAAATCTAACAGTCAGTTGCATCATGAACTAGCTAGATTTCATTCAACATTCATCGACATTCATCAGATTAAAATCATACAATATTAAACCCAAACCAATTAAAAAACACTGAAATCCTAAACTAAACCCCACAAAAGTCGATCACATGTAATTGTGCAAATCATACAACAATGTAGCTCCAATATTCAAGATTTGAAAATCGGGGATTAATTAACACTACTATTAATAAAACTAATTAATCTACAAATTCCATAATATTTTCCATCTTCATGTTTTTTATACACACAAAAATTTGTACCTCTCATCAGCTTTATGCTCCTCCTTCTACGACACCGTTTTGACGATTCCGATAAAACTTTTTTTTTTGGTTGACAAGTGTTCGACGAAATGCCTGAACGAAAAACCTTCATCAAGAAGATACCTAATACTGTTGTCTCCACCCAAACACATCACTACCGCCACCACCAGCAAAACTCGCGAACCCAACACCACCACCACCACCACCACTCTCACCGCCGCCGCCGCCGCCACCAAGAGATCCAGTAACAGCTGAAGACTGACTAGCAGTAGGCTGAGGTGGAGTAGACCCAACCGCCGGAGCTGCACCACTACCACCTTCTCTCTCAACGTCATCTCCATCTTCCAACGGCAACCTATCAAACACCGCATTCGCAAACGACGCCGCCATAAGAACCACCGGACCAGACGCCGTCAACGGCCCCACAACACTCCCACCAACCACCTGGCCTTGCCCACCCGACAGAAATATCGTCAAACCACCAGCTCCAGGCGGCGCAGGCGGCGGTAACGCCGTCCCCGTCAAAGACAACACATCAAACCTCCCGTGCAGCGTCATAACACTACCAGACGGCGCCGCCGGCTGACGGAGGTTGACGTTGGTAACCGCGCCGTTACCGGAAAGTACACAAACTCCCCTCCCCCTCCGCCGCGCAAAGTTCATCACCGCCTCGACGATATCAGAACCCGACGATATCTCCACCACGTGGGACCGGAGCGCGTTCGGGCTGTCTCGGGTTATGATAATGGGTGGTTTGGGCTTGTTCTTGGACCCGGCTGGTCGGCCACGTGGACGGCGACCCGAACCCGACGACATCGGTGATGGGTTTCCTCCGGTATCTTCATCTCCTCCTCCACCCGAACTCGTCCCTCCTGTTTCAGTATTCGGCATCTCTTCCTACACCCACGCCAACTGTTTGATGAAATGCGTGAATGAAGAAAAAAAAAAGCTTCTTACAGAAGTTTTTTTCTTTTTTTGTTAGAATGTCTGGGAGAGAGAAGGGAGAGGTGTATTAATAATAAATAAATGTATAGGGAAGATGAAAAAGGTGGGTTTGAATGGTGGGGAGAAATTCAAAGAAAACGGAGTTCAAGAAGAAGGGAGGAGTGAGGGAGACTGCGCTCAGTCTACTCACCTTTTTTTTTTTTTTTTTTCTTGGGGAAGAGAGAGAGTGAGATAGGAGCTAGTGAAGGTGAAGAAATGCTTTCTTGACTGAGAAGCTATGGGGGAGGGGAACTTTTGTGCTTTTTTAGGAAGGAGTGGAAATATATTTTGAAGAATTTATGGGGAAAATTGTTTTTTTAATAGTTTATACTACTTTAAAAATATTATTATAAATAATTTATACTCCGTATAATTCAGGGTGGTGTTCTTTTTCGGTTTTTGTTTATAGTAGCTTATCCTTAAAGCTTAATCGAAACCATTGTTGTTTTTGTGATTTACTTATAGTATAAGCTAATACAATTAGGCATGTTTGGGTTAGTAATGGAGTAAACAAATCATGGCTCGTATAAAGGACAAGAAACCAAGTTAGACAAATGTGAGTGGTATTAGTCACTACTATAGAATTTGTATCATATATTAATAGGAGTGTGTAAGTTGAGACTTGAGATTACTACTATTTAAGTATTGAATTGGCCATAATTGCATTATGTTTGGTCTAACGGTTATGAGATTAACATGCACGAAATAATATCGAGTGTGAATTCTCATATTGCATCTCACCGTCATTAGTTGCTAATCTCGAATTTATCTAACTTGATTAGACTTCTCAGTGATTTTTAAAGAAAAAGACTATCGAGTAGAATATTACGTAGATTGTCAATATAATCTTTGGCTTTTTAGGCCTTGTTTGATACCACTTAATAGAATTAGTATTCAAATCAGTTCGCAATCATTCAAATTAGATCAGAGTCATTCAAATCAGATCACAAATGTTCAAATAACTATCAATGTATTTAGTTCATAATTGATACTGATTCATTCAAATTCAATCAAAATTTCAACAAATTCAAATCAGATCACTTCAGAATCATTTAGATCAGATCAGATCAGTTCAGAAAGATGCAGTCCTATCAAATGGGGCCTTAGAACATCCTTATTGGTGAGACTCACTTTAGGTTTCAAATGCCAATATGATATGACAATCAGATCATGCTGATATCAAATGGAGAATGAGACTCAATATAAGACTTTACTCTTCAATGACGAAACTTATATTTATGGGTCTCAAATATTTATTTTTTAATTATTAGTTGGTTCTAGAATAATATAAAATTAATTATAATTACTACTAGTGGACCCCACATAGTTAATCTTTGAAACTTTTGAGATGATCTCTAAAAATAAAGACCGTCTCAATTTATAAGACTCTTACCTTTGATCTACATTAGTAATCTCTCATTTTGAAACTCAATTTATCCACTTTGAGACTCACTTGAGAACCTCAATAAAGATGGTCTTAAATTGGACCATTTTGTGCAACAATTTGGGATGGATTTTAGTATCACTTTTGTACGCATTACATTTTAGCTACAGATGGAAAAATTCTGTCAGGAGTATATGTGCAACTTTAGTTGTACTTCCTGATCACTCGTTCCCCCACGATATGGGCTTCTCAAGAATAAAAAATACAAAAAAAAAAAAAATTTTTCTTTATTCTTACTCCTGAGTTTTGACAGAAGGTAAGGAAAAATCAAGCAAACCGGAAAAAGGGAGAAAGAATGCCTAAACTAGAGCCAACTAGCCAAGGTGTGTATGTAAATATGCAATCCATTAAAGTAATCCATTTTTAGAGCACTACAAAAAACATACGGTGTATAGGAATAATCCATTAAAATAATTAATCACTTCCGAGAAGTGGAACTTAAGTAACATTTAGCAAACCGATTGTTATCCATGGGACATGCATCCGATTAGAATGTGAGAAATATGATTTACTAATGTAGAATTAAACCAGAGATACTCTATAGATCGGAATTCGAGCTTCACATATAAGAGTGGCTCTAACACACTTCAATTGTGACCTTTTTGTATGGAAAAAATTTATAGTAACCGAAAGCACGTTGATTAGTAGATACGTCACTACCTATATATAAGCCGATGATATAAAATTAAAAGTATTAAACGAAATATACTAAAGCTATACTACTCCTACCCAAAAATATTTTCCTGTTTCTTTTTGCAGTTTAGTGTTGACATGTTGGGGACTATTTGTAGACAAAATGAAAGATCCGTTTACCTTGAAATCAAGTAGAGTTGGTTGAATGCAATGCAGAATGAAATACTTACTAATTTTTAAAGCAAGTGAACGATTCATTTGGTCTAAATATAGCTCCCAACATGACAACTCAAAACTGCAAAAAGAAACAGAAAAATGTCTTTGGATAGGAGGGAGTATATAATGGACATTCGAGACGGAATAACTAACTGACAAGAACTCGCGTCTAACATTCTTTCAAAATCACAACCCAGAAATAAAGAATAGTGAAAGTACTTGCATCTTGATAAAAATTTGTTCAAGTAAAATCACCATCATTGGAAATATAGAAATGACCCAAGACACAAGACTGTACCCGGGTGCGGGTACAAAATTTTTGGTTAATGGGTCGCCTCAACAACTGTAAATGGAGCATCAGACATGCTAAACTAAGGCTGATTCTCACGCTCACCAAGGAACGGCTTCACTGTCCTTTAGACCGTTGTGGATTTGTTGACCCCAAAAAAGAAAATATTTTATTTTTCCAGATTTGGATAGACTGTGGAAAGTGTAGAAGTATCGTCAAAGTAACGAATAAGGGAAAATTATAGACGTCTTAAGATAATTTGATCTATGATATGAGGTTGATTTAACGGCATTTCAATTGACGAGAGATGAGGAAATAGGCCTAGCCCTTCTTCATAGTAAGATTCTACGGTTGTTATTTTGTATTCCGCCTATTTTACCATGCAATGCTGAATACGATTACATGTTTTAGTTTGCTCATTTAGAGAATGATGTTTTTTTTTTTTGCTCAAATTAGAGAATGATGTTTCTATAAAAAAAAAGAACGAATAGAAATGTACTCAGCAAAAAAAAAAAAAAAAAAAGAACGAAAAGAAATTTACTCAGCAAAAAAAAAAAAAAAAAAAAAGAACGAAAAGAAATTTTACTTTGGGCAGATCTGACATATTTATTTAAAATTTGGACCCATAACAAAAAAAAATTGTTATTTGGGCTGATCTGACGGGCCACTACTTTATTTTACTTGCCCAAAGGCCCAAAACAGCTGGGTCGAATACTTAAACTAATAAATAAATTTTGTTGAGTATATATGTCAACAAGCCCCCGTAGCTCAGTTGGTTAGAGCGTTGGTCTTATGAGCCGAAGGTCGCGAGTTCGAGCCTCGCCGGGAGCACTATTTTTTATTTTTTTTGAATTTTATGTAAATTGCACAAAATGAAAAAGGGACGGTCTAAATAGAACAATAAAAAAGGTTAAAGAACAAATGGTGCACCCTATATTATCGATCGTTCATTATTCATGGATGGTCCTTTAGCCTAAGCCCATTAATTTCTATTGGATCAGTTGCTATGGATCGATCCATTCAAGTCCAGTAGTCCACGCCCATTTGAAGGATTTTCAGGATAAATTTTGAGTGCATTTAGCTAGATAAGACAAACACTTAAAACTTCAACAAGACGAAACTCCTCGTTCCGTTCCGAAACCATGTGAATTTGGACGATACAGATGCGATACTGGTACAGCTTGTAGATGGATCCACAGATTGTTGTGAATGATTCCTGACCCAATTTCTTCTCTCTGTCTCTCTGGCCGTCCAGCATATGAGATGAAGTTGCTAATTTTTTTTTGTCAACTTTGTCATAAAGTAATGATTTATGATTGAATCAGCTTAACTGCAAATGACAACCTAAGGCCAGATAATCACTGCAATTAACATAACGTGATCACCCACTTAGTGCTTAATCCCACCACCCCACCAGTCTCATTTCTTAATCAGCAATTTGTAGATGGATAATCCTGTCATTACTCAAAGACAGTTAATGTTTAGTGTACAATTGACTGTTGGTCTCCTGATTACAAGGACAACGCCAGACCTGGCCAGAGTTTTTTTATGACTAAAATTATCTTGCACAATCACATTGCAGTGGTCCTTAACAATGTAACATTGCACCAAATCATTTGTACTTCAAGTTATGTACTGTAGAGTCACGTATGTTGTTTCATGCACGCATCTCTCACGTCTCACTTTACTATTGTGAGACCGTCTTAAGCAAATTAGTGATGATCCGAACTTTTGTGTCATTGACAATAAGTCGAGAGCAAAAAAAGAATAGAACCCGGAATTCGCAGAGCAGAAAGTTAGATCATAATCAAATATAGACAATTTTTCTTATTTATGAATGAATTTCAAACTACAAGTCACTCAGAACAAAGAAGATGAACTTTGCAGTACTCTGTTAAGAAACAGAAGAAAAAAAAAAACCCAACAAAAGATCACATTTTTTTCCCCCTATTACACGGATCAGGAGGAAGCTAATGAACTCACAAAAGCTGAGTGAAGAGAGGGGGAATACATTCAAGTACAAATACAAGGATCAGTATGCTATCTGTCGCTCATTCTCGTTCACTCCTCCGTTCATTTCTCCTCTTTCCGACCTCCTGTTTGTAGGTCTCTCCTCCGCGATCTTTAATCACATCAGGAGGCAAAACGTTCTGACCACATCTAAGATCAAACATTTTAAGAAGAAACTTTGGTTATATCTCTGCTTGATCGGTTATATTTCATATGGCTTTTAACAAGTTGTCCTGCAGCAATTGCAGACATCAAAGAAAGCTCCCCAGCAAGCACGGAACCAGCAACAACAGAAGCCAATTGCCTAGCATTTCCGCCAGCACACTCCCTGTTTGCTCCCTTAACTCCAAGTAAATTGAGGCAGGCTGATTGAGAAGCTAGTTGGGTACCACCCCCTACTGTTCCGACCTGGTATAAGACAAATAGATCAAAATCAGGAGAGATTTCTAAAAATCTCAATTGAGCCCCAGCAGACTTGACAATTGGACAAACTACATATAAGTCGTTAAAAGTCGAGATAAATACAAGCGCCTTTGGTCGCCCAAAAGACTTCGTAAGAGTACATACTCCCTGGTTATGACTTGTGACACACAACTCGGATATGGTATCCAAGAAATTACGGAGTAGGCCAGGAAAATCCAAACTACACATGTAAATGGCCCCATAAAAATCCCATTATAAGTTTGGCGAGGAACAACCAACATGCTCACATTCACTTTGTCAATGCACATAAGCCACTTGTAATTTGAGACAGGACTACAGGAGGAGTATTGCATAAGTGAACTTGGACCACACATAGAGCCAATTTCAAAATTTCAACTTTGTGGTTTGGCAGGCAATTTCATCACATCAAATAAATTGATACACTATTATGCATAATCACCCGACAAGCAAGCGTTGGGCAAAAACTATAAACAGCAAATTGATATAGCAATACCAGTGAAACGTAGACAACAAGACAATAAATTAACGCAGACATCACACAAGGCAATATTGGTAAGTACTTAGATGTCCAATTACCTCAATTGAAGGCATGGTAACAGAGACATGCAGATCCCTTCCATCATTAATGGCTTCCATCATAGTAATACAGTGAGAGCTCTCAACATTTTGCGCCGGATCCTGCCCGGTGGCAATGTAGACGGCCGACACAATGTTGGCCGCATGTGCATTGAAGCCACCAAGTGCCCCCGCTAGAGCGGAGCCAGTAAGGTTCTTAAGCATGTTAAGCTCCACAAGGGAGGCCACAGTTGTCTTGAGTACCTTCTTCACCACTTCTTCCTTGATGACAGCTTCACAAACGACAGACTTCCCCCTCCCTTCTATCCAGTTCACAGCAGCTGGCTTCTTGTCTGAGCAGTAGTTTCCTATATACATTTAACAAAGACACTAACTTTAGTTTCTGTGCCTCCATTAAAACACTGATAGTTCCCAACACATTTGTAGAAAGATTCAAACTTTATTGCTGCACATATGGACCCATCTATTTATACTACTTGAAATTGATAATTTATGACTGAAATATGCTTAAGACGGTAAAATTGAGGGGTAACAACCATGATTCAATTTCAAAATTTAAAATTGAGTTGTAACAACCATTTCCATAAGAAAAGGTATTGGAACTCAGAAGTAAATTGACTCTTACGACTTCCCAAGATAAACTAACACGAAGCTTCCACTGATCTAAACACTGCTTTTTTCGATTAATTGAAAGTAACCCGAAAGCGACTTTCTTTTCCCAATACTTATCTACACACAATAAGATCAGTCAAACACGGGAGGTGGAATGGACAAAGTAGTGCTCACCAGAAATGCCAATAACATCCATGTCGGGGAAATCACTCTGAAGAAACTCCAACACATTCTGAACACCTTTGGACACCATGTTCATTCCCATGGCATCACCAGTACTACAAGCAAACCTAATGTACAAATTTTTCCCAGCAATTGCACACTTGACATCTTGAAGCCTTCCAAATCTACTCGACCTATATTCACCCACAAGTTATCGGTCAGCAGTCAAAACAACCAATTAAATTACATCACTACTAATTACAACAACAACAACAACAACAACAACAATCCCAAACCCCTCAAGAAATCTCAAAAAACATCAACATCAACACAATCACAATCAAATCAATTAAATTTCACTTCTCCATGTGCAATTTCCCCAACTTCACAATCATTCATATTTTAGGCAATATAATTTGCATTTCTAATTACCAAAAACTAAACCAATCAATCAACCCATCCTTATCAATCAATATAAACTTATTCTACCCAAACTCGCTCTCCTTTCCCCTTTCATTATCGTAACATTTACCAACTAAGCCAGCTGACATCCGCCCCTCGGTCAATATCTTGCGAGTACTAAACACGTTTCACATCACTAAAAAAATCCCAAATCCCTACCATTTTCACTCAAATCATTATCAAATCCAACAAGCACAAGTAAATAAATAAATAAATAAAAACAAAAAAAAGTAAAAAAAAGAAAAAGACACGTACTTGTTGAAAATGAGGGAAAGGGTGTCAAAATTGGAAGGATCTTCAAGGAAGAATTTCAAGTCAGCAGCTCTCCTAGCAGAACCAAACCTAACAACAGGAGCTCTAGTCATCCTATCCTTGAAGATTACGCTACTAGCACCACCAGACAAGTGAATAGCCTTACACCCTCTATTAGTACTCGCAATCAAACAACCTTCCGTTGTCGCCATCGGTACCGAATATTCCCGACCGTCCAACAACAAGGGCCCCGCAATTCCCACCGGAATCTGCACATACCCCACCGGCATTTCACAACATTGCCCCAATATCGACTCGTAATCAAAACCTTCTAACGGTAACCCCTCAATTGACCTCCCCGTTATCCTCTGGAGCGCCTCACGCCGGACCTTGGCGGCCCGGAAGCAATCACCAAGCTTGCTCTCCAAGCTATACGACGGCGTCGTTCCCGCCACCACCGATTTCACAATCTCCTCGTCTTCTAGGGTTAAGGTAGGGTCAGGAACGGCGGTAGGAACGGTGATTCCGCAGGGTAAACGACGGTCATCCATGAGAATCTGTTGATCGACATCGGAAGGAGAAGCTTCTTTGACAAGCGACGACACAACCTGTTGTTGTTCTTCCTCTTCATCGTCGTCGGAGCGGGGAGAAATGAAGGATTGGACGAAGTCGATGCCGAAGAAGCCGAGGAGGTAGATGAAGGAGGCGACGAAGGCGACGATGGCGGCGATCTCGGAAAGAGTGACGACGTGGAGAGGAGTAGAGTTGCGGATCTTCTCTCTCCACCGCTGTAACAGAAAGTAAACGACGGAGAAAAATAGGGTTAGGAATATTCCGTTAGTTAGGTATAACGGTAGTGGCAACGCGTCTGATGCTTTCGGAGATTCCGGATCTCCGGCGAGTCTTTTCCGCTGTGTCGGTGGTTTTATTGGGGCCGGCGCCGTTATTTGTCGCCGCCGGACGTCCATCGCCGGAGATTATGCTGGGAGGAGTGAGACGAGAATTTTAATAATTAATTATTATTATTAATTTTTTTTGAATATAATAAAGTATTGTTTTTTTTTTTTTTTGCTGTTATTACAGATAAAAAAAAATATTTCTGGGGGCTTTTGTTGGTGAAGAGGGAAAAGAGGAAAGTGAGGAGGATTTATAGGGGGTTAATGAGCAGTGATGAACAAGTTTTGAATGGGGCACGTGACACTCGAGGGACACGGATTTGGCACGTGCTTTAGTAGTAGCCGCAGCATATTATATGTCTGGACATAACTACCCCCATTCGGCATTTCTCTCTCCTATGAAGTGACGTCTTATTGGAGTATGGGAGAAATATGTGTTGACATTTTGTTTTTTCAACCACTACAAATTCTTAAAATAATAAAACAAAAAAAAAAAAAATTAATTTTGCTGTCTTTTGTTTTCATGGAGAGAAATAGTTTCTCGTGAAAAATGTGGGAGAGGTTTGGACTTTGGAGTGATTGGGGTTTTGTTCTTAAGTTTGGTTAAATATGATTGTTGTCTTAAATGAAAATGAAAGTTATTAGCAAGCAGATTTGCTCAAGAGCTAAAGATGTTACGGAGTAGAATATTTCATATTTGTGCGATAGTACGAGATTATAATAATGGATCATATAGACTCTCTATAACCCGTTGTTTAATTTGTCTATATGGTGCAGAGTAATTACAGGAAATTAGGAGAATACCGAAGAAATCTGCTAAACTTTGAGGTCTCAACTCCTCATACGGCTTGTAGGTTGGAGTGTTGTTTTATCAAATAAGTGAGGATGGGTAAGGAGTTAAAGTACAAGCAACTAGAGTTCTATTATTTTTAAATACACCGATTGTTACTCATCTACTATACGAGTACTCCGCAAATAACTAGGTATAAAATTAATTTTTGATATTCAAAATACACCGATTGTTGGATACTCTTTAATATTCAAACTAAGGAAAAAGAAAAACAACCTATGCATGAGGAATTTAAACTATAGCATTAACAAATAAAGAATGAAGAAAGGACTCTTTTTTCATTTTCAGAGTTAACAAAAGCGTCCACCCCCCTCCCCCTCTAGGCCTCCACAATCCATGTTATAGATTGAGCATTCGGTATAAATGTATAATCAGTAACAATAATGTGGAGAATCATATATCTCAGATTTTTTCTGAGATTCTGGGTTTTGTTTGGTCCATCTCATACTTTCATATCGATACTCCACAAAACCAGTTAAAAAACATGTGCTACATATCCCTGAAGATCTGGTAGACGACATATGAAAATTAGAAAGACAGCCACGACACAACATCATGCACCAAAAGAAGCCCGTGGCCATGGCTATGGACACATACAATTGAACACATCGGAACAGTCACTAGTCGCGGGTCAGTCACACCCTTTCGCGCACAACAAAAAACGTCTTAAACAAGTATTAGAACTGCATCATGAGAAAAGGGCACGAGACTCCTGTGAATATAGACTCAAGCTGACAGAATCATGGTGACACACAATGTTTATAGCAATACAGTACGTGCCGCTTGAAGTCAGTATTATTTCTATCACAGTAATAATTGAGAGGGTGGGGGGGGGGGGAGATCGGAGTTGGAGAGAAAAGAGAAGATCAAAACTGAGAACAACAGTTCAGGTAAGGAGACGGAAGGCAAGACACTTGACGTTAGAAAAATATCGAACAAGTACAGATCGAATGCAAGTGCTAACAATTGTAAGATAACAAGATAATCGGGGAAAATCCCCACTAGAATTCACTATTGTATTTGTTGGCATGATGTTTCCTATTTTACATCTTTAAACAATCTACAAACTGCAACTGTACTACAAAAATTTGGTATGAGTGAGACCACCTGGGAGTTATATGACAAGAAAACCAGTCGATCAAGTCTCATAGGAGAAAAAATAGAAATTAGAAAAAAAGGCAATCGACTCCGATTATGCCAATAGATATAGAACCAAGTTCAGACTTGGGATCATGATACAACGATTATAGGGCCTATACATGTTAGAAACATGTCACTCAAAACGCGGGGAACTTCACCCGAGCTGTGTTCACTTCGAACTAGATCAACCAACAAGGGGAATAGTCGTGGAATGTACCTTTTAAAGAAATCTTTATCAAAATTGCTCAAAGTTCTAAGTCCTGACAAAAGCAGAGGAGTTCGTGCAGCCAATTCCTCCCTTTTGGTTGAAGGTAACGGAAGGATCCAGTGCGCAATTGGCTGGTCTGCAGGCTTCGTCTTGCCTGATAGAGTCCCAGCACAATCCAGGTATACTTTTAATATCTGCTCACAAACAGTGAAAATCTGCTCTTCCAAGTCAATATCTTCTGATCTAGATGTTCTTTCCGATAATAGATCATCAAGAAAATTTAAGTAATTTTGGAATGACTCATTTTGAAAATGAACGACAGGTGGCTCAGAGAGCTCCAGCAAATTGCAAACTTTTTGAAGCTTTTCCAGTATGCCAGTTTCCGAGTTCAGTTGGTTGGCATGAGATGAAATCAATGAAAAAACTTCAAGGAGGATCTTGACATTAGCTGTTGAAAGATCATCATGGTGCGTCTTGAAAAGATCAGCTACAACCTGTAAACAGAGAGGAAGAATTTACATACTGAATAAATTGCAAACAAATGCTAAATCTCAATCAACCCTAGGTTAGCAAAGTCTCACCACAACATTAGCCAGGCATATAGTTGCAAAAAACAATTGCAACGATGGAGCATTACGAGATAACACTTCCTCTAGTCATTACCACAAGACTAAACTCCAGTAGATATACCACAGAATACCATTCTCATACACTTCACATGTGTATTTTTCTTAATTAAGGGACGGGATAAATGAACAAAGAACTTGCCAACAAGAAAAAGAATAGAACATGACCTGTATGATAACCAGCTGAACAGAAATGTGACTTTTCATTCTTGAAACCACATATGCTCCAGTTTGTAGATGGTCATCTTCGAGATCGTTGCTGGATTTTTCATACTCAGAAGAGGTTTCAAAACCACCATAGGGTTGCACACCATCAGGGATTTCAATGTTGTCCATAGTCCTCAACAGCTTCAGGAATCCTGGGATAGTTGAAACTGCTGCATCTTTTAGAGCCATAAATATGCCCTTCCAATCATCTTCAGAAAGTCTAGGGCCTAGTTCACTAGTCAAACGAACCAATGCACTTATCCCAGTCTTAGCAGGGCCGTGACCTGGATTCTTAATGAAACCTGTCAGTACAGCTACTGCATTAGGCAGTTCTGACCGCACCACACTGAAGAAAGTAACAAACAGATCAACAAGGCGCTCAGCTGCTACTGAAGAAGTTTCAGAGTCCCATGTACTTCCTTGAAGAAATGAGTCTTTAGGAGATTGTATTGGTTGGTCAGCACTCATTCCATTGTCATTATTATCATCTCCGCCGCTAAATATTGGGAAAATAATTATTCTGAAAATGACATTCCAAAATGGCCGCGAAAAGAGGTTTCCATGATCCTTGAGGATGTTAAACAGCACTTCCAAAGCACTCTTTCTGATTGCCGATCTTGGATCAGATGTCAGCTTTGATAAACCTTGAGATTTCAAGTATAAAAAATAAAATTAATTATTAAACATGTGCACATAAATAAATGCTTCACAAACATTCTACATCACAAGAGTGACAAGACTCACAACCAACAGGCACGATATGACAGAAAAGAACAAGAGGTAATATAAAATTCCAGAAAAGATCTGAAAGGATGTCCAAAGCAGTAGAACGAATGTCACATCATGCCGAAAAAGCAGGCAATAAGCACCTAGGATCCTGGATTTACTATTGAGCTATTACAATCCGAGTTCAGAATTTTCACCTGTGAGCAAAGGCATCCAATAGGAGATATTTTCATCCTTATTTGTTAATGCTTGTCCATCGAAAGCCTCCTCACTACTGGTTATATTATATGAATTGGCATCCTGCCTATCCTCATTGCAAAACAAACCTCCTTCTGCAAGTTTAACAGCGCAGAACCGGAGAAAAGCAATAGCATTAAAGCTGACGTCGCTGTTAAATTTACTGTTTGTGAAGGTGATGAGGCATCGAACACAGTCGGTGAAAGTTGTGGATTCTGTCTCAGTTATGTGAGGGAAGTATTCTCGAACAATCTTCTCCATAGTCTCAAAAGCCAACATCACAATGCTCTTCCGTTCGTCAGCAGCAGCGGTTGTAAAAACCTAAGAGAAAAATAACATAAGAAACACAAAGCTATACTATAAATCACGTAGACATTCAAGTGTGTAGCATTTTCAATAGACTAGACGTTAGCATGTAACATCATACATCACTAATTGGACAGGCAAGTCAAGCAACATAGTACAAATCAGTAGAGGATGTAACAGAACATGTTGCCAATTAGAGGAGTGCCTAGTACAGATCACTAAACACTCCATTGTTTCTCAAAAGTTCCAGCCAGAACATACGATTTTGCAAAATGTGCACAAAAGAGGAAGGATCCACTAGATGGCAGCCTGCAATTGGCAACACATCCACCTGCTGAAATGCAACAAAACTTCGTATCTCACACGAATAAACCATTAATCCTATTCTTCTTAATTTTTTTTACAACCGATTAATCTTTCTCCAATGCTACGGGAGCAAGTGAATTAACTGACTATCCAAAAATGGATAGGGTTCATTAGCCATATCAATTGAGTCAATAATCTAAATTACGAATCATTATAACATCCTAACTAAGCCACTTGGACTTAAAGTCCAAATCTACCATGTCTGAATCTACATGCTAAGGGTAATGGAGTTTCCAGAATTGAAACAAAAAAGAAAAGGCATAAACATGTCCGCAAGTCTTAAATATAAACAAGAAACTAAAAAGAACTGAATATAAATTAAGAAGATCCTTTACCATAAATACACTTTTCCATCCAGATTTCACATTACCAACACGGCTGAGGACCATCTGAGAAATGCAGCGAACTATTAGTTCTCTAATTTCTGCAGAGTTACTCTTCTGCATCACAATGACAAATGGCCTCAAAAATTCGTTCTGGAAATTGTAGTTTGCCAACTCTTCACGCTCAAGGAATTTCATAGAAAGCTGTCGTAAGGAATCCATCACAAAGATTGCTACTGAGAGATTTTCTGAGAGCCCAACTGACACAAAGAAATCTGAAAGAACACTCCAGATGCGAGACCACACTAGTCTTATGCGATTCATATTATAATGTCTGCACAAATAAACCAGATAATATGTAAAGTTTTACATTGAATTTCAAAGAAAAGGGGATCATGAAGTTATCTACATGTAACAAACAAATATTTTTTAAACGCACAGATGAAAAAAGAGAAGTTATCCTCATGAAGAAACAATCAAGCTCCAAATTTAAACCCAGTAATAAGAAAAAGGAAGATATCTTTTATAAGTGAACTTCTTAATTACCTAAGTTTTGGAAATCAATGTATTTCAAGTTTTCGACCAATATATACACCAAGGAAAAAACTCATAGATGGAAATTTGAAGGAAGAAGGCATGCTTACGCAATTTCAACTATTTTTGTGAGGCTGAATACACGCGGATCAGTTGGGGACTGCAACTCCGACATTGAAACTTTGCAAAGAGCTCTCACAAAGGACACTATTGCCTCACTGTTCAACCTTTGGCTATGAGCAAATATGTGGTTCAACTCATAGCTTCCTATTTGGTCAAGCAAGTGCAAGTTCGAAATAAAGTTGTTGACTTGATCCGGAGTTACCAGTTTGGGGGAGTTAAAACCATGTGCACTGCTGTCATAAGACCCACCTCGAACAACAGCAACAACAGCTGGATTATGAAGAGCTCCTTTTTTCTTTAGAGAGGCTAAGTCACCTGACTTGAGTGATTTCTGTTCAGCTTCAATATTAGATATGCTTAGAAAGGACGCATCAGGAGGAACACCCTCCCCCAGAAGTTGCAAATGTTCAAATCTGGACAAGCAAGTTAAGATATGCTCCCACGCTTCTTGGAGATAATTACCATCTTCGATGGCAATTGTCATTGTAGTCTGCCAGCCACAGTAAGAAAGTATAATGTCAACATATAGAAAGATGTAATTTCATTTTTCAGTAACTTGTCTACAACTTTAAAAGTAACAGTTTACAGGAGGACTCTTTAATATGGACGAGTGCAAAGTAGGCACAAAGGTAGGTTAGATTATCCAGCCGCCTTTTCACTGGGAGAGTCTGAATATAAGACATATAGCCACAAGACTTGACAAAATGCTGTGTAACACTGCTTTTATATATATTTGCAGAGGCAGATATGAACAGAACAACCAGCTACGCAGAGTTAAGCATAGTATCAATAGCATCGGGAGCAATTATCATGATTAAACCAAAACTTCTACCTTCATAGCGTCAACATTTTTTTGCTTCATATCTGCTGCGCAATGAAGGTAAGTGAATTTTGCCAATGATGTCACAAATGCATCTCTCTGGGTTTGCATACCAAGAACAGCTGTTACATGTACAGAATAACGGAAACCCTGCAAGCATTCTGAAGTAGCGAACTTGTCATCACTCTGGTCAAGTGTCATACTGAAAGCAGCCAGCATTGGACCCCAACAAACTTCTACCATAAACCTCAATATGGATACATCAGAGACTGCATAAAACACAGACCTGCAGCAAAACAGATTGACTGTTCATATTTACTTGCTTTCACACTGATCAAGAAAATAGCAATTCCTGTGGGAACTGAGTAGTACCATAGATAAAAAAAAAAAAATACAAAGATTTAAAATGATAAACTTTGATGATAGTTTGATACTAATCTTAGGAATGGGCAAAATTAAATGAACATATAATGACAGACAAGGCCGCAAAATAATATCTTAGAAACAGACAAACTTCCTTGAATGATGAATTATTCAAACTCTTGTAGAGCAATGAAAACGTAAGAAAATGGCCCTCAAATGGAAATCACTACCTGCCTAACCACTTATAACACTAAATTCTCCTTAGGAATCCTCAGGATACATCCTTACCAGTTACCAGTAGATGACACAGTTTCAAAAATACTGTGAACATAAAAACTTGATTTTCTAGTCACTTACTCAGATTTTCCAGACTTTGCCTTAAACTGCTCTTGGATATTTTTTATAAGAAGTCCATTCGTGCCCAAGGGCTTTTCTTCAGCCTGCTTTCCTGTGACCAAATTCAATATACCATCCAAGCCCAATAACCTGTTTAGTCCATTGACCTGCTTGCTCTGTGGTTGAGAATTTTCAGCATTCATTTTAATTTCATTCTTCACTATCTGATCATACAGAACACCGAGATACTCTTCGGGTAAGTCCTTGCCATCATCGATTCCGCGATTGTTTCGAACAAAATCAGCTTTCGTCATCTGGAAAAAAGACCATATTGATCAGAAAACACAAGCTACAACCACATGCGATTTTGAACATAATATTCACACCACAATTTCGACCTCACTCCACAAGACGTATTAGTTAAATATCGGTCGCCAGGAACTCAAAAGAATTTAATCATTAAATAAATTCACCTTATCTTTAACCATGTTGTTGTGAGCATCTGTGTTTAGCATAATGACAGAATAAGCGAGGACATAAGCTGTATCTGCACTTTTGAAAGAGTTAGGATTGCATTTACAGTAGCGCTCAGCAAACTTCTCCATAATTCGATCTATCTTCTGAGCTTCCCCAGGCAATCTGAAACCTCGCAGAAAATATCTTATGGCTTCACCAAAATCCCTTTTCTCAAATTCAAATGAATCAACATAGGCATGCATAACTTTTAATGGAAAATCATCGCGTTCACCCAAGTAGTCACCAATAACTGTTGGGTTCAAGCCAGCCGTGTTCTTGAGAAAAGAGGCTACTGCTTCAGGAGATTCACCAACTTTCTTGGTCTTGATTAAGAAGTCAATACCCTTGGAAGGTTTCCTATTAAATAATGATATACCTTTCTGCACATAGGAAGGTGAAGTGTCAGTGACATGTAGAACAAACTCATTGTGAAAGCTATAGCAACGACATCAAAGCCTTTGTACAACCATGTACCAAGTGCTCAACCAAACACAAAGATCAAGACAGATGAAAGCTATAAATTATGATCAAGCTAGTTCACATAAGTGGACAATGAAAGAATATACTCTGAATGCATTGGCAACAATAACGCACATCATGCAACTATTTAGAAAATCAAATGACTTCACCTCTCAAACTAGAGGTCTGTGCAAGAAAGCAACAGACCAACAGGCAATAGAGAGACATCTGCCTACCCCTCACACCTTAATTGGAATAGTTTTAACCAACGTAGATAAAGAACAATGATTCTTATTGATCAGCACAGGTGAAAGGTGTGCAGCTACTATCAACTTCAGCAGAAACGCCGAAAGCTAATATGAAGAGACTTTCTAGGTTGACAAATTGACATGACAAGCACTGACCACCTTTAACTTCTGTATACACATCAACACATGGATTGTTCTCCGGTGATGAGGGTACTTCAAGTTTGCCAGGTTCAACATATCAAGGGACCTAAAAAGTTCACACAATAAGTGTTCGTAGGACCCCCCCTCCTCACCCTATTTCATTTAGGCATCCTTTCAATAAGTGTAATAAAGTAAGACAGAAAATCACGGACTTAACCTGCATTTCAAGTTTATAAGCACGACGTTGCTCAAGTGTAGTAGCATCCGATGACTCGGGGTTCGGTTCTGAGTGCAAGTCATATTCTGCAATCACTCCTTCCTCTCCATTTAGAACAGAATGCATATCTACTGAACCATAGATCATCTGAGATTTATTCGCTAAAGAGGCATCTCCAATCTTCAGCTGCTGGTCCAACCAAGATCCCATTGACTTAACAATTCTGACAAGGCACTTGACTGATTCAACCCGGAAAGTTAGATCCTGAACTGGAGATAAAGTTGTGGTGGAACCAGATGGTGGCCCAAGGGCAGTCTTCAAAAGACCATTCACTGTCCTGAAATTATCTGATGGAATTATAAGAGTTTATACAAAATTTTCAAATCTAAAAGTCATATAAAGAGTCTCAACTGGGCCACAGAGAGGAGCAGAAATATAAAGACCTATAAGAGTGCAAAATGCAGGCAAAATGTTCTAACTGGTTCAGTATGAATATAACCTTAACAAACTCAGCCACTTGGGAGTATGAGCAAAACAAGTAGCCACCTCAAATATTCATGCAAACAGCTGGTCCGTCAATACTTTTGCTTTGGTTATCTTTTGCTTGTTAATAAAAACTTTACATTGTACTTGTGCGCTGTGACAGGCCCACTATAGCCAGAACACCTTATTTTTATTTATGTTAAGAAAACAAAAAACTACAAACAGTAACAACTCATGCAGTACTTGTATACCAGCCACAACAGACCTCAAACATATGATGCTGGAACGAACAATAACAGCTGTAAGAAATTAGAAAGAAGACAAAAAGAGGTACCTCTCATAAATGTTTGGAGCATCAAGATCACAATCATAATTGACAAAGATATCAACAATCAGCTGTGGATCTTGAGATATCTTCTCAAGTAGGTTGAGAACAGTCATTTTTTGTATAAAACTAGGCTGAAGAACATTCTCCAGGACACGCAAGATGAGCATTGGGAAAAAAATTCCTATCTCCGCTTTCAATCCCGATCTGAACTTCGACAATAAGTTCATAAAAATTGAACACAGAAGCTGGAAGATAGTCATCACTGACAAAGCACTGTTCTTTAATAATGACAAGCAGAGAAACTGTTTGATGATATTCATAAACCTGCAAAAGCCGCAAACAAGTTACAAAACTGACATGCAAGTCTGTTATGATAGAAGAGTACATTAAGTCAGGCAGTACTGATTCAAGAAAGCTATTCTAAGCCACCATAATATATATATATATATATATATATATATATATATATATATATATGAACACACACTAAGAGCCTGAGAGGCATGCTTACACAAGATAAAAAAATCCTCAAAAACCAACGGTTTCAAACTTCTCCTTTTAGATCTCAGCATCCAACATTATTCTTCGACCAGACCTACACTTCCTACGTTGCCAAACAGGAAAGTTTATCAGGGATATGGGGTTGCTTTATCACAATCACAAGAATTTACTTCATTGAAACGACCCAACGCATATTACTCCTGCTTGATGGAAAAGCGAGTAAACGGATACTTCAATGTGCTATAACACTACCTTTGCTCCGAGCGTTTCACAGTTCATCAACAATATCCAGACTTCCAGATTATGTTTCAACCCGACGAGTCTAACCCAGAATTTCCAACCCCCTAAAAAGTGTCCACCACATAACTAAGTGCCAATCAAAATCACAGCAGATGCAAACATCACAATAATAGGGCCTTGAAGCATGCCAAGGCATCTGGCTGATTCCTACAACAGCTGTTCTTACTTCTTAGCTAAAGACCACAAAAGGCAAGTAGATCGCAAGGACTAGGACGACTTCAACCTAAGTCCCAAACTGACAAATGACAATTGATTACTTCAACTCCCTATGAGTTTTTTCTACAACATGTTTTCATGAATTTCAATCCAGCAAGGGCATTTCCACCTAACATAAATGTAGAAACAAAAGGTGACAGGGAATAAAGGCCAATTTGATGTCCCAACCCAACCACGTCTTACTCATTGTTTGAGATCAACTTGAAATAAATCCTCTCAATCAATCATTTTCTTTCTATGAAGGGTTGCTAAGGACAAGGGTTCGAAAACCGGCCATCAGTATTTCCCTTGTGGCCCCCTTCGAACCTATAAAAAATCCGTTTCAAAGGGAAGCAAGATTCTAACTCCGTAACCAGCAAGTCCCCAACACTCACGTATTGCCAATCCTCTCTACTTGAAAAAGTTATGACGAAGGGGCTTGCAATACGAGATTCTATCATCTGCTCCAAATGGCAGGGTCAGATTACATTTCTTTTCAGAGGGTTGTGATACATTGGTTCACACTCTAATTTAGGACATGGGATCAGGTGTACAGATTGGTCATTCATAAACAGGAAATCTCGGTGCAGCTCTTCATTTATGTAGGAACTAGTACTCCCTTTTCTCTTCTCTCCCATTTTCACTAATTTTCTATAATTCTGAGTGGGGAAAGATATGTCCCCCGACACCTACCTAGAGGTGAACCTAGGACTTCGGTCTAGGAGCACATGGTTGCTGGACACGTAACAAACTCCACGAGATAAATCCCAACCCATGACGTATGTACTTAAACATACAAATACCATCACCAAATTCAGCTGCTACAAAGCAAACTCTCTCAATATTACCTACATTTTCAATAAGTCGCGATTGTTGCCTAATAAACTGTAAGTGTGTACTAAATGAGCTAAAATACATAGTATGCCGTCAACAAAATTGTATCCAAAGATAGTGTTCAAAGAATCACAAACACACATCAATTTGCACCAATTCAAACATCAGCATCGGCAAAATTAAAGGGTAATTAGACGGTAAACAAAAAACGAGTAAACAAGTCGAAAAAACTTGCCTATCATTGGATCGCCAAACAAGACCACTGTTATCCATGATCACCTTGAGCAACTCTAAAGACAATACTTTCCCTCTCAATAGGATATGATCATCGGAATGATCCTGCGACGAGAATTTCATAGACAACTTACACAAGTTCTTAAACAAACTAAAACCATCCTCTCTTAACCTACTCTCCTTATCTATTCCTTCATCTTCACTCTTCTCCCCCGATTTCGGGCTCGACTCATCACCACCAACCTCCTTCTCATCCACATTGTCCCCATTTTCGTCGATGGCGCCCTCAGTAGACTCCATAACCTCATTGATCACACTCTGAACAAGTTGAACCGAATTCCCCTCGCTCAAATTACGGTCAGTGAACTCTAACAATTCCGAAACCGACACAATTCGAAACCTATTAACTCTCATACTATCCTCCTCAACCCTAGAAAACACAATCAACACAATCTGAGCAAGCACAGCCTTAGCACAGATCTGATTCGTACCATTTACGCCACCTAAGTAGACATTATAACAAGTTCTCACAATATGATTCAAGTACTCCCCGTGAAACGTCACTCTCGGCGATCGGACTGCCGCGAGAAGTGTCTTCATGACGCTAAACTCGATCACCTCATCGCCTAACCCGGCGCACTTGCACACCGAGTCAATCAGCTGCGAAATGACGGTCTTGTCCTTGTCGGCGGCGGGGGAGGAGAGAGAAAACCGGAGGAGGTTGAGGGAGAGAAGACGGAAAACGGCGTCGAGAGCGGGGTCAACGATCTTCGGCGCGGCGGTTTCCAAGGCGAGGAGGAGAGGAGAGAGAATCTTCTCAGCGGCGGCGACGTCGGTGGAGGATGACGTGGAGGAGAGAGAAAGGGAGTCGAGTGGGGTAGGGAGAGTTTCGAGCTTGTCCAAGGTGGATTTGCAGGCGGCGACGAGCTGCGTGTGTTTACGCCACGCGACATTCTTGATGATCTTGTCCAGTGATGGGCCTAATACCCGGCCCACCACCGTCGGCCCGCCGAGAGGTTGGGTCGTCGTCGTTGACATTGTGGTTTAGGAGAGAGATCAGAGATCTGAGATCACCATGAAATTTGGGATGAATTGATTGATGATGAAGGAAAGGAATTTGGGTGGGTGTTGTCGGAAGGGAGAAATTGAGGAGTCGTGAAGAAGGTGTTATTCAGACACACACGTGAGAGAAAAAGGAAATGGGCGAAGAATTTTATTTTACGGTTATGTATGTTTATCGGTTGATATGTCAATTTTGATTCTTGAGGATTTTATGGTGGCAAAGAAATTTATGTTTGAATTGAGAAGTCAAAGAGACTGGTCTAATTCCTTAGTTATGGAGGGTATTGAATAAATGAGGTTCATTAACAATCGTGTTTTTAAGACTTTAGTTATTTGGTTACAAGATATTTCATTCATATGAGGTATCAAAGTAATAACATATCTTATTTCCGAGTTTTGCTCTAGAATGATCAGTCTCCAAGGAAATTCGATTAGGCGGATTATTTGTGAATTGTGATAGGCTGATAGACAATAGTACAGTCCAATTAAACATGGCCTAATAGTGTAATACAATACTCCCTCCGTCCCCCTTTAAACACCCCACTTTCATTTTTGGGGTGTCTCTGTTTAAACACCCTATTTCAAAACTTTCTAAATGGGGTAAGTTTTCACCACACATCAACCCTCCACTATCTCTAAAAACAATAAACAAACCACTCATTATCTCTAAAAATAATAAACAAACCACCCATTATCTCCAAAAATAATAAACAAATCACCCACTATCTCCAACAATAATAAACAAATCACACCACCTTAATCGACGTGAAAAAAGAAGCGAGGTGTTTAAAGGGGGACGGAGGGAGTATTAGCTTATTTGTTAACAGTCGTAAAATTGATTAGGCAGTGGATCTTTCAGCTGACTCAAAGAGCAGCCAAGATGAATGGCCTATGACAGACTCAGTCAGATGGATGTATCCATCGTGCAACCTAGTTGACAGATTCTTTTAGAGAGAGGCGTTAGTTGCAAGTTACAAGCTGATGATAATGATTCGACTGTAGTGCAGCTGCATTACTTCAACACCAGGATCTTTAAACTACAAACAAAACAGTGTTCGCGGAACAAATTCTCCGTAAAACAACCTGTGTACACATTTCAATTATTCGGTGAAACTCTCCACTTTCCATCCCTGCTATCAATCGGTCTTTAAGACGTGGCTAAAACTGTGGCTTCTACAACAAAGATAAGACTACTCTTAAGGGGTCAAAACTGCATACAACGTAGCAACTGATGGGAGTGCAAAATCAAAATCATAATTGAATCTCTCAGTGGACTGCGGCAGCAGCAGATTCCACTGCTGGAGAGTCTGCTTTGAATGTCTCCCAGTCCAAATCCCTCAGCAGTTTGATCCTCTCGTCCAGCGTTATGAATCCAAACTGAGGATTTACCTTGTTGGTGGTGTCAGCTTTATGCAGTAGAATGATACCAGTTCCCATATCTGGGCCATGGAGCTTTCCTGTCAACAGAACTCTGAGGGGCATGAAGAGGCCTTTTCCCTGCCATGACACATTTGCATTAGAGAAGAGTAACGGGAGAGGAAAAGGAATACTCCGTATAGAGGATGATACTGCATTACTGCTACATATGGAAACAGACCTTGCGCTTCAATGATTTACCAAAACCCTTGACCCACTTTTGCCACCCAGCGTGGCCTTCTTCAAGGGCTGCCATGAGCTCACCATTGTCATATGCAGCTACCAAGCTGGCAGCTACATCAGAAAGCCCATCATCCAGGACTGGCTTAGCTTCAGAACTGAAAAGGAAACACAAGCAAAATGTTAAAAACTAGTACGCAGAAAAACAAGACGGAAATCAAATGACAAATGAGTGAGACAAGTTCACGCAAGAATCCTCGACCATTCATATGAAAGCAAGAGATGATAGATGACAGCATGTTTAAAATTTATGAATACTCCCCATATTGAAACCACGCTAAAATTGAGCTAGGTGTGAAAACTCTTCACCAATTTTTTTGGAAGCATTAAAGATTCGGGAATTACCTTGCAAGTGTCTCATGTAAAGGATAAGACAGCAAGCTTGAAATCACTTTATCTGATTCAGGTACCAAATCAAGCCCGTCCTTTAGCAACGCAATGGCATCCTGCACACACAGTTTAAGCATATGTATCAGCTTGTAGCATTTCGGGGAAAAGAAATAACATCCAGGCACTAGAAACATCCTGAAATACAGAGACTTGTCACTTTCTTCAGCATTTTTTTTGTTGTTAAAACAGTAACCCATCACTTAGTTCAGCAATGACTGACAGAATCTGAGAATTTCTCCTCTTTTTTTCTTCAGTACTTCTCTGAAGGGAAGGAGGGTGCAAGTGTGGCATCACAATAGCCTTAGAGATGTACAGTAGACTGTTCTATCAAAAGAAGCATATGTCGAGTTAGCTGAATCACAACAGACGATTCCTCGGGTGAAAAGGCATTAATCCCCCCCCCCCAACATGGATGCGACTCAAACAGAAAGTAAACATGACAATGTACTAGACCAAATTTAGAAGCTATATGAGTCAATCACAATGTGTTACTTCTATGGAATCTGTTCAGCGTGAGGGGTTTCTTACTTCTACAAATTGTCCTTCTGATTCGTTGAGGATGCCACTGCTCTTCCAACGCTCACCAATAACTTTATTTAGCTCAGCTGATGGCAAAGCTCGCAAGTAATGACCATTCATCCACCTGACAAATCCATGAAAAAGTATGTCAGGAAATAGTTGAAACCTACAATTCATCCTGGATCATTTTTTTCTGCTCCATCACATCAGTAGCCAAGTGCATTGTCAACATCAGCATATAAACCAACAAGACACTGTAGAAATCGCAGAAAGTAAGAACATAAAAGTGGTAATTACCTTAATTTAGTTAAATCAAATATAGCCCCACTCTTATTTACTCGTTCAATAGTGAACTTTTCAACTGCGACCACATCAAATAACTCATGTGAATGCACTAATATTACAAAGACACATTTAATGGTAAATAAAACCATCATATCTGTCGCAGTGATTAAGCAACTTAGTCAAATAACTAACCAAGTTGGTCGATGGTGAAAAATTCGTTTTCTGTACCATCACCCCAACCCAATAGTGCCAAATAGTTCACAAGCGCTTGAGGTAGATAGCCCATCTCCCTAAACTGTTTGAATACATGTACATTACATGTCAAGACAACCAGAGCATTACATTTTACAGCTACCGCATTTAAAGAAAAAGAAAAAAAGAAGACGAAAGAAGGAGAGCACTCTATTCTTCACAACCTGACCCACTGAAGTTGCACCATGACGCTTCGATAGCTTGCTCCGATCAGGTGCCAGAATTAAAGAAACATGTGCAAAGTATGGCATAGGAAACCCTAGAGCCTGTATCATATTAGGGGAGTCCTATATGAGTGTCCTCAACTGGAGCGGCAGTAAAGCACCAATAGACCAAAGAGAAAACCCGAGTTTATAATTAACATATCACCTTGTATATCAATGCTTGCCTTAGAGTATTAGGTAGATGTTCCTCCGCCCTGATATAAAGTCAAGAGTAAAAAAACTAGGATTCACTCTTAAGTATTGTATGCTTTAGAAAAGCGTCAATAAACCAGTATAATATACTAATCCAGAGTCACTTCACCTGATTACATGTGAAATGGCCATTGTGGCATCATCAACAGTTACGCAAAAGTTGTAAACAGGTTGTCCATTACTCCGCATGATAACAAAATCTCCAAGAGTATCCAGGTTCCATTTAACCTTCATGAGCCATGATACTATCAAATATTGTTAAAACCTCATCTCAACCATAAAGATCGATGACCAAACTCTATTAAATCTCACAGTAGGTCCTAAGGTTCGAGTTTTGCTTAACCAACTATCAAAACTCAAAGTTCCCCTTGTCCAGAAAATTTTGTCAGGCATCAACCTTTCCAGACATCAGGCACGTCAAGCATTGTAGGTTTGTAGCCAACCAGTCAGGCAAAAGTTTGGGAAGAATAAAAATGAGTTCCCACCCAGCAAGAAAGAGCTAGGAACACTGACGTTAATGAACATCTGGTCATTTATGCAGTCAAATAGGAGAAGTTACTTACTTCTCCTCGTATAAGGTCATCAATTTTAAGACTCCCTTCCTTGGGTACACGGAAGCGGTAAGTGAAAGGTGTTCCCTTTTCCAGCTCTTCCTGTACCTCCGCATCGGTGGCAGAGGCCCATTTTCCTGCGTATACTGGAGGCAATCCTCTCAGCTTTGCAATTTCCTTCATTTTCTCTAGTTCCTACAGAATATTATGCATAATTCCTTGTTAAAAAAGCACAACAAACAGTACCTGATCAATAATAGTAGAAAAATTTCAAGCTTAAAGCTAGCATGTGGAGACAAATATCTCAAGTTTTCAATTTCTTCCTCTGTCTCGAATAGTCTCTTAAGTAAACCTGGAATGATTCGCTATCTATCTGTCATCAATGTCCTGATCTCTAGTCACTATGATCGCACTCTCTCACAGATAAAGGGGTACAAAAGAATATTACGCATTTGAACTTTATCGACTCAAGTGTATGTCACCAGTAATAGAACCCTAATAACTTTGATTGAGAAATCGAGAAGAATGTACCTCACTAGAACAGAAGCATCGATAAACATATCCAGACTCCATGAGCTTCTCAGCATATTGCTTGTACAAAGCATTCCTTTCGGATTGTCTATAAGGACCATAGTCCCCACTAACACCAGGACCTGCACATGATTTAGCAATAGTCACAATTCTCACTCTCCTACGATGAAATCTCCCATCACCTACCCACAGGTATTAGCATAATGCATATCTAATATCTCATCTATACAGCATGCCAGATTAGCCCTAGCAGCTTTAATGCACGACGATCAACTGACAAGAGCTGAAACATGGCAAGCAAACATATTTTTATCCACAAATTATTTACTGATTAATTCATAAGATCCATTGTGCTCGTAGTAACACTGTTTTTTTACGTACTACTCCTACAAGAGCTCCAGACCTGATATCAATCATCAAACCAGCTTACCCTAAAATACGAAATTAAAAGTAAAACCAGCAAAAAGGACCTCATTGCAAACCTAAACCATTCAGAATTTAATGTTCCCTGAATCAAGACGCGTACTTCAGCTGAAATCCAGTCAAATGCACATATTTGCAAACACAATTACGCGATACACCATCTAGTAATCATCATATATCTATGGTAGCATCAGCATTATAGTCTTACTCAAGCTAAACACTACCAAAGTAATAAGTTCGGTTTCGCTACTTCATCAACAAGATAACACAGAACAGCATTTCATCTACTCTAGAATCACCAACCATGAGAATTATACCTATCACATATAAACAACTCATATAATATAATTCAATTTCTAAAATTAGACAAAAAAAAAAAAAAATTACAACCTTCATCCCAATCAAGGCCGAGCCAGGTAAGATCACGCAACACGGCGCCCTCAGACTCCTTCGTCGACCGCTCCAAATCTGTATCCTCAATTCTCAGCACAAATTTCCCCCCTTTTGACCTAATTTCAATACCGAATTTCATCAATTAGTAACAACAATTCACAATAATCTTGTTGAAGAAGCAACACAAAAAAAAACAAAAGAGTTAAAAGATAAAATGTTGGAGTGACCTAGCGAAGAGGTAATTGAAGAGAGCAGTACGAGCGCCGCCGACGTGGAGGTTTCCGGTGGGAGAAGGAGCGAAACGGACTCTGACTTCGGCGGCGTCGTTCTTCGGCGGGAGGGTGGCGGACACGGAGAAGCTACGGCGGCGGAAATGAGGGCGGAGAGAGACTGAGTGTTGCCGGAAAAATGAGAGGCGGAAGTCTGGGATTGCTTTGATTCTTATCCATGGCGTTCCTAGCATTGTCGTCGCCATTTTTCACCTGTTGATGTTTTATCTTGTTTCTTACGATTGTCAAAGGGTTCGGTAAAATGCTGCAATTCTAGTGTAGTGTGGCTTTAATTATACGCAGCGTTTCGAATGTGATTTGAGGTCGTACGACGCGTTCATCACTTTTTAACGTATTGATGAAATTTGTTACTAATGGATCGTTATTGGTGTTTTGAAGATCACAACCATTGGGCCAACTGTCTCTAACTTGAGTGCAGCGTGGACGTAGAGAAAATGACATAATAGAATAAAGCAAAATGACCCAAAAACGTGTCCCCCCCCACGCCGTCTTATGGCGGGAGCTTTCAAAAGGCTAGGGTAATAATATTGTTTTTGTAGATGTCGAGAAAATTAGACAATGGCTTTTCGAGAAATTATGATTTATGGCAACAATAGAGAGCGCTTATTGGTGTCTTGGGTGCACGATTATAAGATATCAAATCAATATGAATGTTTTGTGTGACGCTGATGTGCCTGCAACCAGATTTGAGTGATTAATGCCCTCCCATTCAGATTTCAGATTGTACTGGCTGAATCATAGAAGGTCAGTTTCTTGCTGATCACTCCCCTCTTTAATGGAAATTTTCAAGCTCAGCAACTGGTCCCTGATTCAAACTTCAAAGTACTATTAAAGCAACAAGCAGTAAAGTAGTCAATGATGATGAAAAACTTGATCGAGAATACAGCTTTTCAATCATTACTCCTCCACTCAAAAAGATCAAAAGGGAGCCCAATTTCGGCAGTATATTACAGTTTCCAATTTCCACTAACAAAGTTCTTAACCTATTTAGAGAACCTGAACCTGTCCTGGTTGTTGAACTCGATTCTCATGCCCTGTAACAATTCTAACTCCGTAAGGGAATGAGTCCCTTAACAGTTACGACATTACATCCAGCTTGGCTGTAGAGCATTCACCTATCTACCCCAAAAAAAAAAAACCAAGGTTCTGGCTATTGCATTACAACCGTGAAATAACATTACATTTCTTCAGATATCGACCATTTTTCACTAATCACTACTCCATCACAATGTAAATAATCCCGAAATCTTTCTAACTGTAAATCTGTCTACCTTCAAATGTCTGACCAAACTGCCAGTTTGCCGGAGCAACATTGAAGGATCTCACAGTTTTCCCACTGCTGGTGCTGACTTCAAAAGACAAAGGCTGTCCTTTCAGATTTATGTTACAATGCCAATACTGTCCCCAGTTTCTTGCCATCGGTATCCAGCCAGTTCTTGACCCTTTGATTTTTACTGCAGCCACTTCACCATCCAATCCCACATTGGTGATCAATACTTGGTAAAAGTTGGCATATCCTGTCACAGTAAATCTCATTCCCCCATCTCTTTCACAATCCACCCTGCATTGATATCAGATTGTCCTCTTTAACTTCAGCAGATTTTAAGTAGATAAGCGACTCAAAGATGCGGGCAGTAAACAATAATTACTTCTACAAGACATTAGCACCTCAATTGAACCCACACTCAATCATCTGATTAAACTCAAACCGGGACAAGTATACAAGAATCAATCTTTTTGAGTCGGGAAGCGTGTTTTACTAGGTTAGCAAACAAATGCTATATACTCATCTCATAAATGTACAAGAATCAACCTTTTTGAGACAGGAGCCTATACTACAAGGTTATATACTCACAAGTCATAACAAGAAGTACAAGAATCAATCTTTTTGTGACGGAGGGTGTATACTAAATAAGTTTACACTCACGAATCACAACTCACAAGTATGTAAGAATCAAACATTTGCTAACGAATGGCGAAATTTGGTAGTAGTGATTTTACCTCCTGTACTGAACAGGGATGACATTAGCAGATTTGACAGCGATTTCAGTAAAAGCATCCTCAGACATCTCAAAATGCTCATTAGGGAAATTGCACCAGCCACCATAATCAGCAGAAAGACCATAGTTTGGTGGGCAGAAATCAGTAGCAGTCACAACAACAGAAGGGCTACCAGGCTGGCACCACCGCACATGATCAACACACCTGATCTCGAAACAGCCGCCACAAACACTCCCTTTGTTAAACAATATTGAACTCAAACCTGTTCCATATCTTCCATATGTTGCCTTGTGAAGATCCCCATATCCACATGCCCCTTCTACAAAACATTAATTACAAAAATCATCATCATTACCCCCAAATGTCTCTAAAGAGGCTCCTACCCTTACTCGGGTTAAGGGGGTCGAATTTACGCAACCTTTCTAAACAAACTTCAAGGCCACTATCCTTAGTCGGGTTAAAGGGGTTGGATGTACGCAACATTATGTGTATGATAACATAGAAAGTTGTACTCATCTACTATAGGTGGGTAACGATAGGGAGTATAAATCATCTTTACAAGGGTAACATAGAAATGGTTCAAATTTACCCTAAACAATAGTAACTCAACAAATAACAATTACCAATGCTAGTGAAAAGTAAAAAGTAAAAAAAAAAAAAAAAAAAAAAAGAAGTTAAAATGTACCATTAAGAATGGAACCATTAGCTTCTTTGGTGTAGGTAGCAGAAGCAGACTGCCATTCTTCCTCCAAAGGGTCCAAATCATCATAGCTTGATACTACAAACTGGGTTGTTCTCAACAAAATCAAACAAATTAACACACCTTGAAAATACCCCATTTTTTTAGAGAAACAAAGTAACAAACTTTAGTATTTACTAATGTTTAATGATTTAAATTCCTTTGTTTTTGTAAAAAAAAAAAAAAGGGATGGGGTTTTTCAGAAAGAGGGTGAAGAAGAAGAAAGGGTTGTATATAGTCAAGAGAATAAAGAGATTTTCTGGGAAAAATGCACCATTTTTGATACAGAACAAGGACTAGAGCAAGAACAAGAACAATTCAGGGTTCAGCTTTGCAGGGTTGTGTGGCGAAAAGAAACAAAAGAGGGAACCCCAAAAGTCTAAAAAAAAAACTGTAGTATATCAAGGAATCCTGTGAAAAAGATTAATGTAATTTTGGGTATTTGATGGAAGCTTCAAGTTCAAACTCTCCTTTTGAGGAGTGGGCGTCTGTAGGGCCTAAATGTTGGAACGTTTAAGCGGATTTTACTCTACTTGTGCAAGTGAAGTCTCCACTGACCACTCGTATGAATGCGGCCGGTGCGTTTTAAGTTACGAAATAATAATATCGATGGTTTATCTTCGACTCCTACTATACTAGTTGTTCATCGTCTTCAGACGGGTATGAGCATTTTGTATCGGATCTTCATATATACAACAGAAAATTAAAAATAATATAATCTAAGATATAAATTGAGAGTTGATCAAAATTGTTGGAACTTTTATGAAAAATGAAAACAGTACAAAGGGATCATATTATCTAGTATGAAAAATGAACACAGTACAAAGGGATCATATTATTGTTTGGGCCCTTGAGGTCCACTAAATGATTGTCACTTGGGCTTACTGGGCCGTCCAAAACTTACAGTCAAACGAATTTCCGCCACTCGGCCCAAAGAAATAAACCAATGGATGTACAAATACTACCAGCCTAGAAGTCCACTACACAGTAGACAGAACTTACAAAGTTACAACCTTGTCATTGTATCTATACAATAACGAATTTAGATGTACATCTTGCGAAAATGTCTTTAAGAATTGGGCAAATTCATCCATAGGGGGTTACTCCAAAGTCCATACGATTATGTCTTTGAGCTCGACGATGGTGCCAATCGATAAGTTGGTGCCCTTATTACGAATGATGATCGAGCCATGGTCATCGTTGTCACTATCGGTGATACTCCTATCTACGTGATAGTAATCGTAAGTAGCTTGGTCGAGGGTTCCTTCTCTGTAGACGTAAACACTCTCGCTTTCATCCATCCTTCGGAACTTTTTATTCCGGTCATACACACGATGGAGCGGCATTCCCCTGTGGAATACACGTTCATGTCACGCAACTTAGCCTCAATTATCAATGTAACACATGAAATTTAGGAACAACAACAACAACATCCAAACCTTATTCCCAAAATGAAATTTACAAAGGCATTAAATTTTAGGAAGACAAGAAAAAAACACCATAGCATAGCAACAGAAGTTCTAACGACTTGGACCGAGCTAGAGTCAGGTTTAACTTGACATTCTCGACCTAGCCTGAGTATGTAGCCAGCTCTAACGACAAGTCTAGTAATCGACTGTCCACAACAATTATATTTAAGTAGTCTCATTACGATGGATTTGTAAGTTGAAACATATAGCGTTAGAGTTTAGACCTTCTCAAATCGCGCGTGCTCAATTCACGATAAATTAATTTTACTTACTCTTAGTGACCATTTCAACTAGGATGACTTAAAGTCTTGGACTAACTGACCTTATCATGTTCACAAAGTTTAATATTCTACACAACATGTAAACTTAAACTGTAAAAACCCAAAAAAAAAAAAAAAAAAATAAAAAAATAAAATATTATGCTACATTTTTTTTCCTGGAAGACATACATAATCACATCACAAAATCAAGAAAACAGAGTAAAAATCACCTAAAACCTTAAAAAAAAAAAAAAAAAAAAAAAAAAAAAAACTATGGACCCACCAAAAAAACCAAAAGTGGTTTCAACAACTAAAGTCCAAGTGTCAAACTTAGTCAAACCCAGTTGACCCACAAATTAAAAAAAAAAAAAAAAAAACTTTAAAATTTCAAGCAAATTCAAATTCTTGATGATTCTATAACAATTATCATCACAGATGGATACAAATTCTGAATTACAACCCAGAAACTTCTTGATGACGAAAATAAAGAGAGAACAATCTTTTTAGAAATGTTAAAATTAAATGAAATGAAATTGTACCTTATATGAAAAATGTTGGAGATATCATCCATATCAAGATAAAAATTAACGGCGTCAATGAAAGCGCGATACGTGCAGATATGTAGACCGTCGATTCTATGACTCGGCAACTTCGGTCTCGGTAACGGCACCGGCAACCCAGCCGTCATAGCTCCAGCAGCATAGACATACTCCTTCCAAACGACACCGTTTTGTGCTGGCTTCTCCGGCAAGCCAATGAAGCCTAAAGTAGCCATGATTGGCTCTAGCTCTTCATGGGTCATTAATGGCTTAAAAGTCCTTGTAAACCAAAGCGCAAGTTTTCTCATACACTCTCTCATGTAATCCTCCATATCATATGGCTCAAAATTGGGGAAATTTTGGGTGATTTTCTCTCTCCTCTTACTGGGAAAATTGAAGGAATCAAGAAAAATTGTTTCTGGGTTTGGTTCAGATTGGATTGTTTTCAATTGGGTTTCTATTAATTTCGTGAAATTTGGTGTGTGCAATCTTGGATTTTGTTCCCATTCTTTTATTTATTATTGTTTTTGGGTTGATTTTTTATTTTTATATTTCAAAGTGTTTGGTAAGATTTTTAAAAGTTGAGGGGTTTTGGAGGGGAGATGAGAGGTTTTAGGAATGCGGGATTTTTTTTTTTATTTTTTTTTTATTTTAATTAAATGATTTAGTGAGGGGGATTACTTGGGGATCAAGAGTTTATATAACAACTTTTTTGGGGTTTTGGAGGGAGGGGTGATGTAACTTTGAGGTCCTGTTAAAGAAAAGTATACTAGTATAGATTAATCTCGTTAGTTTGGGAAAGAAATATTTTTATGATCTCATTTCGGAGTTTCGTGATTTTGCTCGAACACGCGTTAGTTATGTGAATGATTTATGTGTGACTCATTGACTCGATGGTTAATAAGGGATCAATCTGAAAAATGATTAAAAGAGTCGTACATAATTCGTAACTTAAATTGTGTTAATATTTGATCCAAAATCAATGTAAAAATGATATTTAAGTATTATTTTATTGTTTAAGTGTTGATAAGTAGTAAAACTTGAAAAATAGAGATGAATATAGTTAGTTCGTAAGTCCATTGAGGTCAACTCAAAATCATACTCAACAACTATTCATCTTATTTAGAATGTTTAACTCAACATAAGCACGACTCGGTAACATCCGTATTTGACAAGGAGTATAACCACATTTTATTTTTCCGTCAACCCACTTGGCCACTTTCTCAATCCCTCTCCTATGCCTAGCCTCTTCCTTCACCCTTTCACAATCCACACATCGAAGTTAAGTGTTTATCAGAGTCACGAGGGATCGTTCGGCATATCATGTGTTATTAGCAGTTGACTACTCGTTCCGTTCGCGTATAAACTTTCTACTTTATGTTTTGGTGTGTTCATTTTAAACTTTCTACTTAAAATTTTCCTTATTTGTACATGTAAAGACTAAAATACTCTAACTTACTAAGTGGACTCCGTGTTCCAGCCCTATGCATTTTATAAGCGAACGTAGAAAGTACAATAGACACACCATACGTACCGAAAAAATTCACGCACATTTTAATTTTTTGAACTGCTAAAACTTAATACGAGTACTACGTATTGGTTTAGGTTTTTGAACCAGCAGTTAACGATCAAAGAAAACGGACTAACCATGAGAATCTCTCCCAACGACTACCACATGACAGAACCAATCTCCTCCAGCCCGACCAGGTTTCAAGGCAATCTCTTTGTTTGAGCAAAGTCAAACTCATCACATTAGTAAACCTCGGACTCTCCAACTTACTCTTAACGCTACCCAGATTATCAGATGGCAAGACATGAAAGCTTCAAAGCTAACACCATCCTCATTTTCTCGCTCCTCTTCATCATCACCATCCAATCATCATCATCATCATCATCTGATATAATCTCCAGATTCCAAGAATACCTGAGAATCAACACTGCCCAACCAAACCCAAATTACTATGAAGCTACTGACTTTATTCTATCTCAAGCTAAATCACTGTCTCTTGAATCCCAAGTCATTGAATTCGTCAAGAACAAGCCTCTAATCTTGCTTAAATGGCCTGGTAAAAACCCCAAATTGGCCTCCGTCCTCCTCAACTCCCACACCGACGTCGTTCCGGTGGAATCCCACAAGTGGACCCACCAACCTTTTGATGCCCACCTCGATTCTGATGGCAATATCTTTGCAAGGGGTTCTCAGGTATGCCACTTACCTTTTATCAAGTTTTCACCTTTCTGAGTTTTTACTGTCTTAATTTTGTTAATTTAATTGTTGAACTATTTGTTTATGTACCAATTTCATATGGAAGGCTGAAACTTTTATATTGTATGGTGAAATTGGTGATGATTGATGTTTGGTACATTATCTTGGAATGTTGTGTTATTGTGGTTTGGCTTATAGGTAGAGTACTAGGTTGCACTGAAACGGACACGGCTACGGATACGACATGGACACAGGAAACGGGCAATTCGACACGTTCCGTTATCGAAACAATCATCTTTAGCTGTTGTCTATGAGTTTTTGTGGTGTAGTGTTAATCTAGTTGGTAAAGGTGTGAACTTGAAATCAAGAGATCTTTTATGCAACTTAAGAGTGTCAATAATAATGGTAAAGGTGTGTACTTGTACTTGTTGTATAGTGTTAAGGTATAAAAGTAATCAAACCAATGTTGGTTATTTCACATGTAATTAATTTTTTTATGAATGATAGTGTAGGGTTGTGGTGGGACCCTTCCCCGGACCCTCACTTAGTGGCGACGCCAATGTGCACCGGGCTGCCCTTTTAGTGTAGGGTTGTGTGGTAGAGCAAAGTGAAATGGATTGTGGGTGTATTGGAGTCTGGAGAATCGAAGAGGAAGATGAGACACGAAAAAATTGGTCCTTGCTTGTTAGGTTTTCTGGTTTTGGAATATCTAGTTTTTGTAGGGTAATAGTCACACCAAATGTGAAGAAATGGAAAGTTTTTCCGTCAAATTCTAGCATCTGTTTTGAAAATGTGATGCATTATATTTTGTACGCAGTTCAGATATGTGCGTTGTTGTTGTGGTAGATGACAATCAATTTGGATGATCTGTGCAGGATATGAAATGTGTGGGTTTGCAGTACTTGGAAGCTATTAAGAAGTTGAAGGAGTCTGGATTTGAGCCTGTCCGTACTATATATGTGTCATTTGTACCTGATGAAGAGATTGGAGGACATGATGGGGCTGAATTGTTGGCCAAGTCTGATGAGTTTGAGAAAATGAATGTGGCCTTTATGCTGGATGAGGGACTTGCTTCCCCTGGAGAGAAGTACCGTGCATTCTATGCAGAGAGGTCACCCATGTGGACTGTGATCAAGGCTACTGGGGCACCTGGCCATGGAGCAAAGTTGTATGACAATACTGCGATGGAGAATCTGCTAAAGAGTATCGAGAGTATAAGGAGATTTCGTGCATCACAATTTGACATGGTAAAGGCTGGCTTGAAAGCTGAAGGAGAAGTGGTTTCCGTTAATATGGCATATCTGAAAGCTGGCACACAAACTCCTACCGTAAGTTTATATCTTGGTGACTGTATGACTGACATTTATAAACTGCTTTTTAGGGGGGGGGGGGGTAGCACTTTGGTCTACATATATTAGCAACTTAAATGTGGGTAGGAAATTTATATTCAAAGTCACTGTTGTGTTTGTGCCCTTTGTGGTTGTAGTTTACAATCATACATACATGAGCCGAGGTGACCTGCCTTTAACTTGAGAAATCATGAATCTGGAAGTCTAGAAAAGTTGTCTACAACAACATCTTTATACCAGTGCCTTAAAGGCTTCCGCCATAAGGAGGGGTAAGGGGGGGTCTGCCTTAAAATCTAGAAAAGTTGACTATTTTTTTTTTTTTGGGGGGGGGGGGGGTTATGTTGTAGGAAATTCGAATCCATTGTAATGGCACTGGGTAGTGTGTTAGTCTGGAAGATGTTGATATATTGGATATCCAGTGACAGAGGTCTTGCTAATGCGGTACACTTCTTTCTGTCTATCAGGGATTTGTCATGAATCTGCAACCTTCTGAGGCCGAAGCTGGTTTTGACATTCGGGTACCACCAACAGCTGATCAAAAAGCTCTTGAGAGACGTATTGCTGAGGAGTGGGCTCCTCCTTCCCGTAACATGACATTTCAGGTATAGTCAATTGTCTAAACAAATTTGTCATCGCTGTGATGATTTATGGCATTTGCCTACCTGTACGAATTAATAACCTGCCATGGAGATAGTGATTCAGTTGCTGTTTCTTCAATAGTTGTATATTGTACTAAGAACAATAATCTCAACTATGTAAAAGCTCCACATTTCACTTCTGCTATAAAATTTCGGCCAAGACAAGGATCCAGTTTTGGGTTGGACTCAAGTGCTCTGTAGTTCTATTAGCAATAGAGAGTTACGATCAGATAGTTCTTAAAAACAATAATCCCTACATTCTCATTTACTCTGGGATCGATATTACTGCTTTACTTTATACCATCTTGCTCTTGATTTAATTTTCCCTGCTCAAATGGAGTTTTTCTTTTCCTGCTGCTTTACTAACATAATTGTACCATGGGCAGTATAAGCAGAAAGTCTCTGTGCTTGACGACTTTGGTAATCCCATCATGACTGCTGCTGACAGTTCAAACCCCTGGTGGGTACTCTTAGAAGAAGCTGTTATAAGTGCTGGTGGCAAACTCGAAAAACCAGAAATTTTCCCTGCCTCGACAGATGCTCGTTACTTTAGACGTAGGGGCCTACCAGCTATTGGCTTTTCTCCCATGGCCAACACACCTGTTCTACTACATGACCACAATGAGGTAAGTAGTAACCGTTGTTTCTACATTGTTTATCCAATACTATTATGTGGACAAATGCTCGATGCACACATGTACAAGTGTCTTACCTTTCGTGCAATTTCTGTGTTATTCACTCAATTTCATGTTCAGCTTGTTGCCAATTTGACACTGTCAACTTGTGAGTGCTTATGACGCCCTTTGAAACAATTAGACAAGGCACCCAGACCAGGGCCTTCTTTATTTAGGAGTTAAATAGGTACAATTTTTTATCAATTTTTTTCCCGGAGGAGACTATAATTAACAAGCCACCCAGACCAGAGGCTGGCCAAGGGATCCAAACTCCGGTTGTTATGCTTCATTTGGTTCTTTATGTTTGATTGGATCATTTGTCTCAACTTTCTCTGCAGTCTCTTGGAGGAGATTACTTGCAAATGAACCACTTTTTCTGATTCTCTTGTGTTTCAATTCCTGCAGTTCCTGAACCAAGAAGAATATCTCAAAGGGGTTGATGTATATGTATCTATTATCAAAGCCTATGCATCATATGCAGAACAGACAGACGCTAAAGCATCCAAGGATGAGTTATGAGAGCGAAATTTCTGTCTTTACATTTGGTGTAGAAATCAGACTCTGCATTGCCATGGACATGTTCCTGCAGCAATTGTATTCGACCTGATTGCACTTCAGAAGAAAATGCTGGAGAAACAACCAATTCTGTTTGCTACTTTGGCTATATGTCGTTCCAGTGCTGTACATTTGTGATTTGTATCAAAGGTTCAAATTCCTCGATGAAACATTGGAACGGCTTCTTTTCTTGCTCTGACTGACCACAATAAAGTTGTGAAAACTGTTAAACAGCCTCTTTGCAAGAATCTTGATTTCTGTTGAATGTATCCTATATCAAGCCGAAACTTTTACATCCTTTTGTACTTTTTTTTTTTTGACAACGTAGTCCTTTTGTACCTTTGAAACAATAATTTTGTTGGAAATATGAAGCATGGCACATTGGCACCTCAAATGACATATTGTGAAGCTCATGTCGCGTCTGTTTGGCCAAGCCCTGATTTCATCGAGCATAGCATTGCTGTTGAGCCTGATCGGCCTAAAGCTTTTTTCAAGTGAACTTCTAGCTTGCAACATTTTAAAGTCACTCCGAAACTTTAAACCCCTCACCCCGTATTATTGTAAAATCGTCTCCCCACGGACCCCACCATATTTTGTCACGATGAAAAAATTGTCACTCCCCAACCTGTAGGAAAACCGCAGCAAAACAGAAAGTACCAGGAGAATCAGATAACTGTTCTTGATTACAAAAATTACAACGATCAAGTTCTTCAGTCTTCACAGTTCACACTCAACTACCTAAACCCAGCTTAAAAACAAAAAAAAAAAAAAAAAAAAAAAAAATGCAAACAATAAGGTGCACCAGCGTCTTCTATCTCACGTTTCTCACAGTCTTCATCACTGTCAAAGCAGCTGAAAACCCATCATTTGAAATAATCTCCAGATTCCAAGAATACCTGAGAATCAACACAGCTCAACCAAACCCTGATTACTATGAAGCTGCTGACTTTATTCTTGCTCAAGCTAAATCACTCTCTCTTGAATCCCAAGTTATTGAATTCGTCAAGAACAAGCCTCTAATCTTGCTTAAATGGCCTGGTAGAAACCCTGAATTGCCCTCCGTCCTCCTCAACTCCCACACCGACGTTGTTCCGGCGGAATCCGATAAGTGGACCCACCCTCCTTTTGCTGCTCACATTGATTCTCATGGCAATATCTTTGCCAGAGGTTCTCAGGTAAACCATTTTTTCATCAAAGTTTTAATCTTCTTTAACAATACTTTTGATATATTTTTTCATCAAAGTATAACTGATTTTGTGAGTAGAAGTTAGTTGTTTTGGTAGTTTTGTTGAGGATTAAGTTTGAAATTTGCATTTGGGTTTCAATTGGTTTCGGATATGAGTAATTCTATGGTGAGATGAGACCGACTCATCGTATTAAAGTATGAATTGAATCATACAGATTATGAACTGATACAGATACTGCTGGGTAAGAGAGGATTAAAGTTGGAATTTTGCATTTGAGTTTCAATTAGTTTGGGTGTTTTTCGCTGCGAGTGGGTTCCAATTGCAGGATTTATTGGCCATGTTTGTCATTCTAATAGGGGTTAGGCTGCGTACATCGGACTGCCCCCCAAACCTTGTCATAGACGGGAGCCTTTGAGGCATTGTGCTAATGTCAGTATGCATGTGATGTGAGTTCACAGGATATGAAATGCGTGGGTGTGCAGTATTTAGAAGCAATTCGGAAACTGAAGAATTCTGGGTTTGAGCCCACTCGTACTATATATTTATCATTTGTGCCGGATGAAGAGATTGGAAGTCGGGATGGAGCTGAGAAGTTGGCCGAGTCTGATGTGTTTAGGAAAATGAATGTAGCCTTTGTTCTAGATGAGGGGTTGCCATCAACAGATGGGGAGTATAAGGCATATTATGCGGAGAGGTCGCCCACTTGGTTAGTGATCAAGGCCAAGGGGGCACCTGGACATGGGGCAAAACTTTATGATAACACTGCAATGGAGAATTTGCTGAAGAGTCTAGAGAGTGTCAAGAGATACCGTGCATCCGAGTTTGATATGGTAAAAAGTGGCCTGAAAGCTGCAGGGGAGGCAGTATCAGTTAATGTGGTGTATCTAAAAGCTGGGACACAAACTCCCACGGTAAGTCTGTTTAATAATTTCCCCCCACCCTATATACACATATGCAAGTATTACAAGTTCAAACTTCAAGAGGTCAAAGTCACTTCTCTGTAGAACCTAGTTTATGTGGAGTATGGAGGACCGAGAAAGGTCGGACTTTGAATATTTGATATTCTGTCTCTTACACTTACAGGAGACATTTATATAGCTGTTTGGAATGTTGAACATTCTACCATTAGGAAGAAAGCTTTTCAGGGTTAAAACGGCAGAACATTAGTTGCTACACGGTGTATCTATGTTCTTGTTGAAGATTGTCATAAAAAGATCTTTATTCCAAAGGAATACATTGTCAATTGAGATCTCACAGTAGGAACCTTTTCATCTGTTGTCAAGGTTACTATTCTAAGTTTAAAAGTACTTTGTGTATCAGGGGTTTGTCATGAATTTGCAGCCATCTGAAGCTGAAGCAGGGATTGATATCCGGGTTCCACCGACAGTTGATCAAGCAGCGCTTGTAAAACGTATCGCTGAGGAGTGGGCGCCTCCATCTCGCAATATGACATTTGAGGTAGGATTGTATTTGACTTTTTGGTTTTGAACTTACCCTTTTCTCCTTTTTGCCTGTGTTAATGTTGAGATGTGCATGAAATGGAATGTTTTCCATGACCACACGGGGTCTCAGAGATTAATGAGATGGTGATCTGAAGGCTGATCTTTTCTTTATTGGAGACTGTCAGCTACTATTTGACTAGCCGTTCTGAAGAAAAATTGCACTGTTAAATGCATCACTGCTTGCCAAATAGTTTTTGTTAAAGTCTGGTATAGAGATATGTTTAATACATGACTAGTATCGCCTTCTTTTTGTTTAGACTATGTGCTTGTTATCTACTCTGAGTCTGTGTCTACTTCTAATATGCTTGTGGTGCTTGACTGATTCCATGATTGCCGCTTGACAGTTTAAACAGAAAGTTTCAGTACTTGACAAATTTGGCAAACCAGCCCTCTCAGCTGCCGACAGTTCGAACCCCTGGTGGGTCCTTTTAGAAGAGGCTGTCGTGAACGCTGGTGGAAGACTTGGGAAGCCGGAAATATTCTTTGGTGCAACAGATGCTCGCTTTTTTAGGCGACAGGGCCTTCCTGCAATTGGATTTTCTCCCATTGCAAATACTCCAGTACTATTACACGACCACGATGAGGTAAGAAGTAATCCGCCTTTTTTTTTGTTTGAAGTTTTCACTTATCTATGTGTTGGTAAGCATCTACTTTTGTTGTCCTGCTGCTGTACATGTTCTTCTTTGTGAGTCACCAATCCATAACTGCCTTCGTGAATCGTGATTAATCTCTTAGGGTATCAGTGATAAAAGTGAAGGTGCCTGACGTCATTTCATTTTCCCCATGGGTGTTTGTCTGTTTGATGTACCTATGTATCCAGCATGTGGTGTATGTTTACGGTATCACTTAAACCTACCTTCCCTAGGCTCAGAGCTCTCAGCCACCAGGCAATAGGCACTATCGGGTCAGAGACAGAGAGGAATTGGTAACTGGTCATGGTTGTGGTATGGTGGTTGTCGATGGTGACGAGGCTGACAACTTATTATCTCGATTAAATTAGTTGGATTTTGCATGCACTATCTGCCATCCTCTAAGCTGGAATAAACTCTAAGCTGGTGTTCGTAATCTAGAAGGTTCAGAACAATGATTAGGATACCACCTTTGAATGCTGTTGTACAATCCTAGATATAATGAGTCGGGCGATTGTACCTTGCGCCTGAAACTTCTGATTTGCTACACTCAGCTGGAACTTGTGAGCTCACTTGTATGTAAAAGAACGAAGTATATTACATTCTGAGTTTCTGACTGCCACTGTGTTTGACTTGCTGCAGTTCCTAAACGAAGCTGAATATTTGAAAGGAGTCGACATATATGCTTCCGTCATCAAAGCTTATGCATCTTGTGCCCAGGAGCAGGCTGATGCAAATGATTCCAAAGATGAGTTATAGAATCCTTCTTCTGTTTTTATGCTTCATTCTTGCTTCCTTCCTGTACTTCCGTAGGAACATAAAGGCTACAATTCAAATCTCACTAAATTATGTCATTCAACTTATAAATGGGTTCTTCAATCTCCTCAATGTGTTTAGACTTTAGTCCATAACAATGATCGAGTCTAGTTGAGTTCGGTTTGGATCATGTGATTGGCGATAATTTCAGTTTTAGAACGTTTTTAACTAAAATATTTTCGAGTCAGGAGAATATATATTTTATAATTATTACGTCGTGGGATTTTTTTTTGATCCGGTTGAACCCTTTGAGAACGACCGAGGCTACCAGTTGTTTTAAATCGAGTTTGTTATGCTCCCGGCTTCATGGTATAACCCCGAGTCACATACATGTGTAAGCTTGGTCAAGTTCGTTGACAGGAAACCCTAAACCACCCTGAAAAACTCGACACCTCTCATGGCGGTGGCGGAAGATCTCCCAATAGACATAATCGTCGAAATTCTGGCACGACTCCCCGTAAAACCGCTGCTCCGATTCAAAACCGTATGCAAAAAGTTCTATTGTATAATAAGCAACCTCGGTTTCATCCTCGACGATCACCTTGAACAATCTCTCTCCTCCGACGCCAATCAATTAATCGCCGTTAACCATGGTTGTCGAATCCTTTGCACCACCGTCGGCTCCACCGCAGAAACCACCAGGTTTGAACTCCGACCATTTTTCTCGCTTGCTCGTCAAGTTTTAATAGCTGGATCATGCCACGGCTTTCTGGCTATATCAGATTATGAAAGCTGCCATCTTTGTTCTGAACTTAAAGTCGTGTTATTGAATCCTTCGACATTATCGCACTTCGTCGTACCTGGTCCGGTATTCTCGGCCGACCGTTTGTCTACTGTTTGCCTAGGGTTTGGATGTGATTGGGTTGGCAATGATTACAAACTTGTGTTGGGTGTTTTTATGGATGTTGATAATTATGCTGTCGAACCGTTGTTGACTATGACTAGTATGGTTTACAGCTTGAAGCATAATCGTTGGGGAGACGGGAGTTGTGTTGTGGTTCCTAGGGACGATATTTTCTTCGGTAAAGGTGCGCTTATCGATGATTATTGTACATTGCACTGGTTATCTTGGGGTAGGGGGCCTAAAAATGGGGGTAAGCAACAACCGATTCTATGTTTCGACCTTTGTTCCGAGGAATGGAGTGATTTGGGTGTGGTCGAGGATATGTTGGTTTTTGGACTTGGTAGTGTTGGTTTGGGGTGTTTAGGGGTGTTGGATGGATGTTTGTGTTTATCCAAAGATTTATATCCTGACTATGTTGTCTCTGATATTTGGGTCATGAAGGAGTACGGTGTTATAGAGTCTTGGACGAAATTGTTTCGTGTCTCTGGTGAGGTTGAGCTGACGCGTTGTCCTCCCATTGCCTATTCCAAGGCCGGTGGTGAAGTTCTTGTGGCTTTGAGAATGGAAAGGAGGAATTGTCTTTATTGGTATAATCCAAAGGAAGATAGTATTAGGGAGGCAGATGAGATTCCTGGATATTGTTGGTTTCGTGATGCTGCCCTTTGTGCTGGAAGCCTCGTCACAGTCCCAATGCTCAAGTCGATATTGGAATCCAACGGTGATCACTTCAAGCAGTCGCAAAATTGACAACATGAATGATGTGTGGTGAGTTTGCAGGAAACTGTTGTGTGATTGATCCACAGCTCCTAAACCAAGGTGAATAGCTTTGCATCTACTCATCAAAGCATTTGCAGTTTACACGGTGCACAAAATGATCAGAGTTTTAACAGATGACGTACTCGAAAACTAGAGGGGGCTTCATTGTATCTGGTGTCACAGGAATTTAACTGCTTCATTAGAAATTGAAAAAGTCTTATGTTCAAAGAAGCTAGTACTTTGATTTGCTAAGCAAGTAATGTCAACTCATTTTGTGTTCACCATCAGTCAGGAATAGGATGCTGAATTCTGCGTCATTATTCTGCCATCATGCTACTATTGTTCTACTACAGTACTACTCAATCTGATCCTGTAATATATTTACAGTACTTCCTTCAGGAAATTAAGAGACCGTACTAACGGTGAGATTTGGTGACAGGAAAGAGACCGATTTCATCGTACTAATGGTGAGATTTGGTGACAGGAAATTGAACCAACATCAGCTGAAACTTAAATTGGGAGAAAGAAACTTGAGTGATCAGTCTCCTCTTCTTTTCTAAAGCAATGCCAACTCCAAATTTGTTCCTCAAACTCTGTTTTCTCTCTCTTCTCCTTGGTACAGTCCAATCAATTTCTTCATCATCATCTGAAATAATCTCCAGATTCCAACAATACCTGAGAATCAATACTGCCCACCCAAACCCTGATTACTATGAAGCTGCATAGTAAATCAAGGAGATCTTATGAAATTGTCTGTTTGGTGTTTGCTAGTCTTGGCTATTTGAAATCATTGCATAAAGTTGTGAAGTACATTTTGTTTAGTTGAATTTTATGAGGATTTTAATGTACCTATCGAGAACATACAGAGCAATATGTTTGAGCGTACGTTTTGGTGACTATAAATTTATTATCGCACTCAAAATTAATGCATGCAGCTAGTTAAATTTCGGTCTGCAAATTTATTGATTTTTACTCTCATCCATACGACTAATACTTGATTAACGTCCCAAAAAAAAAAAAAAAAAAAAAAAAAAGAGAGAGAGAAGGTTATTTGAGTTTGTCAATTAGAGGTTGTGTTACTATGTTGTACGAATAGACAGCTAATCACTAAACATGAATCGCAACTGCCGTTTAGAATTCAAGCAAGTATTAATCTATATAAATCCTAATCGCAGCGACGCATATAGATTCGACAACATAAACCAAACTCATGCTTGAGAATTAAATCTAGTCATAATAAGCCCTAATCATATGAATAATCAAACTTGCTAATTTGTGAATTAAATCGTAGTGTCTAACATGTTAGGGTTCAATCAAACCTTTCACACATGTTGAAATTAAGAACAACAAAACATAATACTTCTGAATAATAATTAAAAGAGAGAAATAAAGAATTGCAATTGTGATGGTCTGAATAATACTTCTGAATAATAATGAAAATACCTAGGGGGGCAGGTATTAGACTTGGGAATTCATTTAACAAGTTAAAATACTAAATTGTCCCCCAAACAAATTATATAAGGAATTATTATTATTTAGATAGGGGTATATTAGTAAAGTTGATACATATCCCATTTTCCATCCCGTCTATTCCCAAGCTAATTCAAACAAGCGAATTATAAAATCTCACTTAATTCCCTACTACCAATTTCCATCTCTTATCCCTCAATTCTCATCCCACAATCCAAACTACGCAGGTATTTTTGGCCCAATACTCGTCATCGCCGAATAATATACGAGTACCTCTTATTTTATACAGTATTTGCACAAATCGGAGTCAACATTTTTTAATGACTTGTCGTTTACTTGGAAGTCTTCAAGAACAGTACTTTTAGAACTTCAATCCTGTCTTCAGTAACAAGTTAACAACAGCTACTCAATTCCCCTGCCATGACACAACCAAACTACAAGATTCACTTCATCTTGTTTCTGTCTCTCCTCCTGTCCCCTGTCAAACCAGCACAAAACTCATCATCATCTGAAGTAATCTCAAGATTCCAAGAATATCTGAGAATCAACACTGCCCAGCCAAACCCCAGATACTATGAAGCTGCTGACTTTATTCTTTCTCAAGCTAAATCACTGTCTCTTGAATCCCAAGTTATTGAATTCGTCAAGAACAAGCCTCTAATCCTGCTTAAATGGCCTGGTAAAAACCCCAAACTGCCCTCCATCCTCCTCAACTCCCACACCGACGTCGTTCCGGCCGAATCCCACAAGTGGTCTCACCCTCCCTTTGCTGCCCATATTGATTCCCATGGCAACATTATTGCCAGAGGTTCCCAGGCAAGCTGTTCTGCCCATTATTATTATTATTATTATTATTATTATTATTATTATTATTATTATTATTATTATTATTATTATTATTATTATTTGGTTAGTTTTGGTTATATTAAATTTGGGCAATATTGGTTGATTTTGAGATTAATTTGTGTAGGAAATGAATATTAGTGATCTTTATTTTCTTAATAGAAAGGAAATACTGGTATACGATGTTACTCGGACTCGGCTACAAGTGTCCGACTTGGGTTGGTATCCTAGTGCTGGACTCGGCCTTTTTTTTTTGGAGAGATTTCCATTATTTTAAGCCTAAAAGGAAGTGTCAAGGTGTCTCCGAGTGTCAAGTGTCCGACACGGAAACTCGGGGAAATTAGAAGTGTTCAAGTAATAAAGCTGGTACCTGTTTGTGATAGCTGGCAATTAAGAGTTTATATGGTGGGTTGTAGAAAAAAAAACATCAACTGTGGTTAGAAATTGTGGGTTTATCTCGTACTAACTTCTTTGAGACGTTTTTGTAAAATTTGAGGTTGTATGTTAATATGTTATGAGTGATGTTGTGGCACGGGTGCAGGACATGAAATGTGTGGGTATGCAGTACTTGGAAGCCATTCGGAAGCTCAAGGATTCGGGTTTTGAGCCTACACGTACGATATATCTGTCATATGTGCCGGAAGAAGAGGTTGGAGGGCGCGATGGGGCTGAGAAGCTGGCCGAGTCTGATGTGTTCAAACAAATGAATGTGGCATTTATGCTGGATGAGGGAAGGCCGTCCCCTGATGGGAAATATCATGTCTTTTATGCTGAGAGATCGCCAATGTGGTTAGTGATTAAGGCTACTGGAGCACCTGGTCATGGGGCAAAGTTGTATGATAATACTGCTATGGAAAATTTGTTAAAGAGTATTGAGATTCTCAGGCAATATCGAGCATCGCAGTTTGATTTGGTAAAGGCTGGCTTGAAAACTGCTGGAGAAGTGGTTTCTGTTAATGTGGTGTTTCTTAAAGCTGGCACACAAACCTCTGCTGTGAGTCTGTTAGACATTCCTGAGCACTGTGATGATTGTTATTAATTGCCCTTGTCATTCTTCTGTGACCAATTTTATCCTGTCTGATCTAACAGGGTTTTGTCATGAACTTGCAACCTTCTGAAGCTGCAGCAGGTATTGACATTCGGGTTCCACCAACTATTGATCAGGAAGCATTTGAAAAACGTATTGCGGATGAATGGGCTCCTGCTTCCCGCAACATGACATTTGAAGTGTGTGCTTAGTCTGCTTACTCATTTGTGACTGTATATTTAGTTTTTTACTTTCTGAGTGTTGTGTTATTTCTGCTGGCCTTTTCATAACTTCGTTCTCATGACTTTTGAGCATGGCAGTTCAAGGAAAAGTTTTCTGTGCTTGACAAATTTGGTAAGCCAGCCATCACAGTTGCGGATAGTTCAAATCCGTGGTGGATTCTGTTAGAAGAAGCTATCCATGATGCCGGAGGGAAACTAGAAAAGCCAGACATCTTCTCTGGTGGAACAGACGCTAGCTTCTTTAGACAACAGGGCATTCCGGCTTTAGGATTTTCTCCTATAGAGAATACTCCAAGTCTGGCACATGGCCACAATGAGGTACAGATTGTAATATTACTGTGGATAACTTTTCTCTATTTGACATATTATTCACTTGTCCAATCAAATTATCAGAAACTTTATGTTTACTGAATCATTTTGTGTACCTGTGTTCCTGAGTACTAGTAGGAACTGAAATCTGTGCATAAAATTCTGATTCCAATTCTGATATTACTGCTGCAGTTTCTTAACCAAAGGGAATACCTTAAGGGAGTCGACATTTATGCATCTATCATCAGAGCCTTTGCTTCTAATGCAGAGGATAGAACAAGAATGGACAACGATCTGAAACATGAGCTGTAACTGTAAGAGGATTGCTACTGACAGGTATTTCTACGACCAGAGAACTGTATTTGGCTTTACTGTATGCAATGCACTCGTCCTACAGCAATCTGTTGCTTCCTATGACATGTTAGACTTTAAAGAAGTTATCGTCTAACCATGCTCAGAGAATACAACTCCCTTAAAGTAAAACTTCAGTGGCTAGTAAACACTGCTTTAGTTTCTTGCATAGATTTGTATAGAATAAAGATCATCCTTTTCATATCAAGAAATGTATACTACACGCACAATTACAAAACCAAAATATGGTGAAACTCTGTCAAAATTATATAATGAATGAAATGTCAAAGTGCATATGGCATGAGATCTCCCGCAATGAAACTAAACACAAATCAGCAGTCTTAACTCTCAAGTGATCCCAATCACTCTTTCGGGTTCAACGTTGGGGTTGGTTTAATTTTACCCCCACAATAAGCCATCCTACCAGTAATCTCCACAAGAGCAAGTTCCATTCTGGAAGTGATGGTATCTAACTTGGTCTCTAATCACAATAACTCTGTTCTCTACTTCTGCCACAAGCTTCGCAAACAGGTGGCAGTCCCCGCAGATTCTCAGGTTCTTCCGAACTCTGATGACACTGCCACTAGGCAAGCTCATCAGACCGAAAACAATAGCCAATTTCTCGCTATGGTACTGAAGCGAGTCTTCCTTCTGCTCCCTTTCGAGGTCTTGCAAGATGAAGTCTGTGTCCGGAACATAACCCAATCCTCTTAGTTTCAGAATCAGCTCCTTTAGCTTCTCGACAATGTCATTCATCCGAGGATGTGACTTGTCTCTGAAGACAAAAGCATGAATCTTTTTATTCACTTCAATCCAGCTGCACCCTGGTTCCTTCTTGATTCCTTTTTCTCTCATTGTCTTTCTCAAAGCCATGGCATCTTCCCATCTCTGAGAACTTTCATAAATGTTAGATAACAGTACGTATGTTCCTACATCGTCTGGTTCAAGTTTCAGAACTTGCTTTGCAGCGTAGATGGCTATATCTGTATTTCTGTGAACCCTACAGGCACCTAGGAGAGTTCTCCAAGTTACTACATCAGGTTCACACTTCGCATAGATCATATCATCGAGCAACTTAACCGCATCATCAAGCTTGCCCGCCCTCCCAAGTAGATCAATCATACAACCGTAATGCTCCCTCCTAGGTTCAATCCCGAAAAGCTTCTTCATGGACCTAAAGTAGTACCATCCTTCATCTAAGAGACCAGCATGACTACACGCAAACAAAACACCAACCATGGTGATATAATTTGGAGGAGGCCCTGATACTTTCATCTCCTCAAACAAGGCCAGCGCGTCTCTGCTGAAACCATTTTGAGCCAAACCCGCAATCATAGTGCTCCAAGAGATAACATCTCTGTCAACCATACGAGTAAAAACCAAGCGCGCATCATCCAAACCACCAGACTTGCAATACATATCGAGTAGGGCGTTATTGAGGATCAAATCTTGATTATACTTCAACACATGAACATGAATTTGCCTCCCTAGTTCTAACAATGACAACCCCGTAACTGCTCTCAATGTGCTCGTCAATGTCGCCTGCTCAGCTCGAAAACCAGCCCTTTTCATCTTCTTAAACAATTCCAAAGCCTCATCACCATCACTATTCTGTGCAAAAGCACCTATTATCGAGTTCCAAACAACAAAATCCCCTGTCACAAACTCCTCAAACACAGCAACTGCATTACCCAACTCGCCCCATTTCGCATAAGCATCAATTAAAGAACTCCTAACAAACACATCAGACTCCAAACCATACTTAACTATACTACAATGCACCTCCCTAAGACTCAACAGCCCATCACAAGCTCTCAATATCGACGAAAACGTAAACATATTCGGCGTTACGCCATCTCTCAACATCCAAATCAAAAACTCCAAAGCTTTGTGGCCCATCTTAGCATTAGAATAAGCAGATATCATGGTAGTCCAAGTCACAACATTTCTCTCAGGCATTTCATCAAACAGCTTCTGTGCGTCATCTACAAGATTGAATTTCACATACATATTCACCAACATACTGAGTAAAAAATATTTGGGTTTGTACCCATTTGAGAGCAAATGTTTATGAACACGTTTGCCCTCTTTGACTGCTTTCTTAGAAATGCAACATTTTATAAGTTCAGAATACGCAACACTATCAGCCCATAACCCATGATTTTCTAGACATTTCATGGCGTTTATGGCTCGGGGTAAATCTCTTTGATTGCAGTAAATGGTAAAATCATAAACTATGTTGGGAAATTTTGGTCCATTTTGTGGTAAATTTGATGAAAATGGACGTAATAATAGCTGCAAATAGTTTCGTCTGGGAAAAATTAACTTGGTCGAGGTTAAATTTTGGTACATTAAAGCTGGATTTTAAGGGCTTGTCTCATTTGAAAATTTTGGTAAATTGTGACCCAATTGATTCAATTGCATCAAAAAAATTTAATATACTTGAATTATAACTAATTTCAGTTCATTTGTCGGAGTACGATTTTTATTCAATTGGTTTTTACACTCTTATTGACTGATTTTTACGCTCATGTGAGTTACAAAGTAGAGTACATTTCTAAATTATGAAGTAGCTACGTTTTTGGTAATTTGATTCTCGTAATCACATACCTAAGCTTACAAACTAAAAATACGCAAATTATATCATGCTTTTGGAATTACAAGGAGCGTATCCATTATAAGAAGGATCATTATTGTCCTTGTGCTTCCGTGAACATATTACAAGCATTGCTAAAAATAAGCGTCATTTGTATAACGAGTTTTCTAACTTGTGTCCATACATCACATGATAAAACTTCGTTTTGTTCTTTAATTAAGTGATCTTCTCGCTTGAAAAAATATATTGTGATTTTGATCACTTAATTAAGGAAATAAATTAAGGGTGTGTTGGGTTCATCATTTTTGGGGATTGGAAACGGATTTTATTACTACTCCATTACATTGTGTTTTTTTTTTATATTTTTTTTTCTAATCCTTTCTCACTCCCTTTCCAATCCCTCAAAATGAAACTCACCTAAAACCTAAGGTAATAAATTTAAACTCTCATATTAATGGATTGATACATCTTTTTAATGGAACCAAACAACTTTAATAAGAAATCCGTTTTCATTTCCCTTTCATAAACCGAACGCACCCTAAGTCTTAGCATATACCTTTTGGGGACACGTTACTAAAATCCAATATATATATTATTGAAAACGTCCAAAACTCAGAGTATTCAAATCGTCAATGTTTTCTTGTTCCCTTGTTTTTTTCTTTCTATATTTGGTGTTAGCCAATGGCTTCGAATCTTCAGTTATTTTTTTCTTTCGTGGAAAGGTAATGTGGTGCACAAAAAATAGGACATAAATGATGACGTGCGTGCATATCATAGCCACATAAATTGTCTCACAAGTAACAACCATGTATTAATTCAACTTTATAGAGACACTCAGAAAAAGTTCTACAAGTATCTATAGAGTAATTTGGATCCTCCCACAACTAAAGCGGCAGGCCAAAAACCGAAGAGCATTTAATACACACACACGATTTTTAGGTTTTATTTATTTGAAAATTTCACTGATGATGATGTCGAATGTGCAGCAAAATAAAGAAGCAGCGCACAAAATCGAAGTCATATCAGAATGTTATGTAAAACCAAAGCGTGAAGTTGAAGTCTCAAAAGAGCGTATCTACTTAAAAGTACTTGATATATGCATGCTACACATTCATCCTATACAAAAAGGTCTCCTTTTCACCTTTAATAATAATCAACTAACTCCTGAATTACGATTTAGCTTCTTTGAGAAGCTTAAAGAATCGCTATCAATCGCCCTCGTCCATTACTACCCTTTAGCTGGCCGCTTTGCGACCGAGGTGTTTAGAGATGAGGGCGCTTGCGCGGTGTTCATAGATTGCAACAAGTTTGCAGGAGCAAGGTTAATCCATGCTACAGCCAAAGAGGTTAGTGTGTCGGATATAATTACGTCAGCTCATGTTCCGATAGCCGTTAGGAAGTTTGTTTGATCTTGGCGACCAATTTGTGAATTTTGATTGTCACACTAGGGCTTTATTATCGGTCCAAGTAACGGATCTTTTCGATGGTGTTTTCCTTGGGTTTTCTATTAGCCATAGTGTCGTGGACGGCACCTCTTTTTCGCATTTTGTCGGCATTTTATCCGAAATTTTTCAATTCAATTCTACTTGTCTCGAGAGCTCAAGCTCCTTTGGAATTTCACGTGTGCCTGTATTTGAACATGGTCCAATCCTCAAGTTGCCATACCTTGGGCTTGACGAAATCATGACTAGGAGGGGAGAAATCGGCCCATTAAGGGATCGAATATTTCATTTCTCATCTAATTCTTTGGCCACCCTCAAAGCTAAAGTCAATGAACAATGCACCACTCATAACATCTCGTCATTCAAGGCCTTAGCCTCGCTAGTATGGAGGTCCATTACCAAGGTTCGAAACCCGTCTACAGATGAGCAAACCTCGTGTTCCTTGGCGATAAGCGCTCGCGCTAGGCTTGACCCACCCGTATCAAATGATTACTTTGGGAATTACCTTACCCAAGTTATGGTGGCTTGTAGGGTGGGTGAGTTGTTGAGCCATGGCTTGGGCTGGGCTGCAGTGCGTTTGAATGATGTCATCAAAGCCCAAGACGATGCATCAATTCGCGGTTCGTGGAAACGGGTTGCTGATCAAATTACTACCGTGGGCTTCAGAAGCCCAGGAAATAACATTAATGGGCCGAATAATGTGGCGATAGGCGGATCTGCATGGTTCGATATGTATGGGCCTGAATTTGGGCTGGGCAAGGCCGTGGCTGTTCGCATGGGATTTGGAAACAAAAGTGATGGGAAAATTACTGTAAACCCAGCTCGTGAAGGAGGTGGAAGTGTGGAGTTAGAGATATCCCTTACAGCTGAGAACATGGCTGCCCTTGAAGCAGACCATGAGTTTAGGAGTTTTGTGTCCTTCAACTAGAAGCTACCTCTAATAAAAAAAAAAAATGCGTGTTCTTGTTATTACTGACAATTTTAGCCTATTAGACGAACTTATGTAGTTATTAATGCGTGTCATGTTGGAAGCTATTTTTAGGCCAAATGAATCGTTCACTTGCTGCAAAAATTAGTTTATATTCATTGTGCATTGCAATCTACCAAGTTTACTTGATTTTAAGACGAGCAGATCTTTCATTTGGTATACAATTAGTACCTAACATGGTAACTCAAAATTGCAAAAGAGAACGGGAATATCTCTTCAAATCAGAGGAGTATGTATCTGTATCAACTGTCTACCCGACTCATTTGGTGTAAAGCGTTCCTCAATTGTATTAACTACTTAATTTAGAGACGACCAACAAACTGTTGGGTTGAATTCAAGTTTTACAACCCAAAATTACCCTTTTTAGCAAGCTATTAACTTGATGGAGGTGCATGTGAGGATGGGGCCATAGGTTTGAAAAAACAAGAATAGACATCCAAAAACAATAAAAGCAAGTTCGTACCTAATTTAAAGGCTAAATAAAGCATAAGATATTAAGATTGGAACCCCTATTGATCAATTAGTAGTTTAGTATTCCCTCCGTTTTTTTTTTTAGTTTCTTTATGTTCCGTTTGAATATGTGTACAATTTTTCTCTCAATTCAAAGGAAATTAAAACACACCGTTCTTACAAATGTCATCTTCTTTTCTTCCCCCCTCTATAGTACGGTGTATCTCTTTAAGCAAATAGTATGATTGCATTTTTACAGACATGCAACTACGACATATGGTAATATGGACTAAATAAACAACTAACACCATTCGATAATGCATTAATAAAAAAAAGTTCGGAGAAAATGGAAGTTCTGCCTCATACTATTTATATTCATTCACGATCGACGATACGTAAAGACCAAATATTACCACATTTACATTATAGGGGTTTGTTTTCTATCCATAAAAATTGTAACGAGCTTTGTTGACGTACTCATCCAATTCTACTCGTTTTTCTCGAGACAAGATTATGGCTGATGAGAAACACAATCAATCATCATCATTATTCACGACTTCACGTATACGTAAATGTAACCACATACTACTCCACTCTAAATTCAATTTAGTACGTACTACACCGGATTTTACAAATTCTACAACACAAATTTAACTCACATTCAAACACAACAACAACAACAACAAAAAAAAAAAAAAATAGAATTCAATTTTCTTTTCTTTCCTTTTCAAAGAATTTCACTTTTACGAGGAACAACAACTGCAGTGTCAGTTGCAGGGGTAACAGAATTATTGCCATTATTAGTAGGAGCTGATGACGAGGTAGTTACCAATCTTTGCCGCTTATAGAAATGAACCGCGAACAAAACCGCAGCAGCCAATAACAAAACGACACCTGTACCGCCGCAAACCACCGTGGCAACAACCAACGCTTTCCTCACCGTACTCTCTTCCTTCCTCTCCGGCGTCCCTCTCCACCACGAATCCGACGTCGTAGCGTTGGAATTCCCGAGAATTACCGGCGGTGACGGCGGCGGCGCGGTGGAGGAGTCGCCGAAGAAGAGGTCCATTTCCGACGACCGCGGCGGGAGGTTCTGGTACGGTAGGCCGTGTTCCGCCGGTCGGAGCTCCCTCGATTTCACTGGAATAATCGTCGTAATAATTAGCACTAATATTAACATGGAGATTACGACGAGTTTCGACATCGTTGAGGCTATTACGACGCCGTTTAAGAGGATGATTATGTCGTCTTGGAATTTGGATAGGATGGAGAGATAGCTTGGAAGGTTGGGGATTCTTAAAGTGAGTGAGGGAGTAAAAATGAGAATGACAAGCTGTAAAATTAGAATATTTGTACGGTGATTTTTTTTTCTTTTTTTTTTTTCTACTGTGAGATTTGGAGTCGCGTGATTTCTTGTCGGTTTTGAAAACAGTCGCAGTAATTTTTTTACGAGATCACAAGACGCTAAACGCCAATGTGTTCATTGTCATCAACTTCTCTGTTGAGACTGGCATTAGTAACGGATTTGGCGGTAACTCTTTATTTTAATTTGTTTTTTTTTTTTTCCATTTCGTAGTGACTTTTTCAATGGAAATACCTGGCAACGGTGACGGAGTGTGACATATTACGTCGATGGTTAGATAGTTATATTACTTTATCACATGAGGATATGTTTCGGGTTCAAATTCTCATATCCCACTGTCACTTCATTAGCTTCTCCTAGGCAAGTACACTACTTACAAACTCATACAACTATGTTTAGTAACGAGTAATGACCTTAAACCCCACCAGGGTGTATGTAATGTTTTACTTATTTCAGTAACATTGTTCATGAAACCTATGTTATATATTTGATCAAAGTTCAACTTCTCTAGTTTTCCAGAGAAAGTATTAGGCACAAATAACAATATATATATTGCATTTTTGACCCCCAACTCCCAGGAGACAAATCTAGATGATAAACGATTCCAAAAACTCAATTAGAGCCGTCTCCCAAATTGGTTTGTTTGCCCAAATTCAACTTCTAAACCCCAGAGTGTTGTCTTTCGAGAGCGTTAATTAGAAACACAACTCAAGTTAAGTCGACCCAAAATCACAGAAGTGTCTTAGGTGGCAACAAAAAAAGTCGAGACCATCCAAAAAAACCCGACAAGTATTTTAAATTTTCCGATGTCTTTGAAAAAGCAAGTTGGGTGGGCCAAAAATGAAACACACCCTTGGTCCCTTGCACACAAAGCATAACTAGATTCGTCTCCTGCTAAAACTCTTCCCCTCCACGGGCTCAATCCAACATTATTCCCAAATTAAACCTAGACCACTAATCAAATTAAAACCCTTATTTTCCCCCCAAATCAAAATTTCCGACGACATTTCCAATTTAAAATCCCTAATTCTACAATCAATCATCAACTATGGTAGTCCAATAATCCCAGACTAGTTTGATTTTACGTATATGATAGGTCAATTAATTTGGGGGGAATTTGTAAAATTGGGTCGGTAAAAATAGTTATAGAGGAGAGATAAAGAAGGGTAAAAAAGAATGTCGATGAGGATAAAAACAGTGGTGGATAAGTTCGTGCAGGAGTTGAAGGAAGCGTTAGAAGCAGACATACAAGACAGAATAATGAAGGAGAGAGAGATGCAGAGTTATATTGAGGAGCGTGAACGTGAAGTTGCTGAGCGTGAAGCTGCTTGGAAAGCTGAACTCTCTCGTCGCGAGGTTCACTTTTCCCTTTTTTTTTTTTTGTTTTTTTTTTTTTTTTCTCGTCGATTAGTCTTGCTTCCTTGGACTGTAGACATAACTTTTTTTGACAATTGGATAGCTATAGTATTGTTGCCAAGAGCCGTAAGAGGATCATGATGTTTTTAAGAGTCTTCTTGGTTAAGCTAGATTAGTCATTGGGTTGGATTGTAGACATAATTAGATTCAATGGAATAGGTAACTAGAGTATCGTTACTAAGAGGATTTTGATGTTTAGAAGAGTCTTCTTGGTTAAGCTATAGACTTTACCAGGGTAATGTGGGTGTTTACTGTCGTGATAACTAGCCTATTTATTTTGGGAGCATTTGGAGTAAGTCAGGAACGCTGGTAGAGTGCTTTTTTTTTTTTTTTTTTTCCCGAGTTGTTTCTGGCGTGAACTGCACAGGTTCATTTACTTATTGTATGGTGTTAAGAATGCTTTTACCTGCGTTGCTTTCATCATGTGATCAGAATATGAGATGAATTTTAATGGACTTTAGACTAGTATAGTATGCCCGTCTAGCTACTAGAGTCTATCCACCTGTCTCTCATATAGAGAACCCGTCTAGAACTAATGGTAGCACGTTGGCTAGTTAACCCTCATATCAAGTCTGTACGACTGATGTAATTTTTACCAAAACACCTATTACGTCAATTGTCAAGCATATTACTGTCTTTTTCTTTTTCTTTTTTCACAAATCAGCAACGGTAGGTGATATGATCGGTTTCCATGTTCCATTGGCAAGCTAGTGAGACTCGAATAAAAAAATTACAACCCTGTTATCTGCAGACTTCAGTATGCATTAGAAGTTTAGTTTGGTGCAAGACTTAGCTAAATGGTTGATTCTTCGTTCCCAGTGAGACTGTACTGTATGCTTTTTCTTAAATTGAAGTTTCTTTGTAATGGTTTTTGATGAATTACTGATCTTATGTTGCAGGCAGAGATTGCACGTCAAGAAGCAAAACTGAAGATGGAGCGAGAAAATCTAGAAAAAGAGAAAAGTGTGCTTATGGGAACTGCCTCGAATCAAGACAACCAGGATGGAGCACTTGAAATTACTGTCAGTGGCGAGAAGTATCGTTGCCTGAGGTTCTCAAAGGCTAAGAAGTGACTTCCTTTGGTTTACTAGCTGCGACAATATCTTCACGCTTTCTGGCTCGGCATACTGCTTCCTATGTTACTGTCCAGGACTCTACGCTGCTCTGCAGAGAATGCTTCACCCGTTAGTTCTACCTATCTCCACTGCTCTTTGCACAGCTAGTTAGTATTCCTTTCATTTCATTGCTTGTACATACGGCATCTTATTATTGCAAGAAGAATTGGATGTAAAGCCAACTTGGGCTTAAATCTCTTCTTTTTAGATGTAGCCTGTAGGTACTAGTTTGTACCCAAAAAAAAGGTGTAGTTGCAAATTTGCTGAATGAAAAAAGCAATAGAGCTGTTCTCTTTGATGAATTTCTGGCCTGAGCTTTTTATTTAGCCTCACAATCCTTTCCATTAGATGGGAGCTGAGACAGCAGCGCTGTCAAGCCTGTTTTGATCGACTACAACTTTCTATTCCGAACCTTCTTTGAGGCCGCTCCAGTTTAGGTTGTGGTATCCAGAAAGTTACGGGTTAGGGTTACGGATCAAAATTTGTACACGCAAAAGTTAAAATTTAAAATCGAAGATTTTTAGTATGTTCGGAGGGTAAATTGTTGATGAAAATGATTAAATTTTTTGTGGAAAATACAGCAAAAGATTAGGGGAGTTAATTAAGGATTGTGCGAGATCATGGGGTGCGCTTGACAGTTTTTTTTTTTTTTTTTTCCCCCTTCCTTTCAACTGTTTGACTGACATTCAAACTCTTATTCTGACTGATTAATGTTCATTTTGCCTCCAAAAAGAAATAACTGCCAGTAACTGCTCTCTCAGTAAACTCCCTTGAGCAGAAAACTACCTACTAGCAGCAATGAATCAGAACAAAAACACTCCTAGAATTAGCAACAACAAAAAATGAGCGGAGGTAACATAATTCACTTCTACTCTTTGCTCTCCTATCTAATAATCTTCGCAACTTCTTCCCAATTGGTCTCTGGGATCATCATCAATGTCCGAAATTTCGGAGTCCGAGCCGATGGGTTAACCGATGACAGCCGGGTATAACTCTTTCTTTGATATTGCTCATTGTAGAATTCGTATTATTATTATTAGTAGAATGTTTCTAATATGATCAGTTTATGTTATGTATGTGGTATTTAGGCTTTCAATGCAGCTTGGGAGAAGGCTTGTAATTCAAGAGTAGGAAATGTAACAGTTTTGATCCCAAAGGGAATTTACCTGGTTGGTCCACTGAAGTTCCAAGGTCCGTGTGAAGGAGTCTTATCACTTACGATTCTAATCAAGGGTCATTTGAAGGCGACCACGGACTTATCGGAGTATGAAGTCGGATCTGGTTGGATCGAGTTTGCATGGGTCGAGGGGCTGACCCTGAGAGGAGGTGGAGTTTTTGACGGTCAAGGTGCCCACGCTTGGCCTTACACCAACTGCCCTACTAGTTCTAAGTGTGACCTCCTTCCTACTGTATGTCATTTGATCGTCTTACATCATGTGAATTTTATGGTATATGCAAGTTACTTTCGCCATTCTTTTGATTGTTAATGTTTGGTTTGGATATACGAGAGAGTTTCAAATCAAAACGTTGACAATCCAAGGTAACGGGAGGGAGTGTTCGATTTAGTAGATTGGCAGATATTATACTTGGTAATTGTTGGTTTTTTTTTTTTTTGGCAGAATTTGAAGTTTGTGGGTATGAACAGAACAAAAGTGCACCGGATAACCTCATTGAACAGCAAGTTTTTTCATATAGCTCTTGTACATTGCAGAGATTTCAAGGCAAACAGGCTTAAGATTTACGCACCAGGTGACAGTCCAAACACTGACGGTATACACCTTGAGCGAAGCTCCAATGTTCGTTTATATAGGTCAAAAATTGGGACCGGGGATGATTGCATCTCTGTTGGCCAAGGAAATTCTCAGGTTACTATCACTAATATCACCTGTGGACCTGGTCATGGTATAAGGTTAGCTGAAATTATGCATTAAAACAGTAATCAATCTGATATATTTTGGGAGTACCTCAATTTTTCTTCTGTTTTTGCTTTGTGAAGTGTTGGAAGTTTAGGGAAGTACCCAAATGAGCAAGATGTAAATGGACTTGTCGTTAGGAATTGTACTATTGTTGGGACTTCAAACGGGATCAGGATAAAGACATGGGCTGATTCGCCTGGTAGAAGCGCGGCAACTAACATAAGTTTCGAAAACATACTGATGAAGCATGTTAAGAATCCGATTATTATAAATCAAGCATACTGTCCCTTTGAGTCCTGTTCTTCTGAGGTAAACCTGATACTATTTATTGATCTAATTACTTCATAGTGTTTTAAAATGGAGAATTGCATGGATTTAGATTATGCTTACTGATTTTGCAGGCACCATCGAGAGTGCGACTGAGCGACATATATTTCAAGAATATCAGGGGAACTTCACTGTCTGAAGTAGCAGTGTCACTTTTCTGCAGCAAGGGTTTTCCGTGCAAGAATGTGTTCTTGCAGAATGTTCACTTGAATTTAACCACTGGAGAAAGATGTCCGATTTCGACTTGTGAAAACGTTGAAGCCAGATATATTGGTACTCAGATGCCTCCTCCATGTCCCTAATGTAGTTGCAAAGTTACAGCTTACAAGGGCTATGGTCCGATGATAAAACTTGGCATTTTAGAGTTACTGAGATGGAACAATTTTGTGTGCTAACTTAAGCTAATCTATGTTCTGTAAAATAACTTTGTTTTTCGACAAATTCACGTGGTGCCCCCGAACTATGTCAGAATGCTTGTGGTGCCCCTATGTTTGAAACTTGTACGTTGCGGTGCCCATGAACTTTACCCCAACCGGCACATGGTGCCCTTCCCACCCTTCTCCATTAACACCGTTAGTCCCCCGGCTGTTAACTGCTGACGTGGCAGCGATTAACAGTTGGCGGGAAACTTAATTAATGATTAATTATTATTTAATTATTAAAAAAAAAAAAACGATCGATCGCACTCCAGTAGTCCAGTCATGCGAAGTAGCTTGTCGAATACGCCCCATTCCCAATCAAATTCTCTCTCCACCTCGCATATTCTTTCTTTGTTTCGTCTCCTTCCAGCACATCAATAATTCTTGACCGAATATTTCGAACGTTTTTTTTTAAATAATGCTCTAAATTAAAATAATTCGAGTTTTGGGTGTGGAATGAAAGTATTTATGTAGTATGGGTCCACGTAGGATTGACATTCTCCAAACTAGCTTCGGTTTTTTTTTTTTTGGCGAAACAACCAAAACCGTCACGGCGCGTGACGGTTTTACCCATAACCGCTGAGAATTGGGGCGGTTATGGACCAAAACCGCTGCAAATTGGGGCGGTTATGGACCAAAACCGTCTTTTTTTAGGGCGATTTTGGTCAATCTTGCAATTTTGACGGAAAAAGAACCCACCAAAACCGTCTGAAAATTGAGCGGTTATGGTCATAACCGTCACGCGCCATAGCGGTTTTGGTACAAATTTGGTTCGGGGGTATCCGATCCTACGTGGACCCATTCTACGTAAATATTTTCGTTCCGCACCCAAAACTTGAATTATTTTAATTTAGAGCATTATTTAAAAAAATCGTTCGAATATTTCTCAGTTAAACTCCGATCAAAAAAAGAAAGCAGAGAGAGAGAAAATGGAGAGCTCGTCGGAAATGGTGGCATTCCCACTGCTAACGACGCCGATCGAGTCCAACTACAGAGCTTGTACTATACCGTACAGATTTCCGTCCGATAACCCTAAGAAACCTACTCCTACTGAACTTTCTTGGATTAACCTCTTCGACTCCGCCACTCCTTCCTTCAAGTATACGCTTTTTCTCTCTCTCTCTCTCCCCCCCTTTTTTTGTAGATTTTTTTTATCTCGTTTTTTTTTTTCGATTAATTTGCTGATTATTGTCGCATTATTGTAATTAGTCGTGGATTTGTTGCGAATTTGCAGAATTTCGCCGATTTTTAGGGCTGAAATTTGGATTAGTAGTGAAATAATTAGGGTTTTCTTGATTTTTTTTTTCGTGTACGGATTGGAATTGAATTTGATCATGATCACTAGCATTGACTGATAAAATTTTGGACTGATAGATTTATTCAGTGTCACTAGATTGCTAATGATTTCACTGTGATGGTTTTATATTAATTTAATTAATGTCTTAGCTGAGAGGTAGAGCGCGATTTCGTCGAAAATTGGAAAGTAGTAGGAACTTAGGGGCGAGTGTTGTGATTTTGCGGTTTTATTGGTCAGGCATTGCTTTGTTGGATTGATGTGTATAAGTTGTGAGCCTCGACGCAGCTGGTATCGAACTCGTGTTGTATCCTAAGGTCGTGTTGGACTGTTGGTCGTCTTTGAGTGTCAATTGCGGTATTTGATGGTTAAGTTAGTAGGCTCTAATTCCGTCTTAAGAGTACAACCTGAAATATGGATGTGTAATGTCCTTTTTTTTTTCGGTTTTGTGAAAGGTAAGATAGTGTACTTTCTTTACTTTTCGATATGTTTGAAATAGAAACAGTGATTAGGGAACCAGTCTGTGTGAGAGGTCATCGCATATTGCTGAGAGTAATTGTGATAGAGAGGACACAGGTCAGGAGAAAGTGTAAGCCTTTAAGGGTTACATGGAGACATCTGGATGTAAGTGAGAAGTTGCAAAAGGATCAATGACAAGTGAGGAAGGATCTGATAATGTTTAGACCGTAGAAGCGCTTGGCTTTAAATTTTTAGGAAAAAAGGAATTAAGCGTGATGAATTCAGGGAAGAAGGATTTTCATTGTCGGCTTAATCTGTAAATTGTTCGTCTTGTTTCCTGTGAATTAAACATGTATGATGCACAATGATCATAATCAAGAACTTATTTTTCTTTGAGGTGAGAAGCTTGCGAGTGGATATCTTTGTTGCATCGCATCTGTGAAAAAAAATTTGGTCTTTAATTTATGCATGTTTCTTTTTGCTGTTTCAGAAAACGGGCAGAGAGTGATGAAACTGTTCCAGATGCTAAAGAGAGAGCTGAAAAGTTTGCGCAAAGGTACTTTATCTCCTCGTTGCACTGTGCAGTTCCTTTATGTTTGGAATATGTTTGCCACCTACTTCTTGATTTATCTGAGTTGATACAATAATCTCATGAATAGTAGTAGATTGGGAGCTCATGTTATGTTTCGTGTGAGAATAGCTAAGATTGTTCTGTGCAATCTGCATTTCACGTTTCCATCCTCTATATATATTATTGATCTTAACATTGACAGAAACAATGACTGTACATTTCTTCCTGTCTGAAATTTGTTTGTAAAAATGGACAATATGTTACATAAATGCTACAATGGCCTTTAAAAAAAAATGAAAAACTAATAAGTTGAAGGTTGAAGGTGGCCAGTACTAGTTATAAGGTATTTATTGGCTTGATCTCCTGGTTGCCTAGGTATGGAGCAATTCTTGAAGATCTGAAGAAAGATCCAGAGAGTCATGGTGGGCCTCCTGATTGCATCGTAAGGATATTTCTAAAACTCATGGTGAAGTTCTTATGTTATTTCAGGCAGTTCACTCACCATCCCCCTTCTCTCTTTGCAAAAAATTAGCTACTTTGCAGGCTTAGGGAACAAGTTCTACGAGAAGTGGGATTCAGAGATATATTCAAGAAGGTTAAGGTAATTTCCTGAAGTCCTGATTCTGGGAAGTATCCCAGTCTAACATCATAGTTTGGTTTTCTTACATGCTTTCTTGAGTACTTGTGTGAGACTATGGAGTTTAGATATTTAAGTTTTTTTTTTTTTTTTTTTTTTATATACTATAGGATGACGAGAATGCAAAGGCTATCTCACTATTTCCAAATGTGGTCAATCTCAATGATGCTATTGAGGATCCCGGGAAGCGTTTGGAGAATTTGGTTAGAGGCATATTTGCTGGAAACATCTTTGATCTTGGCTCTGCACAGGTAATCTTTATTGTTGAGCTGTATTTTGAGAACTACTAACCTTAAAAATAATATTTCAATGATGCTTTTTAAATTGCAATGTAACTGATTGTCAAGCTAGCGTCAGTCCGTCCATAAATTGGATCTTCTGTACCTACATTTTAACTATGCGCTTTACATCCTGAAGCTTGCAGAGGTATTCTCAAAGGACGGGATGTCCTTTCTGGCTAGTTGTCAGAACCTTGTTTCTCGACCCTGGGTTATTGATGATCTTGATACTTTCAAACTGAATTGGACTAAGAAGTCATGGAATAAGGTTAGTTTTCCGTATACTGACTTAGTGGCAGTGTTGTAGTGCCTCATATAATGTTAATTTACTCCCAAGTCTCAACAATATGTCCCTGCTCTGACAACACTTATTCTGCTTTCATATGTCAGGCTGTCATTTTTGTTGATAATTCTGGTGCAGACATTATTTTGGGAATTTTACCATTTGCGAGGGAGTTACTTAGGCGTGGTACACAGGTCTGTTTTAAAAGACTTACCCACCATACCTGTTTAACTTCTGTACATGCATGGCTTATCATATCACAATTGTGAGCTTATGCACCTGTAAGCAGCAGGGCACTTTATCTCTCTGTTCTGTTATGACAAACTAACAGAAGAAAAGGTTTGCAGAGAAAGTTATGGTATGCTGAAACCTACAGCACAGTTGGAACCCCTGTCGAGCATTAGGCCATTAGCCTTTAAGCCTTTATCTTCTAAGCTGCTGCAATTGGCCTTTTCCACTTGCTTCTTGATGTATAGTTCATACAGATAGCAAAGTCCCTTTTTGACCTATGACGCGAAAGTGGAATCCATATCTAGCTTCAATCTTCTAATTCACACACGTAGTACTCCTTCACTGTGTGGTATGATGTGGTCGGTGGTGTAGTTTAACTGATCAATCTTGATTTTTCTTTTTTCTCACTAATAATGCTAACTTCTTTGTTCAAAATTCCTTTGTTTCAGGTTGTCTTGGCAGCCAATGACTTGCCTTCTATCAATGATGTTACATATACAGAATTATTTGATATTGTATCAAAGGTGATTGAATTTAAGCGGTCTTTTGTATAACCTGTACACTGTATACTGTACTTTATTTACAGTTCTTGAAAGGAATTAATTAAATGGAGTTGTTGAGGTTCCTTTTTTATTGGTATCAGTTGAAGGATGAGAATGGGCAGCTGATGGGCGTTGATGTTGCAAATCTCTTTATTGTCAATTCTGGCAATGATTTGCCGGTTAGTAAAAGCATATGTCTTAATTGTCAATTGCTTTTTCTCCTGCAATGTGTAACTGTTGTAAGATAATTGGTTCTTTATTTTGGCAGGTAATTGATCTTTCTAGTGTGTCACAAGAGTTGGCTTATCTGTCTTCTGATGCAGATTTGGTTGTAATGGAAGGAATGGTATGTTCTTGCGCTGTGCTTATCCACACCCCCCCCCCCCTCCTCCTCCTCCTTCTTCTCAGAAGGCAGAACATAAGCCTTCCCGACTTACATGCAGCGAAATCATAAAATGACACTAAAAGCATTGTGGTACTAAGATGTTGCACAAATAATTGTTTGCTCTGAGCTCTAACTATGTGTTGACTGCAAGTAGTATGTACTCACTTCCTTCTTGCTATTGCAGGGTCGTGGAATAGAAACAAACCTTTATGCGCAATTCAAATGTGACTCCATTAAGATCGGAATGGTAATTGTTTGATTTATGTTTGCTCAACAAAAGATCTTTTCTTCATACAAGTCCCCAGTAACCCCCTGTTTTCTCTTGAAATTCAGGTTAAGCATCCAGAAGTTGCTCACTTTTTAGGAGGGAGGTTGTATGATTGTGTCTTCAAATACAATGAGGTTTCCCATTAACGTGATGATCTCTGTGGAATAGCATTCGCCTCTTTATATGAGTGTTGCAGTTGCCCAAGAGTTTAAGCACTACTGATTGTGGTATAGCATTCGCCTCTTTATATGAGTGTTGCAATTTTTGTCTTTCGATGCTTCATGAAGGGGGAGTACAGGTGAAGTTTCGAAATTCTGGCTGTCAGTAGAACTATCTCATATTTGTTGGAGATATATTCTCATTGGCTAAGTATCTGTATATTGTATTTCATCTTCAGGAGCTTGTTTCACTCAGATAGGAAAGAGTATAATGTCTAGTATTGTGTTGATCGTAGTGACTATCTTTACACGACTATTTATGTATCAATGCAATTGCAGACGTATTTGCCAATGCGTTGGGCAGTGAGGTAGATCTACTGATTTATTAATCTATGATTCCGAAATATCACAAGTTTTGGAATCTGTCACAGATAAAAGAATGTTGTTGAAAGAAATTCGTAATATTCATAATTTTGATGAAATGTTACAGAGCTTTCTCTTTCACTGTCAATTGCAACTAAATTGGATGAAAAGGATAAATTGCAGTCTTTATTGTTAGTGTCTGATAACTGCAGTCGAAACCCCTGCTATGTCAGGGGAACCAGAAGAAAAACCTGTGTCAAGTTGATCATTTGTTCTTAAGAGGGAAGGAAGCCATCTTGTAGAGACCGCACATCCCTTCTCGGCGGCCATTGTTCCTTTTCATTCTGATGTACCCCTGCTCTCCCCATTTTGATCCCCATGAATTCTTCACAATGATGTAGTCTGATCCCCTTGTTGACCCGTACCCAACGGCCGCGACTCCGTGATCTAAAGATGCTCCACAGTGCCCATCAAAAACTCCCTGCAAAAGGAATGTGAAACTACTCACCACCAAAATGTATGGTCTGTAGAAGTTGTATGGTATTTTAGACCTGTTTTGTGAAATCTAGTTTGTGAAATGAGTTCATCAAAAAGTTTGCGATTATTAGTAGGGAAATATTGAAGGTTACCCCGCGGTAGAACTGGAAGTCTCTCCCAGAAGCTTCAATTCCAACGCTAAGAGGCTGGTGAGCAAGTGCCTTCAATAAGCTTCCTTCATCGTTCTCTGGAACATCTTGGTGACCACTTATGGTAACAACTTCCATCTCCTCCTACAAAATCAATACACCATTTTTGTCAGCTTGATTAATAAGAATGTTACATTTGAGTTCAGGAAGTTGTTGTCTTGCAGACATTTTACCTTTTTCGCGTCACAGCGTCCTTCTTCCATGAGATAAGGGTAGTCTTCCTCCTTGTGAAGTCCATTGCTTGAGACAATGAACTCGAATGCGTTATCCATAAGCCCCCCGTTGCAGCCGTTGTTGCTGATATCACAGTCTACCAACTCTTGCTCAGATAGTGAAGTCAGGTTTCCTGTGACAATCTGATTTATGCCTTCCACTGCAGCCACTGTCGAAAATGCCCAACAGCTTCCTGTACATTGTTAACAGCATGCGTAAAACGTCAGGAACCCTTATTATCGTTTTAGACATTGCAGCCTTAAAAAGTCAGGAACGGCCCAACTTACCACATGAACCTTGGTTTTTAACAGGTGTGACAGCTCCTTTTTTCCTCCAATCTACGGATTTTGGAACGCTAGCGACATCTCTGTAGACGAAATCTTGTGATGAGGATTCTGTCATTCTTTGTTGCGTAACCTTCAAGCCTAAGTACTTGTTTTTGAACTCCTCATGGCTCAAATCAGCGAACTCATTAAGGCCAAGCCAGTAGCTACTGATCTCTTTGTTCCTCTCATCAATGTGCTTCAAGTTATCAGCAAATAGCTCAAACCTGAGCAGTTTCTCTTCAATGCTATTGTATCGCTTTTCGTGTTTCGACATCCATGATATAAACAGATCATGGAGCCTCTCGTGTGAGCTCAAGTCCTCAGGGGAGTAGCCAATGATCGAAAAGTCGTGAGCCGCGGCTTGGTACACTACAAGAAATGCACCCAAGGTGAAGAGAAAGATGTTGTGCAAGGGAAAATGAGCCATTTTTGTGTCTGGTTGTTTTAGTATATTGTATAAGAAGAGTTGAGGTTTTTGGTGAATATAAGCAGAGGTTATGTGGGTATATATATGCTATGGTTTGGGGGGTATGTTGCTTAGAAGTAAAGTGTGATTAATATCTGTGATGAACAAATCTTTAAGGGTGGATGTTTTTTTCTGATAGCCTTTGGTTGCAAGGTTGTTCCTTGTTTGTTGGGTGATATTGGTATTAACATTGTTTAATTAGATGTGTTGTGTACTTGTAAATTATAACGAGATAGTAAGCAATAGGGGAACCGTCTTGTAGCACACAATGATGCAAAATTTTAAACCCGCGTAGATGACTATGTAACTATATTACTCGTTGAATTAATCGGGTCGAATTTGCCTTAATATTAAGGTCGATGACACGCTAAATTTGTGTCTGATTCGTGTCATATTATCACATCGTATTTTTTTGGCTTCATGGGAGAATGGAACACCGAACCCTGACTTTTAACTGAATAACATCATTTTCAAGCAAAAAGAGGCATGATATATTTTCTTCCCTTCTCTCGAATTTCTTTAAAAATTCCTAATTTTTTTTTTCAGAAAATTAAAATTAAATTGTGTTTTTCGAGTGAAGTTCAACTCTTTTTTAGTCTATCTGATTGAGTGTTAAAATCGGATTTATCTCTTGCACCGTCTACTAATTGTGCCCTTTTTTTGTTGGGTATTAAATCACAAATTATTTTCTGTATTTCTAAAAAAATGATGGGTAGATTACCATTATGTTTAAAATTAGGAGGAATTAATCTTGTAAATTTCACGCCTTTTGTTCGTCATCCATCATCATTACCCAACCTTGGTAAAAAAAGGGCAGACCCACTTTCAATTTCATCTTATTCAGACTCAATTTCAATTTTTAGGAGAAATTTGCAAGATTTGAAATGTGGGAACCAAAGATTTATGGTGTTTTCATCAACTTCTGGTGAAAAGATTGGAACTTTTGACAGTGAGAATGCAAATGAAGGTGAAAATGGAGGTTTTTTGGAGTTGTCAGATGAACAACTTATGAGTGAATGTGAAATGGGGACTTTTAAGACTTCTGGGCCTGGTGGTCAGCATCGGAATAAGAGAGAGACTGCTGTCCGTCTTAAACACATTCCTACTGGAATTATTGCTCAGGTTTCTTCTCTTTTCTTATATCGTGAAGTAGTAGTCAGTCGGTACGATTCTCGATACATTTTTCATTAGGGGTAAGGCTTGCGTACATTCGACACCCCCCCCCCCTTTATGACGGGAGCCTTTAAGGCGTTGGGGTAATGATGTTGTTGTTTGTTTTGATGATATGTGGAATTTGATGATTGCTAGGCTTCTGAAGATAGGTCGCAGCATAAGAATCGGGCATCGGCATTGGTGCGCCTGCGTGCCCTTATAGCTCTGAAAGGTAAGGTCTTGATCATTTATACTTACTGATGAAGTTGGATCAAGTATTGTTAATTTTGAATTTGAGTCATTGAGTTTTGGCACGATAGTGATGACTAATGGAGTCATGGAGAAGTTAACAATTTTTACTTGACATAGAAATCTGAGCGAGCTCTTAGGTTCTGCACTGTGTTTCATGAGATTTTTTAAGTGATCATAAAGAAGCATATGAATAAGGTGGTGTATAAGCTTGACATACACCTGTTTAGTGGAGGAAGTGAAGGTGATCCGTGATCGCTCAAGGCTTTGTCTGTCGTTGTTTGAAGGAGACTTGATGTTAATCCTTTATTATGTAATGAAGTCATGCCACTATTTTTTGATAAGTTACAATTCACAATTTGATGGCTGCTCTGGTTATGTCTTGGTGAACAATGCACTTAATCTGTTGTTGACTCGCCACAACTTATGTCACATTGCCAGTTTTTAAAATTGCAATTGGTATTTGGATGACGACGTGTACCTATTTTAGGAGTGTTATTAATCGTTCTTATAAGGATTTTTTTTTTCCTGGTGAGTACAGAGTTTCTTTCTGGTGATGCTAGTGGAATAGATTGTATGTACAGGTTTATGCAAAAACTAGACATAGTCTTCCATTTCTAATTCCCTCCGCATCCCTATTTTCTTTGGGTGTTTGAGAGATAAAATGTCACAACTGTATGCCAATTTGATTGTTGTCCAGTTCGTTATTGGGTAGTGGCTATCTATCTTGAGCTGAATCTAAGTATGCTGAACTGTGCCTCTAATTTTTTTTTCTACTTTTCCCATTGTATTCCATCTTTAAGCAATGGTCCGAGCCGAGTTTCTTTTCGGGACTAATGCTTTTGTTGTTGTTCGTAGTGAGAAGACCTGTAGATCTCAATGCTTATTCTCCTCCAAAACAGCTACTTCAGATTCTTCCTGCAAAATCCACAGTCAAAGGTTCAGATTGTGGTTCACAAATTAGACCAAATAATCCGAGATTTGTTGAGGTGACTTTTGTCTGTTTCAAGTGTCCATATCCTAAAGGTTGCTATGAAATGTGCTAAAAGTTGTATTTGTGTTTAGGGAATGCAAGGATTGTTGGACTTAATCTATGCAGTTGATGGCTCTGTAGCCGATGCTTCTAAATACTTGGGGTAATCTTATGCTACTCTATACTTTGCCTTGGAAAACTCATATCATAGTTGATGTCAATTGAAGTTTGCGATGATGTGGTCTTACAATAATCTTATGCTGCATTCACGTTGGAAATCATCTTCTGTGTGTCACCTTCAAGAAATTCGTTAGATTTCTGTGAGAAGATTTAATTAATAATCAAGTAAACCATGATAACTAGGATTCCTTAATTCAATGCTCAACTGCAGTGAGGGTCTTTTTGTTCTCCGTGTGTACAAGTATTCCCTTTAACACTTTGTATTGTTCAGTCAATTCTCCCTCTGCAATCCTTCAAACTTCTTTTTAAAGTAATTTATTAGAAAATGTCTACAATTTGGAGAGTACATAAATGAAACACTCGCTCACGATTATTTCTATATGTTCTTAGTTTAAAGTTTAAATTTCAAAGTTACTTATGTCTTATGGGTCAGATGGGTTGATATAATTTAACTGGTCCCTTTACTGTGTTTCACTGTTTCCCGACCATTTGCAGAGTGAAACTTAGAAAACAATTTTCCATATTTTCACTTTCAGATTTCATATGCTGCCTTTCTTATTTGAATCTACAGGTTGAGTACAGGGGCTCTCTCACGGATCATACTGTCTGATGACAGCCTTCGAATAGCAGTTAATGAGTTAAGAGCTTCCAAGGTAATAACTCAATCTTGTCTCCATGTCATTTCGACAGCATTAGTTGATGTGAATCTTAAGTGTTTTACTGCTATTCCCTTTTTAGAACTTGGATCTGTGTCCGAGAGGTCACTTTTATGTCATGCCTTTCCCTAAATTCCTTGTTTCCCATCTTGGCCTATGTTGCCATATACTCCGTATTCACTCACTTCCCTCAAGTATAAGCATTATGTGGTTAGACTACAAGTCAGCTTCCCCCTTCTCAACAGTGTCCTTCAGTTTATTGCCAGTCTCGAACAGAGTGAGTTTTGCAAGCATGTGTGATCATTGGTGAGAGAAGTACAGGCCAGCATGTTGCCTTGAAAATGACTGATAGGTGAAGTTTACCTCTATATGGGTAGAAGCTGAAGAAAGTGGTTAAATGGCTCATTGCTGGAGATTGTCTATTTCTATGTTGGTCTCATCATTAGAATAATGTAAGGTGGTCTTTGATTTGGAGTTGAATGTGGATAGTTTTAGTGATGTAGTATTACGGGAACATATATATAACTTCAAACACGCAAAGTCGGTAATTTCTTCCCATTTGTCAGCCAACGTTTCTGAAATTTAGTGTATTGAGTCTCCAGGGACTTGATCTGTCAAACTTTCTCAGTAAGGTATACCCTTGACCACAAAGTGCCACAGTAGAGAAAACAACCTGAGTTCTCTGATTTGACCAGGGGATCTGAGAGCACAATATCAGCTAGGTTCAATGTCTTTGTCTTAGTGACCTGATATCTAATGAACTTTGATAACTTATAGAAGCATGATGATCATTTATTGCAATAAAGTTCAGTTCGCGCATAGCAGCTTTTGTGCGTTTTTTTTTTTTTCCGTTTGATAACTTGATAGCATCTTATGTTAAACGTGCTACTAGTTTTTCTGGTTATCTTTTTACTCAGTAATTTTGCATGCCTTCTTCATTGTGTGAAAGCATGCATGATCGAAAAATTGAAGTGAAAGTATATTATACTCTGTATCTGATTTTGCAGGGAATGAAGCCTCTCAAGTAGTATGGAGTTCTGAGATCTTTTTCTCCAAATACACTCCTTCCTCTGCATGCCTCAGAAACTGAAGAACATCCTACAACAATGTACTTATTTCGTGAATAGTGTGAGGCGGCTGTTTTGTGATCCAGTCTTCTTCCAACACGGTGATTTCAGAGTAATGAAGATATTGTGGTTTTCCGACTGGTATTCTACAGCCTGTGTAGCTCTCCTCATTCCTCAAGCACATTTTTTGGTGCTGGTGACCTAACATTGGCGAGTTGGGATTGGCATGGGCTAGGTTAAGATGTGCTATTCGTGAGAACATGTGTGACTTGGTCTCACAAGGAGGAAACGTATTTGGTTATGAACTTTCGCGCTCCAACCATGGGGTGTGAATCGATGAATGTGTGATAGGAACCCAAATTGAATTAGATTGTTATCTACCTATAGTAGAGAAGTAAAAAAGCTTTAACTATAGTCGTTTCTTGTATACGTGTTGTATATTCATTGGTTTATGGTGTAAAGATAATAAAAAGCCATAATTTTAGAAAAAAAAAAAGGTTGAAAAGCTTTTGTTATGACAACTTGACAAGGATATGGATAAAACTAGAAGATGGCTGATTATGGCAAGTAAATCTCGCGAATATTTGGATATAAGTATCTCAGTAATCCCTTAAATGGACATGACAAAATGGAATTATGGAAATATCTTACAACAAATGCATACGCATATGCATATTTCCGTTATTATATTACGGAAGTTTTAGATATAACTCACTTCCTATAAATAAAATCAATCATTCACAAATTACATAGTCTCTTACGTGAAAATAATCGTATGAAACCGAATGGGAAGGAGAAGCCGTCATAAAGGACCAAGTTTGGAAGGTGGCTACTACGTTTACCGCATCAACGATTGTCAATTGCAGGCTCTGAGGAGTGTTAGGGCAAGAATTAATGAAGACAGAAATCTTGAAATACAAGTCATACTGATAACTAACGGGGATGGATGCTCATGCTTTGGAGGTACTTTGGATGAGGAATACGAATATATTCGTTATTTGCCTCGCGATGCCGATTTTCGAACTCGAGTATTCAACTATCGAGCGAGTCCTGTTGGAGGATATGTAGAACTCAAGATCCAAAAGAAGTGTGACGAAAACCCAACTTCATAGTTACTCCATATAGTGATAGATAGAAGCTTGGTGAATACGGAGTATTTATGTATGAAATTTCTTGCTCCATAGTCCATGCTATAAATCTGTTAGAAAGTATTATAGGAATAGGTCATTATTTGAGATGAGTATCATGTTTATTAATTTTGATATTCAATTAGAAGTAGGGTTTAAGACCCTTTTTTTTTTTTTCAGTTTCTTTACTTTTGGGTATGACTAATTATTGTTGATGTAGTATTTTGCTTTATACTACTTGTGCTTTTACTTTTCAAAACAAGTGAATTACTGTGATGGCGTAAAACTTACTATAGGAACGAAAAACTCGTTTTTGCGCCATTTGACTTTACACTGAATAAGTTTAGATATGAATCAGTCAGTGAGTCAGGTAATGGTCACCGGGACTGAAGTGCTAACTGCAGATTTACTGACAGTCATCGATGACAATATCAGCAGGTTTCCAATTTCTGGGATGACAAATTAGCAACAACGAAACAATTTCTATAAGCAAATAGCTCTATTATAATTAATAGCATATATTAGCATTTACAGTAATAACTTGTACAAACTGACATATCGATCCTCAGATGACTACTCTTACATGTTTCCTGATCCTTCAAATTGGGGCTACTTGCACTGAAATATGGACGTAATAGCATACCACACGATGAATTACTGAAAAACACGACCTGTTAATTAGAAGGTGCGTCCAATGCAGAAGTATCAGTACTGCTAGAGTCTTTCTCTACAGGCCAGTTCAGTCCAGGATCCACCAGATCACACTGTATTGCCCTGTCGTGTTCAACGCCCCAAGGAATGTATGAAGTTATGAGTAGGCTTTGCTATCTTTGTAGCTTCCCGATTGAGTGCAGGTAAACGGAGACAGAAACAACTCTGAAAATCAAATCAAATAGGAAAAATTACCAAGCAGCAGTGCAAGGAATATAGCCCATTCAACAGTTTACCATAGCTGTAACAGTAATGCTTGGACAATTTTAAAAGGATATACTTACGTAGTACCAAGGAAAAAGGCGAGGGAGAGATGAAATCCAAACAGAAAAACAGAAACAATAGCAGTCAGCAACATCGCGACTGAAGTGGAATACACCTGCAAGATAAAAGATAAGATAATCAGCTTAAAGATATGCTTGATGTAAAATCTCAGTATCAGGGGTATGAGACATTTGACTATAAACTGTATATCGTGGAAACACCAATTCATCATGACCATATCAGTCACTCATACATATCTGTATGCAGTGGGGGTAAGGCACATTTTCAAGAACTTCACCAGCAATGAACATAAACAACAAACGACATGTTCAACCTTTGAGATGAAGGGGTTAAAGTTTACACTCAAGCAAATATGACGAGAATGACGAGTAGTCTTACCTTAACTATATTGTCAGCGTACTTCATAACCATTGAAACAGCGATGCCACTGCACGTAATATGACAACCGTCATCATTCGGTCAACGAAAATTTGGCAAGCAGGTGAGCCCATATTTCGCTTCTTTTTCTTGTATTTAACGGAGTGATCAACTTTCATGTGCAAGGTTGTTTTTAACAAACTTTGGAACAGACCCAAATAGCTTAGCATGAATTTTATTTACTCCAAGAACTCGTTTTGACAAGAAACTATGGACAAGAATATTAGATTTTTCCATATAACCCATTCATCAGTTTACCATAGCTGCAACGGTACATTTTCAAAATCATACAGTAGTTGATACTGTGCATAGGATATCAAGTCTCAAAGTCAGATGAAATTACCTGAGTGCATGGTTTACAATCATAAGAACAGTAACAGATGAGTAACCGTGGAAGAAGCCCCTGCAAACAAGGAATGATGGACAATTCAGGACAAACACGGAGAATTAACACTAGCCAATGCCATAAACTCACAGAAACATTCAATTAATTAATCCCTGATCTGTAATTACACTACTACATGTTCATAATCATACCCTACGAACTTCAGTTCTTACTACTTTCAACAGAGAAAAAAGACGGAACACCAAGTTTTGAGTCAAAAGCTGAAGAAAGCCTACTTGTTTAAAACTGCATCGAAATCTTGAACCATTATGGCAATGGCATTGAAGATCATCCCAAAGACATATAAGTAGAAGTTCTGAACATTTATGTTTCTCTGAGGACGCTTCTTGATAATGGCCTGAAAATAGAAGATATGAGTCAACTACTGCTCATAATCATATAATCATCAATTCATCACCAATATAATTCCTGATAAAATGGGAATTGGTTCTTTATAAATTCCAGTTTGAGGATAACTTGGTGAATGACTCCCACAATGTATGATGTCTGCACAATGGAAGATATTGATGATGAACTTACCTCAGTATAGACACCAGCAAATCCACTAAGAAGAGCCATGACCTGAAACCACCATAATTTCAAACTCAATAGGTGTAAGATATGTTGTCTCATCAAACATCACTTAGGAACAGCAGGAGAGAAATGAAGTCTCACAATGGCCATCACCCAACCTTGGAGTGAAGTTTCAAGAACACGATCAGAGCTGCATGCACATGAGGAAAGCTAATTAGTAAAGAAGAGACAACAATATTCTGGATACTACAAAGACAATATCAACTGCAACAGTTTCATTGCTGCTGATAACAAGATCACATTGCCACTCTTACTTTGATTTAAGCTGAGCTGTAGTGCACCCTGCACACAATAGGATAAAAGCTGCCCACTGTACTTCACTTAATCTGGAAAGAAAAAAATAAGAATAATAATGTCTCATTTATAATCACTTTATTAGACACTTGTGCAGCCAAGTTCTTATTGCAAGCAAATTCTAATAACTTGGAAAACTCAGCAAGCCTATAGTGTTTGTTGTAACTTGTAAGCAAAATTATTCCTCCAAGGGCAAATTAGCAGATTGGAATCAATTTATTCAAATGAGCTGTGACTATTCGCTGATTATAAACAGCATGGAATTTAAAAGATATGTAAGGAAGGTTTAACATGTTTAGTGAAACTGTGAAAGGAATTTATGGGCATGACTCAACATTCACAAGTCCAGGCTTACCGTCTCTTAAGAATGATACGGTATAGAACACCAGTGCTAATGATATTCAGGTTTTTCAATATCTGATATCCTGGAGCATCCACATATGCAAAGATATAATACTGTTCAAGGAAAAAAGTAAAACCAGAGAAGACAGGCGACCAAGTTAGAGACTTGTTTGAAGATAATAGTTCCATTGAAGCTCTGTAGAGACAAGTACAAACCTGAAGTAGGTTCTTGACAAGATAAAGTACTGCAGGGATGGGATATACAATGATTTCATCAATTGTTGTGCTTAACCTGATATTACAATAGAAATTTAATCAGCGCGGCAGATAAGGTAAACTTAGGTCGAAAATCCACTCTAGGATCATCCGAACTGAATCTACACTATATGATCATCCAAATTGATAAGCAGAAGAATTCATGACAACTCTAACAATCCACTGAATTAGGCGGCAACCAATCAATCATTCTATCATATAATACTTGGAAGTAGGATGGGAATACACAGAAAAGTAAAACTCAAAGTCAAAGCTTAATAACCTGTTATCTTCATTAACGCCATCTTTTCTCCATATCCTTATCAAGGCTGCAAGCGATAATGCGCATTTTAAAGTTTCCACCTAGCTCAAGAAGATAAAATTATTAGAAGTTAATCCCCATAATTGAAAGAGAAAGCTCTGATAAATATAAGCGAAGTCTAAGAATAGTCGAAAATGACTATTTCACCCAAATCAGCAACTATCTATCATGAATTACATTGCTCAAGCTAAGGGAACAAGTATCATAGATACCACTCAAATAGTCACCAACGGTAGGTCCAGCAATTGTAAGCATTGTTCATCAAATTTTCCGGTTTAATTTTCACTTCCTGAAATTCTAGGTCTCAACTCTCAATAGAGAGTCCAGGCAACATCGAACACAGGAAAACAAAAACCAAAAAAAAAAAAAAAAACCGCAGACTAAAGCCAGGAAGTTCAATTCAATAAGAACGAAGCTCACCAGAAAATTGGCTGTAGTAACACTATATTCATACTTTCCAGCTCGCTTAGACCACACAATAAGTATAGCTTGTGAACTAGTAAGTACCGTCAGTGCAAAGGTAACCAGCGACCTAATACCACGAGAACAACAGCCAACAGCGCGATATCAGTACACAGCAACAACAATTATAACACCTCCATCAAATACCAACATATATAACCAGGAAACCGAAACAGCGAAATGAAACATACTTGCGTTTCCATTGAGGTTTTACACCTGTAATCCCTCCTAATGCAGCTACATTACTCACAGTACCACCTGTTATTCGCCGAAAACCGTAAGAATTAGCGTTGCGCCACTAAAATTAGGGTTTTCAGCATCAAATTATTTCTAAATTCAAATCACAATATCAAAAATCAACCAAAATTCCATGGAAATTAAAATTAAAACTAAAAAATTCAAGTACCTTTTCCCCGCGAACTTTCTATATCAACTTCAGATTCTTCGTCTCTATCCTAAAAATAATCAAACATAACATATATTCCTCAATTTCTCTAATCAAGATTTACATGAAAATGCAACCAAAATTAATCAGTTAATTCAGAAAAAAAATGATATTATCAAATGCAGAATGTTTAATTAAATGCGAAAATTATCATAATTACATTATCAACGAATTAAAATCTCAAACAAAATGAGAAAAATCTAAGAAATTGAAAGAACGGAAACATAATTTTCGCGAAAGAACAGGGAAGAGTGTAGGATTGGATGAAAGAGGAGAGAGAAAAACCTGATCCTTGATCTTGCGATACTCCATTGCTGATGAATCAGGAGAGAGAATTTGTCCCTACAAATTTTGATCTTCTCAGTGAAGTAAGTGTGCAGAGAGAGTGATGAGTCTGTTAGCTTTTCGCGTATGAACGAGAAGTCGAAAGAAAGAAGCGTGAAAGGGAAGAGAGATCTGATTTTCTAGCTACCAGGTCGGGTTTGTTTTATCAAATGGGTGGAGTCTAGTTTGTGTGACTGGCCCGGTGATTCCGGCCCAAATTTCAAGTCAGCATAAGCAATCATTATTTAATGGTAAATTGGGAAAGACTACCCTAGCCTCGGTCTCTCGAAACTCGAGAGCACGAAGTGCATGGTGTGCTCTTTAACGATGAAAATGTGGTAGTTTTGAGTTAGAAAATGAAAATTATTTGTAAGTTTTGTCTCCACCCGTTTTTGTGACTTTGTGAGTGTACAACCAGGCCATGATATTATTTGTTATGGTAAATTTCAAAAACTATAAAAATCGGGGAATTATTTTATATTTTCGAGATTGACTTTAAAGCACATTTATGTTAGTTAGAGTTCTCAATGCTTTTCTTACAAAGAGAAGTGTAAAACGATATATATACAGTGTAAAAATCATCATCCATAACAATGGAGCGGAACAGTTTGAGGGAGTATGTCACACAAGTGACTGCTCTTCCTTACATGCCGTACAAGCTAGCCATGTAGCTTTGACATTCTACATCAAAAAGACTAGTATGTAGACCGGTTACAAGACATTGTCTAAACGTTTTTTAGTTTGCTTGATTTGACTTGCGAGAAGAACATCGGAGAATAAACTTTAGCCAAAATTTTACCAATAATGGTTTAATAATACTCAAGGTAACAAGGTAACCTCCCTAAGAGTTTAAATCTTAGCATCAAAAGTTTAGGGGCAGGTTGTGTACTTAAGGCGACACGTCTTTTCATAGGGTCTTCTGTTGGGTTAATGTCCGATTTCCAGTTACATAGTTAAGGCATCTCTTTTCGAATTCTCATCGTCGGTTAACAAACTCTAATACGATAAAGGCACAACTTTCTAAACCTTGCTTACATGCCTATCTTACAAAATGATTGAATACTACTCCAAAAATAAAAAATGTTGTAGGAAGATTCCATCAAAATTTGCAAAATCCAAAGAAGAGCAAAGAGAGGGAAGAGTCAGAAAATCTAATTACCAGTTCAAAATAGTCTAATAGCTAGTAGTAGTCCAGGCCCACTACTTAGACCGGCCCCTGAAAATCCAATAGAAAAACACAAAAAGAGAAAGAAAATTCAAAAAATGATTTGCTGTCGGCGGCAGGCAAAGTAACAGAACCGTAACCAATCTTCACCGACAGCTGCACGTGGTCCCACATTATTGGACAACCCACCCTGCCACGTAAGAACCAGCCCTCCATTCCCTTTCCCGCCCATTCTTATTCCCGCCACGTGAGGGAATACGATTGCTGACCCGGCCCGATACATTGCGCCCGTACGCTATTGTTTCTTTCTTCCCATAATAGTATCGCGCGGCGCATTTCATGATCATATTTATTTAGTGCTTGATTATGTCATTAACTAACCTCAATTTCAAACAATCTATATATCATTTTTTTTTTTTTAAATGAATTAGGAACTTCTATTAAAACTCAAATAACCCAGCAAGCAATATTGTTCGAGACCACCACGTCAAGTACATCTGAAGGACCCTTATCAACCTAAACACAGGTAGAATACTCAAGGGGACAAAAATGATTGGCCATATGCACCACCTTATTACCTAACCTACATATATGAGAAAAATCACAGAAAGAAAATTTACGAGAAAATTCAAAAACATCTCAAATGACTAGACCAAAGTAACTAGACGGAAAAGAAGATGACCGCAACATGTTAATAAGCTGCAACGAATCATTACTTTTGGTTATGCCACTAAATTTGTCTCTATTTTTATTTTTTTAGTTCTAAGCAGTCGAGTGCTTAAACATTAAAGTTTTGACGAGTAGTTGACAATATATTAACATTAATTTCGATGTTTGATTGCAGAAAGTCTCATTAATCATGTGTTGTTTATACAAAAATAAACATAACTGTATAACCTTTGGTACAAGTCCACACTTGTAACTAATTTCAACCTATAAAGCCAATGTTTAAATGGCAGATAGCTAATCACTTTTTCAAACACAAATTAACTATCACCAAACACAAACACATTATAAAACCGACAACCTATATTTCTCGTATATAAACAATCAAAACGTCAATTATCAATCACCAGAAAATGTGGTAATGCCTAATACTACTCAATTTGAAATAAAAATACGAGACCCTACCATGATCACCCCCACCCTCTTTATACACCTTCAAATGACAAGGAACTTCAACACAAAAGAAGAAACTTAATAAAGGGGGAATCAAATACAAATAAGCCAGCCTGTCCATGTAAAAAACCTCATATACTCTTCTCATATTCCCATTCCCATTCTCATATGATACCATTTCCATCTTTTCTTCCCTCCTTCACACTCTTCCTCCCACAACAACAACAAAAAAAAAAAAAAAAAAAAAACCCATAAAAAATGAGCTCAATAGTTCAAACAATTACTCAAAAAACCACATCAAAAAAATCACTACCAATCTCAGCATCACCAGGTGAGCAGGATGATCAGCCTGGGCTGCGCCGCAGGCTATCATCCCTCTCACTAAACCTCAACCCAAGCAACATCTCCTCCTCCCCGGCCGCGACATGGGCCATACACAGGTCCAAGTCACTCTCCTCCATAGGTGAGAATGCGGGCAGTTCGATCAAGAAATGGTGGGAAATGGGCTGGGCTTGGGTTTTGTCTAGGAAGCCCACGTTTGCGCAGGATTTGGAAATGAATGAAGAAGAGAAGCATTTTCTTGGGTATCAGTATAAAGGAAGTTTAAGGCATTTGTTTTTTAAGGTCAAGTCTGAGTTCAGAAAGTTGCTTAGATATGATGATATGACTCTTCCTCAAACTTTCAGGTACGAAAATCTTAATAATAACGCTTCTGTCAGACGAGCTACCCTTGCTTGATTTCAAGACGTACGTACGTCGTACTTATATGGTCCTGGAAATAAAATGCGACACGATATTATATGATATGATATGATATAATTCGAAATTCATAAATCGTGGTTTATGTGAAGAAATATCAGGAGGAGAAGGATGGTGGAAATGTGGAATGGAAGGAGTTAGATTGTTGAAGGGTAAATATATATATATTGTCATCATTATCATTATTAGTAGTTTAAATCATTTATTACTACGCTATTTGTTTAATTCCTTTAATTTGTTAATTTGATTTTGGTAAATTTTGTGGTAGATCTGTATGTGTTGGAATTTAGTGTAATTTGTAACTTGTACAAGTAATAATCTAAAGTTCTTGTTTGATTGTAAGCCACAACTTCTATGTATATTATGTATTTTGCTCTCTTAATTGAAAAAATCAATTGAGTCATCATTTATCAACTTGTTTGTCCTTTGTTTTACTATGCGCGTTGTAAGCGTAGATTGTCTTTGTTTTACTACTAAAAATAAAAGTGGTAAATTGCTATATAATGGGACATGTACAGATGTCATTGTAACCACCGACGAGAGTTCCGATCTATTGACAATGTGAAATTTGAAAAGTTCAATTCGGCTACATTAAACCATAATTAAAATGTTCATGCTAGGAGCACATTGATCATTTTAATCCAACTAGTAGGGTTAAGTTCAACTATTTGTAAAGGAGCTTCTAATATGATTTATGAACATTCCAAGCTGTCAGTGACATGTCTGGTTGTTTGAAAGATACAGTACTAGTCCAAATTATGTTGCAGGCTAACAATTGTTTTCAAGTTAATTATACACAAAGGTGTCGCCAATTCCTCTGGCTACATTTGTCAAGAGTTCAAGACATTAGACAGCTTGTTTTCTTTGATGTGTCTTCCTTAACCTATATTTCGACTATTGAGAAGGTATCAGACAATGAAGTACAAACAACAATACATCAACCTCGTTAAAACGAGCAGATGTCAACTAGTTTAATTGATACATGGAGATTCTTTTTAAAAGCAAAACTCGTTTTCATCAATGTTGTCATCCTCCATCATTTTTGTATTTAAGTAGGTGCCAAATCACATGTACTAATTGGGAGAGCTGTATACTTTCTAATTAGCCAAATTACTCAAAGTGTTGATACTATTACAAGATTATGAGACTTTTAGGTGAAAAATGATTAGTGGCAAATTGAATAATTATTATGAGCACATGCTCCTCCTTATAAGATCACCGACACTTACAGGTGGAATTTTATGCTCCAGAACGACGAGCTCTTGTTGCATTCCCCGACTTTTACTTGGTCACCAAAACCATATGCGTTTCACACCTCTGTACCGCCTGAAAGTATCTCAATTACATCGAATTCTTTACGTTTGCTTGATTATATACAAGTAACTCAAAATAATTGTGACAAATTTTTATACTCAACTCTGTCCACTTGGCTGATTTGCGAGCAATAACATTACATTTTCGATAACAAAAGAAAAAAAACTATACTAGTATCGGACAAGTAACTATTCAATTTGAAAAACAATATCAATTGTCATACGAAAGAGTCCTACTTAAATTCGATACTACTTAGCTAGGCGCCGTTTAAAAGACTCGATATATACTACTATTATTGTTATTATATATTATCAATTGACATGTAGGAATTTTAGGATGATATAGCCCACAAAATAAAAAGAGAAAGTCATAGTTATGTGGCTAAGAATATTCCATTTATAGGGATGGTAATAAACCCTCAACAGTCCATATGCCTGAGGCTGTGCTGAAGATAACAGAAAGAAGTGCACAGCAGAAATGGCTTCAGCAGCAGCTTATAACACTATTAGCATCTCACACAGCAGGAATCTCTTATCACCTGCTTCTACTTCAACACTTCAGAACAATCCTGTTTTACCAGTATTCACACACAATTCTCCTAAATTTACCGCGCTGTCTAGCAGTAAATTTACTATCTGTTCAGTTGCTAAGACCACTACTCCAGAAGTTGAGCTTCAATACACCAGCAGCAACTTGAGTTCACCTGCCTCTATTGACAGTATGCTCTTCTAAACCCAATTATTCCCAACCTTTTTTTTTTTTTACTGTTGTTTGGTAAAATTTTACTGTTTCATTCAAGTGATTGTATACTTGTATTAGGTGGCTAGGCTAGTGGTTAAGATTGAGGTAACTATGTTGAGTAGTAGACTAGTACGGAATAGTACATTACATATTCCCTCCATTTTATTAGATTGTTTTGGGCTTGGGTTCCCCTCACAAAACCCGATCCAACGTAAACAATTGAATGAAATGGAGGGAGTAGGATTTATGTTGGAATTTCCGATCCCCAATCATTGTACTAACCTTTAACGCTTTATAAATTAATTATGGACCCATGAAAAAAGATGTACTTTATACTTTTGCAGCAACACTGACTTAATGTCTATCATTGTTAATTACTATGGATTTTACCCGTCTTAGCCTTTAAGACGCTGGGGTAATGATGTTGTACGGTTTATGCATACCTTATATTTGCTCATTTTACTTTATATGTCAGAAGTTTTAAGCAGAATTACGTACAAGTTTGGCAAAGTTCAGTAAAATTCATCAATTTAACAAGTTTGTCATAGACACTGAATGCTTCAATTGCCTGTGCAATAAGTGCTAGATACTTAGAAAAGTACAAAAATTTGCTGACTTGATCGAGAAGCTGGATATTCAAGGCTACTTTAGACTGTTTCAACTTCATTTGTGCAAGAGTATTGATGTGCAAAATTGATAAAAAGAGACTGATATAACTTCAATTTCGATATGTTTTAAGGTTGGTCTGAGTTTGCTAGCAAGGTGTCAGGTGAATGGGATGGGTTTGGAGCAGATTTTACAGTAGAAGGGAAACCTATTGAACTTCCTGAATCAGTAGTTCCAGAAGCCTACAGAGAATGGGAAGTTAAGGTTTTCGATTGGCAGACTCAATGCCCTACATTAGCCGACCCTCAAAACTTCCTGCTGTCATATAGGAACGTTCAACTCCTTCCTACTGTAGGATGTGAGGCTGATGCAGCAACAGTTTACAGCTCGGTCGAGAAGAATGTAGGAGGGAAAGAAAACAGTAATGTCTTGGCCTTTGCATATCAGAATACTGGCTGTTATGTGTCGATTTCTCTGGTCGAGGAAACTGGTTTGTATAAAATGTTGGAATTGGAGCACAGTCTGATTGATCCTCGAGATAAGGAGTCTCGAGTGAGAGTTGTTCAAACTCTTCGTTTGGAGGACTCGAAGATCAAACTGAAGAAGCTTAGAGTGTTTTGTGAGCAGTGGTATGGGCCGTTCAGAAATGGTGATCAGTTAGGTGGCTGTGCTATACGCGATTCAGGATTTGCTTCTACTGCTGTTCTGAATGCTTCTGATGCTGCAGGTGCCTGGCAGAGCCTAAACTCTCTGGCTGACTACCAGGGTTCACATAATGTGTGTCCTGTTTTGTGATCATTTGTATCTTTTTAACCTTACAAGTTTCTTACAGGTATTATAGATAGCTTTCATGTTTTCCTAATTTCAGTTTCGTATAAATTATAAATTGACAGGATGTAGTCCAAGAAGTTAGAGGAAGCAGCACAGAGAAGCTTGTCAGAAATGAAGATGATCTGATCGCGCTGCCACGACAACTGTGGTGCTCACTTAAGGAAACTGGTAATGGAGAAAGTTATGCAGAGGTTGGCTGGTTGCTAAACAGTGAATTTGCTATTACATCAAGATGCATTTTCTCGAGTGAATGTCAGATAAAGGTACGTTTTTAATAGCACGAACTTCTGAATGAACTCATTTCGCGTAAACAATTCAGCGTACACTTTTCTGTGATCTGAAAGTTTGTACGCAACAAGAGTTCATATGTTGTTGAATCTGTTTGCAGGAAGTGGCTGTTAGGAATGAGACTGCTGCTAAGATCTGATCGAATTTGAGATACTCTTATATAACATATATATAAATATATTAGGAATATGATCATATCATGATCATGTAATAATTATGTTCATATTGTATTGTGTGTAATTGATCTTGTAAATTAGGATAGCTACGGATTGTATTTTACGTATAATTATTAATGTGTAATATATTGTATCCTAGATTAGCTAAATGTATTTAGGGTATACACATCTTGTACTTAGTATTTATTAAGGTCTTCATTTTATTAATAATAAACTCAAGCTTTCATGTTATAATTGTCTCCTCTCTAATTCTCTACATGGTATCAGAGCAGTCGATCCTTCGACGCGCTCATCAATGTCTTCCGCCTCATTGTCTTCCATTTTCTAATCTTTTTTTTTTTGGTGAAAGAGACGGTAGATAGATAGAACATAAACGTTTTACAAGCTTAAAAAAGTACATAAAAGCCAAAGTGTACTTTTCTAATCTTTGAAAGCTTCAATTGGTCGTCGATCTTGTGACTTCGACCCTTAACCGTTGTTCTATTGTGAACACGTATTTTCCTTCTCAATCCCCATTGTTTTCTCGTCTAATGTTCATCCCTCAAATTTCTTTTTCCTGCCCCTTCTTCTAATTTCATCGATCTTGTTCTCTTAATTTTCTTCTTTTCTTGTCTTATCTTATCATTATCATCACTTTTTCCACACCTCTCTATCTAATCTCAATTTTTTTTATCCCTCTGATACTCTCCTTCTATTCTTAGTGTCTCTTCTGACATTTCACTCTAACTTTTTCCTCTCGCAAATTGTTTCCATATCTTTGCGAATTCACCCTCTTGTTCACAATTTCCTAGATTTCCTCTTCCAGTTTTCTCCAATTTCCTTAATTTCCTCTTACAATTCTCTTTTTCTGATCCTTGAACCATTTCCTCTCTTTTCTTCGTACGTCAAACTCTCATTCTGGCTCTTCTTCCCTTATTCGTCTCCTACCTTCTCGGATTTTCTCTCTCACAAATTCATCTTCTTTGTTATTGCCAAATGTCGTCACGGTTATCGGCACATTTAATTTCGCTGCAGCCCTTTTCCTCAAATTGTCGATGTTGTCTCGACCAAATTGTCGTTGTTCTTGTGATCAACGAGCCTTGTTGTGGGAGTGTTCCCTCAACTGTCTCTCTCCTATGTTTGTTCTTCTCTTCTCTTTCTGTATCGTCGTGACCTTACCTCTATCGCTAATTACCTTTTATTCATCTATTCTCTGTGTTTCTTCATCTCACAAATTATTCTCTTCTCAAATTTCTTGTCACGCACCTTCTCTTAATCAAATAATCTCCTCTTATCTTCTCCACTTTATCTTCTCAAACTTTCTCTTCTTCTCGTCCAATTGTTTCACTAGTCACTACTCTCATCTTCCTGACATGGTCTATTGTGTACCATGGCCCTAAGAATGTCTTGTTCCCTCTCATTTCGCTCTTCATGTTCACTCCTTTGCTCTCTTATGGTTTCAGATTGTTCGTATGACAACCGAATGTCCTCTCTCCAATCCTCTCGTCGACGGCTTGCTCCTCTCCACCGATCTCTGCAATTTCCACGGCTTGCTCCTCTCCACCGATCTCAGCAATTTTCGTTCAAGATTGGACTTACCCTCCGGACGTCCATCTTGCGGGGGCGTATTAGGAATATGATCATATCATGATCATGTAATAATTATGTTCATATTGTATTGTGTGTAATTGATCTTGTAAATTAGGATAGCTACGGATTGTATTTTACGTATAATTATTAATGTGTAATATATTGTATCCTAGATTAGCTAAATGTATTTAGGGTATACACATCTTGTACTTAGTATTTATTAAGGTCTTCATTTTATTAATAATAAACTCAAGCTTTCATGTTATAATTCTCTCCTCTCTAATTCTCTACAAAATAGAAATTTTTATACGCACAATGTTTAAGCTGAAGTTCAAAGATAGATTCAGCCCCAATATATAGAATTGAACTTTTCCAATGTACAACTACTGTTCTACATATATGTTGTCTGAGATCCTGAGTACCATGTGAGTGAACTAGTGAATGATCGCAACCAAAAGTTTCGTGGTACCTAAATGTCTCAACGTGTTAGAAACACGACTCTTTAGTCTACATAGCGCATCTCTAAGGATGCAGCAATTTAATATTGAGATAATAGAAGATATTTAAGCGAGCATGGTGTTTGTGAATATCCGCGGTACACATTTTCCGAATTTTTTTAATAGATTGGCTGTTGTTACATTGCAAAGGATAAGAGAGACATCTTAGTTACATATGCAAACATGTTGTGTAGTAGTGAGAAGTTGCAACCAGGAAAGTACAATACATGTATTAGTCAACGAAAGACAGATCCACCAAACCTGTTGTACAGTTGACTTTTACAGCTTCAAAACCTGCTCCTTCATCATTCCTGTACCGTCAGAAAACAAAACTAAAAGAGAAGCAAATTTGAAGCTATTCAGAGAAAATGAATCAGAGACTGAAGGCGCTATCGATAGGGTTCGTAGGAGCAGCCATAACCTTGTCTGCATACTCGCAAACCGCGGTCTCTTCTAGCAACTGCGTAACCATTGGCTTCCTTGTGCTAGTCTTTGCTCTGATTGTCCATGAAGGTTTCATCTCTATCTGATCAGTTTCGAGATGGCGAAAGGATGAAGGCCTAATGCTCTTAATTTTTCCTGTCAGTAGCTTATTATGTCATGTTGTATGAATGAACCAATATGTACTCGAGAAAGTTTTTCTGTTGTACTGAAATTATGGAGTAAGATTATTACTTGTTTGTGTTGACTTTTTGATCTTTTTACCTTGTACTCAATTTGGAAGATGTTCATTCTCAGAAGTTTAACAGGTTTCTTTTTTAACACTACAGCTTCTCGCAGAAGCTAATCCTGCTAACTCAAATGATCACAGAAATTGTTCATAGATTCAAGACACTGTAAGCAATGCATGGTTATTTGTGCCCAGATTCAGTTTGGATATTGAATCTTGCGGTGTTGAATCTCAGATTCAGTACGCTTGCAGCATGAAAAGTCGTTACAGCGGAAGCATATCATTATCTGCATGCGCAACATATCACAGCAGCGTCTCAGTTGGAGACTAATTGCAAAACTCGAAAATTAATCTGTGATCTTCGTGTTCCATTACAGCGCTACTGCAATCTGTGTCTCATAGTTCATAAATTCTAGTCCGCACAAAATTCAGATTTACTTGCTTTCTGAGTGTTACTCAAGGCACATATCAATCTTCCAGCGACCATCGTGGTATCAAAGGATCTAATGCATAAATAATGCACAATCCTTTAAAAAGAAGTGAGGCCAATGTAATACCATAACAAACTTCCATTTTTCAAAACAAGAAGAATGAGGAACAATTTTACAAAAAATAAAGAAAAAAAATAAATTCGAGGGAGGTACTCCGTACTATTTTCATTCATGATACACAGATACAGGTCCAAATCTTACATGAACAACATACAAAGAGGAAACTTCTAAATTCACATTGACAGCAGCTTGAACAAATACTGGGTCTTTTTTTCCGGTCTCAGTTCCAAGACAGGGGCCATCGAGAAGTACAAAACGAGATTGAGCCTTCAAGCGCATAGGATGTAATAGTCGAACAAACCTTAAACCTTGTTCTTCCAAACACATAAATACAACAGTTGGTGAAGAGAAGTCTTTCAGACCACTGGTAATGGAGCTTTGTATGTTCTGCTTCAGGTACAATATAAACGTGCAACTTCTAAGACGCTTACAATCTTTACAAATAAACCACCACAGAACTTGAGTCGACGAAGAACAAAACTACATCTCATGGGTTTATCATCCATTGCTGTACAAACCTGCAAATGTCACAGCACCACCAAGTAAATCAATCTTTCCAGAGGTTCGTACGCAGTTGATTGAAAAATAGCACACCAGATTTTTTTTTTTTTTTTTTTTTTTTTTGCTGTAGCAATATTTTAAGTACTACATCTCAGAACCAGGCAAAACCGAGGCCTCACCAAGGCAATAGGAAACCCATAGCTTACTACAGTTCTAAAATGGGCTGGAAGAGTTGAAAATCAAAAAAATACATAGAACGCCAGTTTCAATAGCAAATATATTGAACTCAACTGACTCGAGTTGTACTCAACTGAACTAATTTTAAGATCCATCAATAGCAGAAATACAATGACATAGTCAACCGAATCTAAGAGGAAGCACAATAACATGAAAAAGCCAGCACCTTGTGGGACAACTGTAAAACGTTAGTGAGCTCCAGGGGCATCTCTCATGCTCATATTCAGGCTGTTCCGCATGGTCCTTCTGCCTATCCCACCATCACCCTTTCTCATCATTGCTACAAATTCACCATAATCGATTAAGCCATCCTGGAATTGAAGTCAAAAAAACAAAGACCAAGGTCAGGATGGAGTATGTGAGCAAAATTCAATATGTTTTGAACATGAATAGTACAGTACACACATCTCAAGATCAGACAGTACATTTGACAACCAAGAAGAATGAAGAATCTATTAATTTGTAGCTCAGCCGTTGATTACTTCGATACTCAAACTCCAAGTAACAGGGTGGGGGCAGGAGGGGAGGTAGAGAATGACAACTTACATTATTTTGGTCGACCTCCTTTATTATATCTTCAAGGAAGAGATCATTAAGACCCTGTTCTTGACAGGCTTGCTGGAGTTCATCAATTGTAATTGATCCACTTCCATCCTTGTCAAAATACTGAAATGCGGCCACAAGATGTTCGTCACGCTCGAGCTTGTTGAGATGGATAGTTGCAGCTATAAACTCCCCATAATCAATGGTACCACTGTTGTCAATATCAGCCTGCATGAATAGATTTTCAGAATAGACATTATATAAGGAAACTGTTGTCCCTAGTAAAAACACCAGCTCATGATTCAGGATAGTAAATAACATAATCCTCCAAGACAGGGAGTATCATTATACAGAAATCTCAATCATATAATATTTTTGATCTTTTTATGGACGTTCGCACAATCTCTCATACATAACATAGATGGCGATATTGTAAGTATTACAAGTCTCATCAGTCGAAGCCGCTACAAATGAAATGAACATCCCACATACATGAATTGTAAAGTACACAGCATAGCCAAGAATAGACACAGTGATGATAGTGATGACATATCACCATATCAGGCTATAGAGTTTTGAGTTAACAATTCTTTGATAAAAATCATAAAGAAGAAAATACAAGTACTCTGTATATCATTGTCACAAAAATCAAAATAGGTAATGCCATAAAACCAAACAAAATCCTATAACATGTCACACACTTGACACTCCAAAATCACTTTCCTAAAAATCAAAGAATAGGATAGGGCATCATCCCCTAGTAACCAAATCCTTACCGCATCCATCAGATCACGTATCTCTGTATCTTTAAGGTTTGAACCATATCTTTTTAAACCAGCTTTAAGCTCCTCAAATGTAATCGCACCACTGTTATCAGTATCCATTGACTGGAACATTTCTCTCAATCCAGCGATTTCTTCCTCTGACAAACTTTCAGCTATCACCTGCCCAAAGTAGATGAAGAAAGGAAGATTAACTACATATCGCCTGTGTTTCTTTCCCCTACCTAAAATGAATTTCATCAACTGAAGATGTATCTTAGCTGGAAAAAAAGCAGAGAATGATTCAGGTAAGACTGTATGAGCTACTACATCCAGAAACCCAAAAAGAGAAGTAAACAAAAACTACTATAACTGAATAAGTGAATACCAACACCATTATATAGAGCCCGTTCAACCAAAAAAATAATAAATAAAATAAAATAATCTATAGAGGTAGCAGTTGTAGCTTAGGCACAGAAAGACCAGAAAAAGACCAGAAATTGTATCTGATTTCCTTGTATTTCTTTTATAGCATCTGAAATTTGGATGTGTCAATAGCGCATGACCCATGTACATATTAACACTCACAAAGGGTTCTCGGAGAGCTTGAGCAAGTCACTGACCGCCAACCTTCTCAACTTACAAAACTTATTCTGAGAATAAATGTGGCCACTCCTGAATGATTTACGAAATTCACTCATGCAAAACTTCTCTGAAAGCCGAGACCCCAAGCCCAAACAGTACCAAATAACGACGACACATCAACAACAACATCTTTACCCAAGTGCCTTAAAGGCTCCTGCCATAAGGGGGGGTAAGGGGGGGTAAGGGGGGGGGGGGGTAAGGGGGGGGGGAGAAAATAATGCAAATTGGAAGAGTTTTTGTTAAGTAACTTAAAGAGACTGTGACCTATGAACACTTCCGCCATCCAGCAAGACCATGACATGTTAGCTAAAAAAATCGCATATTGCTCCTTCAAAAGTTTCGACAAAACATAGGAAATCAAACTATTATGAGATACATACCCGTAAAGCCATTTTCTTCAGCTTGTTCATGGCAGAGAAGTGTTTCAAACGAGAAAGAACAGCAGGGTCCAATGCTCTATCTGGTGCAACCCCATTTTCGCAGATCCAAGGATGACCTACAACATAGTGATTGCATATTGGTAAACAGATTCCCACAAAAGTTTATAGGAGGGTAAACCAATAAAGCCTTTCATTGAACACAAGGACTAATGGAGAGTAAACTTACATAAGACTTGATGGGCAGTTAACCGTTCTGAAGGTTGTGAACAGAGCATCTTTCTAATCAGATCCTTTGCACTATCAGAGATTAGGGGCCACGGATCTGAATCGAAGTCAATATGACCCTTTAAAACTGCATCAAATATTCCCTGCTGCGTTTCTGAGAAAGAATACACAAGGAAGATCAGAGCATTGTTCGTGAATTGCACGATATGACAGCATATGCACCACCGTAGTGCATGAACTACATACCGGCCCAAAATGGTGGCACACCACTGAGCAAAATGTACAATATAACTCCAGCAGTCCACACATCTGCCTCTGGGCCATAATGCTTCAAAAGAACCTCAGGTGCAACATAGTAAGGGCTTCCAACCACATCTGTAAACACCTGACCTGCAATAGGAACGCACCTTCGTTTAGACCTATACCATTGAAAGCTCCATGCTCGTAGTCTTACCTTAAAGATACTAAACAGTAACATCTACACAGCTACTGAAGCAATTTTAGCTCAGAGTTCAGATTTTTAGAAAGCATTACACTGGCAATAAAGTGTAAACAATGTAGTCCAAAAGAAAATTCCAAATGTGGAAGAGAAAGTCACTAGCTTTGATACCTGGTTTGAAGAAAACCGACAATCCAAAGTCGATGGCTTTGAGGGAGAAATCATCATCCTTATTCACCAACAAGAAATTCTCAGGTTTGAGATCTCTGTGCATCACCCCAAGTGAGTGGCATGTTTCAACAACTCCAACAACAATCCTAGTCAACTCAGCTGCTTTTCTCTCACTATAATGCCCCCTCTGAATGATACGGTCAAATAACTCACCTCCAGAACAAAGTTCCATCACAATATGTACATATAAAGGATCCTCATAGGCACCCTTTATGGTCACAATATTCTTGTGACCTGCCAGATGGTGCATTATCTGAATCTCTCTCCTGACATCCTCCACATCCTCCTTGGATATCAATTTCCTTTTCGATATCGATTTACACGCATACTCAATCCCCGTAGCAATCTCAGTACATAAATAAGTGGTCCCAAACTGCCCTTGCCCCAATTTACGACCTAACATGTAAAGATCACGAATGTTTGCCGTCTTGTGACCAAGCACAAAGTAAGCTTGGTTATCATTCTGCTTCTTCGAGGGAATATCTTTAGTATTGGGCATGACCGGAGAATGGTGATCTTTCTTCGGAGGGGTTTCCCGGCCAAATTCCTGATTGACTTGCTGTTGGGTCCTCAAACTAGTGGGTGAGAAATCAGAATCAGAAGGGTTTCTTTTAGAATTATTACTACTAGTGGTATTGGAATTCGAATTGGTCGAATGATCCTCGGGCTGATTTTCGCCCTGATAAAGTTTTGTCCCAAAAGATCCCCGGCATGTGTTGCCCATGAAACAACCTCAATTACTCCAACTTCTTACAATTACAAGATAATAAAGTCCAAGCTTTTCACATCCAACACCCAAATTTCTCATCCAACCAATGTAATTACACTGAAACAACAACAAAACAAAAAAACCCAACAAACAACATTAACAATCACATTCAAATCAACCCTTCTCCCACAACACACACCTAATAAAAACAATACTCCCTCTGTTTTTTTTAAGTTCTTTACGCTTCATTTGAATCCCTCTTACATGTTCAACTGAAACATAAAGAATCTAATGAAACGGAGAGATTAATTCTAAACAATAAAAGAACCAAATCCAATCACCAACATAAATAATCAAATCCAAATCAAAATCTTTTCCACAACCAAAAAAAAAAAAACAAACTTCATAATTACGCATCAACAATGTTAAAACAAACATTATTAACACAAACAATATTCATCATTTTCACTATGATAAAACTTTCCACAACAAAAAAGGCAATAATAATAATAATAATAAATGAACCCAGAAAAATTACATCAACAAAGATCAAAATGAACACAAACCCAAATTAGAAAACAAGATCTAGATGCAACTCATGTACATAAAATGAAGAACAAGAAATACATAATAATAGTAATAATAAATAAATAATAATTAGAAAGAGAGAGAGGAAAAAGGGTGTTACCAGGATAAAGTGAAGAATTTGATGAGAACAACAAACAAGAGGAGAGAGAAAGAGATTTATATGAATTATTATGATGATCAGCAAAAGGCAAGATCTTTCAAGGTAAGTTCCTCAGCTTATGTTTCTTATTATGATTAAATTATTATTATTATTATTATTACATGAAAGAAAAAATAATTAAAAGCTAATAAAATAATTGGGATGTCAGAAGAATTTTCTTTGCTTTTAATCATACAAAAGATTAAATCTTTTTCTTTTCTTCAACCCTTTTCTCAAGAATTTTGTATTTTTAACAAAATGACCAGAAAAAAAAAAAAAGATGAGTTATTTACTTCTTTTTAATAGGGGGCTGTTTGTTTGGTGCTAAGAAACATAAGAGAGAGAAGAGTGCTGACCAGCTCTGCAGAAGCTGCTTCCTCCATAGATCTCCAATCTCATCAAACACCCACCAAACAAGGAATTATTAAAAGTGGATTTTTTTTTTATTTTTTTTTAATGTTATATACGCGGTTTCTAGGAAAGAGGAGGGTGGATCAGATTTCAGATCAACATTGATGAATGAAAGTTAAGGGACTGTTTGACTAATCTTTTACCGAATTTTTTTTTTTTTACTGAGGTAAACAGGATTTTATGACAGATACACAAGGGTAAAAAAAGTAAATTTTGTTGCTAAATTTAGGATGTTAACATTGTAAGAAAGAGAGTAGAAGAGAATCTGCGGATTAATTAGGGTGATAGAGTGACGCAAATTATGTGGCAAAAAAAAGGGTTGACTGGTGTAGTGTGTACATGCATGCATTTCCTTTTGAAGTCAACTCAGTCGTCTTTCTTACTCCTTCATGTGCTGGTCAATTTCGGAAGCCTAGTGGACTATATGTCTACATACTTTCACCGGAAAATGATGTTATATTCCGTCATAATAGATTGACGGAAATTAAAGAAATGTTTACTCGTGAATTAGTTCTTGTTTCCCAAAAAAAGCTTTGATATTGAAGGTGGAAAGGTCAAGTATATCTTGATTATTTGTGCTAGTTATATAGTCGTATTTGTTAATCATGGTAAATTTGTGAATTATGATTAAAATTTGAACTTTGAATGTAATTAGCAGCAGAAATTCCACATGACAAGTTGGAGGCTGCCAGTTCAGACTAGAGTGTTCACTCAATCCGCAAATTATATCATGCTCCCGGGAGCACAATGAGCATGGTGGTCCTTCTCACAATAGAGAAGCGGGGACCACACTTAAAATAATTTAAAATCTATTTAAGTGTGGTTCCTACTCCTCTATTATGAGGAGAACCACCATGCTCTTTGTGCTCCCGAAAACATGGTAATAAGGTATAAGCATTGCAATCAATCAGTAAATTGTGTTGTGTGTACTTCATTCCTTCATTCATTGTCCAACTATTTGATTTTGACATCATTTAATTCTACTTTTTTTTTTATCATTCAACATCTTTTTCATCTTTTTATGTGATGTGGTCCAATCTTGAAGGAAAGCAGACTAACATAAAAGAAGCAACACTAAACATAAACATTAATTTCAATTTTCTTAGAAAAAAAAAAAAAAAAAAAAAAAAGTTCCTACTACTATGACTACCTGAGTGGTTAAGCTAAAGTCGACTCCGTCACGTTATTAACAGAATACATGATTTGCAGACTATCATATTAAAGAAAATACAATTTGGAGTAAAACAAGGTGCAAAATATATATGGTTAGCTGCCAAATTACAGAGAATTCAGTGTATGAGTTGTGCTGTTTTTTGTTGAACAAAAATTCGTAGGGTACCGTCTTACGAGCGGTATCTTCATCTAACTTCCAATATCATTAAAAACAATTTTAATTTAACAATATGGTCAGTTGTCCTACTAAAAATGTCATCATTATTGGAAGTTGACCTGCCAGTGCCCTGGATTTTGGTTTGCTGATCTATAAAATTTCAAATTTGTTGACATGAGCTGATTTCATCATCCTCATTATCACTATCATACCAGGAATAGTCAGAACAATCATCATTCAAAATTGGATGATATACTAACTTCATATTTTGTTACCATGGCTCCACATTGATGCATGAACGACATCTTTAGAAAATATTAGACCGAAACTGTTAAGGCATAAAAATGACGTATATTGAAACTCACCTCAAAATTTCAAATCTAAGCATATAAATATAAGCTCTATACTACTAGTACTGTTATACAATCTGTACAGTCAGTTTTCCTAAGTGTTCCTCTAGACAAACTGGGAAGTGGAAGTGTGGAACATATATATACGTCAGCTTGTCATGGTATGTGAGCTATGGTTGTCGCTTATCAGGATGTACCATAGCAGGATGTCGTGTTCTTGCTACTGTTACAGTATCAGATAACTCTTCAGAATGATCACCCTGACTTCACAGAAGTCAGCAATGGAGTAAAAGAATCGTGCAGCCAAACAGCGGAACTGATAGATCGAACCCAAAAGCAGTCACCAGCATCATACTCTGCATTATGGCTTCACACTTGGCTAAATTCTCGCTACAACATAAAAACTGTTGCTGGAAGCATTGTAAGAATTGGGGGTTAACCTGCGGGAATTGATTCTTGAACTTGCCTGGGAAGCCCTCCGCTTGTAGGCCTTCAAGAAAGAATAGATTGGGAGATATATTAAGAAACGAGAAAGTGCCTTTCATAACCATTTGAACAGACGGAAATAAGTTAATGCAGATGCACATGAGCGTAAAGACCATACATCATGTCTATAGGGTGGAACACCGTCTATCATCCTTTGTGCTAACACAGTTTTTACCAACTTGCGGCTATCCTATACTCTACTAATCTCTACCTAAGAAAGCGTATCTAACAAGATCTGAGAGATGCAAGTAAAAATCCCCTAATGCATCCAAACTGGCCAAATTTGTGAGACAGTTTCGCTACCTATTTTAGTTTCTAGAAGTGTATATTGAATCATTCTAAACATCAGCTTGAACCACCAAGCTCAGTGACAGTAACATTCCCATAGTTAACTCTAGGGTAAACCATGTTTGATGTCTGTCTAGAGACTAGAGAGGCCTATACGAAGTCTTTTAAGCAAAAGCAGGGTGTTTATGAAACATTCTTAAGCAATCAGAAGTTCAAAATTAAAGACGAAACAACTTGCAGTCCACTTATGGATCAGATATGTAGAGAGAAAGGAACTTACAGTCCACTTAATACTTTAATTGTGTCGTAAAAGAACCACTGCAAAGTCACAACCGGGCCTACAAGTGCAATTCGAACTGGTAGACTCCTAGTGAACAGATTCAAAACCCCTATCTTCTTCACAGCCTGAGAGAGCATAGGCAAAACATGTTAGTTCAACCAATTTGGTGAAACAGCTACCAGGATGGGTTTATATGAGGTTATCTTGCCATCCATACCTGAACCACAGATTCGGCCTTCTTGTTGTAAAGAGTAGAAACAATAACATCAGCTGGATTTGAGACCAGAGTACCAACAGCTCCAGCTGCATACCCAGCTAAGCATGTCGCACCAAGCTGCTGGAGTCTTGTGCAGTCTTCTTTCCTTTGTTTCATGATGTTGCGGTATATGAGGTCGACTGAGTGCTCAAATGTTGAAAACATCACCATAGAAACTGTAGCGGAAGCAGCAGAAACTAATTCAGATACTTACACGATTTTCAGAAACACCTATATCAGAAGATTAAAATGCTTAACACTATTATCCAACTTACAGATTCAAGAAATCACACCACCACATGAGGGTTGGTTGTTTGTTCATATATTTGTTTTATTTTTTAAAAATTACTCAGAAGAAGGAAAATTTGTGCCTTAGAAACAAAAGCATTTCAACTTTGCTGAATTCACTCAAAGTCAACTTCACTACATATTCATTTTTCATAATGCCATCACAAATACAGATACTGCTCTTCAGAAAAGAAAAGAAAAGAAAAAAAAGACCACATGAACACCATAGATTGGAAATCTGACCAAAGGTACAACTCAGGTATCAGAATAAGAGTCAGAGTAATCTTTTGGTCGGGTTTTCAGGCAGCCTTGTTGAAAAACGATATCTTATATCTCATCCAAGGCATGAACCAAGCATAGTATACAATTAGTCATACAAACATAACAGAAGTAGAAAACATGATTCTGCATGCCACAACTACCTAGTAGCTAACCTTCCTAGTTGACGAAGAGCTTTCAAACAGGCAAACAAGAAAACAATTAAACAAGAAATCTGGAGTTCAAGAAAAAGCAATATTACATGGAAGATTACGACCCCAAAGTGGAAGAAGTCCTCTGTAGAATCTGCAAAAGGATACCAATGAGGCAATGATCAGATGCCTGTCTCTTTTAGTTATACATGCCCTAAGTACAGTTTACAGTAATATAACTAGAAGTAATTCCAATATTTACCCAGTAAAGCCTTCTGCTCTGTAAACTTTTGGAAATCCATCAACTAAACCCCTGGCAAAATTAGTTTGTGTTTGCACGCGGACTTTAATTGACTCAAAAGGGCAAAGAGCCACATCCGCAAACACTTGTGCAGATGCCCCGCTCAAGAAGTATATCATGCTCTTGTTATTAGTGACCAGAACATCAGAATAAAGCTTCTTGAAAAACTCGTATAGACCAAACTTGAACCCACCTTGAAGTCCATAACCGAAAAACTTGCCTGACCAGCCTCTCCAAAGGCCATGAGCCCCGTGTTCACTCCATAAGACGGTGAAACCAGACGATATGCCAGTGTATTTAATGGGGTTTACCTAATATTATGTACCACAGTATTTGTCAACAAAAAGATGGAATCAAAAGGAACTCAGAACAAGCTTATTGTAGAAGTCAAATGCATAAGGGCACAGTAGAAGCATCACATTATTGTTTGTCAAACTTACTACTCCAGCAAACAAGTCACAGTGTGAACTCTCATGTACGTTATTAACAGGCAACACCACTAATTGTCTAATTTCACCAATGTACAAATGTCATATGTAGGAGTCACGCAGAATGATTAGAATTGCAAAAGAATTCGCCCAAATTGGAAAACAATAAACTTGAAACCCAGGATCAGATACAGTTGTCAGAAATCCTCACTAGTCACCTAATTGGTAATGACACACATCCAAACAAAAACTCAAAAAAGTTCAAAACTATTCCCAATTGCACAAGATTCATGAGAGACCTGGAGGAGGAAAGGGGGTTTAGTAGGGTTTTAGCGGGAAAAAATGAACTTGTATAATCACTTTAGTAAGATCAATCAAATGCAATTGAGCTCATTCAAGGGCAAAAAATGTGATCTAAGCAGCTATTCACATAGGCCAAAATCAGAATCTAAATTAAGTAACAAAGTAGAAAAAGTGAATGCCAATCAATTCAATCAATAACCCAAACAATGGCCAACATAATGCACACCTAATTAAGGGGAGACATAAATTCACGGCATGAATCAACTGATGCACGCCCCCTTTGTGCCTGACGCGTGTCATATACCCATAGACACAAAGGGGCATGGATCAGTTCATTTACGGCTTACGTCATGGTGTTATCATTACCCTAATTAAGTCGTAAACTTCAATCAACACAAACATTACTACCCAACCAACATTGATCATTTCATCACAAAATCAAACCAAGAGATCAAATACCCAAATACCAAAATCACACTAAAACATAAAATTTCCAGCAAATGGAAATACGATCAATTCAAGCTAAAGTTTCAAACTTTATATAAGAAATAATAATATGGAAATAAAGAAAAATTACAAGGGTTTAAGAAGGGTTTAAAGGAAGAGGAAGAAAACAAACTTGCATATTGACTTTAAGAACATCAAGAGGAGTAATAGCCAAATGGGTAGTTCCAGCACTGAGCATTCCACCAAGAGTGCAAAGACCATAATACCCTGGTGAAAATTCCTCACAAAACCTCCCTTCATCCCCTCTTTCTCCCCTCATTCTTTCTCTAATCTTCATGTTCATGCTGAAAAAGAAAACCTAAGATTTGTTTTCTGGGTTTATATTATTCCCAGATTCTTGGAAGTTTGAAAGTGGGGGAAAAAAGGTGAAAAAAAAAAAGCTTAAAGTTCAAGTCATTTGATTTTATGTGATTTGTGTCTGTGTCTTGTGGAGAGGGGTTATAGGATCGTCAGTTGGACAAGTCACCAACATGAACAAACAACGGCCAATAAACTTAAAAAGTTATAAATAGTGTTTGAAAATTTTGAGTAATCTTCTCTTGTTCTTGGTACGTCCACGTTTAATCTTCCAACATGCGGCCTAGGAATGAGATGCAAGTTATGACCTTTTGGGTTTGAGGAGATGCAAACGTGTTCCTAATCATGTCCTTGACAAAGTTTACGACTTGATACGCTTATTCTCGTATTTTTCTAATGGTCTTTTTGAACTAAGGATGAAGCGTTATATTTTGGGTACTGATTTATCAATGCAGGATTTACTCATTCTCCGATAATATGTACTCCATAGAAATGGGCCAATTCAAGGATTTGTAGTTTTCAAAGGTGTATAGGCGTGGGCATGCATATGTTGGATTACTAATTGGGTAACATTTGTGCCTAATTCTGACGTATCCAATTCTAGAAATAATGGGCCTTAGATCATGCCAATTCCAGGAAGATTCACATCACTAGCCTAATTGATAAGCAGTTCACATCAGTATTGTAAACTCTCACCATCTCAATGCTCAATTTCTCATGTGATTTTGGACTGACCTAAACCAAGTAACTTGCCATTCACATCATTGCTCCTAAAATAACAAAGTCTACCAAGTACATCAGTCCTCATAAAAAATAATCCAAGTAATAGATCAAAGAATATGTACTAAAATAATTGAGTATATAGTTGAAATCATTGAAAGATTACATATTTGTAAATCACTGGGCACATAGAGTTAAAACTAGTTAGATTGTTAAAACCATTGAGCATGTAATATAATTATAGCTCCTTCACCAAGCAGTTGAACCCACGATTCAGTTGGTTAGTGAAGTGGAGGTGTGAGCGTGAGTGTCAAGTGCTATTAAGCTAAAAAACATGTCAAAACTCATCACGATGATGCTATGTACAACAAAACCAATGTGCCTACACTTATTTCACACATTCAAATAACAAAAGGGCATGACGTAATAAAATCACGGAGTTTTCATTGGAGTACATAGCTAAAAAATTTACACCGCGCACTAAAAGACAAAAGCAATATATTCATTCAATTTCTAATGCTCCATGATCATCTCTCTTAGGACTTATTAGGAGATATGTAGACTTATTTTTCTTGTCGACGAGAAGACTCTTTTAACATTTATTGCCTTGGATCAATCATTATTTTCTACTCCCAAGCTTGTATAATATCTTGGGACATGACCCCAACTTCAATCAATCAACCGAATCTTTCGCTCTCAAAATTCACTTTACAATGCTTACAAATAACACTGACACAGCACAATTCTACTTTATGTTGATACTACGACATTGTAAATTCATAATATTGTCACACCCAATGATCAAAAAACTTTATTACATAAATCATTTTCTATACATACCCACCGTATAATATAAGCTATTGTTCTTGATAAAGTTATCAACTTTACAGCAACTAGTACATATTTTTCAATACGATTCCAAGAATAGTGTGACAACTATTTTCACTTTGATTAATACCAATTGTGCAATAAGATTCAAGATTAGTGCTTTAAAATCAATCATACTAATCATTTATAATATAAAGTTTTGATTTTTAATAAAGTTTGCATCAGCATCAAATACTTATGCTTTATATAATTTGAGTTGGGTACAAATTCATGAATTTTTTTTTTTAATTTTTTTTTTACTGAAGAGTAAGGGGGGCTGCTGAGGTGGGTTTGGGGAAGAAGAAGAGGGCATGTGTCGTGAAAATGAAGTTTTGTGTGTCAGTTACATATGATAAATAAGGGGTTTCTGTCATACCTAAGTTGTTGTAGACTTCGCATATCAATTGTTTGTTTCTGGGTTTCTTTCAGTTTTTTTTTTTTTTTTGTTTGGTGTTTATTATGTCAGTCTAGTAGTAAAGAGTACACACAAAGTTGATTAGAAAAACCCCCAAAATTAAATAAATTAAAAAAAAGAATTAACAAAAAAAAAAAAAAAAAAAAACCTTATACCTGCCACACTTTTTATGCCAAATTGCAGTTTGCTGATGGTTGGAATTCTCTAAAGTTTACCATCTTTCAGAATTCTGGGCTTTTCTGGTAAGGTAAAGTTGCAATTTTTCTCATCTTGGTCTGCAAGTTTATTTTTCATTATTTAAGGGTTTGTTGAGGTTTAAGCTCGAAAATTTCTTCATTTTTTACAAGGGTTTTATTGTTTCAGTGTTTTTGTTGTGGTAACTGGTAAGTAGCAGAATTTCATTAAAGTTTCAATTTTTATGAAAGGCTTTCTCGCTTCAGTAGTTCAGTGTTTATTGGTGTTTAAGCTTGATTTTGTTCTAGATTTTGAGTAATCTGTTGGGTTTTCAGTAGAGTGGAGTATTCGATAAGCTTACTGTGAATTGGGTTTAATCTAGGTTTTGCTGTGATTGTGTATGAATATGATTTATGGTGTTTAGATACTCATGTTGAATTGAGATTCTGATGTTGATGTTTTGACAGTTAAATCTAATTAAGGAGTTGATCAAGTTAATTGAGGTGGAAAAATGAGTGGGGCAGTTTGGGTAGCAATTGCTGCTGCTGTTGGAAATTTACTGCAAGGATGGGATAATGCTACTATTGCTGGTAAATTGCTCTTTAACTCAGTCTTCTTTAATTTTTCTTCTTAACACAATTGTTTTTTTGGCCAGAAAAAGTTAATCTGGATGTTTCAGATATTCGAAGTTTTTATCGTACTTTAGTATATGTTCCGTAGTGATTTACTTTTCTGGTTGGATGAGTTTTTTCTGTAATTAGTGATGTACTGATGTTGCTAACTATTGTCAAGATCTGTGAAATAGCCAGAGGGGAAGTAGATAGGTTCTCTCAATCAATGGAATGTTTGGTGTAATGGCAAAACCTAGTTTAATGATAACTACTTGGTCAACAACTACAACAACAAAGCTTCAGTTCCGAAATGCTTTGGGTTGGCTAACATCAACTGTCGCACACTGCGATTACTAAATATAACCAGTGTGACAAATTAAGTGGAAATAAATCCAATGAAAAGGACATGGATGTGTATATAGATGCCTTTAATGTATAAGCCATTGAATTTGACCTGTGATTTGTCATCTCTCACATATCTCTATCAGTCTGTGTAGTTTTTTTTGAGTAAGTTCACTAAGAACGATCATTTTGTTTTGTACCCATTTTTGGTTTCAGGTGGTGTGTTATATATCAAGAAAGAATTCCAGTTAGAGAGCAATCCCACATTAGAAGGTCTGATTGTGGCGATGTCACTTATTGGAGCTACAGCGGTTACAACATTTTCTGGACCAGTTTCTGATTGGCTTGGCCGTCGTCCCATGATGATCATTTCGTCCATTTGTTACTTTGCTGGTGCTTTATTGATGTTGTGGTCTCCAAATGTTTATGTTTTACTTTTTGCCCGGCTTGTAGATGGACTTGGAGTTGGGTTGGCTGTCACATTAGTTCCCCTTTATATATCTGAGACTGCTCCAACTGATATAAGGGGTTTACTGAACACTCTTCCTCAGTTCACTGGTTCAGGTGGAATGTTTCTGTCCTACTGTATGGTTTTCGGAATGTCATTAATGGAGAATCCTAACTGGAGATTGATGCTTGGGGTTCTCATTATACCAGCAGTTATTTATTTTGTGTTGACTGTATTCTTTTTGCCCGAGTCTCCTCGTTGGCTTGTAAGTAAAGGGCGGATGTCCGAGGCCAAGAAGGTTCTTCAGCGTTTGCGAAACAGGGAAGATGTCTCTGGTTAGTCGGCTGCTGGCTCTGTTTGCACTTATTTATCTATGTTGTTCGGATTCACTATAGATGTACTGAGAACACCATTTGTATATCTGTTGACTGCAAGTTATTGACAGAAACCTGATGTAATGAACATTTTCTGTTGGATCAACAGCTGAAATGGCTCTGCTTGTTGAGGGTCTTGGAGTTGGAGCTGACACATCTATTGAGGAATACATCATCGAGCCAGATACTGGCCTCGCCGAAGATCAAGACCCAACAGTTGTTAAAGAGCAGATCAAGTTATATGGCCCGGAACAAGGTCTCTCTTGGGTTGCCCGGCCAGCCACTGGGCAAAGTATGCTGGGCCTTGCATCTCGCCAAGGGAGCATTCAGAATCCTAGTGTTTCGATGGTGGATCCTTTGGTCACACTTTTTGGTAGTGTGCATGAGAAAATGCCAGACCATGGAAGCATGCGAAGCATTATATTTCCAACTTTTGGTAGTATGTTCAGTATGGGAGGTAAAGAGCCTAAAAACGAAGAGTGGGATGAGGAGAACATTTCTGTAGGCGATGATGATTATGGTCAAGATGATGGTGATGCTGGTGAGGGCGATGATGACAATAACTTACAAAGTCCATTACTTTCCCGTCAAAACTTAAGTGTGGACAAAGACATAGCTGCTCCTTCCCATGGCAGCATGTTTAGCATGAAGCATAGTAGCATAATCCAAGGAAGTGAAGCTGGTGGCATTGGTGGTGGTTGGCAGCTCGCTTGGCAATGGACCGAGAGAGAAGGTCCAGATGGGAAGAAGGAGGGAGGGTTTAAGAGAATCTATTTACATCAGGAAGGTGATGCTGGATCAAAACGGGGATCTCTAGTTTCTCTTCCTGGCGGTGATGTCACGGGTGAAACTGAGTTTGTCAGGGCTTCAGCACTGGTGAGTAAACCTGCTCTATATTCTAGGGATCTTATGGATCAACAGATGATTGGACCTGCTATGGTTCATCCTTCTGAAGCTGCTGCGAAAGGGCCTAGCTGGAGAGACCTTTTAGAGCCTGGCGTCAGGCGTGCATTGGTTGTAGGTGTTGGACTTCAAATTCTCCAACAGGTAACAAATCCATTAGAATGCATGTAGTATTTCTTTTTCTTGCTCCCTCTAATCCTCATCAGGCAACATTGAGAACTTAATGTTTCAGATGTTCACCTTGTTTGAAGTAATGTTCATACTGGTCCCCTTGGTAAAATGTTGAGAATTAGCTGATAGTTTTTTTTCCTTCTATTTTATCTATCTTGTAAATTTCCATTTCCAATAGAGCCAAAGACTAATTATTCATTGGCTTTGGGATATAATGGAATAAAGCAAAATGGCTCATAAAACTGTCTGTGCTTCTTATTTTGTGAAGTAGCAGTCAATCGGTGTGATTCTTGAAGCAATTTCATTTTGGGCCATCCGTGCGCAGCCTCTCTATGTTTCAATAGGGGTAAGGCTTGCGTATATCCGACCCCCCTTTACCCCGCCATAGCCTTTAAGGCACTGGGGTAAAGATGTTGTTGTTTATCTATCTTGTAAGCTGTGTTTAGATGTGCTAGTTGTCGCCGGCATCAACAAATCAATTCTTTTTTGTTTCTCATAAAGGGCTCATCTTTTGGAGATTGGTTTTCTGTAAACACTGAAATCTTTCAGAAAGGACTCATAGGAGATTGGTTGAAAGATAGAGTTGGCCGAGGATACCAAGTGCCGTATCCTACGATCTGCCAAGATGATATGCCCAAGGCTATTGTCAGAGTTTTCTGTAAGCTAGATGCTCGTGCATGCTTCTGACAGTTTGCAGTTGCTGGCTTAGGAAATATTTGCTACCTTGCACAGTCAGGCATGGACATGATGTTTATGCCAATGGGCCTGGGCTGCTAGGGCTTATAATCACATGGAAATTCAGCGTGCCTATTCAAGCCTATTGTTTATATGGTTTATCCAAGGCTGCATAGGATAGATGGCGAATATCTTTGACTTGTGGTTTAGTAGTGCAATTTCAAGTTTTCAACTGAAGAAGAGAGATTGTTTGATAAAGGAAGGGGAAAATCGTAAATCCTTTTGGTGTTCCAATTGGAACATGAGCTGTATTGTAGTGCCACATTAATTATTGATGGCTACCCTCGGAAAATTTCTTCTTCATTCAGTCACTAGTACCTTGGCATGTTTTTTTTTTTTTTTGGGCGATTGTTGTGATAATCTGAAGGGAAATTGTTTGGTGCAGTTCTCGGGAATAAATGGGGTTCTCTATTACACTCCTCAAATACTTGAACAGGCTGGTGTTGGTGGTCTTCTTGCAAACCTAGGGATTAACTCCACTTCTGCATCATTTCTCATCAGTGCACTGACTACCCTTCTCATGCTTCCTTCGATAGCTGTTGCAATGAGGCTTATGGATCTTGCTGGAAGGAGGTAACCATCTTCTTGTGAATATGCTATCTGATGATAACTATGCAATTTGATTTTCAGCTTGCGCAGGCAGTATAAATGATAGAATTGTTGGCGCGTCTATAGTATTTCCTTTTTGTAACTCTTTAATACAAGTTTGTGAGCGACAAGTATATACTGTGATATATAAACATGCAACAATTCTTAGTTAAGTTTCGCCAAAAACTGTAATGTCTAGTGTCAGAGGGGCATAATGAAATCTTGAACTGACAATATCCCGGTGGCTTCTGTGACTAGCTTTTCCTGCTGTTTATTTTTGCCTAACACTGAGCCTGTACACCGTGCCTGTTTCTCTTTCTTTGAAGTTAATGCTTGTTTCTTTTTCTTTAACAGGAGTTTGCTGCTCACCACAATTCCTGTGCTGATAATATCCCTCATCCTCTTAATCCTCGCAAGTGTGATCAGTATGGGTTCTACCGTCCATTCCGTGGTCTCTACAGTCTGCGTGATCCTATACTTCTGCTTCTTTGTGATGGGCTTTGGTCCGATCCCAAACATCCTGTGCGCAGAGATATTTCCAACCCGGGTTCGTGGCTTGTGCATTGCCATTTGCGCGCTGACCTTCTGGATATGTGACATCATAGTCACTGATACTCTTCCTATGCTGCTTAACTCTGTGGGACTTGGTGGCGTCTTTGGCATGTACCTAGTCGTTAGTATAATCTCGTGGGTTTTCATCTACCTTAAAGTTCCTGAAACCAAGGGCATGCCCCTTGAGGTCATCACCGAGTTCTTCGCTTATGGTGCAAGGCAGGCTGCTGCCGAGAAGGATAACTGATACAATAGTGTCGAAATGTACGACTTCAGCTGATCGCCACAAAATTTGTGCTGCTTGAGTTCGTCTTAGCTCGGAAAAAGGGTGGTTTTCCTGTCTCTGAATTTACTGTATCAGTCACTGTAAATAGTTAATGCTTTTCATTGTCAGTTTTGTTGAAAATTTTACAGATATAAGTGGGCAAATTGGAAATTTTGCAATGCTAATAATTTGATCAAAATTACAGCCAGATAAAAGTCAATCATGTCATTGTCGTATCTCGACTAACTCAGCTGGTAACGTCTTAAAACCGGCCACGTGTCGCCGTGTTTGAAAGAAATGAAGGATTGCTGGAAAAATTCAGTTGCCGTCAACAGCCAAGTACTAATTCAACTCTGAATTAGAAATCTTGAACAGACTTATTACTTATTAGCAACATGGTATTTGTCGGACCCGTAGCCGTAAGTATCAAATTAAGCATGTGTTCAAATCTGACTTATCAGACTAATCATGTGTTCCAAATCTGGCCGTCTACCACTTCACAACTGTGTTTTGTTGTCTTGTTTTGGAATTTTTTAAAATTTATTTTCACGTCGAATATCCTTTTTCTTACGGGATATCCTTTGTTCGTACAAGTTTAGAAAATTGGAATCCTCCGACCTCCGTTACACAAACTGAAATATTAAACGAGACCAGAATATTAAGAGCTCGAAATGAGATGGAAATGTCTATATGCATCTCAGACATAACGCAATAGCCCGTGACCTTATTATTTGAGCAGAAAATTGAGTGAAAATTTAGAAACATCTCTTCTTCAACAAAAAGCCAAAGAACAATTTTTTTTCGTTAGAAAAGTCTGAATTTCCAACAAAAACAAACAGAAAATATTTCCCCATATAAATTGTTACCGTAAACAAAAAAATGTTATGTTATATGATAGGGTCCAAGTGTCTTGATCTCCTTCTATTTAGGGGGCAATGATTTATAGACTTGCCTATATATAAATGTATAATCATAATTATAAATTATAAAATAATTGAGTATGATGTGGAACGTATGTGGAACAATTGTACGGCTATGGTAAAGGCCGTCCAGTCACCCAAGTGTCTGACAAGGAGTGTTAAGATAATAGTCATGTAACAGATAAGTTTTTTATGATTTTTATTTCATACACATAATAATATCATATCATATAATATAATATTGTTTGATCAGTTTCTAAAATCTGAGTTTATTTGATTCAATCTCTCTACATCTTTTTTTGTTGAGGCGGGAAGAAGAACAAAAAGGGCTGATTTTTTTTTTTTGTTTTAAATTGGAAAGAAATCACATTTTACCTTTAAATTTTTGGGTGGATTTTCCATCCATTCTAATCAACAAAGTTTTAAGGTGAGTTTGCAGCATTTTATGGGAATTAGTGTTTTTTCACATCTGGGTATTTTTGTATCACATTGTTCTTACGTGGGTCTTTTTTCTCCATTTTTGCGTATATCCGATCACCCCTTATCTCTCGCCTTAGGCGGAAACCTTTAAGACGCTGGGGAAATGTTGTTGTTTCTTTACATCTTCTGCTGTATCCCGTGATATTTTACATTTGTATTAATGTTTGTCTTGGTTTTCTTAATAAATCTGAATTTGTGTTGTTGATGTTTATGACAGCTTGTCTGAGAAGGTAGTAAATTTTGAGGTTGAAAATGAGTGGAGCAGTTTGGGTTGCCATTGCTTCTACAATTGGGAATTTTCTGCAAGGATGGGATAATGCTACAATTGCTGGTAAATTCCTGATTTGTTGATCTGTTTGATTAAAATCTGGTGTCTTTTGTTTGTTTCCTGTTGTTTCTGCATCCAATGTTGTAGATTAGCTTGTTTTGGAGCTCCATTTTATCAGAATAATTGTGTCTGAGTTTCTCCAGATTACTGCAGAAGGAATAGAATTAACTTTTCCCCTGAATTTCATTTTTTGATTTCCTGCAAAAAGTTAGTCAGAATTTAGGATGATCATTGAGGAGTTTTTGAAGTTTCTGTTGTCCATTTGTTTTGAATCCTTCAGGGGCAGTGTTATATATTAAGAACGAATTCGACTTGGACAGTAATCCGAAAATGGAAGGCTTACTTTTGGCTATGTCTCTTATTGGTTCCACAATTATCACAACATGTTCAGGACCAGTTTCAGATTGGCTTGGACGTCGTATAATGATGATAATTTCCTCAGTTTGCTTCTTTGTTAGTGCTTTGGTAATGTTGTGGTCTCCCAATATATATGTTTTACTGTTGGCGCGGCTAGTGGATGGATTTGGAGGTGGTTTGGCTGTCACTCTTGTTCCTCTTTATATATCTGAGACAGCTCCTACTGAAACAAGGGGTTTATTGAACACAGTTCCTCAGTTTGCTGTTTCTTCTGGAATGTTTATCTCTTACTGTATGGTTTTTGGGATGTCATTAACGGCTGCCCCTAGCTGGAGATTGATGCTTGGAGTTCTCCTTGCCCCGTCTCTTCTTTATTTTGCGTTGGCTGTATTCTACTTGCCTGAGTCTCCTCGTTGGCTAGTTAGTAAAGGGCGGATGGTAGAGGCAAGAACTGTTCTTCAGCAATTGCGGGGCGTGGAAGATGTCTCTGGTTAGTATTGTGCTAGTTACCTAAGGCAATGTTGCTTATTCAGTTAAATTGATTGTTATTTCAATTCTCACATATTGAAACAAAACTTGTATACTTGCTTGTTTCTGATAGAATCTGATTCAATTTAACTGTTTTTGTATGAACAGCTGAATTAGCTCTGCTTGTTGAGGGTCTTGATGTTGGAACGGATGCATCTATCGAGGAGTTCATTATTGAGCCAGACACTGGCTTCACTGATGACCACGAATCAAATGTCAAAGATGAGATCAAGCTATATGGATCTGAGGAAGGTCAGGGCTGGGTTGCAAGACCTGTAACTGGCCGGAGTATGCTGGGGGTTCCATCTCGCCAAGCAAGCATTCAAAATCCTAATGTTTCTCTGGTGGATCCCTTGGTTACGCTGTTTGGCAGTGTACATGAGAAGCTTCCAGACCAAGGAAGCATGCGCACTGCAATATTCCCAACTTTTGGTAGTATGTTTAGTACAGGAGGCAGAGATACTAAAGATGAAGAATGGGAAGACGAGAATGTACCTGGAAATGATGATGATGATGATGATGATTATGCTCATGATGATGATGAAGGTAGTGATGAGGATAACTTACGACGTCCATTGATGTCTCGTCAGACAACAAGTATGGGCAAACCTGCTTCTGCTGGCGGCACCATGTGCAGCATTAAGCCAGGTAGTATGTTCGGAGGTGAAGGTGGTGGCATTGGAGGTGGTTGGCAATTGGCTTGGCAATGGACTGAGAATGATGTTGATGGCCATAAGGAAGGGGGATTCAAGAGGATCTATCTGCATCAAGAAGCAGAATCTGATTCTAAGCGAGGATCAATAATTTCTGTCCCCGGTGGTGATGCCACTGGAGAGAATGAGTCCTTCAAGGCTGCTGCATTAGTGAGTCAACCAGCACTTTATCCCCATAAGTTGGATCAACATGTCATTGGACCAGCTAGGGTTCACCCTTCTCAAGCTGCTAGAAAAGGACCTAGCTGGAGGGACCTTTTGGAACCTGGTGTCCGCCGTGCTTTAGTTGTTGGTGTTGGAATTCAATTCCTTGAGCAGGTAATTATCAGCACCTTTTGGAACATGATTAGTTCAATTCCTTGGCACATTTGCTACCTAGGGTCGCTGTAGAAGCTTTTCGTTTCCTCTGGTTCTGGCTGTGAGTCTTACCTATAATTATATAAATGTCTGTTGCATGGTGCAGTTCTCAGGCATAAGCGGGGTTCTCTCGTACACCCCTCAAATTCTTCAACAGGCTGGAGTTAGTGATCTTGTTTCTAACATAGGCATTGGTCCACAATCTGCGTCATTGCTCTTAAGTGGACTCTTGACTCTTCTGATGCTTCCTTCCATAGCTATTGCAATGAGGCTTATGGACATTTCCGGAAGGAGGTAATTTCTTTCTTATTGTTATATTCTGGTAGATGATTGCATCGTACATATTAGTTCATCTTGCTGTGTCTGTCTGTATGATCCCTTTATTTACATTAAAATTAGCTATGCATGAATCTACGGTCAGTCCTCAGGCTCTTCCTGGCAAGAGTCCTGTTTAAAAAGCCGTATCCAGCCTGCCCTTTTGATATGCTGTTGTACTCTGCCCATCTCAGAATCAACATGAGATACAGCCGTACAGGACTTATAAAATGCACAGATGTATTCCGATGACAATAGAATATAGGCTCCTTGGTCCGTGTTCTTCTGAATCTGTTAATGACTAGGGGTAATGCGAAAGCAATGGCCAGCTATCGAGCTTAATGAAGTGTTTCCTGACATGTGATCCTAGCCAAAAGGTTATTTTCACTGAAAATAGAACTTAGAAGTGTGAATCTCTTTTCTGAAAGAAGTATATTTGACATAAATCTTGCATAAGTTGAGTTGCAAATAACGTTTCACTCTTTGCTTTCCAGAAATTTAGAATTGATAGATGGTTGTTCTTGTTATCAACTTGCCTGATCTTTCTGTTCAGTGTTCAGCCTGCTAAAAGTTTTGTTGGCCTTCTTGTTTCTCATGTTAATTTTATATATGGGCAGGACTTTGCTGCTGACTACCATCCCACCGCTGGTGCTATCCCTCATTCTTTTGATCTTTGTAAATGTCATAGAAACGAGTGCCAACATTCATGCAGTGGTCTCGACTCTCGCTCTTGTTCTGTACTTCTGCTTTTTTATGATGGCGTTTGCACCAGTCCCCAACATCCTGTGTGCAGAGATTTTCCCAACTAGAGTTCGTGGTGTTTGCATTGCCATTTGTGCGCTTACTTTCTGGATTAGTGACATCATAGTGACAGACACACTCCCTCTCCTGCTCAAGTCTGTCGGGCTTGCTGGTGTCTTTGGTGTTTATGCCGTGTTTGCTGTGATTGCCTGGTTTTTCATCTTTCTAAAGGTTCCTGAAACAAAGGGCATGCCTCTTGAGGTTATTACGGAATTCTTTGCTCTCGGTGCAAAGAGGGATCCTTCAGTCATCAACTAATGTCCTGAAACTGTCTGATTAGACTCCATTGTTGTAGAAATTTATCGGCTATTCATGTCTCCTTAGAAAAGAGCAGATTCTCTGTTAATTCTTTCGCCGGCTGTTGTATGCAGTTACTATTGTAGTTCCTTTTGGTTACAGAATACAGTTATTTAATGGCAGAACTATATGGCCATGTTAGATCATGATATAGGGTAGCATGTATTGTTTATGTGACCTGAAACGAGGCGATGTTGAAGGGAATTTGTTCCCTGGTAAGAGTACATTTCTGTCACGAGATTTGTGTTATAGCATAGAAAGGCTGTGAAGCTCAAAACCATATTTCCAAGATATGCCAGCAAAAACTGTAGTCTTTACTCTTTCGCATGAAAGGTACATGCTTGTTTCAGTTTTTCAAATGACTCGGGTATCTGAGACATTAGTACTGTACGTCTGTACTCGCATTACCAAATCCAAGTTAGTTCTGATTTCGGAATTAAGATTGCAAATTAGAAGTGAAGACACATCTGTCTCAGACAATTTGAAAAAACTGATGTATTAGATTAGAAGAATTCCCGGCAGCTCAATGAATGTTAAAGAATTGAAGAATTATCTTCTGCTTTTGGTTAATTTTTTCTAAAAAAACGCCGCAGCTCTAGATCAAACTGCGGCTATTCAACAGATCTCTCTGCAAAAGCTGAATGTGCAAGCTCAGAGAGGCTTTGGCATAAATTTCGTGCTTTTGAAACTGTAAGTCTGTGACAGGAGTCAGAGGACCAACCCATCCCTGAACTTTTGATGTCGAAAATATCTGAGGTTCCATCAGACCATATAACTTATAGGTGTTACAGCAGTTGCAGAAGAGTTGCTGATCACAGTGACTAACTGACGGCAGGAGGGACAGGACGAGTGAGCCTTGAGCCACTTGTCTACACAGATAACGTGGAACAGATGACCGCACTGTGGCAAAGCTCTTGTCAAATCTCCATCAGCAAACTCTGACAGACAGATAGCACAGTCTTTTGCGTCCCTAGTTGCCTCAGCAGTGTAAGTTTCTGTAGGTAGTAACTTGAGCGCTGCATTCTTCAGACCGCGAGGAGGAGGAGGTGGTGGTGGTGGAGGTAAAGTGGATATATGGTTTCCAGCATAGAAGTTCCTAAACCATCCATTATAGAACATGGCCCTGCACCTCCACGCACATATTAAAAACAAAACCCCAAACGTAATTGCAGCAAAGGCAAGATCCCTACGGTGATCTATGCCTTTTGACATGTTGCTCTCTGCGTCTAGTAGCCCTTTCACAAAAGTCATTTGTCTCTTCCCTATCTTTCTCGGCTTCTTAACTCTGCCGGGGAGGGTGGGGGTAGGGGGATTTGTGATTGACAGTAGGTCACATAAGGTTTTGTTTGAGTTGGGACGCTGAGATAGTTCATACAAGGTTTCTGCAGATATTGGATCAGTCTCATGGCTTATATGGTGATAGTACTATCTTGTTAACTACCTGCTGTTCCCGTTCCTAAATTGTGGGACAGTAACAATATTTTTGTGTAGCAGTCTACTGCACGTAACATTATTCATGTAAATTAACGCATGATGCGTCTATGCTTAATTAAGTCCATCATATCAGCTCAAAATTAAGCTCTGTAGAGCAAAATAACCACCAGAAAACAACTGTAAGCAGTTCTGATCCTTCACTGCAAGCTTCTATTAGCCAGTTTTCCCTCCTGTATGAACACAAGCATCGTCTTCCTTTCTTTAGGCCGAGCAAAGGCCGTAACATACTTACAAGGAAAAGGATCAAACCTGAGACCTAACGTACCCACTACCTCAATTTAACCACTAGGCCCAAACCTCACAACAACATACCGTCTCAAATGTCAGTGTCCACTGTGTCATTCGCTATAGCATATAGCACTAGAAGCCACAACAAGACTAGGACAGTAGTAGGACCTAAAGAAAAGAAAAGGGTACTATGAATATGGAACTTCCACTAGCTCCACATTTATGTTCTATCATTGTCTCTTCTAATAAAAATATGACTAACTAGTAAACAGCAAAGTGCAAGAATGCTGGAGATAAACCAGAGAATAATTAAGAAAACATCAGTGGGAAGCATCTCTGACTTGTATAGTTGAATAGTACTATTTTTAGCAAGCTCCTGATCCTGGACATATTTTAAAACCAAAATCCCTGATAGTGCAATGAACAGAAGAAATTCCATTTCTGTCAGTAGACCTAACCAAATACCAAGAAACAGCAAGTCTACAGGTTCTTGCAGCAGCATATACAAGGGAAATATCGAAAGAGGCGTGAAAAAAGACAGTCATACAAACTACTTTGCCAATGACATGCCACAGTGAAGAGGGCAAAAATGTACACAAAAGGCCAAGCGAATCATGGCTTATTACCTGCATCTGAGTTAAATCTGCAGCAATCGATAACTTTTAGCTCCACTCAGAACTGATTTGGATATAGGGTCCGAAAATTCAATGGAAGACATCACAATCCAATGCGGCAATGCACAGAAAAGGGATTAAGATATGGACTTTTATTAATGTATGCACAATTCTTCAGATGATGAACAAATGTCCATCAAACTGTCATAAAGTTTCTATTCTATCAGCCAGCAGGAATTACGATAACAGTAAAAACTACAAGATAAGGAAGCGTACTAACATATACATCAATTGATTCTATGGTAAAAAACCATGAGCACAGTCTTGCCTGGACAACATATCAATCTCTCTGACATCAACTTCAGCGCCGCAGGAACCCTGACTGGCAGAATAACCACCACAGTGATGACACCGAGCAACCAGAAGAACGAGCTGTCTACATGACGGACAAGAAGAGTGAGAACCAAGCCATTTGTCGATGCAGGTTACATGAAATACATGACCACAGTGCGGAAGGATTCTCATAACATCCCCATCAGCAAAGTCTGACAAACAGATGGCGCAGTCTGCCTGTTCCCCAGTGGCTTCTGCATCAAGAACATACTTTTTTGTTGGCAATACCTGCAGAATCTTCTTATTAAGACCTGATGGAGGTGGAGGAAGGCTGGAGGCCATTGCAGAAACATTAAGACGCCGGTGAAAACAAACACAACGAGCAGCCATTGCAAGGCCTATAGCACAGATAAGGCCACAGAACAGAGCAGCCATAATGACAATATAATCAGATCGTGCAGCTGTTATGTCTGAATTGTCAGCAGAGAATGAAGTGTTAATTGCTGAAAGAAGCCTCGGTCCGACAGCCATCACTTCCTTCACTTTTTATACTAGGATTTTTCTGAGAGGGAGTACAAGGAGAGGAGGTTTAGATGTGCAGTTGTTCATGACTTGGATCTGTGCTGAAGCTCTTATAGTAATAGCAACATAGGAAAATTGGTGTCAGCCTATCACAGGACAGAAGAAGCTTCTCTTGCAATACACACTTTTCCCTTTTTGTTTTGTTTTAATAAAATAGGAGAGCAATACTTTATATAGTTTTAGTCCGACTTAGTGGCCTTAGCTTAATATATCATGTATAAGTCAGTCCATAAAGACTAACTGTCCTTTTTTTCCCATTTCTTTTCGAGTAGGCTCCTGCTCTAAGCAAGGTAAAGCGCCGTTCCAAATGATGCTTGATAAAATCCGAGACAAAAATCGACTACTTCATAGAAAAAAAAAACCGCAAAGAAAAATAGTAGTCATCATGTACATGAAGGCTATAACTATTCATTTCCTGATGATAGTAAGCAGCTCTCGGGATGCATGTTTTGGGTGTTCAAAAAACACATTCAAGGCATCAGACAAATACAGGTTCCAAGACATAAAAAATGTCGACATCAGTTTATTCACTTTTTTTTACACCAACAAGATCTACAAGCATGTGTTCCACATACCAAAAGTTTAGAAAAGTGATTCAAATTATTTATCTTCTCAGAGACGGTTTTCAACTTAACTCCAAAATAGCTGATTACAGGTTGATTGGTTTAGCAAAATGTCAGTGCATTACAGAAGCATCAGCCACAAACACACACAAAAGAAGGGGAAGAACATTAAGGGACTAGTACAGGATGTGGACCATGTTGTCTTTCCACAATTATGTTCGAATTGTACATACTAATCGTGTTAGAGTAACACGAAAAAATTCAGCAAGTCTCGGCCTAGTTTATAAAGGTAGAGGTATGGGATATAATAGGCCTTAGATTCAAACTGCGCTCCCTTCGTTATATTAGCCTTGTCCTTCATTATGACGAAGAAGAACAAAAAACATTTGCATGGACAAAGGATTCAGTAGAGTACATGGGTCAGTGGTTGTATCTGATCATAAGGAGAACATGATTGATGCAACTAAAAGTAATCCAATGCCTAAAACAGACACCTGGAAAAAAAAAAAAAAAAAAAAAAAAAAAAAAAAAAAAGACCAGTAAATTAGTGATCATTGGTAGTGGAATGACTTTTCCTTTGGCTTTTATGAAGGATGTAGTGGGATAACCTAATCAGAAAAAAATTCCCCAAAATGAGAAGAACAGATTTATAAATAAAAGAACCTAATTCATTCTTTGTAGCATGTACTTTATTGATCTCAGCTGGACACCGTCCGTTTGTGCAGCATTACAAGGAATATTCAGAGGGTATTGATGCTGAGGCTGAGAATTGACTAACAAATATTGTTGGCTATGGGTGCTAATCATGGGATTAAACAGTGGACACCAATATAAAACATCAAAATGTGGAAACATGGGAGCATTAAACCGTCCCCAAATCATGAATCTGGTGTATTTCGCTGTCTTATACTGCCCCAAGCTCAAAAGGCTCCGCCCTATGGCAAAGGTTTTTTTTTTTTTTTTTTTTGGGGGGGGGGGGGGGGTGGAACGTACATAAGTTAAAAATTTGACATCAGGATTTAGGACCATTTGGATGTTAAGCTAAACTAATCTAGCAAAGAGGGGGGAGGGGAGGATACGACTGCAGTTCTAACAAAAATTTGATAGACATCAGCAATATTACAGCAGGTAGAAGCAGAAACATCACCATTACCGCAAGGAAAGAGGTTTCCGTCCTACGTAAGGTAAGGCAGTGCTGGACATGGGCAACTATTTTCCCTGCAAAAAAAAAAAAGGTTGTTTCCAAATTGTTTAAACCAGTTAGGGTTAAAGAATCCTCACAAAAATATCTATAGGAGTAAACCAAATGCTTCATCAAGGTGTTTTCAAGAATCTTTTCTACTGATAATCAGATACAGCATCTGTCACATCAAAAGAAATTTGAATTTGCCAACTATTTCAAGCATCAATGTTGTATTATTTGCAAAAGCAGCATCAGAGGACTCAACAATCGCGGCATCTCCTTGGTATATTACCCCATCAATTACTGTCAGCTGACCACAACATCATTCAACATCAAGAACTCAGCACGAGTTCACAAAAGAAGGAATGCCAAATGCTAAGCTAACCAGCTAAGCGAAAGCAGTACAGTATTCCACAGTTTTAGAAAAAGATTGTTAGCATTCTTAGCTTTTTGAGTCCATGCACCACGCTGCACGCAGTTCTACCAAAAATGCACCAGACTACCAGATTCCACTAAGCATAGTGGACTTGCATTTAACAGCACTTCACTTGAGCAAGAGAAATACTCACACTCAGTCGTCTCACAAAGACGATAGAAAGTCATTCTACCGAAACCCTTCTTTCACCAAGCCTACACCTCAAATGCAGTAACAAATCTCATAGTATAATTTAATTTAAACCTCGGGAATAAATGGAGCAATCACATTTGCGGGATGTTAGCAGGATTCTCATACCCTCAAGGCCTCTAATTTAAACACGGTTCTAATTTTCCTAAACTCATTATCATGCTATTCCAATCTGTGCCGGCAAAATAACCATAAACACAATAACAGATCACTAGCAGAGACGCACAACGCTACCAAAAAAAAAAAAAAACTTATCAATGTATTCTCATTTCATTGTTGCTAAACATAGCCACAACCATACAAAAATCGTTTCTTTAGAAACATCAAACTTCCGCTGAAGGCTCAGAAATCAGAACACTGGTTCAATGGATGCCCACTTCATTCATGCTCAACATACCAACAACAACAACAACAAAAAAAAAAAAAAAAAAAAAAAGATCACATCTTTTCAAAGTGTTGATGAAGAGAATATCCTCAGAAACCATCAAAGATTCAACCATCAGCTTACGAATCCAAAATATATCATCAACATTTCAAATCGTGTACTCGTAAACATCTTCAATCATACAGAGAGTAAGAAGAAGAAAAAAATGACAACTTTATTCCTAACCAAAGATTGCAAAATCCCAATATCTCATATGGGGAAGAACCAAAAGTAACTCAACTAATCTAAAATTTCGAAAATTTACCCCTCACCCAAGAACCACAACATTACATAAAAACTCATACGATAAGACGGTCTCACAATCGACATTCGATTTAAACATAAGAAAGGAAACCCCCGCAGAACCAAATCATCTAGGAACACTGCTGACAACCCTAGCACCAACTCTATCAAGCCTTTGGACCACCGCGGTGGCCCCCAAACCGCCTTCCTTCCGAAAAGCCTCCACCATCATCTCCCCAATCTCTCTCCCCTTCTCATCCCAATCAATAACCGCCACAGCAGTGGGCCCGGCCCCACTTATAGTACACCCAAACGCACCTGCCTCAATAGCAGCCCTCTTCACCGCCTCCATCCCAGGAATCAAAGGCGCCCGCCTCGGCTCCACCACCATATCCGACGACATCGCCTTCCCTAACCCCTCCACGTCACCCTTCACCACCGCCGCCACAAGCGCCGCCGCCTGGCTCGAATTCCAAACGTGGTGGGACATCGTAATCTCCTTCGGCAGCGCCGCCCTCATCTTCTTCGTCGGCGCCTCGAACTCCGGCGTCACTAAGATAAAAAATAACTGCTTTTCTTTCGGATAATCCAATTTTAACAGCGTCAACGGCTGGTAATTTTGTACGAGGACGAAGCCGCCCATGACCGCCGGCGCGATGTTGTCGGCGTGGTAGCCGGAGACTTTCGACTCCGACTCAAGTCCGGCGAGAACTAGGTCATGAGGAGAGAGAGGTGAGCCGAAAAGCGCGTTCACGGCGGCGGCACCGGCGGCGGCGGATGCGGCGGAGGATCCGAGACCGGAGCCGAGAGGTAAGCCTTTGTGGAGAGAGAGAGAAAGTCCGACGGAGCGGATGTTAAGGAGTCTCATGGCGGCGAGAGCGCCGATGCCGGCGCAGTTTTTGAGAGGATCGAGGGAGAGTTTGCTGTTAGGGTCGCCGGAGATGTCGGAGATTGAGAGTTGACCGGGACCGATGGCGGAGTCAACGGAGAGAGAAACGTGGTCGCCGAATCCATCGACGGCGCAACCGAGGAAGTCGAAACACGGGCCGAGGTTTGCGACGGTGGCTGGTGCGAATGTCCGGACTGATGACAGGACGGGCTCGGGTTCGGGTTCGGGTTTGGAGGAGAAGGAGAGGGTTGGGTTTGGGTGTGGTTGGGAGGAGGAGAGTGAAAGGTGGCAGATGAATGAGGTGGTGGGGGTTTTAGGGGAGAGATGCGTGAGGTTGAAGCTGGGTTTTGAGGGGAGAGATTGGAAGCAGGCCGCCATTGTTGTGGAGAAGAGAGAAAAAATGTGAGATAGAAGCTAAGTGGAGTGAGAGTTGTTGAATCTTTGAGTTAGGTCAGATTGTGGTGACTGTGAAGTAACCTGGTAGGACTGTAAGAGTAGGACTCATTTCCTCCGTATCCGAGTCGGGTAAGACTGTCGGCTAATAGACATATAACTATATTAGTACAAATTCCAATTTTTCATAGTTTGGAATTAGACTCGAGATCGTGAAAGGGGCAATAGCGTATACAGATTTATCGAACTCATTTTATTTTGACGGTCTAATTTAAATAGCGTGTTCACAACTCATATATACAACTCTTTCCGAATGAAATGTATCTAGGTGTTTGAAGTATGTTCTCTTTAATTCACGGAACTTGGATACGTTGGTTCTATATGGTTGAAGGTGCATTATAACTTTACTAGTTCACTTTGATTTACTTCGAAACAATTGTAGGCCATTCCTAAGGCTTAGCAAATTTATATGCATACAAAAATCTCTACATATACTCGATGGAGCACAGGTAAACTAGGAAACACTCCTGTTGGTATTGTTCGCTGAATTAATGTTAACGCCTTCTGTTTGAGACGATCTTCTCCTTGAATCGACCTCTATCACATCATTGCCATTGGTTGCGATTGATGAAGAGAACCGTTTTCTCTTTAACTTTCTCTCTGACGGGTCTTCCTTCTTATCAGCGAATGATATGAATGTCCTAAGACGTACAGAACGAGAACTGCTCCCACTAGCTGAAGGCTCCGCCTGTTGAGGTAAATACTGCTGGAATCGATACAGCATCACTGAGAAGTATATGATAAGAGCAACGATACAAGCAATACCACATATGAGGAAGAGGCCGATGAAGTTGTCTATCTTAAGCTGGTCAGAGTCATTTACAGCATTCCGCATATTACATGAGTTCTTTCTAGCGAGCCAAGTTTCCGTGATATTCTGTAGTTTGCCATTCTCTGACAACTCCAGCAGGGCGGTTGACATGTCTAGAGCTAAGGGAGAGTCTCTCTTAAATGCCTGAGAAACAAAAGAAGCGAACATCATAATCATAGTTAATTAGTTATTGTAGAACATACGACAACAAACTACCTAGAGAAGACATCAGAGTCAGGATTTTCTGTCAGGAACTCAAGAGGCAAGATACAGCAGAAGCAGCATTCATTTTTGCTTTTAATAGAAGCGATAAGTGAAAACAGAACAGGAAATACTAATACTCACAAAGCCCCAGCCGCTCTTGGTGAACTCCTGGCCTGCAACAGCAAACTGACAGTAGCGTGAAAGGAACATATCTACATATGGTTGTTCATCAACCACAGCAGCAACTCTTCCATTCTGCAGAGCAGCAGCATATTCTTCTGGTGACTTGAGAGGTTTAAGTCTTGATCTTGGGATGTTTAGTTCCTCATTCAGATAGCTTTCGGCATAAGATCCTACTTGGTACCCTATATGTACACTACTAGAAGTCAATGAGTCAATTCCCTTTATCGAGGACGATAGCTGCTGAACGGTGAGGAAAGAAGTCAGGCTAGCTGTGTAGCTTGACTGGATTATCAACACTACAAATAACCAGATAACCAGTACCACCCGACCAAGCGTGCTCACAGTATTTTCTCCTAACAGATTGAATGAACCAGCAAGATCATCGAATTAGGCCAAGCAAAGTTGCAGAGTTATAATCAGAAAGGTCGAAGAAACTTACTGTGCGCAAAAAATAGGGTTGAAAAGCTGAACCTGAGAATTTGAGGAGAGAATTATCAGATGTATTGTGAAGAAATCGGTGCCAAGCAGTCAAGCACAACCTAGAAATGAATTCGTGATTAAGTAAGAACATACCAAATGATTGTCATCACTTGTTGTCTGGGAGGGCCACGGAACTCATCATTTAATCTGTGCTCTAAGATCCAAATGACTGCACCAACAATGAGGAAGAACACACCTGTGACAGCCCACATGAGCGGAGTAAATGGTCTCAAGAAAGCCCAGGAACTAGAGCTCAATTTTTTAACCGGGGCTACCACAACCAGCCCTGAATCTGCATATGGCTGAGTAAAGTCCACAACCCTTGTTCGATCAGTTACAATTGCTATGTCACCTACAGCAGCATCAAACTCCTACAAAAATTACCTACAGCATCAGTGATCAAAGCCCCTTGCATGCTTTGTTTCTCTCACAGAACTATAACAAACAAAAAGCTTTTACTTACACCCGCTGCCACTCGGTGCACAAGATCTGAGTAGTTGGGATTTTGATGCCCATCTCCAAATAATATAAATTCGTAAGGAACTGCATAAGGAAGCAGTTTTACAGCAGCTTCGAAAACATCAATGCAATATCCATGGATAGCATGAGTGGAATTGTCCCAATAAACAAAATAAGGAAAGCTGACCCTTTGGGGAACTCCAATACGCAATTTCCTCCCATCACGCGGGAAAACCCATCCACGAGGCGGCTCCTTAGATCCTCCAGGCCATACTACACTATGAAGCTCCTGACTGGCACTTGAACGGTTTTGTGGCCTATTACGAAGTATTTCAGGGGCCACAACAGAGAAGCCAGAATAGTTTGACCAGTACCCTATCTGCTTCGCTTGGCTATCTACTACGTTGATGATTTCATACGAAGGATCAACCAAATATCTCTCAGGAGTAAACCACATTGGGCCAGTCAGACCTGTCATATTTGTTTGCAGTATATCTTTAAGCAACTGATTTCCTCCATTAAGGATGCTCAATGCACTCAAATTTATACTTCCTCCTCCAAGGGCAGTCAAAACCGGATCATTGGAAAAAGAGACTTTGTTGCCACGACTCAAAAAAACGCTAACTGCACGGGCAATGAGCCAAACAGTGTCATATGCATACAGGCCATACACATTCAATCCAATTGAATTATTGCTCAAGCTATTCCACCTAGCAACAAATGCCCTTTTTCTTTGCGAATCAGGAGTGTGGAGCCGAAGTGTGAGTAGCCCTTGAGCCATTTTGTAGACTTCTGGGGTCGGGTGGGAATCTAAGATGGAGGGCAACCATGAAGTAGCTATCCACACATACCCATCACCCAACATGCCAAGTTTCTTTGCTGCTCTGAGAATCGTCGGGCCATATAAAGACAATGTCTGAAGGACAAGCACCCTAGATTCCATCATCTTTACTTTTTTTAGCTCTTCTTCAACCAAACTATCATTTTTGCCAAGATCAGGAGGGAGTACTGCCTTGTACGAAATCCTACAGCGCCTTTCTGTAAGCTTATCACCCAACGTAGTGATATCATTTCGGCTCTGTTCATCATCAGTATAAATAGCAATGACTTGAGTCCACTGAAAGTAACTAATCATTTCAGCAATGGCTGTCATCTGGAACAGATCATTTGGTGCCGTCTGAAAGAAGTATGGGTACTGAATAGGTGACAGGGTAGGATCAAGTGCTGTGAATGACAGAAATGGGACATGGAGTTCATTTGCTAGGTGGGAAAGAACGTGTGCCATTGTAGAAGTCTGTGGCCCAATGACAGCAACAACATTCTTCTCCATAAATTGCAATGCTGTGACCAATAGAGAAATCACTTAACAGCTACCAGACCCCAAATACATAAATAAAGGATTGTAATCTAGAACACACAATATGAGAACATCATGATAAGCAAACACAATTAAGTAAGCAGGAAGCAGTGTGGGGTTTACCTCCCATGATGCTGAGAAACCCACTATAATTGGAATCATGTATCTGCAGAGAGAGGGTATGGCCAGGAAGTATGTTGGCATCGAAATTTATATCATTCACAGCCGCGTTCATGGCAATCTTAGCAACCTTGCCATTGTTTGTACCCAGGGAGAATATAGCACCGATGTTCACTTTATGTAAGCCCGAAGTTTCTCCCGGGAAAATCATGATACATATGACTCCAATCCATGGCAAAATATGCACAATTGCCATAGTGAGCTAAGTTATGAAAGCTCAACGTCCGAAATGAAGCAAAACACGCATCCTTCAATTCAAAGAAGTAGTGTACAAACCCTGAATAATCCTCCAATAAAATCTTAGGACTCACGTTTCTACTTCCATCTGTAACTCAAAACCTATTAAAAACACTAAAAAGAAAAAGATTTACTAATCCTAAACAAGTTGATATTTAAAAAATGCAACCCAAGGTCCCAGGATCTAGTGAAAGGCCAAAATCTAGGCAACCAAAAAGCAAACCCAGAAGTTGGATAAACAAAACCAACACTCAAACAGGTTCCCTTGTATCCAGTAAAGTCTCACTCAATTGACATCAAAGTTTCAAGGCTTGTGAATACTTTAAAAATACGGGAACGACTATTCGCACTCCACCAATTCTTCCAGCGCTCCAATCCACTTCTAAAATTTAGTTGTTTGGCATGACGTTTCCAAAGTGCTAAAATACGGAGTAGTCGGTCCAATGCCAATTGTCTTGGCGAAAAATAAACCGTCTAGAATTTAACATAGAACCCTACACAATTTAATTCAGAAAAAGACTCTGTCAATTGTCATACTTGAACATACTAGGTTCTACACTATAAACATCTAACATTCTAACATATAAAAAAATATAATTATAGAAACTTGACATGGAAGCTTCAAAATTTAATACTCTATTCACCAAAGTTGCAAATTCAAGCAACTGCCCACATAAGATAACATTAAAAATCAAGTGAAAGTTAGCCCCATGAAACTATTTAATAAAAAAAAAGTTGCAAAATTGGGGGCAAGAATTACAAGAATAATAAACAATTGGAGAAACAATATTAATCAAATGAAACCCAAATTAAGAACAATAATAAGAAAGACAAAAGTAGAAGACTCACAAGAGAAGAAAAGCTCAAAACTTCACATGAAAAAGCAAGAAACCCACCATTTTAGTTCATCAGAGAACCAAAAAAAAGTGAGTTTTTTTTTTTTTTTAAAGTCTGAAAGTGTGAATCCTGAGGAAAACTTCTAAAAAGAGAAAGGCAGCAACTTTCTGGTGGTATTAATGGCTAGGGAAGCTTGGATTATTCCTGTTCATATTTAGAGGGGAGAGAGAGAGAGAGGATAAAAATATAGAACTTTGTGGAGGAATTCTGCCTTCTACAAGCTTCAAAAATCCAAATCAGTGGGAATTCAAGGGTCTGTCCTTATTTTTGAGAATTATTTGACATTGAAAATGAGAGGGTGTCATTTCTGAGTAGCAGTGTGAATTCTTTGTGAGTTTATGAAAAATGTGTTTCGTGTGTTTGGGACTTGGAATTAATCAATAGTTTGAGAAGAACATGTAACATCGTATGGTCGTGCTTCTGTCATAATTAGTGCGCTGGTTGAAGTAGTAAACTTTGTTTGAACGTTTTTTTTAAATAATGCTCTAAATTAAAATAATTCGAGTTTTGGGTGTGAAATGAAAGTATTTATGTAGTATGGGTCCACGTAGGATTGGCATTCTCCAAACTAGTTTCGGTTTTTATTTTTGGCGAAACAAACCAAAACCGTCACGGCGCGTGACGGTTTTACCCATAACCGCAGAGAATTGGGGCGGTTATGGACCAAAACCGCTGCAAATTGGGGCGGTTATGGACCAAAACCGTCTTTTTTTAGGGCGGTTTTGGTCAATCTTGCAATTTTGACGGAAAAAGAACCCACCAAAACCGTCTGAAAATTGAGCGGTTATGGTCATAACCGTCACGCGCCATAGCGGTTTTGGTACAAATTTGGTTCGGGGTTATCCGATCCTACGTGGACCCATTCTACGTAAATATTTTCGTTCCGCACCCAAAACTTGAATTATTTTAATTTAGAGCATTATTTAAAAAAATCGTTCTGTTTGGGACAATGATTTTACTTTCATACTCCTATATTTAAGGGTGGCTATAACACCACGGCATGAATTAACAAATTCATGCTCTTTTATGCTTGTTAAGTTATAGATTTGTACAAGTTTATGACTTATCATTATTACGCACAAAAGAGTGTGGACCAGTTGTTTTATGTCGTGGCATTATCATTACCCTTTAGCAGAGAAATAAGAACTTTTACTGGTAAGAAATTTCAACATGTGACAAGTACACATTCAAGTTTTTACAGCTAAATCAACACCTATCAGTTACTTTAGTATTTGGCAGAGATGCTTTAATAATGTTCTAATAATCATTACATTACAATCAATTTAGCACACTAAAGGGGGGAAATTAAAAAAAAAAAAAAGGTTTATGTATACCAAATACAATAAGGTAGGAGCTCTCATTAGTATTGATGTAATGGTTACGAGATCCTCGGAAAAAAAAAAAAAACCCTATTATCGATGTAGTGATTAAGAGATAAACGTATATCAAGTCGTCTCATATTCAAATTCTTGTACTATCGACCTGGTCCCGATGACTTAGCAACATAAGCTCAAAGATTTGTTCATACATGATACAATCAGTCATCATAATAAGTTGGAACTTGTACAATAAGAGCCGTGTAATATTGGATTGTGGCCCCGCAACTAAGTTGGTTGTTCTCATGTAGGAAGTGTTTGGTCGTCCTCCATCAGTGTTCAAGCCCACTACTGCTCCTAAGACATTGTGCTCTAGCTCACTATTAGTCTATTACTACTCCACTACCATGTCGGAAGTGCTCGGCCCTCCCTCAGATTCGGTATCGGAAATCACTACAATGACTCATTCATCGAGTTGGACCATTACGAAAGTAGTGATCAAGAAAACTCCTGCAATCGCAAAATCATTAGTACTTGACAGTTGCACCAGTAAATTTTGTACGCGGGCTTAACCCTAAAATTGCACAGTCAGAGAACCAAACAGACAAAAGATTGAATACACAATGTAGTTTGTTACTTACCATTCACGGATGGAAACAGAGGGAATGTGTTGGATTATAGGCCAGTCCTCTCCAATTGGCTTATGACACCTTTCCATTAAAATTGTGCAGTTCGTTATCTCAAGCTGCTGGAGTGATGTAAGTGCGCTTATGGCTTCGGGAAGTGACTCGAGAGCATTGCATGATATGATGGTGAGGGTTTGAAGCGAAACAAGGCAGCTGATCCATTCCGGTAGGGCTATCAAATTCTCGCACTCTTCGATGATTAGGTTTTGCAGACAGGTTAGGTGCTGCATCCCCCTTGGCAGAGTCACCAGCTGTGGAAGTTGTTTTAATTGCAGTGAACAGAGGCTTTGGTGGAGAAATCTCCAAGGCATGCCGTCTTTGTCATCCTCTGTCGCATCATCATCAGTATCATTCTTCAACGGCACTAAGGAATTCTCATTAGGGTCATTGTCGTCTATGTTGTCCTCGTCTTCTTCGGATAATGTCAACTTGCAGGTGCTGTCTTTGTCATCCTCTAGTGCACAGACAGCATTATCAGTATCACTGTCCCATTGCGCAAAACCATTCTCATTACTGTCACCGTCATCTGCATTGCCATCTTCATCCTCCACTTGTTCAGAGAATGTCAGTTTGCAGTTATCATGTAACTTCAGGGACTCCAAGCGAGTTAGATGTTCTAACCCTCCTTCAGAAAGACTTGTCAAATTCCTACAATACCGAATTTCAAGGCATCTCAGGGCAGAGCAGGTTTTGAAAATCTCTGAGACTTCTGATAGACTCTCCAGCTTGTCATTCCCAAATATACAGATGCTAGTCAGATAATTCTTTGGCAACAGCTTCAGATAACCCAGGTTATCTATTTGCACATCCCTTAATTTGACATCACCTGAAAATTCAGCTTGTGACTGAGACCCTGATGGACCATCGTCATAAGAGGCTGTAAATGGGCAGGAAGGAGTCCTTGTTTCATCCATGCAGCCCACTCCCAGCCGAAGCATTTCATTTAAACCTTTCAGACTCAATTTTACTAGGCTTGGACAGGGAGGAAATGATGTCAGCTGAGGACACCCAGAGATAGTCAGATCAGAAAGACGCAGAAAAGAAGGTTCCCAACTGTGATTACCATCTACCAATCCTGTTCCGCTCCACCAGCATTCCAGCTCGGTTGCATAAAAAAGATGAAGTTCTTCAAGGGAAGGGAAGAATATCGAATCTGGTGCACTTGACCCTGGTACAGAAGCTGTTACATGACTGTTAATGCTTCTCCTACACTCTATGTGCTTCAGCTGCTTCAGAGATTCAAGTGTAAGTGATTTCAGATAACGTAGTTTACTCAACAATGGGATCTCGCGAATCTGCCAACACGAAAGATGGAGCTTTGTGAGATTTGGTAGACAGACTGCCTAATCTCTTCCCCATCTTAAAATTGTTTTCCCCTGGTACCTTGATAAAGTTAAACGCTTGAGATTGGGATGTGGCTGCAGCTTTTTAAATAGAGCTTCATGGTCGATATCTCTGTCACAGTCTGGAAATCGAACAGCAACAGTCTTGAGACATTCCGTTCTCCTCAAGCATTTTCCCTCCTTGATATTTTCCAGGACATTATAAATCTGAATGTCAATGCTTCCTCTTAGATTACCCATGGCTTCAAGGTCTTCCAGCCTACCAACACATTCCCTCCCTATTGAACTCTGCTCATCCACTACAAACTGCGTCAGCACACGCATACAAGTCATCTTATCCATTCCCCCAGGCATAAATCTCAGCCCGACACAACCACGTATACCCAAGTGCCTGAGATTCACCAGCTGGCTCAAATCTTTTGGTAACTCTTTCAGCTTAGGACACCAACTTAAATCTAAAGTCTGTAAATTATGTAGCTTCCTCATTGAAGAAGGCAGTAACTCGAGATTTTTATTGTGAGCCAAATTAAGAAACCTCAAGTGCAACAGTTTACAAATTGAATCCGGCAAAATCTTGATATCTATTGTATTTAAGTCTACTGACCTCAGGAACATCCAATTTGCAATGATAGCATCCACTGGAAACTTGCCATTATAGCGATCATGAAGATAAGAACGTACTCTGATCTTACTGAAAGAACTTTTGGTACATTGATTACCAAGATAATATAGATGGCGAGTTTTTTCATTTAGGTCATCTGTGACAGAATCCACTATACTAATTTCCCTCCCTGCTGCCTCCTGAGCAACATCATGCATTAAATCATGAATCTTAAAATAAGAAACTTCACCAAATTCATCTCTAGTCACATCTTGGAAAAAACATCTTCGTAACAAAATCGAAAAATATTCCTCGGCAGCATCTTCTATGCTCTGAGCTCCATCAAATGGCACTATGTATCCTTGTGCCATCCAGAGGTTAATCAGCCTTTCCTTTCTTATGCTAAAGTCTTTAGGGAATACTGCACAAAACCTAAAACAACTCTTCAATGACGCATCCAGATTATGATAACTAAGCTTCAATACCGACATAATCTTATTTTCACCCATACTAATTTCAGCCAATCCACTCTCTTCAAATGATCTCCACTTACTTTTCTCCTTACCGAATAGAAGACTTCCTATCACTTTTAAAGCTAGGGGAACATTAAAGCACTTTCGTATAATCTTCTTACCAATCTCAACTAAATCATCATTTGTATGTTCCTGCCCTTCTCCAAATGCTGCCATCTTAAACAAACACCAAGCATTTTCATCTGACAGCATTTTTAACTTGTACAAACTGTGCTCATTACCAATTACTCTAGCTGTGTTCTCGGATCGTGAAGTTACCACTATTCTACTTCCCTGCCTGCCCATCCTTAGGAACTTTTCCAAGTCAAGCCACCTGTCACGATCCTCATTCCAGACATCATCTAGAACAATCAGGAACTTTTTTCCTCCCAGTTTTACTTGGAACTGGTTTTGCACCCATTCCAATGTGGAGCTGCTATCATCGGGCTTTTCCCCAGAGGCCAATTCAAGAAGCTTAGCAAGTATATCTTTGACATTAAAACATATTCCATCTTGATCAGAAACACATACCCAAAACCTCAAAGGAAAACTTGCTTTTACGATTTCATCATCATACACAAGTTGAGCAACAGTCGTTTTTCCTAAACCCCCAACTCCTACTATAGATAGGAAACAAACATCCTCCTTCACATCACAATCTAACAACTTATCGATTATGGCCGCCTTGTCATCATCCCTACCAACAATAAAATTTGCATCCACATAAGAACAAGTTTCCTCTCTTCTCCTCCTACAAATAGGTTCACAGTTGAAACTATACCCAAATTTCGAGTGATTACAAACAATAGCATCCAGCTTTTTCTTAATGTTCTTCACCTCTCTAGACAATTTGTAAGCTTCACTCATCTGGTTTTTAGAAGAAAAGAACTGGCGTACCTTTTTGGAGAACTTACCACCCTCCGCATGCTGTAGCTCAGCCAAAGTACGGAACTCGTCAAACAAGTCATCAGCATCATAAACAGCATCCTTGAGCTTCTCAATCCACTCTAGTGCTTCATTGGACAACTCTCGTTTGCCCTCAGCATCCAGTAGAACTTTCCTGACGGTAACAAAGGTATCTTTGAGGTCTGCAAGGTCAGATTTGAAGCCCCACATAGTGTAAATCTCTTTAATGACCTGAGTCCCCACTGCTTCAATGAGCTTCTCAGCAAGAATTATTCCAATACCAGCCATTTATCTCTCAGAGAAGAGCGGAATACGTTATAGGCCCGAGTCTTTGAGGCACTACGGTAACGTGTTGCAGAATACGGGGAAGCAAAACGCGATACAAAGAAGAGGGCTTTGTGCTGAAAGAAAAGGTAACTTGCAAAGCTCTGACTTCCAACACTATCTATGGAAAAAAACTATAACCAGAGAACATAGTATATTGCCCAACTCTACAATAGTCCATAGATTGAGTCGAAACTACATACATTGAAGCATGAAATCGACCAATCAAATACCAAAACTTGTGGCTACAAGTGTGAACCTATTGAACTTCCACATGACTTTCCTCACTTAGTTGACTTTCCCAAATTTATATGCTTATATTCTTTTTTACCTGACGCTGTGTGGGTGGGGATACGAGGATTTGAAACCGAGACACTCCCGAGGCAGGTTAATTTATTATCACTAGGTCAACCTCAATCCTCGCACAGACAGCTCGATTGGATAACAAGATTCCCCAAATGAGTGATTTTTTAATTTCATTTTTAAACAATCTAGCAAAGTCATTGAATTGTGTGTAGTACAAGCATAAATTTGATAATTCAGCTTGAGTACTACCAAAAACATTATTGTAATCGGTCCAATCATAAGTCGTTTAATTATATAAATAAACACAAAATCGATTGAAATTGAATAGTTTAACTCAATTAAATTGCGAATTTCAACAACAACAAAAAAGACGAGTTGGAAACTGTACGGAAAATTAGGGTTTATAGATAAGAATGATCATAATCAAATTGGAGAAATCAGGGGCGTTGAGTTTAACAAACCTGATCGCATTTTAGAGAAAGGGAATTTTCAAACTAGCCCCAAATTCGTCCATTTTTCCTTTTCTTCTTCCTTTTTCTGAAATTTTCCCGCCTTTCTTAATCGCAAGACTTTCTTTTTCTTTTTCTAGAAGTAATTTCTCAGACTTCAGTTCGACCAAAAAGGAAACGTTTCGGAAATGTTTGTGGTGATTGGTGAGAATCTGTTTTTTTTTTTTTTTTTTTTTTTTTGGTTACCGAGAGGGGCAAGCCCCGAAAACGAAAAAAGCTACTCCAAAGCTAATAGACGAGGTCGTGAGACCCCTAGAACATCCTCACGAAGAATGCGCCACAACCCAGCTGCCTTGTGAGAATCTGTAAAGAGAGGCATTTACATTTTTGTACTTCGCAATCTGAAAATTACACGGAGTAATAACTTTGGAAATTTGGGTTAACCGAAAAGCATTCAATATTATCCGAGATCTTCTCTTCATTCTTTTGAATGGTCAAGCATGTTAACATCAAAATATTTATCATAATTTTCAAAGCCCCCGATCTTGCTTCAATTCTTGATCAAACGAAGATAGATGCGCGTAAGGAAGGGGTCGAATGTGCCCTAGTACTTATATAGTCCTGGTAGACTGGTACGAGCGTTTTTGGTAACCGTAAGTGCTTCTTGAAGTAAATAGATTATAGTGCATACTGCTAGCAATAGTAGAGATGCCCAAGTTATCAAAAATATATATTCTTTGGTGTATAATCATTGCACGGATTTCAGGTACCAGCAGTATCAGGTGAGAGTATTCATCAGCAACTTCCTAGGAGCATCAACTTTTTTGAAGGCGGAAAACTGAAGCTGTGATTATATGAAAGCTACTGAAATTGTCAGCAACTAAGACAAAAAAAGATACTCGATACATAATTAGTTCTAACACAACCCGGAGCGTTTTGAAGGTCAAAAGAGGGGCAAAACAGATACTACACAACCTTCGTTTCATCACAATTGAAGGTCCAACCGGGAAAATCAGACTCCGAAAACAAGTTTGTTGGTGTCGCTTTATAGAAGGCAAGAGGAACTTGCTTTACCCTTCTCCTCATCTGCATTTACAAATTTCACCCAAGTCAACTTGTGTGTGATGGCAAAACGTGAAAATAAGGGACTTAATTCTCATGACGAGAACAAAATTTCGTAGATGAGGTTGATTCATGCAAAACTTTTTAACTTTTTTGGTTAATTCTGCTACTACTACCACCTTCATCAGAAGAAAGGAAATAGCTCCCACAGATTGCCCTGCGGCTGTTTTTGGCATGCAGTGATGTTCTGAAAGGTTTTGTGAAGCCTTTGCTTCATAAAAAGCCAAATGCAATATGTTAAATTGAATCTATACTGATCAGTAGATTACCTCTTCCCGGAATATTGAAGAATATGAGCCCGAACTGAAATCACTAACTGTCATTTCAGTTGTTTTTGATCTTATAGTCAAATCATTCTCCAGTGACAAAACAAATCTACAACAAAGAAAACGCAGTAAGTAGCTAATATTAGACAGAGTTAGATTAGTATAGACACGAGGGCATGGTAGCATGTACCTCGAAACTGGTGGACAGTAGTGGTGACGGAGAGTATCAATCTCCCAAAGAGAACTCCCTGTTTCAAGAAGGGTTATCATCATGTTAACTCTTACGGGATAGAGAAAGCAAATCATGAACTACACAAGACACCCCAGCCACCCTTCTCTCCCCAAGAGAAGAAAAGCTAACACGAATATTCCCGAAAATAACAATTCAAGACAGAATTATAACTAGAGCTCTAAATGAAACAAAAGAGGTTGGAGATGCTTACTCAAAGCATTTGTCTTTTGAAGATCACTTTCATCATCATCAAAAAGATCGATGCCTTGCTTTTCAATCGATGCCTTCATCCCATCAGCTTTAGCAGGATCTTCTGGCAAACTCGTGCAGGGGACGTTGTTCTTTTCATTCATTTCCTATGCAAGGAGTAGAGAATAGGAATTAGAAGCACTTTAAGGTTTGTCAAAGGTAAAAGCTTTCAATTGAAAAAGAACAGGTTGATGGGAAACTAGAAGAATCTAGAACCGTGCTCCAGTAATGCCCAGGAATTATTTTGGAACTAGGAAATTTTTCAAAGAGCAAAGGCATACCAAAGTAATATGCTAGAGAATTAGACCAAGTGTAAACCCACTACAAAAGATTCTTTGCCATCGGACACGAGCATAAAAAATAAAGTCTTAGTACATGAATTTCTTTCAAGACAACAGAAGTCACGATAACCAATCTCGGCCATGAAATGTTGATGGCAACATCTAAAAAACGTCTGGCCAACTACTAATCGTTTTTACATGAAGAACTGAGGTGGGCACAAAGACAAGTACACTAGGTTTGTGAGTTCCCTATTGCATAATATCTACAAGGAAACTGATGGCATAACGAAGCGAAAGATAATTAGTCATTGTGATAAGGAAGCACAAAAGAATGTAATATCTTGAATCATAAAGAAAAGGCCAACAAGGACCCCACCTGATGAACTAAACAGTTGATTGATGGATGCCTGCGCAGAAGATTGTGGACCAGAGCTATTATAATAAGTGTTCCTGAAGGCGGCACTTTAAGTGACAATCTACTCAACTTCTTTGTAAAGGCAGCAGCCATATATGCAGGAAAAAGTGGAGACTTCAAACAGGCATCCAACAGCTGCACACGCAAATTCATTAGTAGGACCTTCAGACAGTGAAGACTTGGTTCTGAAAGACAGATTAAGTTCTAGAAGGTATGCAGCCTCACCTCGAAGAATTTTGCACGATGTTTTGCCATAAATATAGAAGGTTTTAGAAGAGCATAAAGCTTTTTGTAAAAATCAGGATAGTTCAAACTATGCTCGGTCATAAGGATAAATAGTCCACTCAGAGCCATAACGCTAACAACTCCACCAATGTCATAGGATCTTGTCAGGAAGTCACTGCAAATCCCAGGCAACAAAAATCAGTACTCGTGCAGCTTCTGCAAGAGGAGGGGATGAACAGAAGATCCTCACCTTAACATCTTAGGTTTGGACAAATAAGGAATGACTGCTTGATGCAGATTAACAAGCACCTGAAATGTTGGCAAGTAACAGGAGCAGTTACTTTGACAGTTAATGAGCCAAAAACGTGAAAACAAAAAATACTCCGTAGAAAACAGCACATAACTGCAATTATGATATGTCTCCATTTACGGGCCGCTTGGTTCAACTTAAAGAAAGAAACGGAACCAAGAGAAGTAAAGAAAATAGAGTGCCCTCGATTCCCCCTTTTGTTTGGTTGTGAAGGTGACAATGTTTACCCCACCCACACCACCAATATTAGCCGAAGACCACTCTTAAAAACTCATCGACACCGTGCTCCACACCACACAAACTAGGCTGCTGGTAGGCTACAGCTCTTTGGTCAAAGTATATATAATGTATCAATTTGAAATTCAGAGCAATTTTATGGGGGCTTCCCAAGAAGCTTTTATTAAGGTATACAAAGTGAGGACGAAAGATGAATCAGAGAAACAAAAAGCGATTATGGATAACAAAAGAGGGTCAAAGAAAGAGCGGACACTTACTTCTTTGTAGACTTCAAGCGGAAGTGGTAGCTTAAGGAATGACATCCATGCCACACTAAACCTCGATCTTATACTCTTAGAAGCTTTGCCATTAAAAATCCCCTGAGAAACACAAAAGCTTAAATATAAATGTAGTGCCAAAACATACAAAAGCTTAAAAGATATTTGTATCATCATTTGTCTTAATAAAACTGTTACTTTTAAAACCATCTTTAACTCTTTAACAATTCCTTACTTGCTATGATCAACTATCATATCCATCTGAAAATACATCGGCCACATGCCAGATGTAGATATCTGCGGATTTAAGATGTCACTAATTCAACAGAGCGGCTTACATTTTCAGTAGATTTCGTTTTTTGCTTCGTGGAGCTCTCATCTTTATGCTTACAATCTTCTTTCAACTTGAATCCTGCTTCATTATTAAAGAAAACATCAGATCTGAAGTCAATGAAAGCACTCGCAAAAGTATCACAAGAAGATACAGTGGAATGTATCTTGTAATTCATTATAAAATAAGAGCAGAACACTACTTCACATGGTCAAATAATGGCATCTAATGAAGAAAACAGACTAACTATATACCACAGAAAATAAGGAAATATTTGTCATGTTGGCTGGACTTCTGTTGTATTCAATTAAGCTCCAACCAAAAGTTTCTACTAGATGATTAGAGTTAAGTATGCGAGAGATCTTAAGGTGGTATTAATGAATTAAGAAAAGGCATCCCAGAATGAGAACTAATAAGGGCACTAGGCACTAGCAACAGGGTGTCATGTACTGGGGTTGTCAAACGGACCCAAAAATCTGGTTTAACCATTGCAGAACACAATTTGTTCATCTGAAGACAATCTGTGTTGCGAATGACGAACCTGTGTTCGTCTGTGGAAAGGTAGAAATGGTAGGCCTAATCACAATTATCAAGAGAGGGAGAACGTGAGAGATAAAGTAAAGGTGAGTTCCTTTACTCCAAAAGGAAAAAAAAAAACAAAGTAGAATAAAAATGTTGTTTGTTGAGAGGGTGGGTCCCTCTATAATCTATTTTTATGAGATCGTTCATTGGAAGGTCGAGTATCATACATCGGGATTGCTAAAATTTAATGTGGCATGGTATGACACCCATTTCCGGATCATCCATTACTGTCGAAATTATATTGCAGAATTGCAACCGAGATGCTCAAAAGAATCTCAAGTAATAGTGTACTCGTATGCATTATGCAATCAACAGAAGCAATATTCAACTCCCACGCATGAAAGACATTAAAGACCATAGCACCAGAGATAGAAAATCAACCAAACAGACTAAAGAAACAGAAATCAGATTGACAGCATGTTTTCAGTTAAAGTTAGCTAGCAACAGCGAAAATCTCAACCAGATGCAATAAGAACAAGTACGAGAAGAAACACATAGTCACATAATAAATAAAAAATCATAAGAGAATACACTAGTTCAGCAGGGAATTTGACCTGAGCTCCACATCTCAGTAGCAGTCAAGTCTCCGAGGGAAGGAATTTGCGACAGGATGAAGTGAATCTTCTTTATAGAACCCTCTAGGCTGATTAAGACACATAGATAATCAAGGAGATAAGGAAACCAGTGTAATACACTTTGATACAGCATATGTCAATGCATTAAAGCAAGATAGATTAATACTAGTGTACATGACTTCTAAAATACAACTTCAATGATAGGGACTTATAGAACAAAAGCATTATGCCTTTACATGTCGGAAAGCTGAGAATAAGTTGGGAAGATGGATTTATACAGTCCAATACAAGCAATCCAGCAGAGTTAGTGCTTAACTATCATGCACAATAGCGTGATGTTTTTGCTTGTGATAAGCCACATGCATTGCTTTAGCAACAAACCCAATAAGGCCAATGGGCACCTTAAAATCAGGTAACAGGGTCATAAGCCAAACTGCACGAGTAATTTCTATGGTTTTTACTAGCTCAAGCTATTTAAAGATTATAAAACAAAAAATGAAAGAGTATAGAGTAGCAGTGAGTACAAGAAAGTAATAGCAGCAAACTAACCTTGTCTCTGAATCATCTCCTTCAGTTGCAATTTTCTCTGCCACAACAAATTAAATTAAGCTTTTTAAAAATTGCACAAGAAGTTCACAGATGAAGATAATTATGAGCGGAAGGTATAAGAGTGCATTGAGAAACAAGATCAGTACTTGAGATATCTTCACATAATGTTTTCACAGTGTTGAAGGTATGAAAGCTGCAGCAGGAATGTTTACGAGCATATGTCAGAAGCAAGAGTATCATATACTGAAACAAGAAACTTATTTGAATACCAGAAAAATAGCAATTCACAATTTCTGCAAGGCTTCAACTTTCACCCGGTAATAAGCTCAACAGTTTCAGATTCATACGTAAAATCATAACCATATAGGAGCCCTTACCGGACATCAATGTACTTGAAGTACGATGAAGCTAAGGACTCAAGTAATAATTCAACTTCTACGGAAGAATAGACCTGCAAGTTCAAGTAAAGTTACATTAGACAACCTCTACCATTGAATCTATCTTCAAACTGCACATTCACTGTAAAATGAAATGCAAGCTACATAAATCACTCACAATGGATTGGACAAGCTTGTAGTACAGAGAAGAATTAAAGTCTTCAGCTTTGCCACGCTTTACAAACTCCATTATCGCATCCAACACAACCTCCTACAAGATAAAACACCCAAATCCAACCACGCAAATTAGAGCACGATCATGATAAACACAGACCAATAGTCATAGAAATGACATTACAAAGAATCACAAACACGAGACCTTGTTCTCTATGTCAACATTACCATCATATCAAACTTGAGAAAACCACCGAAAAATTAAGTAGATATACATAATATGAAAACCTAGAAAGGGTTCTGATGAATTGTTCCAGTATCCAACAACAACAACATTCCATCCTATAATGTGTAGACTACACAAGAAACCGAGTAATTTCATTACGATCATTATATCATTTCCGATAATCGATAAAACTACGATGCAGAACAAGGCAAACACCGATAATTGAACTACCTCCACAACGAACCCAAGCAACACTAGTTGAACATTACGCCATAGTTCACAAAGAAATAGCCCGTATTCGAGAAATTGAAAGTTTTTACTAACAATCACCAGAGTTTTCAGGACATTAACAACAACAAAATCGTCGAAATTCGCCAAAAGTAAGCAGCTTCAATCATAAAATTAGCCAAACACAAACAAATTGCGCATATACAATATAGCTTAGAATCGTAAAATTGTCGAAATGCGCGAAAAGTAAGGCAGCATTAATCACGAAATTAGGAAAACACAAACGAATTGCGCACACACAATAGCTAAGAGTCGTAAAACATACTCTACTCCAACAAACAGAAAATTGGAATGAAATTGTAACGAAAAATGAATCAAATTTCGAAAGAAGCGTACTCTGAGAGTATCCTCACACTGAGGAGAAACCACAATCTCCATAAGAGATGAAACAAGCTCATTAAACTTAGAGCGGAGCCACGTCCGGTAAACGACCTCGGGATCGGAGACATCGGCGGCGGTAGCGGCGGTGGAAGGGAGGTTAGGGAGGAGAGGAGAGAGAAAGGATTGAAGAGAGAGAAGAGCTTCGACGACGTAACTGGGCGGAGTGGAAGGGGTAACGTAAGAGAGAAGGATTGGCAGATTGTTGATGTGCGCTCTCGAGGAGAGGAGCTCCGTTCCTAGGGTTTTCAGGTCGGAGAGGCCGCGTTTATTCTTCTTTTTCTGGCGGAGAGTGGTGGTTTTTGCGGCGGCGGCGGTGGTGGTGGAGGATTTGGTTCTTTTAGGCGCCATTGGTGTGTGTGTGTGAGAGGTGAAGAGGAGAAGAGAGAGAAAATATGAAAAAGAGGGGTTAGGGTTTAAGGATGTTGTTTACTGAAAGCCGAGGTTTTGGAGTTTCGCGCAAAACGTTTCGTTTTGTTCATGTCAAATACAGAGTATAATAATTTTAAGGTCCTTGATGTTTCGAGTCGTTTGATCGAATGTGTTAAGCGGGTTGTTGTGTCAAATATTGTCGACAATTTTCGACCCATTGTATACACTAAGGTTGTTTGAATACGGCTATTGGACTTAAGTTTTTACGTCCTCAAATGAACATCAGAAAAAATTTAGGCACCAAACGGGAGATTTCTCTCCCCTCAGTTGTATATCGGTAGAGTGATAAAGAAACATGGTAGAAGCCTTAAATCAACTCCAGGGTAGATGTTTGTCTATGAACTGTACGCTTGACATTTTCATAACTCGGTTACTGTCTTACACTGGACTACTGGAGAAGCCCAAATAGAGCTTAGGAGCTTCCAGTGGAGAAGTCTACGAGTATTGGATTGTCAACAGTAGCGATTAGCCAACTCTAAATACTGATGACAAAGGTGTGGGAGTGTGAGGGTCATCGACGTTACTTCCAACTCTCAACTCACCCCAAAAAACCGCATAGACAGACGGCCTGCCTCAGTAGAAAAAACCACTAACCACCAGCCAATGTACGAATGTACGATTGTATGTATCTGTTAAATAGTAAGCAAGAGCAACCTTCTGGTCTGCCGACTTGGTAAAGGCGTCAATTTTACACCTTCAAGTTTCCATCTTTGCCGTGTGATTCTCTTCTATAAAGCTTCACCTGCCACCAAAGTAAAGATGATTTGCCATCAAATATACGGAGTTTGGAGAATAGGCAAGGTCATCGCACCCCAAATACCCCTTCAGCACCTATTTGCTAAGTATGTGCCTTCAGAATGGAGGCTAGAGATCATATGTAGCCGAATGAAACTAACCTGTCTTCATCAGGATTTCTCCAACCCAAGTTGCTTCAGAGAATCTGGGCCAACAAGGTAAACACGCTTGGTGTTGAGGTATCTGAAAACTACAACTCCTTTGTACGCAGCCCTTGGGATTCCATCCTGATCAAAAAGAGAAATTAGAAATGTAGAGCATTTTTCCAAGGGCATGCCCTTGCAGTACAGATGAGACCTCTTTAGCATGCCAAAATGTTCAGCATAGAAAGGAGCCGCTTCAAATTACAGCAACTTCTACAGAAAAGCTATCTTAAAGGGGAAGCGGTGGAAGGGAGAAGGGCGAATGCAAAATTGCAAAATGAAGTCTCATAATACAAGATGATAACAGCATTACCCAAGAGCAAAAAACAGGAAGAAAAAAAAAAGCTTTCACGTGGATCTTCTTTAAATTGGAGCACCAAAGCCAAGGGCGCAAACTGAACAATTACCTTCCATTCTTCGAAAATACCAAACTGACGAGCAATGTTCTCAAAGTCTGCCTGGTCTTTATACTGAACACGTACATCACCATCAACATTATTTGCTTTCAGAATGATGTCACTTCCGTATAATGGGGCAGCATGTTGCACAAGGCCAGCAAAGTACTTCAAGTAGTTGTCCTGAACACAACAGCAAAATACTTCAACTGGTGCCCCACTTTTACTCCAATATATAAATTCAAATATCGTCAAGGTGTCTCCAAATAGATCAACACTTGGACAGCCATGATTTTGAAAAAGATACTATGCAAAATTACCTCCATCAAGTAGCTTAGATCCATTGACTTCCAATTAACCTAGCAGAAGCAAAAGGCAACAGAGGCAAAGGGGAGGCAACATTAGAGAGTAACCGATATTCTATGGAGAAAATATGCACCATGCTTACAAAAAATAGAACTTGATACTCACATTCACATCGTTGAGCTTGATAGGCTCAAGATATTGACTGAAAAATTGCCCTAGACTGGAACCCTGCAGAGAAATCAAAGCTTTAATCAAGGGGAGGGAATTTGTAGTTTAAGAGCAAAACCTGAAACCAATCCTCCAAGAGATTCTACAATTTTTTGCCGTATCAGCTATATGCAACATGAATTATACGTGCACTTGCAGGCCAGTAGTATAAGCAAAGTAGGGCAAAAGGGGCTGAAAGATCATGACAACATAGTTTTATACCCAACTTCTAAAATTTACAGTTCATTAGCTCAACTACAGTTGCTTCACGAGTATACAAGGTTCACTCAAGAATCACTGCCATTAGACTGCATATAGAATCTTCCCGATAGAACAACAAAGCTCCTCCACAAACTATCAGCCACCAGGTCATAGCCATAGTGTATCGTATCATACTTGACAGTATGAGGTCTAAGGCCGTAGGAACACAACACATATACCAAAAAAAAAATGAGAATAAAGATATAAAAATAAAAAGGACACATATGCCTTATGAAGCCACATATCCAAGTGTTTTACGAGAAAGGGATCAATGGCCAGATTTACTCACTTCCATCATGAAGACAAATAGTAGTGAGATAAAGCTTTTCAGAATTGTTTAGTAAATGGACAACATACATGCTCACCGAAATTGTACGTTCGGCATACTTCTGGTCGTATGAACTGCCGACCTTTGTGGTTCTCTTTTAATCTCAACCAATCATCCCAGTAAGTAAACCGTAGTCAAGGCAAAACTTATACATGGATCAAGCAAAAGTGAAATCACAAAACAAAATACAACACAAGAAGGATATGCCTTGGGCCACTTTGGAGAGAGCTCATCCCATGTAGCTTTTGACAACATCCACCCGAGACCAGGAAAAAAATCAGACCGGTAAAGTACATCTGCAAAAGAAAAGTAATAAGCACAACTCAGGACTTTTGAGTTCGTGCATATGAATAGTAGGTCTTTTAAAATGCATACAGACAGGAGATCTGGATGAGGCTGCATAGAATTTGAACTTCCTAGATTTTCTAATAGTGGTAGTTGTCACAATAGTAGGTATTTATTTTGGTAAGCACCATCCGAAGTAGTCCAGACTCAAGCTGGGTAGGACCCAGGGCAACAAGGCTCTCCTAAATAGCTTGGTGCCTTGGAGCATAGATGCATGGAACCAAACTAAACTAATAGATTATCAGGTTGACATACATCAACGCGTCCTCTCCATTGTCATCATAGAGAACCTATTTTAATTAGCCAGAACAACCCCCAGTGTTTCAGATGAGCTAAAGAAAATTCATCATTGCACCGCCACAACTTCAGAGGAAACATGAAGGAACTTCTGAACTTACAAGGGTCATGAACAAACTGCTTCTGTCCATTATCATTCCAGGAGGAGACGGCCATGATTGACCTATCAATGATCAGCTGAAAAAATAAGTAACATGGTACAAGTAATCATACTTTTGAAGGCACAACAAGTCTTAAGTTTCACACACAGAGGCAAAGTGATAAACTAATAATGAGAGGCATGCCTGTCTTTGTCTAGTAAACCTGCCGCAGCCTCAAAATACTCGAAAAAATCAGGGGCAATCTCCATATCATCTGTGTTAGCGCACAAGTGTCATTCCAACAACCTCTAAATAAACATAAAAGGGAGGTGACAACATATGGACTTCAAGAGCAAAAATTCCACCTTCAAGAATTATCACTTTGCTGAAATTGTGCTTGTAAAACAATTTATCCAGCGCCCACTTATAATGACCTGTGAAAGAAAAATCTTTCAAGCTCGTAAAATAGTAGTTTTAAAATAAACTACTACACAGTAAGAATACTCACGTGCAATTTTGTAGTAAGCAATCAATTCACCAGGCCTCTCCGTATGAATAACTTCATAATCCAAGTGCTGCAACAAGTTAGGATGGCATTCTGGTAAAGGTCGCGCTTCATGATAACAATATTAACAACAATGCTAGAACCATTCAACATGTTACTACATTAAGGGTCATATATTACTTGGACTATCTACTAACGAAGTAACTCTTGTTCAGACAGCTGCTGGAACCATCCAACTACAGTGAATCAATCCAAAATGCTCCTTGATCCCGCAACGTAGGACAAAAAGGGGTTTCTATTTCAATTCAGTCCCTCCATAGTCTAATAGAATCCATATCACCAGTCTAAAAGCAGGCTGTTTGTGCTTTGTTCACCATAGATGAATTAGCCATTTCAACATTAACGTTGGCCTCCATAAGCGTAATATATCCAGCGTTTGTGCTTTGCAAAACATTCTCACGTGATTTTAAAAAAGAACTAGTCAAAGATTTAAAAAACAAACAAAGTGATACTTAAAATTATGTAGAATAACAAACTTGATCAAGCAGCCAGAAATGTGCTTCAGGAAATACAAGGATTACGACAACAACAACAACAACATTTAAGCCTTATTCCCAAAATGATTTGGGGTCGGCTAACATGAATCGTCGTCTAGTAACCGCCTTATGCGCGCCATAAAATTTCAGAAACGTTGTGAACCATTTAGAATTGTTGAAACACTTTCGACAAGAGTTTTAGAAAGTCCTCAAAATAAATAAAAAGTTTGAAAATTAGTGAAAAACATATGAACTTTGAACACCAAGTAAGGAAAAGTTTTGGAACAAGTTAGGAAAACAAAACAATGAAACAAATACAAGGATTACGACGTGAACTTTAATTCTGGCAATTGGAAACACAATCAAATTTCAATGATACAAGAATCAAGTAAAAGCATACCTGCATGTAAGTTATCTGATCAAAGCTTAGTGCCTTGTCTTTTACACTAGAGTCTGGTCCATCCTGAGTAGTAACAACTTGTTACGATCAGATTCTTGACACACCAGTATGATTTTATGATATAAGACATTTTCCTAAAGAAATCACCACATGGATACCTGGGATATAAAAAGTGGATACTTTGATGCAACAGAGCTTTGATGTCTGAAAATTGGTTTGCTAGTCAGTAAAGACGGGCCAAGGTACTAAAATATAAAATATCACTTCGAATGTAATGGAGAATCAGCACAATGGCCATGAATACAGAAGTTGATTCTGGAACACCAAAAGAAAGTTTATACACAACACATACTTCAAAATGGATTTGATGGTTCTTTCCAAGTAATCAGCACGATTGCAGGCCATAACCACAACAGCTGCCACAGGCTCCTATTGATTTCAGCAAATAAAATAATCATTCGATCAATGGATTCTCCTGAAAATGGATTTAACTGCCTTGAACTGATACGAACCTCAGTCTTCTGAGTCAACATTACATGATCTCTTCCTACAACAAAAAAACAGAGAATGGAATGTGAGACATCAGAAAACTTTCAACCATAAGAAAGAAAGGTCCAGTACAAACTACCACCCTCCTGTTTCACATATATTGTCTCCATTGTATGCAAAAAAGAAAAAAGAAAACATATATTGAAGTTAATGTAAATATTATATATCTTCATACATTTTGAGGAAATTTTTTGTATCAAGACCTTGCTAGAGTTATACCAAGTGTATATATCAGAAAATATTGGTCAAAGTTGATATCATTTGACCACTAATGCCCAATGGAACCCGTAACATAGAAAAGGAGGTGGTAAATGAAAAATCTCTGGCTTGGTAGTAGATAACTTGCCTAGGATACAGGCTATGAAGGGAAAGTATAGATCAGTATGAAATTTGGAAGTCCAGAAGATAGATTTTTCAAGAGGATCGCAGGCAGACAGATTAGGTGAATAGGTGATGAACCATTGAAGAGCACTTAAAACCAAATTCTAAATGCTGAGAAAGAATAAGATGCAAATTTTAATACAAGCAAACTTACCCTCAAGATCTTGAACAAGAGCTCTTAACTGTGTAATTTCTTCTTCTCGCCGCTTCTTTTCCTCTGAAATGGCAAGCATAATTTCACACTGGTCAAAACAACAAAAGACACAGACCACAAAGCATTTGAAACTTTGCAAACATATCATACATCATGAATATACAACTCCATAGTTCTATGATACTCAGATACCTTTAAAAACACATCACTTGTACCTTCTCAGGTGAACCCGAAATTTAATAAGGAGTACATCAACAACGCAATTCAACCTTTTGTAATCATATTAAGAAAACATATGAACTACAACTCTTACGCAATATAAAGTTCTGATCCAGGCATTCAGACATCAAAGTTGCTCAAACTTAAACAAAATCATGCAATCACCTGGAATACAGACATATCTTTCATTCTTGCTGTTATACAAGAACCAATTTATTTCCAGAAACTCACATATATCTTATAACTTAACACAGCTTTCTCGTGTAAATCAAGTCACTTAAGTTTCTCGAAATGAGTTCTGATTTTTCAATTATTTTAATTCTGGGATCCATCTAGTCAAAATTATTGTTCGAATAGTATTTAGCAAGGAGCCGATATCTATATAGTAAGATCGGGATTGAAATTCATGGAAACAATTAAGGTTTTCAGCATTAGGTTTTTCATGTCCAGTTTCTACTTCGCAAGGGCAGGGGTTGATGAAGTTCTAAACTTCTTGAAACTACTTTGCTAACCGCAGGACATCACTTTTAACATTTACAAAGAAGAAGCAGACGATATAACAGCCTGCACTAACATAATACCAGACCTTCCAATGCTACAATATTTCCTTGCTGCATACTTATTTGCTCAATATATAATCGAGTCTGTCGTGTACACTGAATCTCCGCTTCTACCTGAAAACCCATCAAGTATACATATATTAGCACAAACTAATCAAAGAACACCAATAGAACATCAATATAACAGCTCGAATGCTACGTGAATGTACTGAGCTACTAGTAAAGGAAAATGTATCTAATGAATTAACTTAATAATAGTTATCAGCACGTGTAGAGAGGGGCAGAAAGCGCTCTGAACTTATAACCATACACAAATGAGGAAGATAATGACGACCAGAAGATCGGAACTAATCTTTTCTCATCTAGAGTTACAAATAAGTGCAATCTATAGTCAGAACTCTGAATAATACTCCAGTAGTATGACTCCAAGAAAAACAATAGAGAGTCTAAAGGGGCACATACTGCAGCAGCAAGGCGATCAGCATACTTTGACTGTGAAGCAAACAGCCGCATCTGATGAAGAAAAAGACCAAAAGAAACACACATGTCAGCTCTTGACAGTTCACTTTACATCATCATTTTAACAGGGAGAGTAAAAAGCCAAACTGTCATCACAAGGAGAGTAAAAAGTCAAACACCCTCTGAAGAGTTCATTACCGGAGTAATTCACACATTCACTAAATTCTCGAACTTTAACCTTACTTTGTCTCCTCCAGCAACACCCAAACACTAATGTACCCAACCTAAGACTAAACAGAAACGAAAACCCGTCTAGACGACAAACCATACAATACATTCAAAAACCGGCGTTTTTCCTGGTATATCTGTCTCCTGACTTATGCCATCATACTGCCAAATCTATGAACAAGCATCAGCTAAGTCCTCTAAATTCGCAATATGCCGAAACCCACCAAGCAATTCTAAACCCTCAACACTCCAAAGTCTCCAACAATTCACACCATAAACCATTATATCAATAAAAGATCATAACTTTTTTTTACTATATGATTAAAACTCAAAAAAGGGTGACCAAAACAACTAAAATGCACCCATTTAAATGCACATAAACTCAAAAATCAGAAGCTAGGCAGTATTATAATCCATAAAAATCATATAAGAAATCATCAGATCACTGAAATGAACACTAAAGCTAAAGAAGTTCTTGTGATATAATTACATGAAATTGAGTTTTACAATAAGAAATCAACAATATAAAAAGGGGGATTTCTGTAACCTGGATGTAGATGAATGCGGCAGCTGCAATAAGAAGAAGCCATCTAAAATCGCAGTTAACTCTCGACATTCTTTAAAAAAATTCTGGGTTCGAGTTATCTGGGTTTTTCTTGTAAATAATGATCAAATCTTCATGTTTTTAATCTGGATTAATTAATTTATCTGGGATTGTTTGGAGGATTGGGAGTTCGAAGACTCGGGTTAGCAAGTAAGAAGACTTGTAGAAGACACCTCTCAACTCACTTGTGCTGTGTGCCTGTGTCTTGCACTCTTGTGTGATTCGGTAGAGATCGTTGTTTGTGCCGAAAAATACAATTAATCCCTATCTTTTTCTTTTTTTCTTTTTTCAGGCGAGGACGCGAGATTATCTTTTTTGCATATAATTCGTAAATGTCATTTTACCATGAGCTCAACAGACGACTCGTAAAATCTACCTACTACTACATGGTACTGTTCATGAAAATGACATGTAGAATGTAACCGTCATTTACGAGATTTTGCACAAATTCGCAAGTAATTTGGAGAAACTAAATATACAACACGGTCCAAATTGTGGAGAATTCTCTACAATCCCTCTCCCCTATTTGTTTCCTCCGAAAATTCACCCTCGTTTAAAAAACGTTTATACAAGCACGAAATAAAGAGGCATCAAATTTGATTCGGAAAATTAAACTTAAAGATTATAATTAATAAACCAAACAAAAAAGCTGAAAAATCAGTACTCAACAATAACAGAAGCAAAAAGAACAGTGAATCCTATAGACAGTTTATTTACGATTGCTGGCGGTCGGATTTTTCAAATCACTGAAGAAAAGAATATCGTACACTCATTTCTATTTCTACAAAAGCCAGCCTTCTACTATGTTTTCAATACAAGCCACAATATTGGCAGAGAGAAAAAAGAATAGCAACACATTCGTTCGATTGGTTCCCGTCAACGCGAAAATGGCAATGGCAAAACTTTTGCAAACCCAACAAACCCCAAAAATATGTAATAAAAGAGATGGTTACAAGGGAAAGGATGAAGCTAGGTAGAGAAAGATGAATGGGGGTGTTTCAGTAACTCTGGTGGCAGTCGCCGACCTGTGGACTGCAGCATGCTGAACAGCGTAGCCTGTAAATCAACTTGGATGAAGCATGCTCAAGCAGACGGTATAAGATATTGACACATATTCCGAACCTCTGATTAACTAGAACGCACTCCAACTATCGGTCCCTCCTTTTGGCGTTTCATTGCCCATTGAAGATTTGAATGGTCCAGTAGACCCGAATGCGTCTGAGTCTCTTCTTGGAGTTTCACTACCAAGTGATGAACCAAATGGTCCACCAAACCCGAAAGAATCATATTCGCCCCTTGGAGTCTCGTTCCCAAAAGATGACTTGAATGAACCAGAGTGTGCAAAATAGTCGTTCTCTCTCCTGGGTGTTTCACTGGCCATGGATGATCCGAAAGGCCCAACAGAGCCAAAATAGTCTGTATCTGCTCTTGGAGTTTCACTGCCAAACGAAGATCTGAAAGGACCAGAAGCATAAAAGTCTGAATCTGCTCTTGGAGTTTCACTTCCCAGTGAGGAGCGGAAAGGCCCAGTTGACCCGAAAGGGTCGGTATCTGCCCTTGGAGTTTCATTGGATCGGAAGGGCCCAACAGACCCAAAAGGATCTAGCTCTGACCTTGGTGTTTCATTCCCGAAAGACGACCGGAATGCACTAGATCCAAAAGCATCCGAGTCCCTCCTGGGCGTTTCGTTTCCAAAAGATGTATTAAATCCCCCAGAGCCGTAAGGGTCTGAATCATCAAATGATGAAAAATGATGGCCAAAGTCGGAATCATTGGTACTTTTCATGGAATCAAACCGTGAAAGAGTCTCCCTTTGCTGGAATGGCCCACCATCTTGTGAATCAAAGTCTCTACTACTGCGAATGGAGTCAAATCGAGATAGCCTCTCTTGTGGCTGGAATCCACTATCTGTAGATCTGAAAGAATCGAACCTTGAAAAGCTGTAACCACGTTCCTCGTTCCCTTCGTTATCCTTGCGAGGTGAAAAGCTTGAACTGAACAGTGGTGTGCTTGGGACGGAATCTGCAAAAATGCTGTGTTTTGGCAAAAAGCCTTCCGCTGGTGTGCCAGGAACAGAATCAGCAAATATACTTGTTTTGGGCAAAAAACCATCTGCTGGAGTGCCAGGGACAGAATCAGCAAATACACTCTTTTTGGGTAAAAAGCCATCAGCTTGAGATGAACTAGTCCGAATAGGAGGCAGAGTAAACTCCCCATGTCCAAACAAGTCATCAATATGTCTCTCACGACCCACCACCTGACAGAAGAGAAAGGATCAAATATCAGGTCAATCTGCAAACAAGGTTACATTTACCTAAACCTAACCAAAAACCCAACCACGATATCCATAGACAACAATTGAAACCTGGAGGGGGAACCTTGAAGAGCACAAAAGCAAATCTCGATTTATTGATAGGAACAAAAGATGCATCAATAAATCACAAAACAAAACAATTGATGAGAATAAGGCATTTATGAGTCAGCCCGGAAAATTGTGGAAGTTTTTTCCCCAACCAAACGAAAATCACATTTCGTGTTTATTCCAGGTGCTCTTCATCCGTTGGTTTCTATGAACACAGGCAAGCAAGTCATGACCAACTTCAAAGAACCCAACAAAGCCCGCTTGATGTTGTTTGGTAGACACTCAGGTCCACAGCAAGTGAACAATTTTATGTGTGGTTCACGGACATAATGGAGAAGTAGCTTACGTATGAATAAGTTGGTATTCCCTCCATTATACCACCAAAGATATTCTAATTTTCTATGTACTAGCCATTCCTAGAAAGCACAAAGTCAAGGGAAATTTAACTTCCATAACCAAACAAACATTTGGTAAAATATGCCTTGCTGCCAACCATCAAATTCTTCAAAATTATAAATAAACATCTATGTCTTAGTTTACCTTGGAAGAACCCCAAACTGAGTCAGCGTCACCACTTGTGTCAAATGTCCCCCATGTTGGCTCATCAAATCTCTTGTCCCTGGAAGATGAAGTATCTGCGACTCCGATGTCACTGCATACACATAAACATAATATATAACTGAAAGTCTGAAACTAGTTCAAAGATAAAAGCTCCATCAAACATTGAGGCGACATTGTCAATATGATGGTCAACATAATGTCATGATACCTGAGAGCACTAAAAACCATATAACCTGACTTCTATTTAATTATCATGAGTCCTGAGAAACACTATTAACGATATGAACCAAACCAGATGTCATCCTCAATGAGATAGTTTCCCTTGGAGTATCAGCCCCCAACGAAAAAAGGTACATAGAAAATCAGTTACAGAACAAAAAAGTTTGTTTATGGAGCCATTACTTTAAAAAATAGCACAGATAATGATACTGCTGAGACACTCAGGATGCGGACTAGCCAATTCAGTGCTTTGGAACAGTCTCATAATCATATAACAAGAACCATCAACTCAATCTAAATCAAATGAAAGAAGCAATTACGCAGATACTAACAGTACTTCCCTGCTGATACTCAGATATAGAAAAATTAAAAAGATTCCCCCAACAGCAATTCTTAAGGCATACCTCGGGGACTGCTTGGAACGAGGTGAAGTATTTGAACCAACAGTCTTTTCGAAATGGTTCTCCTTTGAACCATCCTTTGGGCTACCATGTGAACTTCTGGCTGATGGGCTAGCAACGGGACTTTTCACAGAATTATCATCTTTCTGGTTAACTATAACACCGTTTTCAGCCTCCGTCCCATTCTCTGTAGCAGGCTTCACAAGTTTGGATTCAGCATCGGAGCCATGATTAGCAGCTTCACCCTCACTAGCTAAAAACTTTTCTTTCTTTACAACTTTAACCCTTGGTTTAGGTGGCGCAATAACATTTTGAACATCAAGAGTCATTTCCTTCACGAAAGTAAAGCCTGAAACCAGGAAGTAATTAGCGCACACAACACTTTGGCAATCGAAGACGTAAATCCCAAGACAAAGTTAAAGATAAAGAATTGAAATCGAGCATGGTTAGGAGTTAAAACAACAAACAAAGGTCCTGACTATAGCTTTACAAACCAAATAACCTGCTATACCGTCATGACGAATCTGTAACCCAGACTTCTTTAATAAATGACCCCCCCCCCCCCAACAGCCACACTTTTTTGAAGTCACAACCATTACCAAATACGGACAAGGAGTTAAACAAAGGAGACAGATACATGTTGACCCCTTCACCCATGATTTACCAGAGAAGTTTAAACAAACATGTCGAATTGCTACATCTACATGTGATAACAGATCAGGCTGCACATACCTTCGTCCTCAAGCTTATCCCAGTCTTCGTCCCAATCAGCAGCACCCTCCTGGACACCCGGTTGCCATCCTGCAAATGAAGATAAAAGAATTCCACTTCAAAATCAAATCTCAGTTTCAGATAAGATTATATTCCTCCAGAGGATACAACCTTTGTATGCGTCAAAAATAATTCTTAACAAAAGAAAGAGATCACAATGTGATGACGACCACTGACAAACAAGAAAGCAAGACCAAAGGAAGTGCAGTGTATGGAATTACCAAAAGGAAGTTCAACTAGTGTGGTCGGCTTTGAACGCAATCCGTATTTCTTGCATCGTTCACTAAGACTTCTCACTAACTCCTCCAGATTAGACTGAATACCATCAGCACGTACCTGATAATGACCCACCAAAGACCATAAATGAAAATTTGAGAGATGCCAGATAGGTTGATAAACAACGTAGATAGTGTCCTGTCAAAACAAAATCAAAAGAAGCCTAGCTAGTGCCAATTATTAATAATAAAGTACCTGAAGGGTTTCGTCACTTCCGTCTTGCTCCATCTTTACAATTGCCTGATACATCTCCATTTTCTTCTCCTGCGCATCACCAACTCAAAGTTCTGTAACAACAGTTCATCTACATATTCTGATACAACACAGCAACCTTTCAGCTATCATAAATTCATAACCATGAAATACCTGTATGTCACGGAATGTGGCCTCTTCAATTGTTAACTTAGATGCCACATCACCAGCTTGTAGGTACTTCTCTTCATACTTCTTGGCCAGGGACTCAACCTAACAAAAGCAAGCAGCCATGAAGCTCTGATCATTAATCAGTGCATAAGACTAGGAAGACTAAGCTTTGAAGCAACTAAGGATCACACCTCACGCTTATCAGCAGCAGCCCTTTCTGTAACTTCATTTAGGCGGCTATCACACCTGCTCTTGTAGAGAACCTGCCAAAGTGACAGAACATGCAATCAAGTTACCAGAAGAAATAACTGTGTCAACTGACCATAAAATTATAGTAGCAGCAAACATCAGTTGCCTCAAACAACAATAACTACAGCAACCTTCATGTCCCTTTCTTACGGTTAGCCACAAAAAAGAGTTGAACAGTGTAGAAACAGAGGGAAAAGAAATAAGGGGCAGCTGATTATCAAGATATAAACAAGAACAATATATACTGCACCAACATGTGCAGCTGTACGTTGAACTGTTTCCAATGCAAACTTCAGAATGAATGAGAATACATAGAGAGAAACATACCAGCTCCTGCATCTTAACTCGGTAGAACTCCATTTTCTCTCTTGATTCCTTAATTTCTTTCTCCAGATCTTCGACCTTTCAAAACCAAATCACATTCTAAGGAGATGCATAATTAAGCAAATTCAATATATATACTGCAAGGTGCAAGTAACAATACATATGTAAAAGGACCAACTCGCTCTCTCTTTCTTCACCTTAATTTCGCTGAACTTAGTTTATAACAACTGAATTTCTCTGAACTTAAGGTGTTTCTTAGTTAATCTTTTATCTTTTTCTGAACTGTTAAGTTTATCTAAACTCAACAGAAGTCAGATTTCACTATTGTAGATCTGCTTGTCGATTATATAATATGTTTGAACAACAGACACCAAAGATTTATAAAGCATCACTGCATCAGTATAAGTCTAAAAACTCCTTCGTAGATGATCAATAAACAGCAACGATCTAGAAAATGTGTTAGATTACTAGAAATCTGACACATATGGTTACAATTATTTTGGAATTTCAAGTTCATTGAATTTCAGCACAATCTAGATGATGGAATGACATAATGCACATAACATACCTTTTTATTCGCTTTTGTCGCCTCCTGAAACTTCAAATTGAGTGATTTCTGCTCCTCTTCACTCAGTTGGTCCACCAAGTGTTTCTCAAGCACTGGCACTTTAGCTTTTTGTGGCTTAGGAGGCAGCCTATCATCAGCTGAGGGAGCAGGAATAGGCAGGGGTGGCTTCCCTGGAGGACGAGCGCTTGGCCTTTGACCACCACCAGGTCCTTGGGGTTGGGGTTGGGGTTGTTGCAAACCTATTAGAAAAGTACCCAAACCATAAAAGAGCAAGTCCATATACTTCATACTTCATAGCAATATGTTCTCAACCTAAAGCATAAATGAGTGATTTAAGTAACCATCTATAAAAGAAAAGGGCCGCGTGTCTAGAGAGAATACCAGCTGAATAACCCCATGATGGGTTAGCATATCCACTAGTTGGCTGAGCGTTTGCAGGAAAATCAAGCATTACACTACTAGGAAGCACTGCTGGAAGAGGACGTCCCTCCCTATGCCTCTCCATGAGATATAGTGCAATACAGAATTCCCTGACAGAAAGCATGCTATCATTATCCTGGTCAGACAAGTTCCACACCTGCTTTAAGACCTCTGGAACATATAACAATAGGTCAATGAGTGGTATACCAGAATAGGAAACCTGTCATACCATGCATACACATTTTATATCTATAAAGAAACTAAACTTAGTACCCTCCAAAGATGACTACTTGACCATGAAAGAAGAAATGGAAAACACTATGAAAATATATACTATATGGGTCCTTCATTGCTATATCATTGGGGACCACATAACTTGTGGAAGTATTAAACAGTTACTATGTGCAACATGTAAATGTTTTGTAGCTATACTTAGGAACAGTTTTAGGTTAGTAATAGTTTACATCATTATTCCTCCGATCAGGTATGACATTCCTAACCATATAGCTGAAGGTACAATTTAATTTTGCATATACAGAATTTTCAAACTGAAATTTGTCTTGGCAATGTTTTAGCACTTTAGGGAAAATCTAAACAGTAGAACCAAGAGAGTGAGAGTTCGAATAATTTACTCAAAGCCTGGCACTACTTAGGCAAATATGTGACAAAAACAAATCTCTGTTTCGAAAAACTACACTATACAACACGGCGGACATGAGATTACTTTTTCACTAATTCCTTCAGTGTTCCTCCAGTCACAATTTAAGACTTAAATCCATCAATGGATCTGCTGTACCTTATTGCATAATCAGTCAATCGCAATTACAATGCCACTCATGAAGCTATCCATTCGATACTCTAGAAGATCAGTACAGTGCACTATATATTTATTTATGTTAGTTTATTTTTATAGAGGAAAGAAAACCTACTGTGCACTACGATTAAAATTGGACCCCTAAATGAAACAGAATGCATAAATGATTCAACATGAAAAGCAACATCCCAATGCTGAAAGGTTCGGAGCCTCTAAAAGTGCAAAAAGTGAGAAAGAATGTGAAAACCCAACCCGGACGCTACACACTACAATAAGGAAAAGAACTTTAAGTGGAAAGAAAAGAATTAACCTCTGAAAAAAGGGGAAAAGCTCATTCAAGAGTGGATGGAAGCTAAGTAACGAAAAAAGAAAGAAACACAACAAATATATACCTCTTGGTAATCTCCAACTTAGAAAAAGGTTGCGGGCCTGATCACCAGTTATTTTCCCATCTTTGTCAGTATCAACCTCCATAAATACTTTGGTATACTTCTGTATATCTGACTGGGTTGCCCTTGGCCATTGCGATTGTGGCTGATGGGCAGTAGAAGTTTGAGGTGAAACTGCTGGTGGACCAGATGGGCGGAAATTTGGGACTGGAATTTGTGCATCCTTCTTCAAATACTGTCCACCGACAGATAAGTTGCCCGCTGAAATAGGAATGGAGGGTGAAGACACTTGTATGCTACCAGCTGAAGAATTACCCACAAAAGCATCTTTTTTCAGCTGCGATTGAGCTGCAGAGAACGCATCACCTCCAAAATGAGGTCCTGAAGGAAAACCGTTTTGTGAAACAGGAGGTCTAGGTTGCATGGTCGAAGGTGACGGCACTCCAGATCCTAGAGGTGGCCTATATGCGGATGGTAAGCCAGCATTGTTTGGCAAAGGACTATTACCTCTCGCAGAGAACGTAGCTGTTGGTGCATTTACTGTGTTTGCAACTCCTGCATCACTTGACAGACCAGGCCTCGGCAGGTTTGCACCCAAAGGAGAAGCTCCCACATGAAATCCTGGAAAACCAGCACCCTGAACTGGGCTTGTAGCTACCCCAGAAACAGAATTTGGGGGTCTGACTAATCCGCTTCCTGGAGATGGAGTATACTGTGGGTTCATGGTTGTACTCGGCAATGCTGGTCTAGCCCCAGGGTTCTGAGATGCCGTAGCTCCAACATTGGCCATTTGAGATGCCGAAGGTGTTGCTCCAGAAGCGCTCGGCTGAGGTACTGATAAAGCAGCGAAGTTGATCTGTGGAGCAGGTATTTTAGCAGATGCTGGGCTAAATAAAGCTGCGTTCACAATGTCAGTCGTTAGTTCTCGATTTCTTTGTGCAATAGTTACAAGCTTAAGAGCATTGTAGAACTCTGCCCTCCCAAGAGACCCTGCTTTGTTTTGGTCAGCATAATTCCATATCTGTCATCAAAATTGGAAAGGAAGCCGTCAGCCAAACCACCACAAAGTCCACAATTCTCATGGCTCACACAGAAATCGGCACTAATTTTCCAAAAAAAGTATGTCCCACATTTCCACCATGATGGCAATAAGTTCACCAACTAAATCAACCCACAATCCCACAAACACTCTTAAACAAGAGAGAACAATAGCAAGAACACCCGGTTACTTTCATAAAAAGATTGGCAAGAGATACATTACGAGGAGTCTTGCAGAGCTTATATCTAATGATCCCTACATCCCAATCATCTCGGAAAAACCTACTATGTAAGTAACCAATCAACAATTACGGTATGTCTTCCAAGACAGCACTTTTGTTGCGAAATCAAACATAATATATCCACGACTCACAAACACTCCGACTCTCACATCTCTCGCAATGCAGCTTCACGCCTTCAACTTCTACCCTGAACTCTAAAAATGATCACACTATCCTCTACCCGTCCCAACTAACTAAATGAGTTGCAAATATCAAGAACCCGTATGTAAATTCGGAACGCTTTCTATCTAATTGTCGAAAATGCCCCTACAACACGGGAAGTTCGAATCGAATTACGCTACGCCCACTCTTCTAATAACTAAAACCCTGATCTTATATATTCCAGTCATCATCAACTTAATCAATCAATAAACAAACATAATTAAACTACAAAATTACACAAATACAATCACAAAATTACACAAATACAATCAAAATTGAGCTAAATTAGGAGAGAGAGAGAGAGATTAGACCTTGGCAAGAACAGGTTTCGACAAATTAGCACCTTGGAAAAAAGCAACAGCTTCAGCACCACTGATTCTACCATTACCATCCAAATCTGCTCTTCTAAAATACGCTTCGAAGAGATCCCCTTGGTTTTGTTGTTGTGCCGCCATTTTTTTTACCCAGAATTTCCGCCGATCAAATCATTAAAACCGCCGTTTAATTAAAAGTTAATTCGCCATAAAAAAAAAATTAATTTAATTGATGTTAGTATTAGACCTGGCCTAATAATGATGAAATATGGATCCAAACTACAACTGATTTGGTAATAATAATAATAATAATCAGTTTAATTGTAAAAGTGATTGTGGAATTGGAAGAGAGAGAAAATTTAGGGTTCTTGAGAGAAGGGGGGATTTGGGAGGCGTGAAGATGAAGATAGATGAGTTTCCTAGCGTCGGCGACGAGATCAATTTCAGTTTGTCGCCGATTTAAGACAGACAGAATTTTCGATTTTCGATTGATTTTCTGGAGAAACTGTATCTGGTTTTTTACTGCCTTTCTTTTTCTGTTTTTTTTTTTTTTTTTTTTTTTGTTGCTGCCTTTTGTGCTGTAAGTGACGTCGTTTTGGGTGATAAACAGAGTAATAATTTGGAGAACGTGGTTCAGTTTTTAATTTATTTTTATGGGTTTCTCTGCAAATCAGAAGATTCCTCTCCTGCTGATTTATCCACCATTGCATAACACATGAAGGTTTTTTTTTCACACTGGGCCGGAAAATTGATCGTTGTGATCACAATAAGGTAAAATTGTGAGGATAATACTGTCATTTTACGTATTAACGATAAAAAGAGTAGTGAGAATAGTAATTTTGCGCATGAGTAACAAGTTAAGAATTAACAAACTCTTTTATTAACACTGACACTCGTGTTAAACGTGTGATGGGAGTACTATTGCAGAGTTGCATATAACATGACTAGAATCTATTTTACTAGAGGTGAGGAAGCTCTTATCATCTTATGTAGCCATTTGAGCTGGGGCTTTTTGTTTATCGGATGAAAAACGTTCATGAATTCATTACGTCATTGCGACTATAAATCAGTTGCGACATTTGAATTGAGTTGAGATACGGAGTAATTGGGACGCTCAAAAAAAAATGGAATGCTCGAGGGCCGATTGGCTTGGTCCAATGAGGGCATTTAACGAGAAATCAAACTTCGTGATGATATTGCATAATAGGCCCATCACTCCGAATTGAGATTAGGAAACAATTGGGCTAATTAAGCTCAACCGCTATGAAAACTCTGGACAAGGAAGCCCATATAGTTGATCAGACGGTCATGAACTCACGAAACATGTGTGCATGACCCAAACACATTTCCAAATTTTCTTGTGCTTAGATCCTAGAGGAGTAGAGCCGAGGGAACGTTTCAAATTCAGTGCTCGGATTACAAGATACGGAGTATATACGATGGAAAAATATACAATACCGTTGGGTATATCGTGTTTTTGTATGTCATGCATCTAATAGATTTGACGAGCAACCAATGTAATTCTATGACCAATGATATTTGTTGTTGAGCACCGACGTATCTCAATCGAAAGTCTACCCTAGTGGTACAAGTTCCGAAGCTAAATCAATGGTCATTTTTAATAATTTTATGTCGTAACTCTCGAATAACAAATAGGAGTATCATATCCAAATTTGTCATTTCCGAAGTTGAGCTCAGATGAAAATCTTCTCGAGTATAATATAATAATAAAACGGGGTTGGCATGGCCAAAATCTTTTGGCGAGTCTAAAAAATAATGACTATTGTAGGTTCTTTTACTTCTAGTCTTGTGGAGCATACAAATATATACCATTTACGTTATCCTGATAATTCTGAAACCTCTCCCTCCCCCTTTCCTATAACTATTTACGTTATCCTTCGCATAGTCAAATCAAATTTTAAGAAACGGATAGAGTATTACGTACAATAGTTGTTTTGCCGATGCAGAGGCAGGTTGAAACAGTGCAAAAACACAAACACATATACTGTGTGTCGTATCTAGCCTCTCGATTATTAAGACGAGCATTTGGTCTGTTTATACAGTGACATACGTGACTTTCTGGGGGCAATTTTCATTATTGTTAGTTTTGCCATAGGACAAAAAATTAAAAAGCTAGGATTATACAACTATTTCCATCCAATCACATAGAATCTCATTGCTGCTAGCTGTGAACGAGTACTGGAATTTGTCAATATTGTCATAACTCGTAAGAGTAGTTACGTTCTACATCAATTGGTTGGAATAAAGGCCATAAACTCATCAACTGGACTTATTGCCAATTCATGTTACGGTGTTACACAAATGACAAGTTACTCTCTTTTTCTTGTGTAATGTCGACGGATCCATATAACAATTACGGAGTACTCGAGCTTTGAGATCGATATGCTACTTCATTTCTATGGATTCATAAACCATACTCTATTGGCATGTCATTGTAAACTTCCGGCACTCCTAATCACTAGTATATTCTATCTCTAAGGAAAATGAGGTAGCGGGAGTGTATGTAAGAAGACTCTAATGAAATCCCAATAGTTTTTGCTTAGTGATTATAACCGCAGTATGTAAAACAATATCGGGATTGCTGTTGTACTACTAGTTGTAAAATTGTAGTGGGAAATCGAGTTTACTGTTCTTGGTCATAGCTGATGATTGCCTTGTTAAAAGAGGAAATCAATCGGAAAAATGTAAATTTGGTGCAATGTGACTGTGGTGGGTAGCTTTTTCTTTGTGAGGCATGCCAGGACAAAATCATGGTTTACGGTTGCCCCATCACATCATGATTTATGCTCTGTTTTCTTATGATCATGATTTATGATTAATGGGCTTAGACTTAGTTATGTACCCAGTCAATAGTAACAAAGGGTAAAAACTCTCAAATCTTGTAGAGGTTGAGCCCTATATGACTATCACCTACCTAAAAAAATGATTTTATTTTTACGTTTCAAAGTCATAGGCAACTCTAAGGTGTAGTCCGTACCGAATAACCGAAGTTTAAATTATGTGTTTGAGTTTAAAAAAATACAAATAATTAAATTTAGAATTTATGTACACCAGAAGTAACGATTACGGTATTAAATAAAATAGAGGAAACATAAGTTGCGTTGATCGTATCTCATTACTTGTGAGTTTGAGTAATGAAACATGATCTCCCGATGAAAAAAACAAAAAAATAAAACGAGTTTGAAGTTCGAACCGCAAACAAGGACCTTTTAAATTTCGATTAGCGTAGATAGCCGGGTATTGGCTTGATTAAGAAATGAAATGCGTCAACTCGAGAGAGCCTTTTCAAATGATTTAAAAGCGAGCATGTGATCAAACGAATAATGTTGGGATGGCTCCAAAATCCCATAACTTCGTATACACTTTGATATCCACTAATCAAACGCAGCATCAATACATGTATCAATGTACTCGCAAGATCTCGTACTCATGTCGCTCCATCTGACTTTAAACTTTGTAAGATGGTTTGACACGCTTACTGAAAAGGGTATGTTTACATATTAATTGGTTAATCAAAATTTCAACAAATTGCCTCTAATCGGCGTAACTTGTTATGTACTCGTAACATCTTTGAAACTTGTCAAACGATCTTACAAAATTTATAATCGAACGAAAGGAATAATAAACTTAATATGTACTTTTGTACGTGTCTTCTTCGAACATTTATCGTTGCTTACCTCGCCATCAATAGGGGTGATGAACATAGAGAGAGATGTAAGCGCAACAAATACAATATACTAGGAAGTTTGTAAAAGATAAACATATACCGAGTAACCCGTAAAAGAGAAAATCACTAAATAAAGGTATAAAAATTACGTTGAATGTGTCACATTTTTGCCATTGATACTAAAGATAGGTTACATTTTCAGTGATGTATTTTCATTATTGTCTCGTACTAAAATTTAGTTACGCATTGCTGATTAACAATAGGCACAATCAAAACAATAGGCATATTCAGTAGACTTTGTATAAGATTGTCGTATACTACTCCTACCCAAATTAATCTCCCCCTTTTAAAAACTGTTTTTGAGTAGTCATGTTCGCAACTACTTTTAGACCAAATGAATAGTTCACTTGTTAAAAAAATTAGTACATATTCTATTATGCAGTGCATTCTACCAAACCCATTTGATTTTAAGGTAAACGGGTATTTCATTTGGTCTAGAAGTAGCTCCGAACATGGCTACTTATAAACAGTTTTCGAAAGGGGGAAATTATAGTGGGTAGGAGGGTGTACATGTTATTGAGGGACTGAAGTTCGAACAAACAAATTAACGAATACGTAAAGTTAAAATGTTGCAATTTCAGATGACCGAATGGTTGAATAATTTTGGGAAGTAGAGCGGAGAATTGGTGAATAATGGAACCATCCGAGTGTATGGAAGAGGTATGGGAGTAATGGAACGATGGAAGATACAAGTTGGCCTATCCGACTACCAGTCACCAAGCTGGCCTGGTGATCTGAATATTACGAAGAAAAAAAGCCAGTTTCCCTTGAAAACAGGGCAAACACAGAAGATAAAAGGAATGGGCCACACCCCAACATTTGAATTCTCAAATTAAAGCCAAAGGTACAATTCTTCGTTTTTGCACTGCCAAATTTCACCCTTCTACCATTCACATCCTTGCTTTGGCTTTTTAAAGAAAGCACAATTTCTAATTTTGTATGCGTAAAACCAGTGACGAATGTGTCAATGGAGTAAAAATGGTAATTTTCACTCGAACCTAAAATTTATCGTCAACATGAAATAATATCAATTTCAAGTGTCTATCTTATTTCGATTTTTTTTAACAGTCTATTATAACAATGCTTATAATCTGCGCTATTATGAAACTCTAAGCGTTTTTTTACAATCATAATAAACCAAAATAAAATTAAAAATACACGAGTCCAAAGGAAGGAAGATATTACAAATGAAATTATCACAAATGTCACACGAATTTGATTAAAAAAATAATTTCTCAATTTTTTCTTTTTTAAAAATCGTTTGGTCTCAAAGAAAGGAATTTCCCCTTTTAAGCATGTCAATTTCCATCCCACAAGGCCACAACACACACAACACAACACTCAAAGAAGCCAAGTGGCCACTTAACTGCAGCTGTCTCCAGCCAATTCCCATCCTTTCTCCTTGACTCTTCTCTATAAACCCCCTCTCATTTCACCCTTCTCCTTCTCTCACAAGCTTCTCCTTCACTCCTCCTACTCAATTTCAAAAAACAATGTCACCCACCATTTTCTCTCTTTTCCTAATCTTCCTATCACTGAACTCAGTGATCTCGATACCGAGACTCCCACCGCCCGCGCAAGCCCAAACGCTCGACATCAAGCCCGAAATCATAAACCCAAAACTCCCAAAATCACTAACAACCTCCAAAAAATTCGAAGGCTCATCGAATTTAGTGGACCTTAAATACCACATGGGCCCAGTCCTCTCCTCCTCACCAATCAACGTCTACATTATCTGGTACGGCAGGTGGGCCCCTCAACAGCAAGCCATTATCAAGGACTTCATCCACTCCATCTCCCCCGCCGCCGCCGGTGGCAAGGATGAGGCTAACACGGTGTCCGAGTGGTGGAAGACGGTCTCGCTTTACACCGACCAGACTGGTGCTAACGTGTCCAGGAATATACTCGTTGCTGGGGAATACTCCGACCACCGGTACTCCCATGGGAACCACCTCACTCGATTGTCCGTACAGCAAGTGATTGCTAACGCTGTTAAAACGGCGCCGTTTCCTGTGGATCATAAAAATGGGATCTACCTTATTTTGACCTCCACCGATGTTAGTATGCAGGATTACTGCCGCGCTGTTTGTGGGTTCCACTACTTCACTTTTCCGTCACTTGTCGGGTAATTTCCTTTTTCTTTCTTTCTACTCGTATTTTTTTTTTTTTTTTTTTTTACTGCTCTCTCTGTTTTTTTTACCTCTGAACTTTGAATTTACCCCAAATGTTATCTTGCATAGGAAGATGTGAGAAAAAAAAAACAATTTTTAATGTCTTTAATTTTAAGCTCACTAATTAAGACTGATGACTCACTCAAAAGACTGTCAAAAATCTAATGCAACAACCAATAATGTCCGTTGGCACAAAATGTCACCACCATATATTAAAGTTCAAAATTATATTTCCGGTTTTTTTTTTTTTTTTTTGATTTGTTTATGTTTGGTTTGAATATCGTTACGACTTTCCAGTGTGGTGGTGGTTCAAAATTATGGTACCAAACTCGATAATGCGCGTGACACCTAATCATCTTCCCTAACAAAATTACGATTTTCAAGTGGTAGTAAGCAAGTTGTGGATTACAAATTTTTATGTGTTGGGGTAAATCGGTAATTCAATCTTGGTCCTAATTCAATTCATTTCAATTGTATTGATTACGCCAACAGGTACACTCTGCCATACGCTTGGATAGGGAACTCAGGCAAACAATGCCCGGACGTATGCGCATACCCATTCGCAATCCCAGCATACATGACGGGCGGCGGCTTAGCCGCATTGAAGCCGCCAAACAACGACGTAGGCGTAGACGGGATGATCAGCGTGATTGGACACGAGCTAGCTGAGCTGTCATCCAACCCGCTGATCAACGCTTGGTACGCGGGCGGGGATCCGACAGCCCCGACCGAGATAGGGGACTTGTGTGAAGGGTTATACGGGACCGGTGGCGGTGGCGGGTATACGGGTCAAGTAATGAGAGATAGAGAAGGGAAGACGTTTAATATGTTTGGGAGAAATGGGAGGAAGTTCTTGGTTCAGTGGCTTTGGAGCCCCGTTTTGAAAGCTTGTGTTGGTCCTAATGCAATGGACTAATATATTCTAATATGGTTGATTTTTTAAATACGGAGTACATTTTTTTTTTTTTTTAGAATCCCACTCTAATAATTTTGAATTTTTTGATAGAGATTTAAAAAAAAAAAATATTAGTTAGTTTTTAGTTAATTAAGTAGTCTAGGAAGAGTATTAATATTTTTTTTAAAAATTATTATTTTACATACATAATGTGGGGGAGCTAGAAAGCCTAGAATTTTGAGGGTTGTTGAAGATATGTGGCATTTTGTATCTTTTTTGTATTTGTATTTTTCACACCCTCATGTAAATTATGTATTTTAATTTAATTATTGTTATTTTTCCCTTGGCTATATATATATATGTACGACTGTACGGGTACACATTAATTACTATTGGCTTCTTAAAGACTCGTAATTTCACTTGTTAATTCGCACACATTCTGAAACCAAACCTAATAGATCGTCTTGTGGAGCTTTTGTCGCACACTTCGCACATTAGAAATGTAAGATGTGCCAAGATCACGCATAGTGCATACAATTGTTCTAGCTTTTGCTTCGTTTAGTTACCCCAAAAGAATAAAGTAAAATGGAATTTAGAAAAGGCAAAAGGTTTAGAGAAAGTATAATGGAATATTAGAATCTTGTACATAACAAAACGTAGCTTTAATTTTGTTGGTGTCTCATCTGTGTAAGTTGATGGATGCACAATGAATAGTGTGTCCTTTATTCACAGAGCAGGACATATTTTTGCTGCTTTATAAATTCCTCATTTAAATTCTCGCTCAAGATTCTCGGGTCGGGTCGCTTTCTTTATTTATCAACGGTCGAGAGAGAAACAATTTGAGTTCTAAGATTAAAACATGTTCCTAACAATGTTAAACTTGTGTGTAAAGTTTCGTCTTCAAAACAAATGGGAGTACTAAAACAGTAAAACATCTTCTTTCAAAAACTCCTCTAACACCTTTCTCTTGTTTGCACTAATTGACTAACGACTATAGTGCACAGTGTTAACGCTCCGACTCCATATATATGTGACTGTAGTTAACATTGTAGTTTGATTATACTTTTAATTTAGAAAGTACTACCGTGTGTTAAAAGTTAAAACCCGTACCTACAGTTTCTAAATCGTCCACTGAAGCTGAGTATAGGGCTTTAGCCTACACAGTTGCTGAAACTCTTTGGGTTCGCAAGTTATTCCTTGATCTTGGCATATGTCTTCGACGTCCGGTACGTTTGAAGTGTGACAACATCAGTGCCAAGTATATGGCAGCTAATCCCGTTTTGCATGATCGTACCAAACATATAAGGGTTGATTATCACTTTGTTCGTGAAAATGTGTCTCACGGGGATTTAGTTGTTGAGTATGTTCCTACCCAGTTTCAGTTAGCGGATATTTTTACTAAAGGTTTGTCTAGTAAGCAGTTTCTTTATATTTGGGACAATCTGTCCGTTCTCCCTCTTCCCGTCCAAATTGAGGGGGTGTAATAGAGTATAAGAGTACAATTGTAAATTGTCACACTGTTTATAGTATATATACAGACGTTAGACACCCTAAAAGGGTACAGCTTTCCGCACATTGATAGATGGAGCCTAAAAATGGCAGAAGATGGACGCGGTGCGTGGCGCCAATACGCATGAATGCACAAGGGTAGGGGTGGTTGCTGCAAATTTTGGTCAGAGACTCAGATCGATAATAAAGGGAGTGTAGTGGTGTGTGAATGAAGCAAGTAAGCAATCTGGCACGCAATACTTGGGCACTCTGCACATATTTATTGGTGATTTGAAATTCAGGGCACGCACATTTTTCGCCTTCATCGCACAATCACATCAGCATTTCGCATTTACGCGGAGAAGAAATTCGATCAAGATGCGTAAAGAAAAAAAAACTTGCTTTTGAATTCGTGAAATTCTTAGCACATGAGCTTCTAAGTAAAACGTCATACTTGGATATATTACGCACTTAGATGATGACTAGAGCTAGAAACTCCTCGTTAACCAAATTGTACAATAAGTTAAAACTCTTGTTAATTTTTTTTTAATTAGAATAACAATAATACTGAGTACTGACACACAACATTTACTATCCATGATTTGGAGTAGTACTAATAATGGTCTTCTAATCATGCAAATTTGACACCTTTTTCCCATTCTTTATGGAGATTTATGCTTTTAACTTTCATGTCTTTTGGACTTTAGAGAACCACGGGATTGACGGGATAAACAAAACTGAGTAGGAGACAAATCAAAGACCTGTTGATCACATTAGTAATTATTAGCAAATTGGTTCAATGATAAAGAAAAATATCAACTTAGCACTTAGGTCAATGGTCTGATCTTTTGACATGAAGAAATCCGAACAATAACTACAATGAATTGAAACTTAATATTCAAAATGATTCGGGGTCGACCAATAACATGAAGAAATCCGAATCTCCAAATAAATTCATGAAAGTTCATCTATATGATCGATCACAAAAGGTTATAATTAACCATCACTGTATGTCAAGTTTGTTTTTACTTGTATTAGATTATACGGAGTATTAACTTTAAAAAGTAGATGAAGTAGTACATTAAAACAAATGAGTTTTGTTGACATCTTTTTCTCATTTCTAATCTTGGTTGAGACAATCGTTTTTTAAATTGAACCAACCGTTTAGATTTTTTTCCGCCCGTCATAGAAAATAGTAGTCATAAGAGAGTGATCCACAGCTCACATTTCTGGGACCAGGGAGGTCTAAAAGGGGGAGAATTGAAGGAGTAGCACCTCCACGAGATTAATCCTGTATAAAAATGTTGGAGAGTGATATACTTAGATGTCTTCTTTTTGTTTGATTGCCATGCCAATTGCCGCCACACATAACCAGAGAGTGTGACATTTACTAGGGTAGTTGAAAAGTGTCTTCTTCTCAATTCTCATCCTACAAGTAGTTAGGTTGGCTTAACCCACACTGTTTAACAGTTCAAATCAAGTAGCCTACACAGATCAATTTTCAATCATATTGCCTACTTCAATTATTTAGCGAGTCCATAAACCGTACTCGACACCATCTTATCGTGGCATTGAGATCGACTAGATAGACTAAAATGGACGGAGTTAAAAGTAAATAATCACACTTATACTCTATTAAAAAGTATGTAGGTTTTGCTATAGTAATTTCGCTTGAAAGAAATGCTAGTTAGAATCCACATTTTGCTAATTTTAAAACACGATAACTTTTACAGTTTTAGCAATTTACTTTAAAATTGCCATGTATTGCGACTTTTGAATCTACATGCGATAATGTTGGGTCCGTGATGAGAATTTTGTGCATAGTACATACTACTAGTTTCTTTAAATCGAAGGTATTCATGCATGTGATGTTTCGTTGCAATGTGTCTCGCTCTCATAATTTTTAGGAAGCTGTATAATAATTATTGACAATCCCATAAGTCTAGTTCTTTGCAATTAATATGAAATTGAAAATAATGGTGAAAATGACGAGGTTTGCAGGTGACAAATTGAGAAAAGTATGAAAATAAGCTTATTTGTCCAATTCCATGCTGGAAATCCTGGTCCACGATGATGACAAATTATCTTACTAAGGTAATAGGTGACTAAATTGCCTTTACTTTCAATATTGATTGGCCGAAAACGGAATAATAATTGCACCACAAGTTTCTTCGATCACAAAATATCCGAAGCACTAATTTCACAAGTGTGTTTGGAGGGGACTTCGAATCTAAACCTTAACGTATCACTAATACATACGGAGTATATAGTTTAAGTGAAAGTTGGATCGACTCACACCCTCCATACATAACGTCCCCCAGGCAATTACCGGTTCGAGTATGGCTTCATTTAGACTTCAACCAAGGAAAAATCTTTATATTATACCACTAGCCTGTGCTATAGGGTCAGTGTCACACATGACAAGACCCTTGCTTGATGGTGAGTTGGTGATCTAGCCATGCATTCACAATGTGAATCGGCCCAAATCCCGACTAAGGCGAGATTTAATTATGTATCTATTGTGTAATAAGACGAGACTTTGGTTAGTTGATTACTTATGTCAAGAGTTAGTAAAAACAAAGATGTTAAAGTATAGATGTTGACAATAATGGCCTTAAAAGAAAATTAAGAATGGTTAGATGGGTTTAGTTATGTGGAATAACCCTCAATCAAGATACTGTAATTTTTATGAAGCAACAAGTACTACTTGGAGGTTTATGTGGAGAAATGGCAGACATGTAGTACGCAGATATCAAAATGACCAAAAACCTAGCAAACGTGAAATCGACATTTACAAGACCGAAACTTTATTGCTAGCTTCCATGGTACTTACTCCAAGTTTTGTACTATGTCATCATATCATGTGGGTCTACTTTACTATGGACTATGGTACTATTGTTCACAAATTCATAACTCTTTTTTTCATATCTCCGCTCCAAATATCAAACGAAAATATCTATCTCATCATCCATCATATATACACTCATACGATAATGTAGTATGAGTAACAATTTTTACGATATGGTTGTGCACTTATCTCAAAGTTCGAACCTATATTTTCTTAAAACCAGATGAACAAAAACAAGTTATTACTCCATATATTGACGACTTCAAATTCGTAACATGGTATTTGTACATGACATCCTACATTATTTATTATATACTTGTAGCTTTTTTTTATTTAAAATTCACGAGTTTACCTTAAAATCCTATTGATCTTAGGGGTGTACTGTACTTGGTAGTCCTATTATGCAAACACAAGTTCACAGAAGTCTATGGGCTTGTGGACTAAGTTGTCGGCCCATTGGAAATGTGTTCTACTTTCAGCACAAGGCTCAAATGGGCTTGGGCTCTTAGTTTTAAATAGACGCATAAGGTGACGACAAACTTGTAGTTCAACAGTACGGCCCTCAATCAAGTCCCATATCTCTGTTTACATTCTAACAAGTAACAACTACTACAAACAAAAAGTAACGCCAATGTAGGTAAAATAATCGAAAGTCGTTAAGGGTGTCATGCCCACACGGCCACACCCCCACACGTATAGAGTATTGTCACGGTTTAAAACACGTAAACATCAATATTGGATTGATCAAATAATAAAAACGAATAATATCAACTCGTCTCATAAATATCGGATTCAACACCGTTGTACTACCACTCGATTCTCAACAAACAAGTCAATTTGGAACTTTCAAACCTAATGGGATCAAGATTGAGTAAAGCCGCCCGTAAAAAAGCAACAAATCCAGGAGAAACGTTATTAGTTTACACGTGAAATCTTCAACTTAAAGAAAAGTTTGAACAAATCTCTACTTTAACATGCCACGTACTTCCCTATCAAAGGGCCAAGTATCCTTAAACTTCGCGTATCTACCCGACACTTGGGACTTGCCCTACATAAGCAGTCCCTTGTATATCATATATAAACCCCGAAATCCGATCGAGAAAATATTGTTGGATTAGAGTTACAAATACACCAAATTAAAATTACTAGTAAGTGAGATTAGGAGGTGAAGAGAAAAGAAAAATGGCAGATATTAAGAGTGGAAGTTCTTGTAATAAATCTTGTGGCTGCCCTTCTCCCTGCCCTGGTGGTCAGACTTGCAGGTCACTTTTTATTTTGAGTTATTCAGAAACAATCTCTCCACGCATGTAGAAATGAATCTTGTGGCTTACGAGTTACGATTTCCCGTTCTTTTCTAAAAAGCACATAAATGTCGTCTAAAAAGTTTTAGAACAGTATAAAAATGAAAATTGTCTTATGTTATGGAATAATACGGATGAATGTATGGTGTCAGCATCATAGTAGCACATGAACTGACGAACATTATCGTATGTGATACAGGTGCACGGCGTCAGGAGAAGATCAGGAACACATGAGGTGCTCGTGTGGCGAACACTGTGGGTGCAACCCATGCACGTGTAGCAAGGAGGAGGTCAAGGGCACTGGCAAGGCCTTCTGCAAGTGTCCTGCTGGTTGTTCTTGCACAACTTGTGCTTCTTAAGGAAGATTCCAAACAAATGAACAATGTTGGGTTTTATTTGGTGTCCTGTATGTATCTAGCTAGTTAATAAATTGAGTAATTAGGAACAACTTTGTGCTAGTTTGTTTTCTTAGCTATGTTCTTGTTTAGTTTGCTTAGTCGTTGTTTAGGAAAAACATGTTGAGTTTTTTTCTTTCTTCTGCTGTAATAAAGATAATGTCATCACGCGAATCCATATTTTGACGCATAATAATCGTCTAAACTTAATACGTGAAGGTAACGCAATCCACTGTGATTATTGTTGAACATAAAGATGTTTGTAGTCGGTACAAAATGTAACACTAGTCTCGTAACTAAGAACCAACAGGAAATCTCGACTATCAGACTAAAACTATCAGCAGAACAGGACGGTTTCACAGCGTTTCACCTGTCGTCTTTTGAAGGTTTCCGGTCATCAGAACGAACGATTACAGTTCAGTTCTGTTCTGTATTATGAGCTGTGTTCTTATTCTTAAAGAAGGCAGAGAATTTTAGCTTGACAAGCCTGCTTCTGAATATGCAAAGGCTTCTAGTCCACTACAAATGACACACACCCTGATCATCCTGTATTTGATATGTTATCATGTGCTCTTTCCATGCGTCCTCCTCAAGATACCGTTCGTGGAAGCAGACTTCCCCGCTGGCTTTTGCGAGCACAGCGGTAGTGCTTCTGGTGCCATACCGTCCCTGCAGATGCTGTTTTCACCTAAGTCCTCCGAGAACAGGTAAAATGCATATAACCAAGGCCAAATGAATAAGAGGCCGGACGCTTACTTTTGGAGTATCTGTGTCGATGAAGATGGAACTCAGTTGATGTTCGAAATGAGGAGGCAGAATCCCAGGGACTGTGTCGTGCTTAGTTGAGTCTGTCATTAGCTTTTCGACCATTTCGTGAGCATTTACTTCACCTTCACCATATGCATCTATCATTTCCTCGTAGTTGCCGAGTAGCCGTTCAGCCTGTCGTAAAAGATCAGAAAACAATGACACTACGGAAGGGAAGAAAAGAGAAGACATATATAAAACCTTTCACCTTCGGCCAAGGTGTATCTAAACTGGCATTGGTTAAAACATGAGTTCCGGGTGAAACTTCGAAGGGCGATGGGCTGTTTTCTTTTGGCCTGTTGGTAGCATAAACCATGGATTTAGAGTGAAGATCTGCCAATAGCAAGTTGAATCCATTATACTGATCAGCCTCTTGCATAATCTCTGCAGCAAATCCTGCTGGACCCTTTTTACACTGTAGACAAGCAACAATGACATAAAACCGAGTTCCATATGAGATATTAACCCCATCCTCAAGCTACCCAAAATTACAATCGAACAATTTAAGTGGTATGTCTTTTAAAAAGTTTGTTGTTCTTATATGCAGACTTGAAAACGTACTGATAAGGTAGTTAATATCTCACGGATAGATAAAGAGTAAAGATTAAGCTGAAAACTACATAAAAAAAAAAAAAAAAAAGTTAGCTCCACAGTAGGCAAGCAACTCTAATAAGCATAGTTCACTGCTACATATGGTCAGAGGCTAAAGAAGTTGAAATCTCCTGGTACTAAAAATTTCCTAAATGTTCAATGTCAGAGAAAGCTGTTAGAAAACTCGGATTCGATTCACTGATTGAAATGCTCTATTCTGTATTTCAAAAACGAAAGGCACTATTATTATGAGTTATGAATTACAAAAGCATGTGCAGGAAATTCTGCTCCCTGAAATCTGAATAATGAGCACAAATGACTTTTCAAGGAGTGGCAACCATCAGCATCTTAACATTGCGATCATAGTAAAAGAAGGTTGGCCTATAGACTCCGTGCAGCTCCACATATCCAATATTAGGATTTGAGACATATTACTTGCTTACTACAATCAAGGGCCACACACCAAATAATTTATCTAAAAGAGACATCCATGACCACCTTTTGTTGGAAAAGAACATGCCGAAAGACCAGGTGAGACAATAAAAATTGACAGCTCCTGGAGAGTTGGAGTTGTGCAGAACGTTCAAGTGTTTAACAAGCATCTCTACGTGACTAAGATGGAAGCTAAGACACTACTGGCATCTGTATTTATGTGACAACGTAACATGTGTAGGGTAGTCACAGCGTTTTGTATTCTTCATTCTACATGCTAATAGAGTACTGAGTACCTAAGAGGACAACTATGTATATCAACATCGAGCATCAGACATTAAAGTTATTGAGCAACATGTGAATATATGTGACGCTGATGCACATTTTAGCACAAAGGCAACAAACTAACAAAGGCAGTAGTATATTCACCATGTTTCAGGATGTTCCTAAGCAAACTTCTGAATGTATATTCTACAATCCTAAGCTTGCTTATACATCGATAACACACCGACAACTAAACTGCCAAAGTAATTGACAATGTGACATACTAATTAATAATGTTCCTTTGTATGAAGGGATGTCTCTACAAACCGAAAAAGACCACTAAGAGTTGCAAACTTGCAACATATAAGACCATAGTGACCACTTACGAGAATTCTGTATGAAGGAAGGCCTTTATACAGAAAAAGTCACCCAAAATGCAACATACACAACCACAGAATCAAATTTGTTCTATCCTTCTAGGAGAAATCTCTTATGAAGGAAGGCCTTCGCACAATAAAGGTCACACACAAAAGCAACATATACAACCATAGAATCTAATTACTTCTCCCAATCATCCTCACCAATTCACTGGCTTCTCAATTTTTCGCATTTACGTCACTCCAACAGTAAAAATTAGACAATATCCTGCTATGTCCCACTGTCCCAGCACTAGAGTAACATTGCAAATCTTAACAGCAACTCATGAACCAAGTTTTAGCCTTCCTTCCTGCAAATTCTAAATCGGCCTAAAATCGGGGTTTGGACACATTTTAATGATCACAGATAACATGAACCGGCAAGTCAACAACTACGCCTTAATCCCAAAATGATTTGAGGTCGGGCTAACACGAATCCCAACTAAAAGATATGAACTATACCATAAGAAGGGTAAATAAAGATGAAAACTTTATGATCAAATTACCTGCAGAAAACGAACAGGCAAGTCTCCTCTACTCTTAGCATGAGGGAGTGAATCTTTTTCTCTAAAATTAGTAAGGAAAGCAACCTTTCCTCTTATAGAAGAAGCTAACCAAGTACCACCAGCAACCTCATCTCTGCCACCCAATATCTCTCCTCCTTCCCACCACCCTGCTGGCTTTGTTGGCCTTCAAAAACCAACCACAAACCACAAATTATAATGAAATAATATCATATGATAAAATACCCACTTCACAATTTATACTATATAGTAAATCATGATCATAAAATATAGAGTAATTAATTAGAGTTACCTGGAGAGGAATTCATCTCGGTTGACTAGAAGAAGAAGTGGGTAAAGTGGGTGGGTTTGCCATTGAAACACAGCGATGCACATGATTAAGATTGTTTTTGTTTGGATGTACGAAGTGATGGGAAACTTAGATTTGAAGTTTGTGATGTTGATTGATGTTAATTGGCCGCCATTTCTCTGTTCATATTCTGGTATCTGTCAGTGTTTTATTGTTGGGTTTGTTTGATTTTTCGTTTTTTTCTTTTGTTTTGGATGAAGATGCATAGTGGCCAGTGGGGGATAGAGTTGATCAATGTCAAACCGAATTCAAGTCTTCAAGTACACCAACGAGCAATGGATGCAATTTTGGGTTTTCGGGCTTTTCCACGTCATGTAATGTTGGTTGGTCGAGATGACTCTATCAATGTGGAGAAAAATTTATAGTTTGACGTGAAATTTGACAACGTATTTTGACATATCCATGATAAGTTTGACGAGTGATGCCTATAATATCTATCCAAACAAGACCATCCTAGTTGAGATCATATTGCAATAGTTTCTAAAGGTTTTAGATGAAAATAATTAAATTGACCTTGATAATATACACCGATAACAATTCGTGATCATTCTACAACATCTCGAAATCCGTTTAATCGTAACTATGCTGTAATTTGACTGTAAATCTACGAGCTTTTAAGCGCCATACGAAACCATACAGGTTGCTTCCTGATTTACTCACATGAAAAAATAGAAGAAAAAAAAAATTCAATCTCAAGTTACTTCCAAGTTCCAACTACCTCTCAATCTCAATAGTCACCCCAACATGATGATTAATTGTATTAACTTCCACAATGTTTATCAATGTGTGAGTACTTTCCTTGATCTCGTGTTTCCATCCTCAAGGTGAATGCTAATAGTGCAACATGAAGTTGTCATGGTTATCGTGGGCCGATATCAACTCCCTTGTCAAAGATTAACCCACAAATTTGATGGGGTTAATCCCAAAGCCAATTGACTAAATGAAGAGTAATCCACTATATTGTAAACTAGTTTTCACTATTTTATATCTTAGTTCTCATGTAGGTCAATCCACAAAGTTAAAGTGCAGTTACATTGCCTTCAACTTATTACAATCTCCCATAAAGAGGGAGTATAGATAGATTTTTGAATAACATCTTACAACGTGGGTGAGATAGTTCAACTGGATTATAAGGTAATTGGTCTCACGAGGTTCCCAAACCGAGTAGTACTAAATAGTGACTTTGTAGAGGTAGTTTGGTTGACCGGTAATATATCTACCCCAAAACTCAACCATATTCTAGTTCAAGATAAATATATGTAAGCGGAATTAGATACTCCGTATTCGCTATTAACTGGAAAAAAAAAAAATAGTAATACCCTACCAAAATTAGTGAAGCACGAATCACACGAATAGCATTTCTCTAGTTCACGTGACAAAGCCTACAAGGCTACAACCCCATCCAACAGTACTTTCTAACCAACACAAAACGAACCCAAAATTCCTAAATATCTGAAAATCCCACAAAAAAAAAAAAACAATTAATAAAAATAAATATATAAGACCAACCCAAAAACTCTACCAAAGTCTCTCTTTCTCTCACTCATCATCACACTACAAACTACAAAACTTCCTTTCGAAAAAAAAAGAAAGGAAAGATTAATATAAATATGTAAATAAAAAATAAAAATAAAGATATTTTTTTCGGGGGGGCAAAAAAAAGAAAAAAAAGAGGAGAGAGAGGGAAGGTGGAGAGAGAGAGAGAGAGAGAGATGGGTAAGATAGTGGAGAGGAAGAGGAAGAAGAAGAAAGGTCGTCCTTCTCTCTTAGATCTCCAAAAACGCGACTTAAAACTCCAAAAACAATTACTCAAAAAACATAATAAAAATCTTTTATTATTAAATTCCCAAAATACTACTACTAATTTTCTTATTAATAATAATAATATTAATAATATTAATATTAATACTAATAATAAAAATAATTCCCACAAAAAACCACCACCACCGCCGCCGCCGCCGGCGTCGTCACGGCGGAACCCTAGTAGCAGCCCCAATTCATCATCCGCCGTTGTTCGTAGATCCACTCGGAGGAACCCTAACCCTAATTCCGTAATCAAAGACGAGGATGATGAAGATGAAGATGAATTGGAAGAAGAAGAAGATGAAGAAATAGAAGAAGAAGATGGGAATTCTAATTCCGTGTCTGCTGATGACCGGAGGGGTCTTCGGAAGCGTAAGATTGAATCTATCTCCGGCGGATCTGGTGCGGCTGTGATTGGTGGTGATGATAAGGTGAATTTTGATTGTTTTTTTTGGGGGTGTAATTAAATTGGGGGTTTTGGTATTTTTGAGCAATTGAGGATTTTTTAAGCGGTAATTTCTTAAATTTGAACGTTAATTTTTGAATTTCCTGGGATTTCGCGCAATTATAATTTGTGTGAGTGAGGGTGACGCTATTTGACTTTGTCACTTGTTGTAAGGAAAAATAAAGTGTTTGATTTTGGTGGCGGTTGATTTTTATTCATTTTTTTTTTTTTAGGTTTTCTGGGATTCTATAAATTTGGCACTTTTTTTTCGGGGATATCTAATTTAAGAAAGGAGAAAAATAAAATTGGAAGAATTTTTTGGTTGGCATTTAATGATAAGACTGTCATCTCAGCAAAAAGTTGAAGTTTGTCTTTTACGCTAAAAATAATCGTCCTTTGTGTATATTTTATTGTTAATAATATACACTGCTTTGAGTACTATGCTACCTGTATTATGTAGGGAGGGAAGATGACTTGTATTTGCTGGGTTTTGTGTTTTGCAGTTGCAGGATGATAATAAGCCGGATGTTTCAGTAACAAACCAGTCGAGTATCGAACAAGGTTTCGATTTTTTAGTTAATTTTGTCTCAGATTATTTGTGGGTTTTCTGTGGTTTATGCTGATCTATGTGTGAATTGAGCTGAAGTTGAAGGATTTGATGTTTTCAGGGTCTAATAAGCAACAAGGTGATGGACCCTCTACCCCGTTGCCCGATAAAAAGTTGTTGCTTTTTATCCTTGATAGACTTCAAAAGTATGTAACTTTTGAGTCGAAATGCTGGTTTACATTGTTTCTTCTTTTTGGTATTGTATTTGGGTTTCTGTCTTGTGTTAGCATAGTGAAAGTTGGGTTCTTTTTTGGTACTCAGGAAGGATACTTATGGAGTGTTTGCGGAACCTGTGGACCCGGAAGAGGTGGGATTTACAGTTGATGATCTTTGAAACATTTGCATAGTTGATGTCAAATTTGTTCTTAGGTCTGAATCTGTGTCTGTTTGGCTCTGCTGCAGCTTCCAGATTACCATGAAGTCATTGATGATCCAATGGATTTTAGTACAGTTAGGAAGAAAATCGAGGATGGTGCTTATGGATACCTGGAACAGTTTGAGGTTGGTAGTTGTGTATTTTTGGATTTCATTTGGCCATGTTGTAGATTACTTTTTTTCCTTCCTGTATACCATGTCTATTGGTGGTTTTGTGTGTATGGATCTCTTTTGTGGATCAGGTTCAGCTGGTTATTGGTGGCTTTGTGCTTGGTATTGCTTGCCTGGTTGTAATGTAGTTGTGAGGGATTTGAGGCTGCACCCAATGTAGCCCCATTTAGTTTTTGGCCATAATTGCGTGTTAAGATGGACTTTATGAGCTCAGCTAAGGTGATTGCAGAACAAGTTACCTAGATTATTTAGTACTCCCTCCATTTCATTAGGTTCTTTGCATTTGGTTTGAATCTGTGAGAGGAATTGAAACCAAATACAAAGAACCTAATGAAATGGAGGGAGTAACCAAGATAAGTTTTCGTGGAACTGTACATGGGAGCCGAGGGTAATTTTAGTGAAATATCTATGATTATATATGATCAATATATTTCAGCAGGTTGTTTTAAACTTTTAATGTCCTTGGACCTCATGCCATGAGCGATACATCTTCTAGGTTGACTAAGCAAGTTTTTGGCTTGGTTGTCATTTTGTTGAGAAATGAATAGATGGATGGGCTCAGTATTTATCCTACTAGAGGTAAGGGATTTAGGGTTATGCATTTGGGAGATTAAGCTTGAGTTTGTTCTCGAGTTGTTCGTTGTTTTCACTCTTTCGTATTGTGGCAAACTGCGGTCACCTTTTTCTTCCACCCTACGAGCTCTGTGCAGAGCTCCACAGATCGTGATCTTTCTTTGCCTAAATGAAGGGCAGTGAACATAATTTGCAATTAATGGGAACAAAAGTGAAGCAGACCGATGAGAGTCTGGACGGAAACGAGACTTACTAGTTTCTATGATTAATATGTGGGATTTAGCTGGCCTGTGGTTATTTTCTCTGATGAGTGGAGGCTATGGGCCGAAAGCTTTCCTTCTTATCCCTTTTTCCTCTCTATAAAAGATCTGGTCCATTTTTTTGGTTGTAATGGCTGTTGGTGTTTCTTCTGAAATATATTGTTCAGGATTACCCTTGCAAGGTTTTCTTTTTCCCTGCATCATGTGGGTAGCAAAGATTCGTATGGGTGAAACATTCATGGCTTTCTTCTTGTCGCTGTTTCACCTGGTTTATATCTTTGTACTTGGCTTTCCGTGAGCCCCTTTGAAAATCTATTTCAAACATGCGATAGAATAATGGTCTGGAAACCCTATACTCTTGTATTTCTGAAACTGAATTTGACAATGCAATTGAGCCCCCCTAGTGCCTTTTTGTATCCTTCCGCGTTTTTGGTGGCGATTGGTTTCTGTTTGAGGTTTGAGTACTGCACTTTGAAGAGCATGTATTCGTTTTGACATGGTGACTGTGACTTGACTTTTGCCTTCGTGGCAACTGGTGCAACTTCAATCATTTTTTGACTTTTTCTAATATTGTTATGCAGAACGATATATACTTGATCTGTTCAAATGCAATGCAGTATAATGCTCCAGACACAATCTACTTTCGACAGGTAACGGGATGTCACTCCACTAGCTGTTGGTTGAATAAGAAGTTTCATTGATGCATTAGTTACTGTTATTGCATATCAGTTTTTTTACGTGAAAGTCCTTTGCCCTTTTGCAGGCACGTTCCATACATGAGCTTGCTAGGAAGAATTTTGAAAACTTAAGGCAAGATAGTGATGACAACGAAGTGGAGCCGGAACCAAAGGTTGTGAGGAGAGGCAGACCTCCAACTAAACATTTAAAACGACCTCCAGGAAGACCTCCTTTAGAGCGTGTTAGCTCTGACTTTTCCCAAGCAGTTCTTGCTACAGCTGGGGGATCTGCTAACCGACCAAATAATGAGCATAGGAAAGGTGCCCCTCACACTGAGAAGTATGGATCAACTGGTTCATTTGCACGGTCGATATATGGTTCTCGTAATGGTGATGCTTATGGTGGCTGGTCAGCTGAGAGATTTGAGAGGTCTGATGACATGATCGGTGAGTACCATTCATACTTCTTGGCGATAGTAATTAGATTTTATTTCTTTGCTCTCTTTTAGGCTTGACTTGTCTTACGTGTCCTGATCAGGTTCCGCATCAAAAGGAATTTCAGTAAAGCATGGGAAAAAACAAATTGTGCTTGATGAGAATAGACGCAATACTTACGAGCACCCGTATGCATTAGGACGCAGACATGAACCATCTGTATTGACTACTTTACAGGGGGAGAGAAAGCAACTGATTGCTGTAAGTTTTCATCATTTCAACTGCTAAATAAGTGTCTGAAGTTAATAGTTTGTTATAATTCTTCTCATCGAGTCTGCTTGATGAGTGACTGTGTCATGTGCCAAGACAGCTACTTAAGCATCTGAATGAATTTCTTATTTGCGTTTACTTACTCTGTGTCTTGATCAAATGCAATTGTCTGATGTGACTCGTCAGTATTTTGCTCAAAAATGATACACCCAAAGGGATAGTGTGGACTATAATATGATTCCTGTGCTGACTCTTGTATATCATATGACATTTTCTTTTTAAATTAGGTTGGCCTGCATACGGAATATGGTTACGCAAGGAGTTTGGCCAGATTTGCTGCTAAACTTGGTCCCGTTGCTTGGAAAGTAGCTTCAAAAAAGATAGAGAGATGCTTGCCCTCCGGGGTCAAGTTTGGCCATGGATGGGTAGGAGATAACGAAGCGCCTTCTGGAAAACCGTCGCAAAAGTTACCTGATGTTTCTGGTCAGTCGTCAACGCCAGCCACAGTGCCTGCATGTGCAGAGTCATGTTCAGTCCCTACTCAAGGCATAGTAGAATCAAGTAGTGACAGGCCAGAGCAGAAGCCTGAAGCGGACCAATTGTCTGAGATGCATATACCACCCGATCCGCCGAAATCAAATAATGAATCAAGCATTGCCATTCCTACTCCTGAAGCTGGCAGGGATTCTACTTCAATATCTTCTGCCAGCATGCTCAGTAATGGTACTGGTGCCAACCTGATTGCACCAGAGACTAGTGCTAGTTTTGGTCCGAGTTCAATGGTCAACATGGTATCTAGCAGCACTGGCCCGGTGAAGTCAGATAACTCGGTTCAGATTCATCAAAGCTCCACAATGCAACCGCGTATCAATGGGCTTAATGGTAGTTACGCACTTACTTTTGCAGCCCAGATGGGAAAAATGAAAGGAGCAGCAGGCCCTACTCTGTACAATGTTCAGTCCAACCCATCAATTGTCTCAGTATCTAGAACTGATTCTCAGACTGTATGTCCACCATCCACTGTCCCACCATCCACTGTCGACAATGTATGTGGTGAAGGCAAATTATCAGTGGATTCAAACTCAATAAAACCTGGTGACTGTTTGCCAGAACTGGAGCCTCAGCCGAAGGATGGCTCCGCCCCACCTGACTTAAACGTTGGATTTCAGTCAGCGACATCCCCAGGTTCTGGGAAGGCCGATATAGTGCAGCCGGATCTGGCATTACAACTATAGTAATAAGAATTGAATCTGGTAATTCTCTCCCTGTTTTAATATAACCACAGCTGATGGGTTCAAATTGGTGCTCCTGGTGAGTAGAGTAGAGAGAGGTTCTCTCCTTGATGACAGTCTATCGAGTTGAAGCCGTAGCTAACTGTATTCTTAGCAGAGTAGGTCCTGTACAGATTCGTGTATCGACATCGTTAGGTTAGCAAAGTGGAGAGGCTGCCTTTATGTAAACCTTAATTGGGAGCCATGGTGTAGACTATAATTTGTTTATGTAGATGTAAGTGCTTATACATGGATAATTGGACATTGCTGTTAAATTCGAAAATCAACAATAACTTAGTACAGGCTTGTCATGATGTAATTTATTCTGTGCTCATACACAGTTCAGAGTTCTTTTGAGTCTGCCTTCTCATTTCCAGAGATAAACGTTAGTTTGAGGATCGACAAATAATTCCGATCACTGCGAATTATTTAGGGTGTGTTTGGTTCATCATTTTTGGGGGGATGGATTTGGATTTGATTACAGCTCATTTACATTATATTTGTTTTCATGTTTTTTGTTTTCTAATCTTTTTTCACTCCCTCAAAAACAACTTCAATAAAGAATGATACTTATATCTAATTCATTCCATTTTCATGTTCAATTTGTTTTCATTCCACTTTCATGAACTAAATGCATCCGTAGTGTTTACTCATTTGTACTCGTTTTTCGGAATACGATAATTGCTATGCTTGTAAATGTAAAGATCCGAGTGAGTTCTCGCTACCATTTCGCACATGAACCTCAGCTCCACGCCTCCACCAAATTATAAATACTAAATACTGTACATGATCAATCTAGCAATTTACCCTCTTTTTTTTTTTTTTTGGTGGTAATTTCTCGTGTGTAGATACGAAAAGTTTAAAGCAAATGATGACAATTCAACACGTGAAGTTTATTGTTGCGACGGTATTTGGTTATATCATACTTAACTTATTAGTGTGTCGAAACTTTTGTCCGTGTCCTAACTTTTCAATATCTTGCAGAATGGACTTACTATAGTATTCCCTCCATTTGATTAATTTGTTTACGTTGAGCCGAGTTTTGTAAGGGGAACTTAAGGCCAACGTAAACAAATGAATGAAATTGAGGGAGTAGAAGCCTTTTGGATGGGAATTATGAACTTCCATTTTTGTGGCTTTTATGGCTAATTTGGTGTTTTCATGTTCTTCCTTTACTCGTTGGTTTGAGAGTCTATCTACTTTTTGACTTCTCTAATTCAAATAGATAAATTAAGTTGGTCTTATATTCGTAAATTAACGTAGTTTTTGTTCAAAACTTTATTCCGGTCAATTTTATGACAACTTAGTTTTGGAGGTTATAAAATAAGTTTCTAGAAGAGTGATCGTGCGCCATTTGCTCTAGGCGACTAGGCCTACACGGCCACTCAAACATTTTGAAAGATTCTATCTCCTATGAGTCACACGGACCCCATACCTGGTCGAAGAATAGGTGAGCGTTAGTTAAATCTTGTAGTATACGACACCAAACACATGTTGGTTGTTCCATTGTTTGCACCTAAAATACAATGAGATGGTTTTACCCGTGATCCCGCATTAAGCAATACTACTACTTCCGTGTATTTTTGTGTGCGGATACCTATTAATGAAATGTGTCAATTAGAAATTGTTGTATTGAATAAGAGGTCATGAAGAATTCGATTCTTATCTAGAAATGTTACATATTGTAAAATTGAGTTACACACTTATACGGAGATGCCGATAATATAGTTAACCTCGTCAATAAATTAGAGCAGCCTTAGCAATGAAAGTACATAAAAAAACAAGTTGTCATTCTTGCTCAATAATCAAACCTTTCTTATTTACTTTACAAAATCAAGCTCTTCAACTAACAATGGGTTACTGATAATTAAACGAATTGACTTCACTTAAAGTATTCAATTTAAACACATTGGCAACAATTTCTATCTAAGATAGTTGGAGTAGTTGATAACCAATAACTATATTGTTGTATCATTTTTTTCGGTACATACTATATCATTACTATTATTTCTCCGTATTATTATTAGTAGTAGTTTGTGGAAGGCCCCACCAATAATGGACTTCAACCATTTTCTTACAAAAAGTTAATGACTTCACCAACAAGTGACATTTATAGCATTAACGTGAAAGTGGTTTTGTATTTATTTTGTATTTATTTTGTATTTTATTTTTTCAACTGTAAAGAAATATTTTAATTATTTCGTGGTAATCATGTTTCCAGAAGTCCTTACGTTCTACTATAAAAGAGCAGCTTCACTCAATCGTTATCTTATCACGAAAAACTTCCATTATATCAACAAATTAAATACACAAACACGATCAAACCATCATGGTTCACAACGGTTCTGAGGTCCCGATTGCGGCAGCCGAGGCCGAGGAGGAGGAGGAGAAGGAGAAGAGTAACGCTTACGAAGCGTCGTTGCATTTTATAGAGCAATTGACGAGTAAGTGTGATGAGGAACAAGGGAAGGTTTTGGCGGAAATTCTAACCCAAAACGCAGAGACAGAGTACATGAAACGACACGGGTGTGTAGACCGCGAGACGTTCAAGTGTAAGGTGCCATTAGTTACTTACGATGACATTAAGCCGTATATTTTACGCTTATATAACGGGGATTTTTCACCAATCTTATGCGCTAAACCTATTGCTGAGTTATGGTTAAGGTAAATATTTCTCCTTCAGCCGTGGATTGTGTTATTGGTCTAGGCTAGGACATGTTGTATTATTATAATCTCGGCCGCCCAATGATGTACCGACATGATGAGTAATCCGACCCCTTCATTTTTAATTTACGCAGTGATCTCTTTCTATATTGTTTACTCCCTCCGTTCGCCTATAAAACGCACAAGATTGGAATACAGTTTTTAAGAAAAATAAAACAAATAATGAGTTTTAGGGTCTATTTGGTGTAAAATTACACATAGGGGTATGTCCCATATGCATTTTTAATAAACAAGTGAGAGTGTTTTGGTCTTTATAATGTACAAATAAGAAAAGATTTTAAGAACGAAAATTTAAAGATGAACACTTCTAAATAAAAAGTAGGAAGTTTATAGGCGAACAGAAGAAAATCTGTTTATAACGTGGAACACTCATGTAAGATGAAACAGCTCAGGGACGTCAGAGGGCCAACGAAAGCTAATACCAGCAACTCATGACGATATGCGGAGGCGGGACATGTTGATCACTTCTGTTATGCCTTTTCTCAAACGGTACTAATTAATTGAGTAATTTCCCTAGTTCAATTCATCAGTTTTGTTTTGAGAGTAGTCTTGTGTGAAAATCGAAATGGTTGCGAGATCACTTTAATTAATTACGCTGTCTTTTTTGTAGACGTATTGAAGGGTCAAAGCCACGTAAAGGAAAGGCCTTCACCTTGTTACTAACAAGAAACGAAATTGTAACACCAGGTGGTCTATTAAGCCGTCCAAGCCTAAGTAGCGTATACAAGAATCCTCAATTTTATAAAGATAAGCCTTACCCTTACAATACCAACACAAGTCCTATCGAAGCCATACATTGCTCAGATCACTTTCAATCCATTTACACACAATTATTATGTGGGTTTTACCAACGTCATGATGTCACACGTGTAAAAGCCATCTTTGGTTCGAACCTTGTTTGGGCCGTTCACTTCTTGAAACGCCATTATTTCGAACTTTGCCACGACATCTTCTCCGGTAGCTTGAGCTTCACGATCTCCGACCCACATTTACGAGCTCGTATGGTTGAGACCTTTATGCAGCAACCTGAACCAGAGTTGGCAAAGTTCATTGAGAATGTATGTTCGGAAGAAAAATGGGAAGGAATATTCAAAACAATTTGGCCCAATGCGATGTACATGGAGACCGTTGTGACGGGCTCTATGGCCCAATATATACCCATTTTGGACTACTATAGTGGTGGGCTACCTTTGGTGACCCTTCAATATTCTTCCTCGGAATGTGACTTGGGCTTCAATCTTGACCCATTGTGTCGGCCCAATGAGGTTTCTTACACCATAATGCCGAACATGGCCTATTACGAGTTTCTTCCCCTAGACGTTGACGCTACTAATCCACATCTTGAGCTCGTCGACATGGCAAATGTAGTCGTCGGGCAAGAGTACGAGCTTGTGGTAACAACTTATTCCGGTTTATATAGGTACGTAATTTTTTTACCGATTATTAAATATTTAACATTTGACTTATTGAGTCGCGACTCCTAAAACTCACTATGTACATTGATGGTGCGCTTAAAAGGTACCGAGTTGGGGATGTGCTTTGTCCAACGGGGTTCTACAATTCGACTCCACAATTCAAGTTTGTGAGGAGAAGAAACGTTGTACTTAGCATCGATACGGACAAAACGACAGAGACTGAGTTGCAAGATGCAATTGAAAAAGCGTCAAGTATACTCCAACCTTTTGGTACAATAGTCCTTGAATATACAAGCAATGCAAATGTTAATACCCCTCCGGGCCACTATGTCATCTACATGGAGCTCATGATTCAAGACCACGAAAATGGGCCTGGCCCAACCGTTTTGGAGCAGTGTTGTTTGGAAATGGAGAACTCTTTTGGGCTACCTTATCGGGCTGGTCGGATTGATGAGTCCATTGGGCCGCTTGAGATCCGAGTGGTCCGAAATGGAACCTTCGAGAAGCTTAGGGACGATGCGATATCGAAAGGGGCGTCTCTTAACCAGTTTAAAGTGCCGAGGTGTGTGAAACAATTGGCAATGTTGGAGTTGCTCGACTCTGGAGTGGTCTCGACTCACTCTAGCTCTTCAATGCCGCATTCGAATCCAATTTAGATTATGAAGGGCCTTGGATAGAGACTAGCATTTGATGTTGCTAACGACCCCTACTTTATGTTCAGCATCCTAAATGTTTTTCGTTTGTGTAGTAACAAATATTACTATACTATCATGAGTCTATTGCCCAACAAGTTTAGTGTACGGCGATCTCACATGATGAATTATTGAATGAAAGTCTGATTTACAATGTCATAGACTTTTAGGGGGTGTTTGGTTCATGATTTTTGGGGGGATTGAAATCGGATTGGATTACCAATCCGTTACATTGTGTTTGTTTTGATATTTTTTGTTTTCTAATCCTTTCCCACTCCCATTCCAATCCCTCAAAATGAATCCCACCAAAAACCCAAGGTTACAAAATTGAATCCCCCTAATCAATTTCTCTCTCCTCCCTTCCTCTCTCTCTCCTCCCACACAACCACCCCACTTCTCACCGAACCACCATGAGCACCGCCGGAGATTGTAACAACCCTGAATTTTCGCTATCTTTAAATACAAAAATAAAGGATTGTTATGCCACCATTGACTGTCAAGTCAACGGCAAGGCTAATTTAAAACAAGAAGAACAAATGACAGCGGAAGACTTCTAGCTGAATCTACAAATCAGAAATTAAACCAAAAGATAAACTACAAATCGTCTCCAATGCAAATATGTGACGACTCATCAAAACGCCCAACATGCAATGACGCTTCAACCATACAATGCATCTCAATCTGCAAACCTGTCAACTGCGCCACCAAAAGGATGACACAGGCCCCAGAATAGGGTAGGGACACAACCCAAAACAAAGAACGTCAGCACAGGCTAAGTAAGAAACGATAATCCCCCTAACTCACAAGGTGAATCCATAAGTCATAATTCTCAAAATTAACATCAATCTAACACGAATCCAAAAGGAGACAGTAGTAAATAAACATGAATAACGTCTACCTCCAACATCGGATGACCACCAAATTTTAGTATGTCATAAAAGGTTATGTCAGGAACGTCCCCTCCAAATTTCGTCCACAAACTCCAAGTGGATCAACGGGAATCAACCTCACACTGAACCATAGATATGAATTAGGGTTTACCCACGAATTATGATATAACTTTTGATATACAAATACAGGGCTTACCAATTTTGGATATGTTGTTACAACTAGAGTTAGGAACATCTCCATCAAATCTCGTCCCAATATAATTTATGAGTCAATGGGAATCGTCAAGATACCGAGGGAGCGGAACAGTTCTCGGGTAAATAGACACAGCTCCACTAAAACACCTCTACAGGGAGCATCCGATGGAATCTTGGCACGATCTATATGTCTATGGATTCGTATCGAAAACACGGTTCTAACGCCATAAACCACGTATTAATCAAATGTTGTATGTGAGAGTTGTGTGTATTTGAAGTTGACACAGTTGTGCTGAAATCTTATGCGGGTGGAGGCTAAGAGAATGAGAGAGATGGAGAAGAGGGGGGCCGAATGACTCTCAAGGGAAGCTAGGGTTTTCTTTATTTTTTTCATAAATGGGTATTAGGGTAGACTCGGGTTTGGACCTAGCTAATTTGATGGGTTGCGTGATCCACAAACCCGATCCAAATCCGAATGGCTAACGAATCCTCTTGTGTAATTCTATAATCAGAAATCCCATAATAACTCAATCGAATTCCAATTAAACCTTAATAAAACCCTCAATTACATTATAAAACGTAACACCCTTAATTATTTAACTTCCCAAAAATACGGGGTGTTACAGACTTCCCTCCTTAAAACAAATCTTCGTCCCGAAGATTTAAGTCCCTCCTTAAAGAGTTTCCGCACAACGTTCTACATTAGGCAACTAACATCCACAACTTCCAACACAGGTGAAAAGTAACGCAAGAAAAGATATGAGAAGTAATGGTTCAAAGATATTGCAGTAAGGGAAGGAGAAAGTGCACCATCAATGCACTTCCTCACAAGAGAGCCGTGTTTAGCTAGAAATGCACCATCAATGCATTTCAGGAAGGAATATCGCGCAATTATATTAAATTTAAATATTGATACGAAGTGATGCCGAATAATATTACATGTGCAATGTTAACAAAATTACGTGTACAACTGCAATGCACCAAATAAGTACGTGTGCACCATAAGTGCACCAATTAGGTAAACATGCTTTATCATATAATCACAAAAGGAACATAAGTCTTATAACTTAGGGCGCAGGAGGAACGCACGGGGTTCTCATCCCCCTTAAAGAAAAGGTTCGTCCTCGAACCAAAATATGTAATTCAGACGTGGGATAACTTTCTGATCGTCAATGCCACTTTTCACTTGTATTTTCGCACCTTGGTAATGCATCTCAAGGTTTTGGCGCAGTATTCCATATTGTCTCTCTCGCCTTCAAATCAACCATAGGCGATTCTAACTCGTAACCATTTATCATCCTTTAAACACTTTCATTACAACCAAAGAGTTTTAGTGTGATCTTCTGTACTCCAAACCTTTTCATTTACATTTCACACGTCAACCCTTGTTGGAGCGTTCTCATTTCCTAAGGCATCGTATTCCTCAATATACCAATAGGTGTCGAGATCACTCTATGATTTGTATCTGGATCCTCAACTCACGATAATTGAACTTGCGTACCCTTACTATTCAATGCATCCGTGCAGCTATCCAATTTTTTTTTTCTATCATATTTTGCTTCAATGAATTCGCATACTTCAACAGAATGACTTGACTTTGTCGATCTATATCTCAAACATTCAATTCATCATCCTTGGTAGTGTCATTGCGAGTATACATTAGATTTCGCAAACCTTTAGCCTTCATTTTCATCTCCGTAGTAATTGATTATCAATAACAATTCACCATAATCACACCTTGACATCACGTATATACCGTCTCTTCTCAACAGGTAGAACCTCTTCTTACATCACACATAAGGCATTGTAGAGTTCTATCCTCCATTTGATGGACTAGAAGACCATACATCAAGCAATTAACCTCCCATGTTAGCAACTAGCGTTGTCCGACGCTACGACTTTCAGTCAAACTCCTTATATGAACATTTGACCTTGAAACTTGTCATCACATAATTTTCAATGCATTCAACTAATCCCATAGAATGTCATATTTTGAATTTCCTCGATTGAACCCGTACTAAAATTGTGGTTTTCCCCGATTGATGACCATATATATCAACAAGAAAATCTCCAGAGGAGCATTTTCCTCTCACTTATTAGGTCACTTGAATACGACCGTACTTATCTGATCTGTATTACTTCGTAACTAGAATAATTCTACGCACCTGTCAATCCGCGTGAACGAAGTCTTCTTTTCATTTGGTGTAGCTGGCCACAAATTTTCTAATCCTAGAAAAGTCCTTAGTGTAATGTCGAAGACACTTAGTCGCACTAAGAACACATCAAGATGTAGTCATACTCGTTTGCCTTAGTCACTCGGCGTAGCCGTTACTCTTTTTGATCCAAAGGACTCCATTCTTACAAATGTATACCACGAATCAATCTTGTCAAGCAACTAGCATTAACTTTACCTCGTGAGTGGTCCCCTTAATTATCTTCCAGGTCATTCTTAGTATTCCTTTGTTGTCTCCTTGCCAACCTTCCTCACACATCCTTTCGAACCATGTGAAACATGTTCTAGTTTCCCACTTCCCTCATATATTACGTGTTTGATCAACGAACATCATAGAGTACAGTTCTTTATTCAACAATTCCAACCAGTTTATTCAGAACCCAAGAAATTTTTATTCGTTCGTACTCATTTTACCCAATACATTCCAATAAACATTCTTTGGCCCATTGACAGAACCATAACATCCTGCTATTAATATCCCAAGTTATTGCAGTACAAGCGCCAGGGCACTCTAAGTAAATAAACAACGTTTTTATCACGAGGTACGCTTATATTCAACCAACTTACTCCCATGAGTAAACATCATCAACTCAGACCAATTTCCTTAACCTTACCATGACCAAAATCACACTTTAATAAAATAGATTCAATGTCTTGCACCTACCACCACACATCCACAACTCGAGCTTAATAAGTAATTTGGACCTAAAATCATTTACAACCAAGATACACGTCTCTTAGAAATTCACCAATACAAAGTGCACAACCATCTAAAGATTACTTCGAAGACCATAAGCTTTTATCATCATTAGCACATTTCTTTCATTTCGTACATCGTACTTCAAGTGTTGTCAACTTAACACCATACAACCAGCTAATTACTATACCACCCCATTCTCCAGCTCAACTTATCCACCCATCAAGTATAATTAACAAACACATACCATAAGACCATCAATGCCAAGAGCTTAATCTATAAACTCCATCGCCGAAATATGGTGGCTCATATATCATATAAAGTATAAACATTGTACTCTTAGTAGTTAGATTTGGTGAGGGTATCATTGTCCTCAAAATAATCCTCCTTAGTCAATAGATCACGAAAGGCATAGATCAATGTCAAATCCATAATTCACCTCAATACGATTGTAAAGTCAAGATTTTAAAGCTATAAGGTACTTTAAGCTCAGTACGTTCTCCACGCTTTATTCTCGTAACCAAAAGGTGACTAGACGTCCATCCCAATGAACCGAGCAATACAAGTGCATATACCCTACTGACTTGTCTCTTAAATGTGTAACCCCTTACATTACTGAACTTATGCCCGATTGATTCATCTTAAAATCTCAAAGTCCGTTGGTTGTAAAAGAAACTAGTAAGTACAGTTTCAATGTCTAGTAGATCATTCATAATTGGTACAGTAGCCTTTAAGACTTAAAATTTCATTGTCGTAACACAGTGGATTGTCCTCTTCCTCTTATTTTTACTCCAGTGCTAGGAATCCCAAAACATTCCATTTTTCGTCTTCCCAACCATTAAGTCATACCACGATCTCAGCATGTAGATATCCAACGAGCACGAGGACACGTTGATTGAGAAATTGTTGAATCTATTTCCTTTATTCTTCTTCACACCATAAGTCATAGTAAACACGTTAGAACAAGTGTGACTGATCCTTTAGAGTTGCTTCTTCCTCCAATCAAACCATCCATACCTTAGGACTTCATCCTCCGTATCTAGTAGCTAACTCACGAAGATATATTCGAGCATCATTACTCTTTATACATCAAATAATGTCTAGCACTTTGATCACGTGACCTCCAACAGAAATCCACAAAATAAGGTTAGCAGTATCGATCAACAGTTCACGGTACCTTGCACCCCTATTGAAAACGATTTAGGTCAAAAGGTAGTAAACGATAAATAATTGAAACAAACGCCAATAAGCTATTCGTCTCGCTTAGTTCTGACTTTTCTGGATTATTGGAGTTAATCTCCAAACTTTCACTTTGGAGTCACCCGGGGAGCCATGAGGCTAGCCGCGGGCGCTGCCCTGGTGCCGCGGTCGCGGGAGAGTGGCAGTGGAAAAGACACTTAGAAAAATCGTGTCTTCCGCGGGGCTGCAGGTTTGCCGCGGGCGCGGGAAGTATGCAGAATACTTGTCGTGCGTTTGCGTTGTTGACCGCGGGCGCGGTTGCGCTAGCGACGCGGTTTGAGACACACAACTCATGTCCAGGGTGCACGAATCGTGCCGAGATCAGTAGCTCCACGGCACAAAAGGACGAATAGAAATCGAATAGACTATGCCAGAAACTCATTAATGACACACAATTAGCATATAGTTTCATCAACGACTTTATTCCAAATATAACTTAGGGGTATTGTCCCCTATTCAAAACTATGTAATAACGAGACTCCAACTAAAAGCTAAGCGTGAGTAAACAAAACATACAATCCTCAAAAATAGGTCGCCAGTGCCATATATTAAAATTATTGACGTGGATAATAAACCCAAAAATTCGTTTCCTCATAATAATGCCTGGAGAATATCACTCAACAAGAAAGGCAATACTCAAAGTTTCAACAGTCGAGTTTATGACCAAGGTTATATAAGGCTTCTTTTGCTCTTAACCCATCATCCATTGAAATAGTTGTTGATCAATTCAATACATCAAGTTCTTTCACTCATTCCCAATTGCAATAAACAAAGTAGTGTACTCTCAATGATTCCTATCATATAACCCATGTAATAAAAGAATGAATGACATACGGGATCCTTTAAACTCTCGTACGCTCAACTCACTTATAAACTCACTATTACTAGTCCCTTCTTCAACTTTCACCTTTCCTTTAAGGTAGCCAAGGTTTCTCACCTATAAGGGGTGACATTGTTAGATGGAGTAGTGTAGGTTATTTCTAAAGGTTAAGCATAACATAGGTATTATGGTCAGGAAAAAGAGGAAGTTAATGGGTGTTTCAAAAACCTTTGGTTTAATAATATATCGCGCACACTTAACCGACGTGTTCTATTTTATATCTCATCTTTAAAGGCAAAACTTGGATAACAATAGACATTAAATAAGCAAGTCCCTAATATCATCAAATACATTCTTTAATATAACCTTAAGGATCATCACCATCTTACTTAACTCGTACTAATCTCAACTTCTTTCAAATAAAGCTTTTTCTTTTCTTTTTTTTTTTTCTTTTTTTTTTTTTTTCAACACCTTAACATTACTTACCAAGTAATATGACTACAATATGAAGAAGTTAATCGTATGAACTTGTCCTCGAAAAATGTAATCCCAAAGTGTCATCTAAATTCAATCCATATCAAATATCATCTCCAAAGTGATGCTCTCAAAATGAATCACCAACTACATAGCTTAGTGTAGTACTCGTCCGTAGTATTTAGTACGTAGCTCAAGTCATAATCTCAATAGTCAGCTCCAAAACTCCGTAGTGTAGTACAAGAGACACATAGCACGTAGCACATAGCATGCCTATGAATGCACCCAACAAATTCCCCAAATTTTAAAAACGTTTTATCAAATTGGTTTAAAACCGTTTTGCAAACTCAACTAACCAGAGCCTAAGGCTCTGATACCAACTGTAACAACCCTGAATTTTCGCTATCTTTAAATAAAAAAATAAAGGATTGTTATGCCACCATTGACTGCCAAGTCAACGGCAAGGCTAATTTAAAACAAGAAGAACAAATGACAGCGGAAGACTTCTAGCTGAATCTACAAATCAGAAATTAAACCAAAAGATAAACTACAAATCGTCTCCAATGCAAATATGTGACGACTCATCAAAACGCCCAACATGCAATGACGCTTCAACCATACAATGCATCTCAATCTGCAAACTTGTCAACTGCGCCACCAAAAGGATGACACAGGCCCCAGAATAGGGTAGGGACACAACCCAAAACAAAGAACGTCAGCACAGGCTAAGTAAGACACTTAAGCGATACAAAAGAATTAAGATACGCGCCTTACTGGCGCGTAGCTAACAAAGAATAGACAAAGCTACGCAAATGAGGTAAGAGCCTGAAACGGGGCCTGGCACGAATCGTGCTCAAGTCAGTGAGCTCGAAAATACAATGTAACAACGGACACGGCTCGTGTACCCAAGACACGAGTCGTGTAGAGCGCGCACGTGGTATTCATCACCACAATAATCTTTGTTTATCTTTACTTAAGTAATTTATTTGCGCAAGGGTCCTACCCCAAGCCGATCCAACACTAGAGCATCGAGAATAAAACGATCCTAAAGACCCGAGTGTGCACACCCCTCCTAGGGGGACGGTAGGACGCACAGTCCCTAAGAGGAAGTCATTTAGGAGACCGGTAGCTGATCTCCGGCCTAGCTACATATACCTTGATCAGAGGTTAATCGCTCTAGGTGGTTTAAACATCATAAAACACGTATAGTTATATATGTATAAATAGATACATCTTTAATCCGTCTTAAGTACGTTATTCGCGCATAGTAGCTTGATTTATAAACGGCCAAAGCCGGAACAAGAATATCAATAGATGATCAATAACAATAATCAATGTAGGAGGTCAATAGATGCTCAAGAGGTGATCAAAATAGATAAACAATGACAATAGGCGATAGATATTCAAGTTATAGAATATGAGCAATAAATTGAAGCAAAGGTGAATGCGAAGGATTGTCATGATGTGAAATGAAGCTCAAGCTTACGAGGGTCAACGTTCTTACCTTCAATTGGCAAGTTTCCTCTAGTTACACTTCTCAAAGTCCACAAAGGTAATCTCTTTGAATCCACAATCTAAGTTACACAATAACCAACAAGAATTACTTTTGTGTTGTATCAACTTGACCCAATACCCCCAATGCAATCTCATAACTCAAACGATAATCCCCCTAACTCACAAGGTGAATCCATAAGTCATAATTCTCAAAATTAACATCAATCTAACACGAATCCAAAAGGAGACAGTAGTAAATAAACATGAATAACGTCTACCTCCAACATCGGATGACCACCAAATTTTAGTATGTCATAAAAGGTTATGTCAGGAACGTCCCCTCAAAATTTCGTCCACAAACTCCAAGTGGATCAACGGGAATCAACCTCACACTGAACCATAGATATGAATTAGGGTTTACCCACGAATTATGATATAACTTTTGATATACAAATACAGGGCTTACCAATTTTGGATATGTTGTTACAACTAGAGTTAGGAACATCTCCATCAAATCTCGTCCCAATATAATTTATGAGTCAATGGGAATCGTCAAGATACCGAGGGAGCGGAACAGTTCTCGGGTAAATAGACACAGCTCCACTAAAACACCTCTACAGGGAGCATCCGATGGAATCTTGGCACGATCTATATGTCTATGGATTTGTATAGAAAACACGGTTCTAACGCCATAAACCACGTATTAATCAAAGGTTGTATGTGAGAGTTGTGTGTATTTGAAGTTGACACAGTTGTGCTGAAATCTTATGCGGGTGGAGGCTAAGAGAATGAGAGAGATGGAGAAGAGGGGGGCCGAATGACTGTCAAGGGAAGCTAGGGTTTTCTTTATTTTTTTCATAAATGGGTATTAGGATAGACTCGGGTTTGGACCTAGCTAATTTGATGGGTTGCGTGATCCACAAACCCGATCCAAATCCGAATGGCTAACGAATCCTCTTGTGTAATTCTATAATCAGAAATCCCATAATAACTCAATCGAATTCCAATTAAACCTTAATAAAACCCTCAATTACATTATAAAACGTAACACCCTTAATTATTTAACTTCCCAAAAATACGGGGTGTTACAGAGATACACCCGCCGCCACCCCTTCCACCGGCGACACCACCCTCCGGCCGGTCTTACTCCGGCGAGTTCACCGGCGACCACGCCGGCGACCCAAAACCCCCCCACCGCCTTCTCGTTTGCGTTTTCTCTCTCCTCTTTACTTCCTCATTTCTCCTCTTCCTCCTACCACCACCGCGACAAGGACCCAAAGCCTCCACCTCCTCCGCCTACAACCCCGACCTAAGCCCCCTCCACCGTCCTTACCACCTAGGCAAACAAAAAAAAACGAAAATTTGAATTTTTAATGTTAGATCTACAAAATTTAAAATAAAATTTAGGAAAACTAATTGCACAACCATATTGAGTATCTAATTTTGGTTAGATTGGTGGTGGTTTTTGTCGGAGAAGTGGCGGTTGGTGGTGGTCAACGCCGGCGATGGGCGGTCAACGGTGGTAGTAGGGGTGGAGAGAGAAAATATGAGGATTGATTAATATCTAAAATTTTAAATGGTAAATTACAGTTTTACCCTTACTAATGGATTGATTCCTCTTTTAAATTGAACCAAACAACTTTAATAAGGAATGATACTTGTATCCATTCCAATCCATTTCCGTATCCAATCCGTTTCCATTCCACTTTCATGAACCAAACGCCCCCTTAGCCTTCTTAATAGCAATGTTTTAAAAATCGGATCAGACCGGCCGGTTGAACCGGTTCAATCAAGAACTGACCAGTGGTCCGATCCAATTAGCTTCAAGAACCGGTGGTAAACCGGTGATTATTTTTATTATTATAATAATTAATGTTGCAATACCGTAAAAAAATTTGTTACAAACTTACAATGATGCACAAAAGATTGCTAAAAGAAAAACCCAGGCCGGGTTAGAAATACAAACAATCATCCATCCCCACTTATTTATTTATTTTTTTAGACGGGCACTTATTTATTATTTCTCTTATGGAACTAGAGCTTGCTCGAAAGTCGAAAGTAGTAACATCCGATTTGGATCCGAAATGACATGTGGGTCATGGGCCAGAATGAGGCACCGATGATGGGCTAGAGTGGGTTGAGACCACTCTAGAGTCCAACAACTCCAACACGTTCACCAACTTCACACACCTCGGCACCTTAAATTGGGTATACGACGCCCCTTTTGAAATAGCATCATCCCTCAAGTTTTCAAAGGTCCCATTACTTACCACCCGAATTTCAAGCGGTCCGATGGTCTGATCCACCCGGCCAGCTCGATACGGTAACCCGAGACGTTCCTCCATTTCCAAGCAACATTGCTCCATAATCTTCGGGTCCGGCCTATTTGCTTGGTTTCTTATCATGAGCTCCAAATAAATGACATATCGGCCAGCAGGTTTGTCGTTGAGTTTAGCGTAACTCGTATACTCAACTATTTTCGTGTCGAAAGGTCCGAGCACAGCTGAAGCGCTTTCAATTGCATTTTGCAAATCATTCTCAGTAGTTACGGCAAAGTCGATGCTAAGTAACACGTTTTTTCTCCTCACGAACTTAAATTGTGGGGCCGAATTGTAAAAATTTGTTGGCGAGAGCACGTCTCCAAGTCGGTATCTTGCATGCATCAACACCATATAATAAGATCAGATCAATTAATACTCAACATTTTAATAAAGCAAATAATTGAGTCCCCTGAGACATTGTCCTTGAATAAAATAACAACAACGGCAGTGACAGAATACCGACATTAGTCACTCACGTCAATATGCCGGGGTGAAAATATATACTCCCTCCATTTCATTAGATTCTTTGCATTTGGTTTGAATTCCTTTCACATATTCAAACCAAATGCAAAGAACCTAATAAAATGGAGGGAGTACATAACAATTAAAACGAGAATTATTAAGTATTATTGTACCTATATAGACCGTTGTAGGTTGTGACCACGAGCTCATACTCCTTTCCGACCTCTACATTTGCCAAATCAACGGTCCGGTGATGCAAATCGGAGGAGACGAAATCCGAGAATTCGAGAGGGAGAAACTCGTAATAGGCCATACTTGGCATTATGGTGTAAGAAACATCGTAGGGATCACACGTTGGGTTTAGATTAAACCCTAGATCACATTCAGTAGAAGAATATTTAAGGCTTATCAACGGCAAACCCCCACCATAGTAATTCAACATGGGTATATATTGGGCCATTGTGCCAGTAATTGTCATCTCCATGTACTTGCTATTTGGCCATATCTTCTTAACAATACCTTCCCAATCTTCTTCGTTACACACATTTTGGATAAACTTGGCCAACTCTGGTTCAGGCCGCCCCATAAAGGTCTCGTTCATACGAGACCTTAAGGACGGATCAGTAATCTTAGGACTTAATCCGCCAGAGGCGATGTCATGACATAGGTCAGGGTAATGACGCTTGAGAAAGTCCATGGCCCATACAAAGATCGAACCAAAAACAGCTGCAACACGAGTGACATCATGACGCTGGTAAAACCCGCATAAGAGGTGTGCGTACATTGATTGGAAGTGATCCGAGCAATATACGGCTTCCATTACACTTGTGTTGATGTTGTTGGGATGAGGCTTATCGTTGAAGCATTGAGGATTCTTGAAGAAGCTACTAAGTATTGATGGAGCTAAAAGCCCACCAGGGGTCACACTGTGCTCCCTTGTTATGAAAAATGTTAGGCCTTTCCCCTTTTCTGGCTCTTGAAGTATGCAGCTGCATTGTTAGAGATCACGTGTACAGGTAAAAACAGTCATTTGTTTAATTATCTTGATGGAGAAGTTTTTGACATGATGACTACTACGGAGTACTCCCTCTGTATGTTTATAAACTTTTTACTTCCTATTTATTTAAAAATTTTCTTTATTTGTACATATAAAGATCAAAACATCCTTCCTTATTTATTAAAAGTACAAGTAGGACATACCCTTATATGTACATTTACACTAAGTGGACTCTAAAACTCATTCTTTATTTTATTTTTCTTAAAAATTGTTGTTTCGGTCCTAGGCGTTTTATAGGCAAACTTAGGGAGTATATATCTTACAAAAATTACTAGATCCGAAGACTCACTGTTTGATGAAAGGTAAAACGCGGGAGAACAATATTTTGCGCCTTTGCAATTCTTTATCAGTTCCTGGGAAGAACTTTTGTTGCCCATCTGAAGTTCCTGTACTGCAATCGTACCAATTTCAATTACCAACATTCGACATAATTCACAGGCAAAAAGCCTACTAGCTAGACATGAAAAAAGGTAAAGAATTTATCGAGACACCCCAAAATAGAAAAAGACGTATTCTTGAATAGGATGGAAAGAGTGATAGATCAAACCCACGAAAATGAAAAAGAGAGAATACTATCTAAGATCGAAATTCGGATATATTTACCTACACCAAATCTCAGAGATACGTTCAGCGCAGAGGATGGGAGAGAAATCTCCATTATATAAGCGTTCAATATCAGGCTTTATATCTTGGTAAGATACAATAGGCACCTTACGCTTGAACGTTTCCCGGTCTATGCACCCGTTCGATACACCCTGTCGTATCAAATACTCTGTCTCTGTGTTTTGGGATATAATCTCTGCCAAAACGTTCCCTTGAACCTCGTCACACTTGCTCGTCATTTCCTCTATGAATTGCAATGACGCTCTGTAAACTTGTTCGTAATCATTGCAAACCGTCATAATCGTCTTACACACTTGTGATACCTAAAGCTTGCTAAATACTATGTAGTAATTAAAATTAGGACTTAGGAGTACAAATTAATGCATGTGATTTTGTATGATACGGGGGAATATCATACTCGTATATGTTTAGCAACAACCTTAGCCCTTCTTATATACTCCGTATATAGGCTACATCTAGGAAAGCAAGGGTGCGCTACTGTTAGTTCATATGACCTCACAATAAGTCAAATGTTTGAGGTCTAATCAGTGGTGTGGATAAGCATGGGCGAGACTAGACCTGTCAAAAGCAGACCCGACCCGAAAAACCGCCCGGGACCCGACCCGGAAATAACCCGAAAAAACCCGTTTTTCTCAACCCGGACCCGAACATGACCCGAACCCGAAAACGACCCGAAAGTCTGGGTCATAACCCGACCCGGACCGGGTCAACCCGTTGGGTCAAATGAATTGTGCAAAAAATATATTATAATAATAAAAAATAAAAAATAAATAGATAAATATTAATTAAATATTAATAATTGATTAATTTAAGACATATAAGATACAAATATAATTAAACGATTATTATTATATAATATAATACATAAAATGCTTGTAAAATAGTAATAAAATAATAATTTGATTATAATAATTACCGAGAAAAAACCCGCGTATAGTCAACCCGTATTTGACCCGTTGGTCAACCCGTAACCCGACCCGAACCCGTATAAACCCGCGTATAGTCAACCCGTATTTGACCCGACCCGTATTTGACCCGACCCGTAGTGACCCGAACCCGAAACCCGCCCGCCCGACCCGTTTGACAGGTCTAGGCGAGACGGATGTGTGCCTAGGGCCCTCACTCAAAATTCAAGGTCCCCACTCAAAATGTTGGAAAAAAATGTTTTATTATTAGAGTCTAAACATATTAAATCCGACGTATTGGGCTCCATTTAAAAATTTCGCCCAGGGCGCCAATTTTTTTGAAGATTTCCCACACGGCTCTGGGTCTAATTTGTAGACGCTTAATTTTATTACCAATATAATTTAGTTTTACTGTTAATACTTTTCATTGCAAATTAATTTTACTACCGCAAATATAGTAAAACCGTAGACCTGTACTACTACAAAAATGATCTATTGCAACGCATTTAATGTAACACTTGTACTAGAACCGTTGCCTTAGATGACCTATGGCAACGCTATTGATCAATAATGTCTTGAATGTTTGTTTAAAGAAAAAAAAAAAGGAAAGTTCAGGTGACACCCTCGTAATTTGGTAGTGCCAAATTACACGTAGTAAACACATTTTTGAATTTTTGAACATGGTATCCTCAGAATTCTGAATATGTTGCCCGGGGGAAAGAGGTGAGAACCACATGTAATGCGACAAAACACGTGAGCATCACGTAATATTTTTTGAAAAACAACACCCCTCTATTTCATTCATTTTGTAATGTGTGGTTTGGTTTGAATTCCTCTTAAAAATATTCAACCAAATACAAACAAATGAATATAATATCTAAATAGGT